>JAVANC010000009.1:41212862-41922862 GCA_033319125.1 Parnassius glacialis | reverse complement strand
GTATCGCACGGCACGGACACGGCCCGTTCGAAATTCGAATCGAAGAAGTAGAAATACCGGCGCGGCAAAGCGAGATAGCATTTTTTTGTCATAGTTACTAGTCTACTAGTCTGCTTTGCCGCTCACTCGTGTCTTGCCTAAATCATTCGTGTGTCAGTCATTTGAATTTGAACTATATTTCAATGTTTATAAAAGTAACACGATGCGCACTCGTGTTGTGCAAGGATATATTCTGTCCTTTTTTAACTACACTATTCAGCAGTCTTTATATCTTTGTCAATACTCGAGACTAGTCGGGACTAGTCCCGGGGACTTCAATCAAATACTAGGCAGATTTTATAGACTAGGTACTAGTAAATACTCGATGCGAATGGAGACCATATGATGTGGTCGAGTGTCTAGTACGGACTCGTGCGAATTGTATCTCGGTACCATATAGAATGATACCTACTCGACTTATTTAGTAATAGTTTTCGTAACGAAATTTTGTTATGTGGTTAAAGAACTTTCACTTTTTTAATAAGACGTTAAAGTTTTTATCCGGCGTTGAGCTTATGAAATATATTTTTAATGCCTGGGAGAATTCACAGGATGCCTTAGGTGTTTTCTGTGATCTTTCCAAGGCTTTCGATTGTGTTCATCATGAAACATTAATTAGGAAACTACAACATTACGGTGTAAAAAATTTGGCGCTTAGACTTATTACTTCATATTTAAGTAACAGAACTCAAAAAGTCGTGATAAATGGTAAAGGTTCCTCCGGATCGGTAGTATCAATGGGCGTTCCTCAGGGCTCGATTCTTGGCCCATTCCTGTTTTTTATCTATATTTATGACTTACCTTATCTTGTAGGGGACAATAACGATATAGTATTATTTGCTGACGATACCTCTTTAATTTTCAAACTCAAACGGCAGTTAATTAATTATGACGATGTAAATAATGCTCTATCGAAATTAGTACATTGGTTTAACGCCAACAATATGCTCTTGAACGGCAATAAGACAAAGTGTATTAAATTTACAATACCTAATGTAAAACATTCGAATACCAATGTGCTATTAAATGGGGAGGAGTTGAGTCTTGTGGATACCACTGTTTTTCTCGGTATTACTATTGACGCGAAACTTCAATGGGGCCCCCATATATCTAAATTAGCAAGCAGACTTAGTTCTGCAGCATATGCTGTAAGAAAGATTAGAAGTCTCACAGATGTTGAGACAGCTAGATTGTGTATTTTAGTTACTTTCATAGCGTAATGTCTTATGGAATTTTGCTATGGGGTAATGCGACTGATATTGAAGCTATATTTGTTTTGCAAAAGAGAGCCGTTCGGGCGATTTATAACCTAAATTGTAAAGAGTCCCTCAGACAAAAATTTAAAGAAATAAACATATTAACTTTGGCATCGCAATATATTTATGAAAATCTAATGTATGTACATAAAAACATAAATAGCTTTAATAAGAATAAGGATGTGCATTCTTTAAACACTAGGAACAAACATAAGCTTGTAATACCAGTTACTAGACTCCACAGAATCAGTAATTCATTTATGGGGCAATGTATACGCTTTTACAACAAAATCCCAGAACATATTCAAAGTTTATCAATAAACAAGTTTAAAAGTTTTATTAAAGAAAACCCTTTTTGTACAGGTTTTCTTTAAACCTGTACAAAAAGGGTTATTATAATATCAAGGAATACATGAATGAAAATAACCCCTGGGAATAAGGTGATCGCCACCATGCTGGTTCTATTAAAAATCATTTAAAAATTGTATAAATGAAATTATTGTTGAGTGAAATATGTTTGAAAAAAAAACTCCCGCTGGGTTTCTTGCTGGTTCTTCCCAGGACAGAGGTATTTTCCGAACCAGTGGTAAATAAAAAATGACTTTCAATAAGAATTATGTAATAATCAATATTGAATAAAAAATTATTCTATTCTATTCTATTCTATTGTTTAAAAATTGCAACAGTGTCGCTTGGGATCATTTTACGGATAAATGCTAACAAATGTCTGCGTATAACATTTGTAAAATATAATTTAACTTTAAAAACTCTTAAGACTGATTTTTCGCGCGTATGTAAAAACAATAATTGTAGACAGGTAATTAATTTTTTTTAATTACCTATCAATAGAATTAAATTCGAAACAAAAGCAATAAAGAAAAAATAAACGAAAAAAGACAAAAATTGGTTTACTCTTAAATAAAAAATGAATTGAAATCTTTTAAATACGCCAACAATCTAGAATGTAGATAAGTCTTAACGTTGACCAGTCATAAGCCTGTGTAAAGTATGAACTATGAATGGACCACTGATTACTATTCATTACTTTCACGCATCAGGATCGGCTGTACGTAAAGACTAAGCGTACTTTAAAGGGTATGCTATTCCAACAATACCAAACTCTATGCGTACTTCATAGACTAGGTGGAACAGGTATTTGGATCAAGTATTTGTATTTTGTACGGAATTGGACTAAGTGCACCTAGTACATAATTTACCTAGTACGACTCATCTCTAGGCAGCATTGTCATACATGGCAGTTATCACTAGCGACACAGTAAATATATAGTAGGAATTCATATTTATACTGTGCTAGCGATGAGCGTTGAATCAACGAACTAGTTGAACCAACCGTTGATCTCCTATTAACGTATTAACGTTTACCGTTTATGAATCAACTAGATGAATTCGTTAACGACGTTTATGAATCTAACTCTTGCGTCTCGTTAACGCAACGAACTGAGCAAGTTAAAAAACTTACGTTGATAGTAACGTCATAGATTGTGAGCAATGGTCATGTCATACAATTTGAACTCTAAGTGACCTTAAAAAGAGTTTATTTTCAAAATTTTTATTTTAAGAATAGTACTTATGACGATATTGGTGGAATGGCGCGCCCCGCTCGTGCCTTTCGAGAGAAATAGGTCAATACTAGTTTGTTTGTTTATTATGCAACGATAGGAAGTTCGCTTTCTTTAAGTTTTTGATTGACGGTTAGTGACAAATTGCGCGGAAGGTCAGAAGTTATTTTGCGGCATATCGTAAATGTTTAGAGTTTAGACTATTTAGTTAATGTTTATAATTACAGTGTGAATTTATTTGTGTTAATATAATTGTGTATATTTGCATAAAATAGGATGACTTAAGGTACAAAATTGAAAATGTCGGGACGTACTGGGGTAACAGTGAATCGTGGCTGTATTTCGAAAAATTTAAAAAAACAACAAAAAAATATTTAAAAAAAAACAAAACGATAATAAAACATATTGTAAATAATAATTGAATTGCGCACATAGAAATAGATGATCTTTTAAATACGCCTAAGTAGAATATGATTTATAGATAATTGTATTCAATCAGTCTTAAACCTAAAGAAAAAGTATGAAGGGAAGGTCATCTAAGTAGAACCATCAATCAAACGATTTCCAATACATGCATTGAATCAAATTGTTTCTAAAATTGAACGTCGTAACGTTGAATTAAACCGTTCCATGAATTAACTTTTTACGTTGCAAGTTGACATTAGTAGTACGTTAACTCGTTGACGAATGTAACTAGTTGATTAACTAGTTGACAAAGTTAAATTGTGTAAAAGTGACAAAGTTAATTTTGATAATAACCCCTGGGAATGAGGTGATCGCTTCCAAGCTGTTTCTAAAATAAATTTTGTACTTATATAGTTAGTACAACCATTATTGTAAAATATGCTTTAAAAAAAAAGTCCCGCTGGGTTTCTTGCTGGTTCTTCCCAGGACAGAGGTTTTTTTTTCGAACCAGTGGTAAAGTAAAAAATGACTTTCAATAAGTATTACACATGTGATCTATATTGAATAAAAAATTATTCTATTCTATTCTAAATCAACGTTAACGTTTCGTTAACTGAGAAACCGTCAACGACCCATCGCTAGTTATCACATTTAGATTTATTATTATAATCGAGATAGTAGCGCTGCTCCAACTCGATAAAAAAATATTTAACTCCGTATAGGAGACCTGCCAAGCGTGGTAATTATAGGCAACTAGGTTTTCTCTCAACAATCTCTTACGTGTTTCAAAGTTATTACATTATAGCGCGATCTAAAATACTACAGCGACATCTATTGATATAATTTATAAATGTCTTGTTAGTTATAAACAGTGAAGTGTTATTTTATAATATATTACAAATAAATAAATGCATTTTGCAAACATAATAATAAAATAAAAATATATTTATTTACTCCAAACGCTTTACTTTTAATGTTTTATCCTAAAAAATAGCAAAACAGTAAACTCGTGTCTGTTCCTTAATCCACGACTTTTTCTGCCACCAGGGCGGCGCTACTTAGGAATGAGTTAAATTACCTATTTGATAGATTTCATAGCTGTGGAAGTTAATTTGATAGGAAAATGTAATGGTTTGTTTCTTTCTGAAATATTAGTCATAATATATAATTAAATTATAAATTAATAAACCAAACTACAAACGTTCCTAAAAGTAGAAAGATTTAAAAGAGAATTAAAAAATGTGCAAAAAATTAAAACTCTAGAAACTGATGAATTTTTAATTTTTAATTAAAGCGCATCTTCCCAATTATAATAACATTCTGTAACAAAAAACTTCAATTCAGTCGCAACTAACGACATCTGGTGAGCGGAAAATTATTAGCCCTCATTGAACCTACAATACTTCACAATGACAAGACACCGGCTTCCTAATACACCACTGTTACCAATGAGTTAGTACCAAAAAAGTATAAAAATTGGTTTTTAGATAAGAAAAAAAAATATTTGTAAAAAAAATTGAAAAATATTTGTCGATCACAAAAAGTTGTATCCATAGTGGGAATCGAACCTACGTGACGCCATAAAAAGACGGCTGCTTTGCCTTTATAATGGCCACTACCGGCAATAATTGTGATTCTCAATTTTGAGTTTAAAAAGACATAAACTTTTTAATATATTTGTGACTAAATAGAAAGACCTGAAAAAATATTTGTGGATCGAATAAAGTTGTATCAGTATTGGGGATCGAACCTACGACACTTGATGCACTGCCCATAAATATAAAATACTAAATATTAAAAACATAAGAATACATACTTTTGCTTTTTCTTTTTATTTGTGTAATTATGTATATTTAAAAAAAACTTTGCTTTCTGTATTATATACCTACCATGGTGATTATTATGATTCATAACTTCTTGTTAGGAAAGAGCTATAAATTAAAAAAACAAGTATTTTTCATACATTTGTTTTTTTAATAGAAAGACCCGAAAAAATATTTGTGGGTCACAAAAAGTAGGGATCGAACGAACGATTCTCGGTGCCGAGCCGACTACTATGGTCTGAGATTGCGATGTTTTAATTTGTTCACATAATGGTCCCTTGCAGCTAGGGCTGCCACCCGTGCTATAATATATATTATCGAACTATATTTCAGTCAATTGTACTATATATTATGGAAATTAATATAGTACGAAAATACTACATCTTTATGCTTAATTCAACTGTCGCGCCTTTTTATATTAACTGTGACTGGAAGTCTGGAACAAATAAGTTGTACGAAAATAATGTTTTCCGTAATGAATACAAAATGGAAAGAAGAAAGAAATAGAGTATGTATTAATTTAATTCAAATTGAATTGTAAATTTATATTTATATAAATCTAAATTGCTCAGATTCCATTTCCCAAAAGTACTATATATTTGCATCTTTTTTCGGAAAATTACAATATTTCTTCAAAAAATGGGTAAGGGTTGCCAACCCTACTTGCAGCACTGCTTCTATATGGAGTTGAGCAAAGTATAAGATAAGTTATGGTTATGGATTAGTAAGCTAAATTAGCAATGGGCCGGCCATATAGCTCGAAGAACGGACAACCGATGGGAAAAGAACCATTGAGTTATACTAGGAAGACAGGTTCTCGAGTGGCAACTTCGTACCGGTTAGCGAAATGTAGGGCGGCCCCCCACTAGATGGAGTGACGACCTGGTAAGATGTGCAGGAAGTCGATGGATGCAAGTAGCTCAGGACCGTGCTTTGTGGCATCCCTTGAGGGACTTGTGAAGAGCCCAGGTCAAGAGTACCCTAAACCGTAGAGCATGTATGAAGGGAATAATGAAAGTGGACGAAGCGAAACAAGTACGTAAGGATCGTAGCAAGTGGAAAGAAGTGGTCTCTGCCTACCCCTACGGGAAAGAGGCGTGATTATATGTATGTATGTATGTAATGACGATGAAAGTACTTAACCTACTAAGCTAATCTTACAATTTTGAAGTGAAACTTTTTACGGGAGGGCTTTGAAATTCTGATCCGCAACCTTTTTGTGTAACGAGTGGTGGGGGGTAAACACTACGTACCTCGTCATTCGGGTCGATCATAGGCCATTACCACCATTACATAGGTATCGTAAAGTAGTAGTAATACAATTACAAGATTACAACGGTCTTTGGTTCAAATACTAAATTATATTAATTTTATTTATGACAGTTACCAAGGTACACGAATTTATTTTAGAAAGAGTGATCGCATTTGAGTAATAGTGCTATCTACTACATTCTATAGGTAAAGTCATTTTATCAAACAAACATTGGTTGAACCTCAAGGTGGTAAGGAGTAGGTGCTAGATAGCATAAACCCTAAAAAGAAGTAATATTAATCGGTAAGTTTTGAGATCATGGATTGTTATGAATGGATTGGACAAACGTGATAATATTTTGTTGTGTTTAAGCCATCTAGTGTCTTTTCTACGTATCACCATGAGAGTTAATCAATTTTGGTTCGACAAAATGACTTTACTAATTATAGAATGTAGTAAATGGCGCTATTAAAAAAGTGAACAAGGGAAATAATTTGAAGCCCAATAAGGCAGAGCAGCGTTTATTTAAAATTACAATTTGTACAACAACTCGTTTTGAAAATAAATGCTAACAAAACTGTAGATGGTGAAACATATATAAAAAATTAAATACATAATAATATCAGATCAAATACAATTATCTTAATAAAACTTTAAAATTATTACTGCCGAAACTGATTCATTACAATATATTTTTCTTTTACTTCGCGAAAAATTGTTACAACGTCATCTAGTCATGATTAATAGTCACTGCGGTCGTTAAATCTTTAATCGTTTACACCTAATTTTAAATCATATATCTAACTCATAGATGGCGCTTAAACTAAACCTGAGAAATTAAAATAGGTGCCTGTGAATAGAGGCAGGGACAGACTGCTCTGACTGACTCCTGCATGCTTGGACTTCAAGCTAGGCTCTCTCGCCTACCTGCCCTGTTTCTTTTGCATAATATCAGTTTTATGTTACTAATTAGTAACATTCATTGTTATGCATACGACAGCATTAGTGATGCTTTTTACATCGGCCGTGCGAATATTTTTCGGGAATAGTGCCGAAAGAAACTTATCCCTAAAGTTGAGTCTTTATCAAACAAAGTCTCAGATTGGGAGCGATTAAATTTGGTCTACTGTTATTCCCAGAACACACAGGTTTTGTATGTTTACAACTAAAATGAAACCTTTTCTCATATTTCCTTTACTTGAGTGCACTGCCTTGTTGCCTCAGCCAGTATTGAAATAGTTGCGTTGATGTATCAAGTGAGGTACAGTTCAAGTCACTTTATATGAAAGACCAAATAGATCCCGTTTTGTGTTCTGCCGAATTTAGGAATGATAAAATATCATGATCACAATCGTTAGCAATCCTTATTTATATAACTAAATCTTTAATAAAATTTGTTTTGTATAAACGATAGTTAAATATAAGCCATAGGTACTTACTTCAAAGTGATCTCCACGGAAGTATAGTCTAGTTTTGTTAGGAAAAACCAGGACAATTCAGTTTAAAAACAGGACGCATTAAAGGCCTTGTCAAACATTACTGCGAAAATTAAAATGAGTGACTTTAAAATTTATTTTAAAGATCTTTAATGTAATGGATTTACGCAAAGTAACGCCGGATTCTATTAACTATAGTCATTTATTTCATGAAACACACTGAATACTAGCATAAAATAGCAGCTTAATGCTGCTGTGTTTCGTTTGGTGAGAGGAATAGACCGGAGACTTTTTTACTGGAAACGAGGTGTTCCATCTTAGTGCTCAGGGGTGACAACGCATCTAAATTTTATTTATTTATTCCTTATTGTACACCAAAATACAGAACCTAAAGTATAATATGCACAACAGGCGGTCTTATCATTCTCAAAGTGATATCTTCCGGCCAACCTTTGCGTAGAGAACTGATTCTTAAGTTAGCTAACTTGCATCTTGTATTTTGATTCTTAGTAGTAAACAAGCACGCAGTTACAGGTTGACTGTGTGCTCGTTTGTTACCCGTATTCTATAAAAAAACGACCATACGACACGTGTTTCGCCTCTACACGAGGCATTCTCGGGTGAAGTAGACTCTGCGGTGGCTGACCGCTAAGACTAGTGGTAAAAAAAACATACAGTCGAATTGCAAATCAACTCCTTTTTTAAAGACTGCTAAAAATGGTAACGATTATCGTAATGTATTGCGATAGTTACCGATACACGATTATCGGATTTGTATTCGTTTCATCACTAATTAGTTTGATCAATTCCAGATACCTACACGTACTAATTTCCACCATTGCACCAGATAGAACTGACAGCACTCATACTTTTCACCTCATCTCCATGGTCGGCTCTAACTTGCGTTTATTTATTTATTTACACTTTACTGTAAAACACCTTAATAAAAATGATAAACTGTTATCTAAAGCATAATCACTTTTGTAACTGATGTTTCAAATATTGGTGGTCTCTCGTTATTTTTGAACGCATGAGTACCGGTATTTTTTACAACAATCGCTGAATAATGGTTTTCAGACTTACCGGTTTTTCATGCATGTTTTAATCATACGTCTTACTTTACAAAAAAAAACTGGCACAGAAGATCAAAACACTAAAAATAAAATTGAAGTGCCATACCAAGTCAATCGGTGGCGATACGAGTTCAATACGACCAAACAGTTTATGCAATTCGACCAAAAGATGTCGTTGTCTGCGTGCACTCTGTGTAGAATAAGGGCATCCATGACATTTTCTGCCACCAGGGCGGCGTCACTTAAAATGAGATATAATATTTGACATATGTCATAGCGGGGAAGTTAATTTGTTCGAAAAATGTAAATGTTGATGTTTTTTTCTATACTATTAACTATATTTGATATTAATAAGATGAAAAATAAAAAAAAACTAAATCACAAAAATTCATAAAAGTAGAAAATTTAAAAAAATATTTAGTATGCAAAAAATTAAAGAGTAAACCAGGCATGAGGCATTTTTTGTGTATTAATATATAATATAATACTCTAGAATCTGATAAACTTTTATTTAAAACTAACTTCTCAATTAAATGACATTGTGTAACAAAAAACTTTACCTCAGTGTCAGCTAGCGACATCTAGTGATCAGAAAATTCTTAGCCCTCATTGGTGCCACGTTGGAAGTCATATTTGAAAATAGTTTTTTTTTTTCTAAGACCGCATACATGTTGCTATGAAAGACATATGCAACAGATTTTATAATATAAAATTAATCTGTATTTGGAATTCCACAACGCAAGATATCAGATTTTAATATTGACCATAGACAGTATTATATTATTCATAAAAGTGGTGTATCATAACGCGATAAAAATTCACGCACCATAAATTCGATTAACTACAGCATTTTCAAATCTGAGAATTGTTCATGCATAAGTTTTCTATTTGAATTAATATAACTTCTTTAGGCGCGACTTGAGGGTTCAAAGAAACTCAGATCTTTTTTCAGACGTAAATAACGTTCAGTAAAATGTATGGTCTATTTACGAAGTTTCTGCTTTTATAAAGGCTATCCATCCATCCATTATAACCTATAAAAGTCCACTACTAAACAGGTTTTCTCCATAACGTTCCTCATAGGGGGAATGTTGCCATAGTTGCCACACTTAGCAGGCGGGCTGGCAACCGCAGTTTTTTTATTATGACTTGTTACCAGGTTGATGCTGCTTCACATCTCCTGTTGCAGTTTCCCTCTGTCCCATCTTACGACATCCACGGAACAATATGGGATAGTGGATATTCTTACACCGCCACTACATTCAGTCATAGTCATTTAATGACTATCTAATGAGGTCATCCACGACTTTTTCTGCCACCAGGGCGGCGCCACTTTACAGTGAGGTAAAATATTTGACAGATTTCATAACGGGGACTATAATTTCTTAGGAAAATGTAATCTTTAAGGTTTCTTTCTGTATTATTAGTTATATTTTATATTAATTACATTAGAAATGAATAAAACAAACTATAAATATAACTAAAAGCCCATTTATTAAAAAAAGAGTTCTAAAGTGCAAAAAATTAAAAATCTAACCAATGACGCATTGTGTTGGGTATTAATATAATATTCTAGATAATGATAAACTACTATTTAAAACTAATTTCTCAATTAACTGACATTGTATAGCAAAAAACTTTACCTCAGTCGTAACTAGCGACATCTGGTGAGTGGAAGATTATTAGCCCTCATTTAGATATATTAAATACAATAAACAATTTTCGG
The DNA here is from genome assembly GCA_033319125.1 of Parnassius glacialis. NCBI lineage: Eukaryota > Metazoa > Arthropoda > Insecta > Lepidoptera > Papilionidae > Parnassius > Parnassius glacialis. Next base: position 41,912,272 of record JAVANC010000009.1, on the reverse strand, counting down.
GCATTATACTTAATAATTATTATTTAATTGATAAATATGTAACTCATAAGTTAAAATTATATTTTTGTATTATTCTTCTTATTAATAAATTAAAGTAATAAATAAATGATGACAAAAAAATAACAGAAATAAATATTAATGTATGTGAATATAAATAATAATAAGTTTTACACGCGCGTAAACAACGCTTTTAAAAATATTTTAGTTTCAAAATGAACAAGCATTATTACAAAGTAATTGAATCTTAGGTAGTCAAATAGAAATGAATTTCGATATTGAATTCGGCTGGATTATTAGATGCAGTGGGATTCTAATGGAACGATGTTGTACCTACTAAAGCAGCCAATTTATTTACGATTAAGATTTTAGAATATACAATTTCAGTGTTGAATTTGATAGTCTAGGGTTTCCAATTAGACCAAAATGTTTTGTAATCATTTTGAAGAGGTTATTTATTAAAATAAAATGAAATGGAAATTAAAGTTTAATGAAAACTCTTTATTATTCGATTTAAGAAATAAAAATTACGCTTGCAAAACCTAAATTTGCTTTTTTTAAATTGAGAATAGGCTGTTTCTTATATTTTTTTATAATTTATCCAAAATGAAAAGGAATAGATCCATATGTAAAAAGTGTACGTGTTTTCGGCTATAAAGAGTAATAGTTGCCATATATTAAGTTTCTGAATTAGTTGTTAAGATTTAAGTAAATGATTTACAGCAGATTTTAACTTATAACGTGGTAGAACCGTGCTGCAGCTATTAATTGTATATTTGTAGCACGAACGTGTCGACTCGACCGGCGAAGGACCACGCTCTCACAGGATACCAGCGTAAAATAGCAGCTTAATGCTGCTGTGTTTCGTATGGTGAGTGTTGAGAACCGGATACTCTTTTTACTGGAAAAGAGGTATTCCGTCTTAGTCCTCACAGCTGACAACGTATCTGCATTTTGTTCGCAAACGAGAATAGATGAAGATGTGTATGAGCCACAGCAACCACTTACCATCAAATGGACAGTGTGCTCGCTTGTCACAGTTATCCTATAAAACAAATTTAAGATGCTGTTGTGTGGCAATTATTTTATAACTTATAACTATAAGTTTCTTATTTTGTGAACCATTTTAACATTTTGGATAAACTAAGATTATATCACAAGCTCAAGTAAATGTATGATAGGAATGTAGTCTAAATAGTTAATTTAAAAACTTCAGTTAAAGAAGCGTGGTAAAAACATACAATTCAGAGGGAATACAGCAGAGCACGACATGCTATTTGACGGCAGAAATAAGTAACCTGCCCAAACGAACTTCATTCTAGATCCTTCTTTCAGTAGTTTAATCAAAAAGACTGGTGATAACAAAGTAACTGTAACTAAGCTTAGTCGTCGTAGCAGTCGAACCAATTGCAAACGGCTTTGGAATATTTGGAACCTATTCCACACATCACATCACATAAATTAAAAAAAGACAGAGCTTTTATTCCTATAATTTAAAAGTAAAAATTTTGTACAGCCGACTTCAATATAAGTTATTAATAATAACTCAAAAACTGTTGGTCTGACCTTGATCAAATTCATATGTGACCACATGAGAAGTACCAGCTTTCAAATAAAGGAAAAATCATCGAAATCGGTTTACCCAGTAAAAAGTTATGAGGTAGCACACATAAAAAAACATACAGTCGCATTGAGTACAGTCTCCTTTTTGGAAGTCGGAAGAAAATAAAATATTATTCATAAATTATTTATAAGCATTGTGCTGTAGGTGTTGCAATAGAAATTAATACTTCCACTGACCGATCGCAGCCCACGCAGCTGTCGAGGTAATCGGATTTACACTGCCCACACTTTCTTTGAAATTTCAACACGGCTTCTCGAGTCTACCTTCTGTTATGAAACGCGTAATTTATCTTCCAAGACAATATATTTTATGAGAATATAGAACTCTTCGATGATGATGCTATCTATTTAATATATAGCATCATCATCATTAGTACGTAAGGGTAATATGGTCATCCGGTTAATATGGTCACTTTCTTATGACTCAAAAACTACAGCTTTGTTTGCATAGATGGTTTTGTGATACGATAGCTTTTCATCAGTCAATAAATTAATAAAGGGTCAAAATTGCGCTGCTTTATCGACGCCATTTTTACAGTTGTAGTGAATATTTTAGTCCATTTTAGTATTGTGTAGTGTCGTTAGTCATTTTTAATTTGATTTTCTAAGTGCTTCCAATTATTGCCAAAGATTGTTTGCTATTTTTTTATTAATACATATATTACTTATAGTATACGACTCTATTTTTTTGCCTCTGTCCTCCTCCTAGTTTTGGTTTTATAGGGCGGCAAAGCTTAAAGTGACCATATTACACACATGTACCTTAGTCAATACAACCACTGTGTTCTTATTTGGAAAACATTTGATACTTAAGACATTTTTACGTGGCAGGTACACAAGAGTAAGTTGGTTTCTTTACTCATGTGGTAGATCCACGCTGCAGCTTTATTATGATTGTAACACGAATGGGTCACTGTCTCACAGAATACCTGTGTAAAATAGCAGCTCGATGCTGCTGTTTCGTATGTTGAATATATAGAACCGGAGATCCTTTTTACTAATAAAGATACAATGCACCTTAGTCCTTAAGGGTGACAACACATTTGCATTTGATTCATAATTGAGGATAAATGTAGATTTCTATGAGCACAGCTTACTTACTTACCATCAGGTGTACTGTGTACTCGTTTGTCAACCTAATATATGTGAATGAGAGGTATCAAAGATAGAAAGAAAAACTGAATTTTTCTTTCTATCCATGATACCTCTCACTATACCTTAAATGTACGAAAAAAGAAACATATTTTTTATATATTACGCTCATAAATTTATGTTAAGATAAACAAACAAATGTGTACTTATTTAGGTACTAGAGAAGATCAGAAATCCAACGCCAATAACATAATTGTACGTTCGCAAGTTACACCCCCGGAGGACAAATTTACACACTTCGCTGGAAGTTCTACCTGCGGGAATAACGTCAAGTTTTTCTCTGTTTGCTTTTACGTTATTGACAATTTGGTACTCGAAGTTAACTGATGTAGTATTAATAAAACTTCTTTGAAAGCTTTTAGAGAGTAAAACAGAATACTTTTTATTTAACACACGGTTTTATGTACTTATACGTTTACTTCTGAGGTTAAACAGAGATTATAGATGACAAAGATTATTTGCTACGTGGTGGCGGCGTTAGGGTGTTACTACACCCATCGATCGATAGTAGGTCGATGGCGTCGATTGATGGTAAAATGCATTAGTCGACGTCGATCGATAACTTCTACCACACTGATCGATCGATGGCATCGATCGATGGTAGAAAGGATTGGTGGGCGTCGTTCGAGCTGCTTGATTATTCGAGAGCCCGCCGACCGCATTTTGAAAGATACTGATGATTAGCCCACAACCACATCGATCATATCGATTAATTGTCGATCGACGTCGACTGATAATTGAACAACGTTTTACCGACCAGTATCCGTCGATCAGCTAAAGCTACCACACCTATCGATCGACATCGATCGACCTCGAACAATGGCGTCGATCGACGATCAATCGATTGGTGTCGTAACACATTAAGAGATATCATCGTCAAGTTGTAAAGACTTCCATTTATACTACTAGACGGGCACTATGGTAGATACTTATAGTATTAGTTTTACGTATTACGGAATTAACCGGTCAATTAAGGTGTCTAAACCGCTACCGGTTATGCATAACCGGTACGCATTCTTGTTTAGGTTAAATAAAACCGGTTTTTGTTTAACCGGTAATTGAAAGTGCGATATATTTACCGGTAATTAAACAAAATTAACCGCTGTGTTTAAAGCGGTTCCGAGCCCTGACTAATACATTGCGCTCTAAGTTACGGGCAATTCTCCGTAACTTTTGTTGTCGACTGCGAACGGGCGCTTACGTTGTTTTCGACAATCTGACACAGGTGGCTAAGAAAACACAAAACACAAACACTCACGCCTGCCACCCAGAGGGGTAGGCAGAGACTACGGACTTCCATTTGGTGTGATCCTGACACACCTCTCTCGCCTCCTTTACATCCATATATCTACGCATACACGCTCGTTGGTTAAGGTTACTCCTAATTTGGCCCATTTTCAATGTATCGCCGATTTGGTCGATAAATCTTCGTCTAGGCGTCCCTTCCCGACTCTGCCGTTCACTTCTGAAACATAAATTTGTTTTGTCACTCTTTTCTCGTTCATTCTTTCTGCATGACCAAACGACCGAAGCATTACTTTTTTAATCCTGGCCACAACGTCATCTTGCAAACCACACTTTTCTCTTATCACACTATTTTTCACCCTGTCATTCAGATTTAGCCCTAGCATACTCCTTAATGACCGCATTTCTACAGCAGTTATTCTACTGAAACAGAAACGGAAACTTTTTTATTCAATATAGATTATAAATAATACTTATTGAAAGTCACTCTTTTGTATAATTACCACTGGTTCGAAAAAAAAATCTCTGTCCTAGGAAGAACCAGCATGAAACCCAGCGGGACTTTTTTTTAAATAACAGCTTACAATCATGTATGTTACACAAATTAACAACACAACAAATTAGAAATAGCTTGGTAGCGATCACCTCATTTCCAGGGGTTATTATCATCTATAAATTCTTTAATACTATAATAACCCTTTTTATACAAACTTAGTTTAATAAAGTTTTTGAACGTTGAGCAGGTCAAATTTTGTATATTTTCTGGAATTTTGTTGTAAAAGTGTATACATCGCCCCAAGAATGAATTACTGACTCGATGGAGTCGAGTAAATGGTACTACTAGCTTGTGTCTGTTCCTAGTATTTACAGAATGAATATCACTTATTTTTGTAAAACTACTTTTATTTTTGTGTACGTACATTACATTCTCATAAATGTATGGAGAGGCCAAAGTTAATATATTAATTTTCTTAAATTTTTGTCGCAGCGACTCTTTAGGCTTTAAATCATAAATTGCTCTTATGGCCCTCTTCTGTAAAACAAATATAATTTCAGTGTCAGCTGCGTGTCCCCATAGCAAAATACCATACGACATTATGCTATAGAAATAGCTAAAGTAAACTAGTCTAGCTGTTTCAACACCAGTTAGACTTCTAATCTTTTTTACGGCATATGCTGCAGAACTAAGTCTGCTTTCTAGTTTTGCTATATGGGGGCTCCAGTGAAGCTTCGCGTCTAGTGTGATTCCAAGAAAAATTGTGGTATCTACAAGACTCAGTTTCTCCCCATTTAAAATTACATTAGTATTTATTGTTTGACATTAGGAGTCATAAATTTCATACATTTCGTTTTAGTGCCATTTAAATGCAAATTATTAACATTGTACCAATTTACTAATTTAGATATAGCATCATTTACTTCGTCATATTTTAGCAAATGTCGATTTAATTTGAAAATTAAAGAAGTACCCGGAAGAACTCATAATAATAATGACAACTTTTTGCGTTCTCTTACTTAAATATGAAATAATTAATTTAAGATCATCACTTCTTACACCGTAGTGTTGAAGTTACCTGATTAATGTTTCATGGTGAACACAATCGAAGGTTTTGGATAGGTCACAAAATATACCCAAATCATCAGCATCCTGTGAATTCTCCCATGCATTAAATATATATTTAATCAGCTCAACACCGGCATCAGTTGTCGAGCGACCCCTTGTGAAACCAAATTGATTTTTATGAAGTAAATTATTTATATTAAAGAAATTTAACATTTGATCAAGAATATTTTTTTCAAAAATCTTACTAAGTGTTGGTAGTACAGAAATAGGTCTAAAATTGGCGGGGTCTAATGTACTACCAGATTTAAATAAAGGTATTACTTTACTATACTTCATTAAATCAGGAAACACACCAGATTCGATACTAGTATTAAAAATAATAGCTAAATGAGGCGCGATTGTATCTATAATAGACGCAATAACTTTAACGGAGAGAGATCTTTCTTTTATTTTCTTAACATCAATAGTTTTAAAATATTTTACAATATCTTTTGATGATACTTTGTGAAATGTAAAATTCTTTGTACACGCATTTACATTTTGTTTAAGTAATGATTCGGCGACCGCAGGAGAAGAATTCAGTGACTTAGTGGTTAATATCGGAATATCAGTAAAATATTTCTCAAAAACCATTGCAACGTCCTGATCTGATTCGGTTAATTTGTTATTAACATTTAACTGGTAGTTTGAATTGCGAGAGTTGATCTTACCAGTTTCGCTATTAATTATACTCCATGTCATTTTAATTTTATTAGAAGCCGTCTTAATTTTGTTGCTCAAATGCAAAGACTTGGCTCTGGAGCACACTCTTTTAAATATTTTTGAATATTTTATTACATATTCCCTAAATTCGACGCTATGATTATATGACCTTTCATTGTAAAGATCATACAACCTATGTCTGCTCTTATGGACTCCTACTGTCGCCCATTCATTAAATGACTTCCGACTGTTCAAGGAGAATGTTTTAGAAGTAAATGTATTATTAAATTCATTGCAAATAAGCTTAAATAATGTTCCATACAAAAAATTTGGATCATTTTGGTATGAAAGTGATGGAAGTTTTTTCACTATGTTACTTCTAAATTTCTCCAAGCGACGTGCATTAACTGGAACAAACACAACTTTCTTATCTACTTGCTTTTTGTGAACATATGGTAACGAAACTACTTGTCCACAGTGATCAGAACTTAATTTTTGTATTATACATTTATGCAACGGCTTCACATTTGTAAAAATGTTATCTATACATGTTGCACTAGATTGAGCAATACGCGTTGGCTCTAAAAATAAATTAAAAAGACCATGTGATTTAAACAATGATCTAAATTTAATATTGATTGAGGAAGCTTCTAGGAGATTGATGTTAAAGTATCCACATATTACAACAGATTTATTCTGTTTATTAAGCGTGGCAAAAACTTCCTCCATAATTTTTTCAAAAGTATCGTATATAGAACATGGGGGTCTGTAGACGCTCACAACAATGAGGTGCTCAAACTCAACACATGCCATTTCTACAGTTCGCTCAACAGAGAGGTTCACAATATCTTTACGTTCTTTACATGACAATAATTTACTAGCTAATATTAAGGAGCCACCTCTTAAAACCGTTTCTCTTTTGAAAGAACTGACCACCTGGTGATTACTGAAGTTAAACATTAAGTTATAAGCTTTTAACCAATGTTCAGTAATACATAAAATATGAATATTGTTGTTATTTAAGAACAACTCAATTTCTAGCTCTTTGCCTACCATGCCTTGTATATTTTGATGCACCAGGTGTATACAATTTTCATTATCACTCTGTGGAGTCATACAATTAAAGATTTGTAAACTACATTCTAAATTATTTAAATTATTACAACTGCTAGAGATTACCTCTATTGTCTCATTTTCTAATTTAAATTACTTGGAACTGATTCCAAATTACATATTAAGTCATTACACTGCTCAAAAGGAGCAGATGTCTGTGTAGCCAAGTCCTTGGCTGAGTTAATTATATAAACAATAAGATAGCACATTTGCTATCTGTCTTAAAATATATTTAGATACGTTATACCTATCACAAGTCAAAAATTTCTTAATTAAATTATTTATGTCTATTAAATTAAATTAATTATTATAATTATAACAATTAAATGTCAAGTTTAAATTATTATTACATGAAAAGTTATTCATTAATAAGTTTAAATCATATCTTATTTTATTTTCCTGCGGCCAACCCTGTATGTAAGGCAATGTAAACAAGATAATTTTATGTACATTTAAATTATTTAGATTATCAATATATTTTAATAATTGATTATTGTTTACATTGCCTCTTCTCCCAACAAGAATTATTAATGTGCTATTAGGGCAAAATTTACTAGCTAAAACTTTATTATATACTCTCATGCTTCTTCTGCCAGACCCAACTTTCACTACCATACATTAAAGTAGGGACTAACACAGCATTATGAATTGACATACGTGCCTTATTTGACACATTCTGACTCTTAATAATAGCGTGTAGGGCCCCATTCACTCTATTTCCTGTATTTACTCGTCGTTCTATATCATTATCATATCTGCCATCCCTGCTAAATAAACATCCCAAATATACAAATTCGTCCACTTGCTCAATCAATTCCCCTTCTATTCTTATTTCACATAACGTTTTACTTTCTTCTTTTTCAAAAACTATCACTTTCGTCTTAACGATTTACTTTCTTCTCTTTCAAAAACCATCACTTTCGTCGTACTTACGTTCACTTTTATACTCCTTTCTTTTAATGACGAGTTCATTAAAGTAACCATCATTTGCAAATCGGCAGCCGTCGGTGCAAATATGACTTGATCATCGGCGGACAAAAGGCATTTGACGGTTAACTCACCCATTCTCAACCCACATTTTTCAACTTTCAAAGTTTGCAAACAATTGTCCATAAATAGGTTAAACAGCCACGGGGAAGCTACACAGCCCTGTCTGACACCTTTTTGAATACCAAACCAGTCCGAGTAGACCCCGTTGATTCTGACAGAAGCACTAGAGTCCCTATAAAGAGACATTAAGGCTAGTATCAAACCAGCGCTCAACCCAAATGAGATCAGTGTTTACCGTAACACGTTCCTGTCCACTTTGTCATAAGCCTTTTCCAAGTCCATGAACGCACAAAAACTTTCTGGTTTTTGGCCAAAAATTTCTCCGCAATCATGCGCATGGAAAATACTTGATCCGTACACCCCATCCCCTTTCTAAATCCAGCTTGCACGTCCGAATTTTTTTCATCAGTTTTTTCCATAACTCTTTGCATATAGTAAACCTTTGCATACAGTTTACCCACAATGCTAAGCAAGCTGATACCACGGTAGTTTTTACAGTCCTACTGTGACCCCTTTCCCTTATATATTGGGACTATGACGGCTTTGCACCAGTCTTCCGGTACCCGCTTCAGCCACCACACCCTTTCTAGCCCTTAGCATTTCGTGTGATACTCTATCATATCCGGCTGCCTTACCTGCTTTCATGCTTTTCATTGCTTTCATTATTTCATCTACACTTATCTCCCTACCTCTCTCCATTTCTCTCGGAATTTCTATTTCACTTAATTCAGACGGCTCTCTTAAACACGCTTTCAAAGTATTCCTTTCACCTCTTTAAATTCGAAACTTCATCTTTCAGCATGCAACCATTCTCGTCTCGTGTAACATTCATTCTAGGCTGTTTTGAATTTCCCCTGGCAGTTCTTTTTTTTATAGGATAAGGGTGACAAACGAGCACACAGTCCACCTGATGGTAAGTGGTTGCTGCGGCCCATAGACATCTACATCTATCCTCGTTTGCGAATCAAAATGCAGATGCGTTGTCACCCGTGAGGACTAAGATGGAATGCCTCATTTCCAGTAAAAAGGGCCTCCGGCCACCTGCACTCACCAAGCGAAACGCAGAGGTAAACCTCTACTTCACGCTGGTATTCTGTGAGGTCGTGGTACCACCCCGGTTCGAGCCGCCCATCCATGCCACAGCAAAAGCTGCCGCGTGGCTCTACCACTGTTAGAAAGTGTTAGTTCTTACGAGCTTCCAGAACATTTTAATATTTGCCTGGAAGTTATCAGATATCCTTCTATCATTCTTATTTATCTTTTCTTGCTTCTTCCTTTCAACAACTTCTTTTACTCTCTTATTGATACGTCTAAAGTCTGCCTTTTTTCTTTCCATCTACTCATTCATACCGCCAGAATTACCAACTTTGGTTGCTAGTAAATCTAGCCATGCTCTCTTCTTTGTTTCAACTTCCATCCATACCTCATCATCTCGCCACACCGTATTACTTTTCTTTTCATTTGTTCTCTTACTTACACCACATACTTCGATGACTGCATCCACCAAAACTTTCTTAATATTATTCCATACATTCTTCAAGTTTAAATCATTCATACATAATTCACTCAACCCACTTATATTTTCCCTCAGTCTGCATTTATACTTCTCTTTCACACCTTCATCTTGTAACCTCTCTATTCTTATGCGCTGTAACGCAGTGGTAGACACAGATGTCCGATGCCACCAACGCGTTAATAGACCGGCAGTAGTAATAGATTCGGCATAAGACCAAGTAATGACCCGTCCCTATGTTAGACCCACGGTAAACCCTTGTATCTACCACCGCGCTCCTCATTCCTTCATCCACAATTATGAAATCTATCATGCTTCTATCATCCCCTCTTTCCCATGTATACACATGAATCCTCTTATGGCGAAAGAAAGTTTTCATCACAAAAATATTCTATTCCACACATACGGTGAGGAGGTCTTCACCATTCTCATTTATTCTTTCATCGCCAAACGCTTCTAATATCCTTTCATAACCAGACCTCTTCACCCCAACCCTTCCATTAAAATCTCCTAACATAATAATATTTCATTTTCCTTACATTTCATCAACACCAGCCTTACCATGTCCCAAAACTGCTCTCGGATATAAGTGGGCTTAGACATATCTGGGGCGTACACCGCAAGCACGAACAACTTCTTTAAGCCCACTTTTATTCGTATCCATAGCCTTCGGCTTACACATTCATACTCTTTCACAAATTGACCCATTCTTCCTGAAAGGATGACCCGACTCCCTGGCATGCCCGCTCGGTCTCATCTACACCAGAGCAGTAAGCGTTATACATGACATGTGCAGTGACATCTCTTCCCTTTCGTTTCGTCTCATTTACACATAACACATCTATTACTCTATAATTCATCATTTCGTATACTTCATCCATCTTATCATTCATTACTCCACATACATTCAGTGTAGCCAGACGGGCCCACGAAATCCAATTTTTGCCCCTCCGGGAGACAAGACGTGACGGGTGGCGAACCTCGTCGCCGATTTTTCTCACTCGGGGCCATTTCCTTTAATTGTTGGCTCATGGTGCTAACTACGGGGTGGTAGATTTCACGCCACTACCATGCCACTACCTGCGATGAGCCGAGTCTATTCTTTCGGCTTTGTCGCTCGTTTAGCACCACCCGGGGGACACGTGTAGGGTGGGCCTAGGGTTAGGTGGTCGAAGCCTACGGACGCGAGCGACTCATCCCCGAGAAAGAAAAAAATCCTAAGAAAACGTTGTAATTATTTATGTGCACTCTGTCAACGAGTCAATGAAGTTTGTTTCAGTTAAGTATGTAACTTTATTTAGCATTTTCATAAAAACAGACTGTCGTAAATGAAAATACATATAAAATACATATTACGTGCTGGCACGTAATATGTATTCTGTTCCACCACGCCAGCGCCCGCGCAATCCACACCTATGACACAAATCTTGTTCTGAATCGCTGGTCTCGCATAGTATACATAGAAAGTCTTTGCCAATTTTGTACCTTGCGTGTAGAAGACACCCCATAAAGAAAGTTACAAAAAGACGGCCCCCAGTCTCGGGCGATCCCGCTATTCCTGGCTACGATGGCGACCATGGTAACGGCGGGGCAGCGGGTGCTAAGAATCTCCGGTGGAGGGGCGGTTGCCACCTAAGATGACTCAACCTGGCAACATACAACGCACGCACACTGAGGACTGACGAGAAGATTCTGGAGTTGGAAGAAGAGACAGGCAAGTTGCGATGGGATATTATAGGATTATATGAGGTCCGAAGAGAGGACGAAGACACGGTAATCCTCGAATCCGGCAACTTGTTCTATCACCGGGAGGGCAACCATCTGTCCCAAGGAGGTGACGGATTTATCGTCCACAAGTATTTCGTTGACAACGTAGTAAACATTGTGAATATATCGACAAGGGTTGCGTACCTGTAAGAGAAGGGATCAGTCATGCTGACTAAGAAGTCAGGGACTACAAGATAATATTTAGTTTTATTATTTAAAGGGACGTCAGGATGATCTGCTATATCCTCTGGATCTATAGTTGACCTTAATTAGACGTGGGTAATCGGGCAAGGACAATTAAACAATGCAATTCACACAAAATGTAATTAGTATAAAATCAAAATAATAACAGGCTGTGAGAATGTCTCACCCATCTTAGTTCTCAGAGGCGACAACGCATTTTGTTGCCTTCTTTGTTTGACGTTGACACAATCAGTAGACTGTAAGTTCGTTTGCCACTTCAGTTTTAAAAAAAAAAACTTATTTACTTTTCACCTTTGTAGTGTTATGCTACTTACATTTCATTGTACACTAATTCTCCATTCTGTTTTGATATTCTGCATTCATGTTTTGCATCACTTTATACTATTTTTTTCATTCTGTTTTTGATTTTCTGCATTCATGTTTTGCATCACTTTATACTATTTTTCCATTCTGATTTTGATTTTCTGCATTTATATTTTGCATAACCTTTATTTCTATAGGATCCTGTAACGTTTTTACACAATAACATATCATTTTACTTCGTATTTTCACACTATTTAGCACTTTTAAAATAGCTGTCAATGAAGTCTTACCTTTTTCGGTCTTTATTTGAATTCTCTGTAACTCTACAATTTCAGGCTTCGCGCACGCTGCCGTGCATTAGTTTTTCCTATATGAATAATATCTAATTTCTTACTTAAATGTAATAGTTTCTTAATAACAGTCCTAAAACTAAAAATTGCTCAATTTGACAACCATTGTTTATGTGGTTGTTATGGTAACTTTTATTCAAATTCGTCTCTGGTATGATGTTCTTCCTACATAAATACTCTTTGGCTGTAGGTCATTTACAATAAATTTCGTTTTAATTTAAATAATTTCTCGTTCTCTCTAAAAAGGTATAAAAGCCGAACAATTGGAGAATACAGGACAGTCTCGCTTCAGTTCTCAAAGGAGAAGCATCTACTAAAGGCCTTATCCCGGGGCCGCATTGCCCCGGGATCCTGCAAGCCTCCATCTACACGTGAAGTCGTCGGCAGTCTGCTTCAAGCGCGGGGCCACACAACCTTCGGGCGCGCTACGACTGCTTGCTCCAGGCGCCGAGTGCACCTACTGCCCGCGCTACCTTCGGGCACGCTACGACTGCTTGCTCCAGGCGCCGAGTGCATCTACTGCCCGCGCTACCTCTGGGCGCGGCGACTACTTCTCCAAGTACTGAGCGCACCTACCCCAGGCGCTACGTGCGCCGGCTCCGGACGCTGCGTGTGCCCAGTCCAGGCGCTGCGTGCCGTCGCCGCTGAGAAACCTCAAGCTCTGCGTGTGCCTATTTCTACAAAAGCAGCGAGGCTCCAGGCTCCACTATAAAACTATATTGTCCTATTCTCCTACCTTTATTTTTTTTAAAACCTAATTGTAATCTCATTTCATCCATCATCTTCATATTTCATTTTTTTTATAAAATTGTAAATACTTTTCTGAAACTTTAAATATATTATTTTCTTGGTCTACTTTTGTTGTTTTGCTGTTCTTAGGTTAGGTTATATTTTTCTTTTCTTTAATTGTCGCTTCACGACAGTTTGGCGCCCAACGTAAAAGTCCTCTTTCTCTCTTAATTCTTCACCTTTACTGCGCCTTGTCCATTCCCTTTTGATTTAATTGCTTTCCCTTTCGTTCTTAACTTATTACTCATCATTCATTTATTCGTCCTTTTCATACCTTCAAAATTCTAAAACAAAACTTCTTCTAGTTTTTCAACTTATCTGGATTATATTTAGACCTACATATAACACTTCATTTACATTCATCACTCTAAGTTACATTCATCACTCTAATATTTTTTATCCTAGATAACTTAAAGAGGTACAATTTTTAATAAAATCTTTATTTCTTAAACTTAACTTTGCACTTTACACTTAATATAAAATTATTTTTGAAAGCTGAAGCGAAACGAACCATAACTTTTCTAAATATTTATTAACTTTTAAATAATTTTCTAAACATTTATTAACTGTTAATTTGTATATATGTATAAATATAACTTGTAATTTGTATATATGTATAAATATCACCATCATTTTCACCTTATTATTTTAATTTCTTTTAATTTGTTTGTTTGTTTGGTGTTCCAGGGTTCTTCAACTTACTTACTTACTTACTTATCGTCACGCACAATCCCTGACGGGGTAGCCAGAAAGAACAGATCGCCAAGTGTCACGATCCTTACATACCTCTTTCGCTTCTTTCAGATTCATCATCTTCTTCATACATGCACGTCTAGGTATCCGAGTACTCTTGACCCTCCCCTCTTCGAGCAATTTGCTCACATGGTCTTCGAAAGTTAGTCTCGGTCTACCTCGACACCTTTTAATATTAACTTTCGCGCTATATATTTTCTTCACCATTCGGTCTTCACTCATTCGCTCAACGTGCCCAAACCATCGAAGCACGCCCTTATCAATTTTTGTGATAAGGTCATCTTTCAAACCTGCCATATTGCGAATCTCTTCGTTTCGCTTTCGGTCAGCCATGGTGACGCCGCACATTTTACGAAGAGATCGCATCTCCACTGCATTCAACTTGCTTTTATGCTTCTTCTGGCATACCCAGGTTTCGCTGCCATATAACAAAGTCGGTACCAACACTGCGTTATGTATTGCAAGGCGTGCACTCTTCACTACGCCTTGCCTTTTGACTAACGCAGTCAGGGCACCATTGACTTTGTTCCCGGCAGCGACACGCCTGTCCACATCTAAATCACATCTTCCATCCCGGCTAAAAGCACTCCCCAAGTATACAATTTCATTTACCTGTTCTAGACATTCCTGATTTACCCATATTTCACACTTCGTTCTCTCTCCGTCCCTTTCGTTCTTCAACTTCATAGCGACTAATGCTTGCTTAAGAATAAGTTCTTTATCTTTATCTTCACTTGGTAACGGCTGACTACTCCCTTAATTTTCTTCACCTTTATCTTCACCTGGGAGCAGCTGACTACTCCCTTAATTTTTTATCTTCACTTAGGAGCGGATGACAACTCCCTAATTAAGCCTGAATGTCCTTTCGAAAACACACTTCTAGAGTGGTGTCTCTTCGAATTTTTTTATCTTCACTTAGGAGCGGATGGCAACTCCCTAAATAAGCCTGAATGTCCTTTTGAAAACACACTTTTAGAGTGGTGTTTCTTCGACTAATTTTTTTTTCCACACAGGAGCGGTTGACTACTCCTTAAATAAGCCTTAATGTCGTTTTGAAAACACACTTTTAGAGTGGTAGTCATTGAATGTGAACTCCACCCTTACCTGAATGCAGATGATGAATGTAAGAGATAGTATATCTGATTTTGACTGGTGATGTCTGTTTCTGCAAAGCTGTGTTTTTATGGTTTATTTTAGAATGTACATGTCAAAATTTTTGCTGAGTCAAAATTTTCCAGGGTCGGGGGGAAAATGTAGTGTTATGCTACTTACATTTCATTGTACACTAATTCTCCATTCTGTTTTGATATTCTGCATTCATGTTTTGCATCACTTTATACTATTTTTTTCATTCTGTTTTTGATTTTCTGCATTCATGTTTTGCATCACTTTATACTATTTTTCCATTCTGATTTTGATTTTCTGCATTTATATTTTGCATCACCTTTATTTCTATAGGATCCTGTGACGTTTTTACACAATAACATATCATTTTACTTCGTATTTTCACACTATTTAGCACTTTTAAAATAGCTGTCAATGAAGTCTTACCTTTTTCGGTCTTTATTTGAATTCTCTGTAACTCTACAATTTCAGGCTTCGCGCACGCTGCTGTGCATTAGTTTTTCCTATATGAATAATATCTCATTTCTTACTTAAATGTAATAGTTTCTTAATAACAGTCCTAAAACTAAAAATTGCTCAATTTGACAACCATTGTTTATGTGGTTGTTATGGTAACTTTTATTCAAATTTGTCTCTGGTATGATGTTCTTCCTACATAAATACTCTTTGGCTGTAGGTCATTTACAATAAATTTCGTTTTAATTTAAATAATTTCTCGTTCTCTCTAAAAAGGTATAAAAGCCGAACAATTGGAGAATACAGGACAGTCTCGCTTCAGTTCTCAAAGGAGAAGCATCTACTAAAGGCCTTATCCCGGGGCCGCATTGCCCCGGGATCCTGCAAGCCTCCATCTACACGTGAAGTCGTCGGCAGTCTGCTTCAAGCGCGAGGCCACACTACCTTCGGGCGCGCTACGACTGCTTGCTCCAGGCGCCGAGTGCACCTACTGCCCGCGCTACCTTCGGGCACGCTACGACTGCTTGCTCCAGGCGCCGAGTGCATCTACTGCCCGCGCTACCTCTGGGCGCGGCGACTACTTCTCCAAGTACTGAGCGCACCTACCCCAGGCGCTACGTGCGCCGGCTCCGGACGCTGCGTGTGCCCAGTCCAGGCGCTGCGTGCCGTCGCCGCTGAGAAACCTCAAGCTCTGCGTGTGCCTATTTCTACAAAAGCAGCGAGGCTCCAGGCTCCACTATAAAACTATATTGTCCTATTCTCCAACCTTTATTTTTTTTAAAACCTAGTTGTAATCTCATTTCATCCATCATCTTCATATTTCATTTTTTTTTTATAAAATTGTAAATACTTTTCTGAAACTTTAAATATACTATTTTCTTGGTCTACTTTTGTTGTTTTGCTGTTCTTAGGTTAGGTTATATTTTTCTTTTCTTTAATTGTCGCTTCACGACACCTTTTGCTCATCTTTTATCACCTTTTCTTTTCCTCTCTTTCCTTTTTGACCTCTAGACTAACGAGGCAGTCATATTGTCCGTAGAGTAAACTTACATAGTTCACTCTACGGACTCTTATAATATAAATCAAATAAAACATAAAAAGTTGGAACAAAATTGAATCCGATTAATTCGCTTGTCTACACATCGGCTGTCGCTTTGATATTTCATAAAATGAGAACAGAACTTTTTCCAGTTAGGATTTTACGTAGAAATAATATATTCTATTTTTCCATTTTTAGTTTCACGTAGGAATTATATTAAAATGATTCCAGAAAAGGAAAATGTTAGGATTATGAAATTTGAAATTTCTCACACGTTCACCAGCAACATTATACAAACATCGTCTACACCTTCACATGATTCTGCCATAAGATAAAGGATATTTTATAATGCACACGTAGCACGTAATCTACGCGTAGCCGTGATATTTTAGAGCCTAAGCGGTTGCCGTAAATTTTACAGTCCGCAAGCGAACCTAGCTTCAATCCGATTGAATTGTTAATTGGATTATAATGTGCTTATTTATTATGTGCTCGGTGGTAAAGGAAAACATCGTGAGGAAACGTGCATATCAAAGAAAAAAAAACAGGTGACGTATAAAGTCCGCAAGCACGCATTGGGGCAGCGTGGATACTTCCTTGTATTACAACTCTGTTAGAAATAAAAGTAGGCATGTACTGACAAAATTTACAAGGTTGCAATATAGGGAATGAATATTAATGAAACTATTTAAACGACATTGAGATTGTGATATACCTTAGTGCGCTAAAAAGTGTAAAATATAACATTAACAAATAAATGAAAGCCGAATTCTAACAACTAAAAAAATAATTTAACATTCGAGGCTTTTCTTTTTCTAGTATGTCTAAGCATTGACTTAAGAATATTAAATTATGTTAGTTTCCGCACGGAACACATCTGGCTAAATACAAAAGAAATTCCCAGTGTGTCATTTTATAAAAAAAAAGAAAAAATAAATGTTGAAATAAGTATGCGAGTACGTTACGGCGACGGATTGCTGCTCCTGTATTATTGTTTAATTAACGATTTGAGGTGGATTTTGATATGTAAAAGTGGTGCGATTTTGTGTATTGTCTGCAAATGTGAACTACTTGTGGAAACGATGAAACAAGTGGTCTGATGGTGATGTGAATCTCTACATAAGGAGTCTGCTTAGGCGCCTTAAGATACTATCGTCTATCGAATTCACAATGTGAAGCATCAACAAATGTGATGAAGTTTTGAAATAAATTAATAACGTTTGGTAAATCCAATTGTGGCATGCCTATGCGGATTAAAAAAAATACGTATAACATGATTATACTTATATTTTTTCATCATCATCATCATCATTACAGCCCTTCACAAGTCCACTGCTGAACATAGGCCTCCCCCACGGAATGCCACAAAGCACGGTCCTGAGCCACCTGCATCCATCGAATTCCTGCATATCTTACCAGGTCGTCACTCCATCTAGTGGGGGGAAACCTTACACTTCGCCTGCCGGTACGAGGCTGCCACTCGAGAACCTTTTTTCCCAATCGGTTGTTGGTTCTTCGAGGTATATGGCCGGCCCATTGCCACTTCAGCTTACTAATCCGTTGGGCTACGTCAGTCACTCTGGTTCTCTGCGGATATCCTCATTTCTAAATTTATCACGCAGAGACATCCCGAGCATAGCCCTCTCCATAGCTCGCTGAGCGACCATGAGCTTCCTGATACGGCCAGCAGTGAAGGACCACTTCTCAATTCCATAGGTCATCACTGGCAACACGCACTGGTTGTACAGTCTCGTTTTCAAGTTTTAAGGTATACCTGACGAGAAGATGTGCCGTGATTTCCCGAACGCTGCCTAACCTAGTTGAATCCGTCGATAGACCTCTGGGTCGAAGTTGGACTTACCTAGTCGGACTATTTGTCCCAGATAAACATACTCGTCACAACTTCGAGCTTAGTCCTCCCAACAACTACCGGCATAGGTGTGACATGGACGTTCAACATGATTTCTGTTTTGTCCATGTTCATCTTAAGACCTATCCGTTGGGAGACATTATTGAGGTCATTGAGCATAGTCCTTAGGTCCTCCAGCGATTCTGCCATAAGGACTATATCCTCGGCAAATCGAAGGTGAGTGATGTACTCGCCATTGATGTTAATACCGCATCCTTTCCAGTCCAGTAGCTTGAAAACGTCTTCCAATGCAGCGGTGAAGAGTTTCGGGGATATAACGTCACCCTGTCTTACACCTCTTTGCAATTGGATAGGTTTCGTACTCTGATTCTGTACTCGGTTAGCCATCGTAGTACAAACACTTCAGCACTTCGATATACCGACAGTCAACTTGGCACCGCTGAAGGGACTGCAGCACCGCCCAAATTTCGACGGGATCAAAGGCTTTCTCATTGTCCACATACGCAAGGCAAAGTGGCAGATTATACTCCTCTATCTTCTGTACAATCTGCCGCAGGGTATGTATGTGGTCTATGGTACTAAAGCCTTTCGGAAACCCACTATACGGTGTTAATGGGAGACTTCAATGCAAAACTAGGCACAAGAGAGAACGGTGAGTTGAAAGTAGGGAAATTTGGAATAGGGCAATGAAACCCAAGGGGCCAGAAGCTGGCCGACTTCATAGAGAAAGAGGAACTCTTTATGATGAACTCTTTCTTCCAGAAGGGGCCCCACAGGAAGTGGACCTGGTCGAGCCCCGACGGTTCGACAAAAAATGAGATTGACTTCATTATGATGACCAGACGACAACTGTTGAGTGATGTCTCCGTGATCGCGAGGGTGAAAACTGGTAGCGATCACCGAACGGTTAGAGGCACACTGATCCTAAACGTTAAGTTGCAGAGGTCACGTCTAATGAAGTCAACGCTCCGTTCCCCTCGTGCTCAGTATGAAACCTATCCAACTGCAGAGAGGTGTAACGCCGCATTGGAAGACGTTTTCAAGCTACTGGACTGGAAAGGATACGGTATTAACATCAATGGCGAGTACATCACTCATCTTAGATTTGCCGACGATATAGTCCTTATGGCAGAATCGCTGGAGGACCTAAGCACTATTTTCAATGACCTTAATAGTGTTTCCCAACGGATAGGTCTTAAGATGACATGGACAAAACATAAATCATGTTTAACGTCCATGTCACACCATTGCCGGTAGTTGGTGGGAACACTAAGCTCGAAGTTGTTGACGAGTATGTTTACCTAGGACAAATAGTCCGACTAGGTAAGTCCAACTTCGACCGAGAAGTCAATCGACGGATTCAACTCGAATGGGCAGCTTTCGGGAAACTATGACACATCTTATCGTTAGACATACCTCAAGACCTGAAAACAAAACTGCATAACCAGTGTGTGTTGCTAGTGATGACTTACGGATCTGAGATGTGGTCCTTCACTGCTGGCCGTATGAGGAAGCTCAAGGCCGCTCAGCGAGCTATAGAGAGGGCTATGCTCTAGCTCTAGCTCTCTAGAAATGAGGATATCCTCAGTAGAACCAGAGTAACCGACATAGCCCAACGGATTATTAAGCTGAAGTGGCAGTGGGCAGGCGAAGTGTAGGGCGTCCCCCCACTAGATGGAATGACGACCTGGTAAGATATGCAGGAAGTCGTTGGATGCAGGTGGCTCAGGACCGTGCTTTGTGGCATTCCTTGGGGGAGGCCTATGTTCAGCAGTGGACTTATGAAAGACTGTAATAATGATGACGATGGCTCTAGAGATATCCTCATATATCGCGATCACGGAAACATCACTGAACAGTTGTCGTCTGGTCGTCATAATAAAGTCAGTCTCATTTTTTGTAGAACCGTCGGGGCTCGACCAGGTCCACTTCCTGTGGGGCCGCTTCTGGAAGAAAGAGTTCATCATAAAGAATCCCTCTTTCTCCTCGAAGTCGCCCAACTGCTGGCCCCTTGGTTCCGTGGCCCTACTCCAAATTTCCCTACTTTCAGCTCACCGTTCTCTCTTGTGCCTAGTTTTGGGTTGAAGTCTCCCATTTACACCGTATAGTGGGTTTTGGAGGAATGCATGGCTCTAGAGATATCCTCATACATTTCCTCCACCTTCTCATCGGGGTGTGCCGAGGTTGGTGCGTAAAACTGTGTGACCTTCAGCGAATACCGTTTGGTGATTCTGAGTATAAGGTACGCAACCCTCGTCGACACACTCTCAATCTTTACAACGTTGTTAACGAGAGACTTTTGGACGATAAATCTGACACCTCCTTGGGACAGATGGTCGCCCTTCCGGTGGTAGAGCAAGTTGCCGAATTCGAGGATTACCGTGTCCTCCACCTCTCTTCAGACTTCGGATAATCCTATAACTTGTCTATCTCTTCTTCCAGCTCCACGATGTTCTCGTCAGTCTTCAGGGTGCGTGCGTTGTATGTTGCCAGGTTGAGTGGTCTTAGGTGGCAACCGAACCTCCATCGGAGATTCTTAGCACCCCCTGCCCCGCCGTTACCATGGTCGCCACCGTAGCCAGGAATAGCGGGAACGCCGGGGTTTGGGGGCCGTCTTTTAGTAACTTTATCCATTTGGGGGGTATATTGCCATAGTTGCCACGCTTGGCGAGCGGGTTGGCAACCGCAGTTTTTTTATTGTACTTTTGCTGTTATCAGGAAGATGCTGCTGCCCATCTCCTTCCTGTTTCCCTTTAACGCATTTTACGATACCCACGGGAAGATATGGGGTAGTGGATATTCTTAATCGCCACTACACGGCAATCGTGGAAAAACCAATGCATTCACAACAAGTGTCTGTCCGGTGCGGATTTTGGTCTGGCGGCATTATTAGACCATTTTTCTTCGACAATAAGCCAGGAAACACCGTTACATTGAATGGTGATCGCTACCGCGCCATGCTAAGGGAATTTTTGTTTCCCAAAATTGAAGAGGATGATATAGATGACACTTGAATTCAACAGGACGGCGCAAGATGTCACACAGCCAACGTAACAATCGATCTTTTGCGCACTGTTTTCGAAAATCGCATAATCAGCCGAAATGCTGGTATCAATTGGCCACCTCGAAGCTGTGATTTGCCTCCGTTGTACTTTTTATAGTTGGGAGCCGTTAAAGCCAAGTGTTACGTTACCCATCCAGAGACGATAGACGACTTGAAATATGTGTAAGGACTCGGCGACAACAGGGAAAAAAATTAGTGATTTGGTAGCGCCGTTGCATCATCTTAATCTAATTTTGTCAAATTATAATTGAAATTCATTCATTTCAGGCATTTTAATGTTATTGCAGGCAATATGAATTAAGTTTCTTGAACGTACATACTTGAGTGTGGATCACGCTTATTTAATATTCCACCAGTATTACATTAAAATAAACGAAAATTACATCGGAAAGAATTCTTAAATTGAAAAATACCAATAACGTCTACTGAGGAATGAGAAAAAATATAATGAAAACGACAGAGCAAAGAAAATCTGATTTCGTGACAACGGATAAAGGAAAAAAGAAACACGATTTGTTAGCTGGAATACATCACGCAATAAACAGGTGGGGAAGTAATTCCTGTTTTTTCTTGTTATAAGAAATTGAACGTTTCCCCGCCAAGTGGTTTAATATTGGCAAATTAGATTTTTTTTTAATTTTCCCGAATAATGTTTGTTTTATAAAACTGTAGTGGCAAACTCACAATATACCCGATGACATGTGGCCACTGTAGTCCATTGACACATGCAGTCACAAAACAAAGAAGGCCATGAGATGCGTCGTCACCTCTGCACTGTAACTACACTGCATGTGTGTGCCCTTTAGACCGTAACACAACAGTGCAAGAATCGTTATTTAGCAACAGGCAAGGATGTTTTATAGGCCCAGACAGGTCCAGATACCGTGTTGCTAACACACCGCACCGTTCATAGCGATGCCAGTCTTTGATTCATGTGTGCGTGAGTACCACGTGACGCGCATATCTTACGTACCATAGCTGCATTAATATGCGTGACTTCGGTAATAACAGTGCGAATCGATTACCCAAAAAATGTGGGAGATTTTATATTTTATTCATATTGATTCTACGAGTATAAAATGTGTGTGCGAGGCGTGTGTATTTGTGTGCGTGTGTGTATGGGGATATGGTTGGTTATGTTTTATGTAGACGTTTTTAACAGTTCACAGCTTTTCCAGTCGCACGGATGGGCCGGCTCGAACCGGGGTGGTACCACGACCTCACAGAATACCAGCGTGAAGTAGAGGTTTGGTGGTTAGGTTAGGTGACAACACATCTGCATTTTGATTCGCAAACGAGGATAGTTGTAGATGTCTATGGGCCGCAGCAACCACTTACCATCAGGTGGACTGTGTGCTCGTTTGTCACCCTTATCCTATAAAAAAAAACGAACATCGAACTAAAATATTGAAGATATGTAATAAAACCTATATAATTAATCTAACAGTTAAAAATAAATAAAAACACACAGTAGATATTTATCTACGTAATATATATTTATAATCTATTATTATTAAATATATACAGTGTACTACTCTTTTGTACTGTAGAACACAAAATATCGCTGCTTTTTATGAAGACATTAATTCTTTTTCAATCCTAAGTATATTTGGTTAAGCGTAAACTTGCCAAGAGATAGCAAATGTTTAATTTTTTTAAATTGCTCCGTTCCGATGCTGCGTGAAGGAAGGACAAAAACAAATAAACAAAAGACCACACTTTCACATTTATAATATTATATTAGTATGGATTGTCAAGAATAATAGATAAACTTTTGAAACCGGTTTACAAGCGGCTTTTTGAGGGTAGAACTGTACACTCGCGCTCTCTTTCTCGCTCTAGTAAATAACGGTTCTGAGTGATCAAAAAGGATAGAAGCACAAGAAAATGCGATTCCGTGCTGCCAGATATAGTTTAACCCTAAGCCTTAAAACGGTTTAACTATATAGGTTGGGTAAAATCTATAAAATTAGACCGTTAAAACCCTATACAGATAACCTTTCCGGTTGATCATGACAATAAATATGGTAAAAATATTTTATAGACTAGGCAACACTCGAAAATTATTCCGCAATATTATTACTTGTATTAAGGGTGCGTTTGCAAATCGGGCCAAATCATGCTGTTTTTCGGTACATTTTGTGACAAAACTAAACCAAATCAAATATAACTAATAACTACAACGTATAGAATAGTTCCTTATCTTCAAATGGTGGTAACTTTTTTGTTGAAAATAATAGTTTTTTACATTGTAAAAAGGATCTTCCCTAGCCATATTCTACAAAATTAACGATACCGGCTCATGTTTCGGTACATTTTTTGTTCTATTATATACATATATTAAGATTTCTAAAAATACTGTAAGTAGGCAGACATATTCAATAAAAAATGTTGGTGATTACTTTTTATCAAAATGTCACAAATGGTCGTAAAAAAAATAAAAACTGATGTTTATTTTTTGACATATTTTGCTGATACGGATGAATCCTAATGGATTGCAATAAGGGTTATTTTATATTTAGTGCCTGTTTTGATTTGTTATACAAAAATTTCGATAAAACCACAGACGGAAGGTCTCGTCATAACTAACAAAACGAGCCCAAACTTGGCATACCTAGTTCTACTCGTCCAGGAGTTCCACTAGCAGTTACCGAAGTACACCTTCAGGTCATTCCATCAAGTCCGGAGCTGAAGTTATCATAACTAACAAAACCAGCCCAAAGTCCGCAGCCAACATCTCACTCCCTGTAGAGGGCTTCTAGTGCCTAGCTGTCTCTAGAGCAGCCATTTATATTTCGTATCTAAGTATATTTTTGTAGGTATAAGAAATATGAAACGAAAAACAATCTTTCAAATTATCAAAATGTTTATACTTGATTGCGATTCCCGCAGCTAACCGTGCGTACACTTGTGTGTGTGACCCGTGTCAATGTAATAGTTCGATTCTATACCTATCAATTTTGTAAACGCGTCCTTAACATTTAGCTTTCGTATTCTTTTACAAAGAAATACACCATAAAATTGTATACTCGTAGTTACTTATGAAAAGTGATGTTCTTATCCTTATCTTTTTTCCAAGAGTAATTTTTACATGATTTCACAGCACAAACAGTCATTTCACGAAATTAAAAACAGCGGTGCGTGACGTACGTTCACAGTGAACGTCGCTGGCGTAGTGGCAGAACTATATATTTGTACTCTGTGGGCGGAACGATGGAACGAATACACCAGTATTGGCGCCTTTGAAATGGAAGCGTTTTAGGGGCGCGTACACGGTATCTGGACCTATAAAACATCTTTGGCAGCAGGATATTATGAGAGTGTTATCTTGCCCAGGCGTAAATAGAATAGAAGAGAATCATTTTTATTTAATATAGATTACAAAAATATTTATTGAAAGTCATTTAAGCTTTATCACTGGTTCCGATAAAAATCTCTGTCCTGGGAAGAACCAGCAAGAACCCCCGCACGGAACTAGTATTTGTATGGCCTATAAATAATTGTTACGGGTCTGGATGTTTGTCATCGTGTATTTTGTCATTTATGTGTGTACACTGCCTCCACGATACAGGAGAAACACCTAGTGTGGAAGTTTTAAAAAAAAACATTTATTTCTGTCAATTGCATTGCAACTTCTTTCTTAATTACTTGTTGTTGATTTTATTATTTATGTTTTATTTTATTATTAGCTTATATATCTTCTAAAAATGATGAAATATAAGAAGTTTTGTTCTTCATAAATTGGTCAGTTTCAATACAAAAGCAATTATATTTCATCTTCCATTTATACCTTAAACATGTTTTAAATTCGTCCCATTTCTGCGAAAACTCAAACTCCTAGTTAAATGTTTAAAAGACGGGAGACACTGAAATTGGAAACTCAGAATTTCGAACAACTTTGCCATTAAATTTTATTGAAATTTATTTTGTTATCTTATTTGTTTGTTACTTTAAAATAATGTTTAATGATTTTACAAACAAACAAACTTGATCACGTGCCACAAATAGTGTATGTTGGGAACTAATTAAAAATGTACGTAGAAAAATAATAACAATATTTTTTATTATAGAATATGGTGACAAACGGGCACATGATGGTAAGTGCCCACACACATCTACATTTATGCTCAATTCAGAATCATAATGCAGATGCGTTGTCACCCTTGAGTACTAAGACGGAATGCCTCGTTTCCAGTAAAAAGTGTCTCCGTTTCTCTACAATCACCACTGACCATACGAAACACAGCAGCATTAAGCTACTATTTTACGTTGATATTCAAGTCTTTCAAATTCATTCATTCAATTTATCTGCGAAGGATCTTAAAGTTATATTCGGTGTGCCTTATAAATTTATTTTGAATCCTCTGAATAACATTTACATAAATATGATACTGAGGCTTCCATACAACTGATGCATACTCAAGACGGGAACGAACAAAAGCATACACAATGGAAGGATTCTTGAAACTGTCTGACTGTTGTTTGAATATGAATGAAGCTAAATGACTGTCTGAATATGAAATCTCTAGCAAGCGAAAAGCTTTAAATCAGAGGAAAAAGGCAGTGCTTTATATTATACGAGTATATGTCGTGGCGCGATTGTTATATTGAAGACATCATAAAGCGGCCGATTTTTGTATGGAAGAGTGATATGAGGTCAAATATATAATTAATAATCAATTTAAAGTAAAAAATCAAATTAATTTAATCATAAATAAACTTCATCAACAACCACTTTATGAACTGAAACGAATTTCATTTTTAAGTGGTGGCACACTGCAGCTTTATTATAGTTGCAGGACGAATGGGTCGGCTCGACCGGGGAAGGACCACGCTCTCATAGAATATCAGCGTAAAATAGCAACTCAATGCTGCTGTGTGTCGTGTGTTGAGTGTAGAGAACCGGAGACTCTTTTTTAATGGATACGAGGCATTCCATCCTAGTCTTCAGGGGTGACAACGCATCTGCATTTTGATTTGTAATCGAAGATAGATGTAGATGTCTATGGGCCACAACAGCCATTTACCATCAGGTGGCACTTTTGCTTGTTTATCACCTTTATTCAACGAAAAAACAAAATCAAATACTACACAGTGTACCGTCTACATCCACACGATGTGTCTTCTCATGAGGTGTATATATCACATGATGTGTCTTGCCCCGATCAATAAATAGAGATCGTTTGACGAAAGTGGCAGTGCAGTCGCAGAATTGGGCAAATTGGCCACTTTATCTTTTGGCCGACAATATATATATTTTTTTTAATTATTATTATAGTTTTTAGTATTGTATATTTTACTATATATATTATACGTTGTAGTGTTATGCTACTTACTTATCATTTTACATTAATTTAAATCCATTTTTCCATTCTGTTTCAATTCTCTGCATTCACTTCAAATCGGGATATTTTACATCACCTTTATTTCCATAGGATCCTGTAACGATTTCAAACCATAAGAACACAATCACAAATCATTTTTACTTCGTATTTCCACATTATCAGCACTTTTAAATTGGTGTCAATGAAGTCTACCTTTTTTCGATCTTTTAGTTAGTTTTCCGTAACTCTACAATTTCGGACTTAGTGTGGGTAGTTGCGCTACCTTTTTTCCTATTTCAATAATATCTCCTTTTCCACTTAAATCTTTCCATTTTCTTATAACAAGCCTAAAACTAAAATTTGACATGTTCTGTTACTGATGTTTATTTGGTCTCCGTGGAAATTATATTCAAATTTGTTACCGGTCTGTAGTTTCTATTTCGATAATTCCACATAAATACTTTTTCCTCTTGACCATTTACAAAAATTTGCGTTTAATTTAAATAATTTTTCCGTTCTCTCTAGAAAGATATAAAAGCCGAACAATCGGTGAAGAAATTCAGTCTTGCTTCAGTTCTCGTATCGGAAGCATCTTCTAAAGGCCTTATCCCGGGGCCGCTCAGCCCCGGGATCCTGCAAGCCACTTTCCTGCCTGAAGCCACTGGACTCTACGATCCGTTGCTCTGCCTGAAGTCGCCGGATCCTACAAAACGTTGCTCTGCCTGAAGTCGCCGAGATCCCACAAGTCTCTACTCTACCTGGAGTCGCCGGAACCTACAAACCTCTGTTCCGCCCGAAATCACCGGAACCTACAAACCTCTGTTCCGCCTGCAGTCACCGGATCCTGCAGGCCACTGCGCTGTCTGAAGTCGCTGAGGATCCTGCAAGCTCCTGTCTGGGCTGAAGTCGCCGATCCTGCAATCGCCGCATTCACCTGAGGTCGTCGCCTAGAGACGCCCACGCCTCCCCACCTACGCCGTGCGTGCTCGTTCCAGGCGCTGAGAGCACGCTTGGGATCTTCGGACTCAGCTACGACATAAATCTTTTTTTTATTACCTTTTTTTTAAATATAATTTGTAAATCACATCATCCATCTACTTCATATTTCATTTTTTTTATAAAATTGTAAATACTCTTTTAAAAACTTAAATATATTATTGTCTTGGTCTATTTGGTTGTTTTGCTGATCGTAGGTTAGGTTTTCCTTCTCTTTTAATTGTCGCTTCACGACAGTTTGGCGCCCAACGTAAAAGTCCTCTTTCTCTCTTAATTCTTCACCTTTACTGCGCCTTGTCTAGTTCCTTTTGATTTAATTGCTTTCCCTTTTGTTCTTAACTTACTATTCATCATTCATTTACACATCCTTTTCATACCTTCAAAATTCTAAAACAAAACTTCTTCTAGTTTTTCAACTTATTTGGATTATATTTAGGCCTACAAATAACACTTCATTTACATTCATCACTCTAAGTTACATTCATCACTATAATATTTTTTATTCTAGATAACTTAGAGGTACGATTTTTAATAATATTTTTATTTCTTAAACTTAACTTTACACGTAATTATAACAATGAAAAGGGTTATTAAGTACGAATTCCTTAACAAGGCCGAACTTGAATACGAAGTGAAGATTAGATGTGAGGAACCAGCTAATACTGTTTTGCTTCTAAAAAAAAACAAGTTTTACGTTTAGTTGCGAATTCTCACCCTGAAGATATTCTGACTTCTCCAATTCCGATCGAGGATGACTTGTCTTAAATTGATTCTACATTGACCTATCTGGACTGTAAAATTAAAAAATTTTTACAAGGTGAAACCAAATATTTACGACTAATAGAAACTTTTATTAACCATGTTTTTTACAGATTAGAGCGAATAGATACTGACTTATATCCAGACTTTAAAGCTAATTTCGAGACTTTGAAGATGAAATATGACGCTATGGCTAAACAATTCGAATCCTTGACTCCACCTTCAACTGAAAATGACGTTCCATCACTTGACCCTCCTGATGACCCGACTGTTACGGTTGACCCGACTGTCACGGAACTCCCTCTTGTTTCTCAAACTTCTATTCAGGTCCATACCCTGTATCCTCCACCACCACCTCAATCTTTTTCTCCATCCAACGTCTTCAAAGATCTGAAAAGACACACCTTCAATGGTAAAAGCTGTCCAAGATCCTTTCTTCAAAAACTGGAAGAATACTGTATAGCTCGTGGCTTGTCCAAAGACTTGTTGATTTCACAAGCGTTTGAAATTTTCATTGACAATGCTCTTCATTGGTTCAGATTTAAATATAATCAGAATCCAAACTTAACGTGGAACGAACTTTCTTCATTATTAATCAAAGACTTTGGTGGTTTTGATTATGATCACAAACTTTTAGAAGCGATTAGGAATCGAACTCAAGGTCGAGATGAACCTATTGTCATCTATATTTCCATCATGTCTGGAATGTTTTCTCGTCTTTCGAAGAAACTTTCTGAAACAGAACAATTGGAGATTATTTTGAGGAATATTCGCCCATGTTATTCTGTCTTCATAGCTCTAAAAGACATTGACTCTATCGACTCTCTTTTGGCTACTTGCCAAAACTATGAAAAATTCCTAGACAGAGACAAACAATTTAAAGAACCAAATGTACAACAAAGTCCTCTTATTTCTGAATTCAACTACAAGCATTCCACTTCAAGTTCAGTTCACTCTTCAAATTCTTCTAATAACTCAAGACCTTCTCCTCCCCTCATGAATAAATTCACTTCATCCTACAAATACCCTTCTAGGCAAGTTAATAGTCTCTCTCAAACCAAAGCTCCTCAAGAAAGCTCCTTTTGTGTTCACTGTCGTAAACAAGGTCATTCTTTAAACACCTGTACTCAACCACGATTCGTGATTTGTTTCAAATGTGGTCTTAAAGGTTTTAAAACTGCAGATTGCCCTACTTGTTCTCCCAAACCTAATACTAGTTCAAAAAACTAACTACTGACTTGAAAAGTAACTTAAACTTTGATAACGACGATTGGACTAATTGGATTAAAACAATTCAAAACTTCTTTTCTTGTTACAAAATCTCTTCTACACTCTACTCCAAGGAACAAGATCTTAATCGTCCATTCGTTAATGTCAAAATTTATAACTTAACTTTATCTGGTTTACTAGATTCTGGCAGTTCAGTAACTATTCTGGGTAATAATTCTCATTTGGAAATTCTTAAACTGGGCTGCAAACTTTTCAAGTCAGATCTTATTACTGTCTCTACTGCTAATAATCAAAAAATTAATTCCTTGGGTTATTTTGACTTACCTGTTCATTTTAATAATCAAACTCATTTAATTAAAGCTTATGTTTTCCCTGAAATATTTCCTTCGCTAATATTAGGTATTGACTTTTGGAGAAAATTTAATCTTTTACCTAGTGTTTTATCTTCTCTTAACTTTACAGAATCTAAATGTTCTGCTATCGAAACTAAAGATACTAAAGTTTTACCTTATGAGCATTTAACTCCTAACCAAAAGAACATCGCTAACGACATCATCCAACGCTTCAAAACAATTTCTTTTGAGGAAAAAGGTATCCTGGGAAGCACACATTTAATCACCCACAATATTGATACTGGTGATTCTCTTCCAATCAAACAAAGATGTTATAGACTGTCTCCTGAAAAACAAAAGGCGTTAATTAATGAAGTTGACAAGATGCTGGGATGGAAGGTCATTGAACAATGCGAAAGTCCTTGGTTATCTCCAGTTCTCATCACTCCGAAGAAGAATGGTGAATGGCGTTTCTGTGTTGACAGCAGGAAGCTTAACTCAATTACACGTCGTGATGCTTATAAGTTGCCACTAATAAGTGAAATTTTGGACAACCTGAAGAATGCCAAATACTTATCAAGCATTGACATTGCAAAAGCATTTTGGGAAATTCCCTTGAATCCTGCGGATAAAGATAAAACTGCCTTTTATGTACCTGGAAGAGGTATGTTTAGATTTAAAGTAATGCCTTTTGGCCTCACCAACTCACCTGCAACTCTACAAAGATTAATGGATATGCTGTTTACTCCTGAATTTGAGAACAAGGTATTTTGCTATCTGGACGACATTGTTATTATTAGTGAGACTTTTGATGAACACATATCGCTTCTCATGAAAGTTCATGAAAAACTATCATATGCCAATCTAACTATTAACTTTGAGAAGAGTCAATTCTTCAAGAAAGAACTGAAATACCTTGGTTTTCTTGTGGACGAGTATGGTTTACGTGCAGATCCAGATAAAATAAAAGCTATTTTAGAATATCCTGTACCTACTTGCAGAAAAGAAGTACGAAGATTCATAGGCACCTGCAGCTGGTTCAGAAGATTCATTCCAAACTTTAGCACTATTGCCTCTCCACTCAACCAACTAACCTGTTCCGGGAAGAACGCTCCTAAATTTTTATGGAATTCACAAGCTGCAGCTGCTTTCCAGAAACTTAAAGAAGCCTTGGTAACTGCTCCTGTCCTTGCTTGCCCTAACTTCGAACTACCCTTCTCTGTACATTGTGATGCATCAAATTATGGCATAGGAGCAATGCTTACCCAACAACAAGATGATAAAGAAGTCGTGATTGCTTACATGAGTAAAGCACT
Organism: Parnassius glacialis; assembly: GCA_033319125.1. NCBI lineage: Eukaryota > Metazoa > Arthropoda > Insecta > Lepidoptera > Papilionidae > Parnassius > Parnassius glacialis. Next base: position 41,880,636 of record JAVANC010000009.1, on the reverse strand, counting down.
AAATAAAAATCAACGGAACTACTCAACTACTGAAAGAGAAACATTGGCTGTAATAACTGCATTAGAACATTGGCGATGTTACCTAGACAATGGTAAAGAATTTACAATATATACTGATCATGCTGCGCTTAAATGGTTTCAGAATTTATCAAACCCATCAGGAAGACTTGCTCGCTGGACTTTACGCTTATCATGCTTTAACTTTGTCATAAAACATAAAAAAGGAAAGGATAACGTTGTTCCAGATTTATTATCAAGACATAAAAATCAAGAACGTCCTAATACACGAGAAACTTCACCTCAAGGCGAACATCCCATTACGATTGAAGAACCACCTGATCGTAGACTTGAACACTACAACAAAATTTTTCTCGGATGTTCCAACAATCCAGACGCATATCCCAACTACACTATCAGGGATAACAAACTATACCGCTGTATCCATTCTCCCGATCGTCTAAACGATGACTTTATTTGGAAAGAAGTTCCACTACCTCAAGATAGACAGGCACTTATTGAAGCTAACCATGGTTCCCCTTCAGAACTCCATCTTGGTATCTTCAAAACATTCAAGAAAATATCATTAAAATACTATTGGCCTGGTATGTTTAAGGACATTGCTGAATTAATCTCGACTTGTGAAACCTGCTTAACCTACAAACACCCTAATCATTCTCCCTATGGTCTTATGGGTAAACCCAAACTTTGCTCCAGACCTTTTCAAACTATATCCTTAGATCTTATGGGTCCATTGCCAATGACTCGAAGACGAAATCAGTATATTCTAGTGATTAACTGCAATTTTACTAAATATACTATGATTTTTCCCCTTAAACGTGCTACTTCAGCTAATATTATTAATGTTTTGGAAAATTCAGTTTTTCTAGTTCATGGCATTCCTCAAACTATTATAATGGACAACGCTGTTCAATTTCAGTCGCGAGAATTCCACTCATTTTTAAATTCTTATAATGTTCCTTGTATTTTTCACACAGCTTTATATTGTCCTCAGGTTAATCCTACGGAGAAGTTTAATAGCACAATTATTACAGCTCTAGCATCTCTAGTAGGAGACGATCATAGATCCTGGGACAACCATCTTGCTAAGATTCAGTACGCAATGAACAGCGCTACAAATGTAGCTACTGGTTTTACTCCAAATTTTTTAGTCTTTGGTAGGGAAACAATACCTTGTGGTTCCTTCTATACTCCAACTCAGAACCTCGAGGAATTGGTATTTATGCCTCGTGATATTTACGCGTCTAATGCTGGTCTCCTCTCATCTATATTTCACAAAGTTCAAACTAAACTTCACATAGCTCACGCTAAAAATAGCGCTCGCTATGATCTTCGTCGGTCTTTTAAAGAATTCAATGTGGGAGACACTGTTTGGCGTAAAAACCATGTTTTAAGCGATGCCGGCGCATACTTTAATGCTAAACTTGCCCCTAAGTTCATCAAGTGCAAAGTGATAGCTAAACTGTCACCACTAGTCTATGTGCTTGAAGACCCTAATGGAGTTAGAGGCAAGTGGCACATTAAAGATGTAAAATCATAAATTTTCTTAACTTTTATTTACTATTAATTTGTATATATGTATAAATATCACCATCATTTTCACCTTATTATTTTTATTTCTTTTAATTTGTTTGTTTGTTTGATGATCCAGTGTTCTTCAACACATCTTACTTTAGGACCTCGAACTTTCGTTGGTTAATCGTCACTTTTTATTTTTATTTCAGACACATCTCGTTGGTGATGTTGCTGATCTCTGGCTTTGAGCCCTACCGCTCTGGCCGTTCTTAATCTTTACTTAAGTCATAGCGACTAAAGCTTACTTGAGGTATTTCTTTACCTTTATCTTCACTTGGGAGCAGCTGACTACTCCCTTAATTTTTATCTTCACTTAGGAGCGGTTGACAACTCCTTAAATAAGCCTGAATGTCCTTTTGAAAACACACTTCTAAGAGTGGTGTTTCTTCGACTAATTTTTTTTTCCCACACAGGAGCGTATGACTACTCCTTAAATAAGCCTTAATGTCGTTTTGAAAACACACTTTTAGAGTGGTAGTCATTGAATGTGAACTCCACCCTTACCTGAATGCAGATGATGAATGTAAGAGATAGTATATCTGATTTTGACTGGTGATGTCTGTTTCTGCAAAGCTGTGTTTTTATGGTTTATTTTAGAATGTATATATCAAAATTTTTGCTGAGTCAAAAATTTTCCAGGGTCGGGGGGAAAATGTAGTGTTATGCTACTTACTTATCATTTTACATTAATTTAAATCCATTTTTCCATTCTGTTTCAATTCTCTGCATTCACTTCAAATCGGGATATTTTACATCACCTTTATTTCCATAGGATCCTGTAACGATTTCAAACCATAAGAACACAATCACAAATCATTTCTACTTCGTATTTCCACATTATCAGCACTTTTAAATTGGTGTCAATGAAGTCTACCTTTTTTCGATCTTTTAGTTAGTTTTCCGTAACTCTACAATTTCGGGCTTTGTGTGGGTAGTTGCGCTACCTTTTTTCCTATTTCAATAATATCTCCTTTTCAACTTAAATCTTTCCATTTTCTTATAACAAGCCTAAAACTAAAATTTGACATGTTCTGTTACTGATGTTTATTTGGTCTCCATGGAAATTATATTCAAATTTGTTACCGGTCTGTAGTTTCTATTTCGATAATTCCACATAAATACTTTTTCCTCTTGACCATTTACAAAAATTTGCGTTTAATTTAAATAATTTTTCCGTTCTCTCTAGAAAGATATAAAAGCCGAACAATCGGTGAAGAAATTCAGTCTTGCTTCAGTTCTCGTATCGGAAGCATCTTCTAAAGGCCTTATCCCGGGGCCGCTCAGCCCCGGGATCCTGCAAGCCTCTATCCTGCCTGAAGCCACTGGACTCTACGATCCGTTGCTCTGCCTGAAGTTGCCGGATCCTACAAAACGTTGCTCTGCCTGAAGTCGCCGAGATCCCACAAGTCTCTACTTTACCTGGAGTCGCCGGAACCTACAAACCTCTGTTCCGCCCGAAATCACCGGAACCTACAAACCTCTGTTCCGCCTGCAGTCACCGGATCCTGCAGGCCACTGCGCTGTCTGAAGTCGCTGAGGATCCTGCAAGCTCCTGTCTGGGCTGAAGTCGCCGATCCTGCAATCGCCGCATTCACCTGAGGTCGTCGCCTAGAGACGCCCACGCCTACCCACCTACGCCGTGCGTGCTCGTTCCAGGCGCTGAGAGCACGCTTGGGATCTTCGGACTCAGCTACGACATAAATCTTTTTTTTATTACCTTTTTTTTAAATATAATTTGTAAATCACATCATCCATCATCTTCATATTTCATTTTTTTTATAAAATTGTAAATACTCTTTTAAAAACTTAAATATATTATTGTCTTGGTCTATTTGGTTGTTTTGCTGATCGTAGGTTAGGTTTTCCTTCTCTTTTAATTGTCGCTTCACGACAACGTTTTCCGTCTGAAACTCACAAGAACAAGTTTTTTTTTTCAAAAGTACGAAACTACTAATGAAGTAATATCAGCGACAGTAGGTTGAAGGGCAACTGGAGTGGCTTTTTTTTATTAATTTCAAAATAACTCTGGGATTTATATTATTTTATTCTTTTCAGTTTTTGAAGTCGACACTAAATTTTTTTGAAGTTATATTTAACATTTCACATAAACCGCGTTTTATCTGTATAAATAAATTCACTACCATTTATATTAAATAAGAATTGTGTGTATTCATATTTAAAACTAACATAAACACATCAAAAAAAGTTTGTGATCACTAGCAGAAGCTGATATATTTTTAAAATTTAACTTTATCAAGAAAAAGTGTTAACGTTATATATTTTTTAAATAGAAATATACACTGTTTGAAATCGAAAATTAAACTCTTTTTTTTTGAATAACAAAAATTGGGTAATTCAATCCTAATGTCATCGCAATAGAATGAAAAACGTTTTTAACCAAACCTATACAACAATTCTTTAATAGAAGGTTTTTTTATGGGTAACAAATGAGCACACAGTCCAGTAATTTGTATGGAAATATTTTTCGAGCCGAAATAGAATTTGTTTTTGTTATTTGATATTCTAATTCAATATTTTTAAGTAAAGAATATTAAAAGAAGAAGAAATTATAATATAGTCTACCATAACAAAAAATATTTCGATTTTTCAAACTGATCGCAAACTTTTTTTGTTGTGTATGTGGGTCTGCAATAAATTATTATAATAATTATTATTATCATCCCGTGCCCGATGACATCAGAAACCGCTCCCAATAAGTATGCTTTAAAAAGTTGGTATGTAATCATTTATTAAAGAACGCTTCTTACATAAACCGTCAATCAACAAATATCCCTCTTATGAGGCAATCTCATCATCATCATTACAGCCCTTCACACGTCCACTGCTGAACATAGGCCTCCCCCAAGGAATGCTGCAAAGCACGGTCCTGAGCCACCTGCATCCATCGACTTCCTGGATGTCTCACCAGGTCATCACTCCATCTAGTGGGGGGTCGCCCTACACTTCGCCTACCGGTACGAGGCTGCCACTCGAAAACCATTTTTCCCCATCGGTTGTCGGTTCTTCGAGCTATATGGCCGGCCCATTGCCACTTCAGCTTACTAATCCGTTGGGCTGTGTCGGTCACTCTGGTTCTACTGTGGATATCCTCATTTCTAAGTTTATCAGGCAGAGACACCTCGAGCATAGTCCTCTCCATAGCTCGCTGAGAGATGAGACAATCTATGTGAAAGAATTTAGAATATAGCCGCGGACTTTGATGGCATTTTATGTAGGTTCTGAAGTAACTAGATATCATAATAAAGTTAACGCTAAAATGTAGAAGCTGACAAATTGAATAAAAATAAATAATAAAACTTTATTTATTTGACATAAAAATATTGCAGTAAATGTTTCATTGAATCCATAGAGAATTGAATTTTAATCACAAATTCAATTCTCTATTACGTCGGAAATGTTGAGTATTATAATCGTAGAACATTTACAATCCAAATTTGCTCCTAATCTCATTCGACAGTGTATCTACATCGTCTGATCTCAATATTGAGACAATGAAAATTGATATAAAAATATAATGAAGATGGGCCAAATTAAGTGTACCCTTGATCGCAGAGCTTATATGCGTAGATACGAGTATATGGATATAAAGGAGGCGAGGGATCAGGTTCGTGCCAAATGGAAGTCCGTTGTCCCTGCTTACCCCTCTGAGTGACAGGCGTAAGTGTATATATATGTATGTATGTATGTATGATATATATGTATGAAATATATAACATACATGTTATATATGATATACTTGGCGCAGTGCCTTAGCAATTGAGTTGCAGCGCTAAAGTTCAAATCCCGCACGGAACAAGTATTTGTATGGCCTACAAATCATTTTTCCGGGTCTGGATATTTGTCCTTGTACAATTTACTTATGTATTTAAACTGTCCCCACGATACAGGAGAAAATTCTAGTGTGGAGGTTACGTTTTTTATTTAAAAAAAATTGTGTAGTACACATCACACAGAAGACGTTAAGAATATCGTGAGAGAGTTAAGTGAGAGGATACTAAAGATTTATCTGTATTTTGTGTTTTGCTTTTATCGTGGTAACGACCTAGTAAGACATGCAAGAATAATAGATGAAGGTCGCTCGGGAGTATGTTAAGCAGCGAACTTGTGAGCTATAATGATGATGATGTTGTCTCTCTCTTTCAACTCTAACGTGCTATTGGATATCTTTTTTATTTTTACTTTATTTCAATGGAATAAGATTGACAAACGAGCACACAGTCCTCATAATAGCGAGTGGATACTGTGGCCATATATGTCTATGCTCGATTGATTTCGTGCTACAACCATAATATAACTGCAGCATGTCTGTACCACGTATAAAGTGAGTGTACGTTACCATTACACCCTATTAAAGTCCCCAGCTGAACATAGGCCTCCCATAGATTTTCTCATATTTGCCTTCGTAGCTACGTTTGACAAGAGGGTTGGCAACCGCATTTTTCTAGTTTCATTCGTTATAAGGAAGACGCTGCTGCCGATCTAATTTGTTTCCCTCGTTTACCTCTTACGAGACCCAGTAGGGTAGTGTAGGGTAGGGTAGTGGAAGTTCTTACACCGCCACTACACGGTGAACGGTCACGGTTCTGGATATGTAACATAATCGTAGTTAACTGACCATTACGAACACTAAAATAATCAGATGTCATAACTTGATGGCGACAGCGATCAGCTAAAAATTAAGGAATAAATGACGACAGTGGTTTTGATGGTAAATATTAACGAAAAATATTTTCATAATCTATTCTATACATATAAATAAAGTTGAAATGTCTGTCTGTAATATTGAAATAGTTGGTTTCTATTAAACTTAAAACGGGTTCATCCATCAATCCATCCATTACAGCCGATAATGATCCACTGCTGAGAATAGGCTTCCCCCATAGCCTCATTGGGTGGATTTTGCTACAGTTGCCATGTTTGACATGCGGGTTTGCAAACGCAGGTTTTATTATCTGCAGCTGTTATCAGGAAGGTGCTGCTGCCCATCACCTGTTTCAATTTCCTTCTGTCGCCTCTTACGACACCCACGAGACGATATGAGGTAGTGGTTATTATTCTTAACAGCAACTTTTTTGAAGTGGAAGCTCTGCTTCTGTACTTCGTCTGGTTAGTGCAGATGGCCGGAGGTCCCATTCCCTTAGCCCCCCCCCCCAACCCATTCCATCAACATGGTAGCTGAGCGTCCACGTTACCAAGCTACTCCACTCCTGAGCATGGGTACTCAGTCTGCCCCGCGTATTCTGGGTAGGGGGAGGGGGTTTGGGGGTTTGGGCAAAATTCGGCTCAAAATAATAACTGCTCGGGGCAAACTGAGCAACAAGACCAAGGCGACCCCCGCCACGCTATCCGTGAATTTGCAACATCAGGGGTCTTCACTCGAACCTGAACGCCGTCTGCTACCATCTCGAGACGGCGAAACGGGCTTTGCTCTTTCTAATCAAGACGCAGGTGTCCTCTACGGCTGATATGGGACCTATAGAGGCATCCGTAGACGCGCGGATGGTCGTCGCAGTCTACGCATAGTCAAAGGATAGACAGGTTCGAACCTTGAAGACTGCCGAGTCGTCGAAAACAGATGTCCTCTCTAACGTATACACAAACTCCAGCCCGAGGCACAAAGGAGTGTTCCAATTTGTACCTCGGGTAGGAGAGAAACGAAGCTATTAATTTTTGGTCCGCTCTACGCCGAATGAGCTTACAGTATCTTGAAGTCTTGCAGTTGTATGCTTGGGTTTGGATTTAATTTTATTAATTATAGAATACCAAGCAGATGGCAGCACCCATACATATTCTCTATTGAAATTAGGATGTTTTTAATTTCAATAGCCTCGCGAATTATCCTTGGCAGGAATCAGTGTTCTTTTACGAGGATTTGTGGTCTATCAAATCTTATATAATGACGGGGACGATCTTTAACATGTTCACACACCGCAGACTTCCCGGAACGTTGATGCTTCAAGTCAGCACATCGTTTTATTTTCACAGATTTGCACCATGGCGCAATTTCGAGTTAACGCAACGATGCGGCTAACTATACTATTAATATAGCCATATTCCAGCTATATTAGTAGTAAAGTTGATTCGTAATTTTTTTTATCTTTTTTAAAAACGTTACCCCCACACTAGGATTTTCTCCTGTATCGTGGAGGCAGTTTACAAACACAAATTGCACAAGGACAAACATCCAGACCCGGAACAATTATTTGTAGGCCATACAAATACTTGTTCCGTGCGGGATTCGAACCCGCGCCCCCAGCGCAAGCAACTCATTGCTAAGCCGCTGCGCCACGGAGCCGTCTGATAGATGTAGATATCTATGGGCCACAGCAACCACTTACGATCAGGTGGACTGTGTGCTCGTTTGTCACCCTTATTCTATAAAAAAAACGACGGGTTGCACTCCGCGAGTGCCGGCAGAAGTGGAAACTTGAATATTAACGTTGTGCATTTTTGATATTTTGGAATGGTTAGGGAATAATTTTGTACGAATTGCTTAATTATCAGTATAAAAGTACTATCATTTATGTGGTAGAATACAATATTTATTTATTGCGCTATCGTACACAAACATGACAATTTTATAATACGTCGCCGCGCCGGCTCCGTCGAATTTTCGCTCAGGTCACGTGTCCTGACGCGAGTTTAACATTTTTTAACCATTACAAAAAAGTGCACAACACCGCTAAAGAAGTTTTCACTTCAAAAGTTATTCTATTTCACGATGAAGGTTTCGGCTTGATTGTAGTAGTGGCGTGTACCGACAGGCGCTTTTGTGTGTGTAACTGCAATTCGTTCGACTCGCGATCGTGACTGAGCGCTCCCGAGGCCTACGCACACTAACACAATGTGTATATGTGCACGCCTAATAACAATCAAATTCAAACCTTCATCGTGAAATAGAATACAGAATCGGGTTATTCGGGTCCACTCAACATCAAGCACGCTCGGCTCGGTGACGCACTGACTCGCGTATACTCCAGTCGTTATCAATCACGTTTACTGTCAAGCAACGTGTACAAGGAGTACATCGTTCCAATATTTACCTTTTTATTATTACATATTATAATATATTGTATGTGTTGTATATAATGAATGTAGTATTTCAAGTGTATATACTGTGCGTATACAGTTAATACTTAATACTTTATAAAGCTGAACGCACTTATGTCCGCACCGTACGCGCCGTACGCGCCGCACGCGCCGAATTTTAGAATTCGTTGTATGAAATCATATGAAACCTCGCACATTACAGCCGCACCGTATGCGCCGAATTTTATAAAATGCGGTAGGTATACGATATCGAAGGACGAATGCTGATGACGTCATATAACGCGGCGCGTTTGGCGCGTGTGGATACTCAGTGTTGTGTAATGTTGCCAACTTAGTGGATTTTCCACTAAAACTGGTGGTTTCGACTTACGTGATAGTTTTTGTATTTTTATAACTTAATTAATTCTAACTAAAAAAATGGTTAAATTTAATTCAAAAACCCAATTATACCTGATTACTTAATTATCAATAAAAATACTTACCTCAAACATACAACAAGTCTTTTTTCTGGTTCAATGGATCTTCTAAATCTTGAGTTTTCCATAGAAAGATATGGTTTTAGTACATGTACCAATTCTTGAAGTACCTTGTATGTTAAATGCAAATATCTGAAAAATCGTTCATCATCACCTAATAAATCTTTAAATAAAGTATATCCCCTTCATATTCTCCATACAATTGCCTTTATAAATTAATATTATGAATCCAGAATCTTCTTTTCTCCGATTTTTTTTTTCTTCTTCCTATGCCAATAAGCAGGCTATTACTATAATTTTTTCCATAGTGATTTCGAGCGATCAATTTCAATGTACCGTTTCACACCAGTGGCTGGAAAAAACTACAAAAGTTGTTTGTAATACAAAAGATTTACGGACGGTGCGGACGATGCGTACGGGCATATGTGCGAGGCCATCATTAAAACTCGGCGCGTACGGCGCGTACGATGCGTACTGTGCGGACATATGTGCGTTCAGCTTAAAGGGTAGTTTAACGTAATATGTGTGCGTTATTGTATATGATCACTTTTTCCCAAACCGATGTATGTATGTAATGTAGTATTTCTGATTCACTGAACTAATCAAAATAATTTTAGTTCAGTTTTTCGCTCCGTATCGTTCGGTCGCATTTACTATTTGCTCCGATTGGTGCAACCGGTGCAATTTTAGCCAGTGCTTCTCAAACTGTTCATTATCTAAGCTTATAAGTTGTTAATATCTGTCACAATGGACACTCATAATTGTGGTGCATGTGGGGAGTTGTTATCAGAAGGTCCTCACTGTACTGTATGCAATCAAGAACTACATTTTCACTGTGCTGGAATAACTGAAGCCGGATATCGCAAGCTGGGAGATAGGAAGTCTACCTGGCGATGTGTCAAGTGTAAACAAACTCACTCTATCCAGCCTCCTTTATCACCAAAGGTCGAATCCGATGCACTAATACTTAAGGAGATAAGAGCTCTCTCTGATAAACTGGCGCCATTAGAATGTCTTAAAGATGAAGTCATTGCCTTGAGAACTGAATTTGCTGATCTTAAATCTTCACTAAATAATACTAACGTGGCGCTAAAAGAATTTAATAACAAAATTAAGGACTTCGAACAGCGTCTAGTACAGGTCGAGAAAGTGCAAAAACATGCTAACCTAATTCAGACTCGGTTAGAAAAACTGGAGCAGGAGTCGAACTCTGCGGAGCAATGGTCAAGAATGAATAATGTTGAAATAAAGGGAGTACCTCAGGCAAGCGGTGAAAATTTGTTTGAAATCATATCCAAAATTGGGTCTAAGATACAATATCCGATTACAAAGACTCAGGTAAATTTCGTTACAAGAGTACCAACCCGTGAGAAAGAGCATAACAAACCGATAATAATCTGTTTCTGCAATCGATATGTGAAGGAAGATTTTGTGGCGGCAGCCAGATATGCATCGAAAACTAGTCATCTCACATCAGGCAACATGGGATTTGTGGGCAATAATAGGATTTATATCAATGACCACCTAACCATGCACAATAAGACCTTACTTTCTAAAACTAAAAAGGCAGCGGTTGAAATGAATTTTCGTTATGTCTGGGTCAAGCATGCCAAGATACATGTAAGAAAGACCGATACGTCGCATATAATTATGGTGAAGTCAGAAAGAGACCTTACAAAAATAGTGTGATGTTAAACTTATTATCTCTTTGTTCTATTACTACCATTATTCATAATTTGTTTTTGTACTACTCGAAACTTGTAACATTGCAGTTTGAGATCCATGCGCTGTCGCGGCGTGTTAACGTATTCATTTTGTTGTGCAATTGCGTATTAATTTACATTATAGTTTATAAACATCTCACCAATGTGGATAAACTATTTTCGGTTCGCTTTTGGTCTATTAATTTACTATCAAATATGAAAGACGTTTGGTTGTTGATTTTTTGTACTATATATACTATTGATTTTACTTATTGGTCATTGGTCGTGGTCGTAAGCATTCGAGAATCGCGTGATGCATATTACGGCGCATTGTTCTACGATTATGAATTATCTACCCGCTTTTATATGACATTTTTGTTCTTTGTTTTAAATGTTCCTTTTATTTTACTATTTCATTTACTTTTATTGAATTGCTGTATTGTGATAAAATATTTAGTCATAGTTAAGCTCAATTACGGAATCGATTAAAATATATTACCAAAACGTACGCGGTTTACGAACAAAAACACTTAACTTATTTAGGAACGTATGTTTAAATTCGTATGATATTATTATATTCACCAAAACGTGGTTGGTCGATAGTATACATAACAGTGAATTATTTGATGACCGATATTTAGTATGGAGGCGGGATCGCAATTATTGTAGCACGTCACAAACGCGGGGGGGTGGTGTACTAATTGCAGTGAGGAATGATCTTTCGGTAGTGGAGAGGGGTGACTGGCGTAGTTCAGCGGAAGATATTTGGGTCTCTATTTTGCTAAAAAGATCCAGGCCGCCAGTGACATACAATATAAACATTTGTGCGCTTTACCTGTGTAGAGAAAATATCGGTAACTCATATAATACCCAATTGCAAAATTTCACACAAAATATTAATACCATAATTCTGTCTAATCCGTGCGATAAATTCATAATCGTAGGTGATTTCAATTTTGGTAGTCAAGCAGATTGGAATGTTTGCAGTGACAGCGGTGAGTTGTTACCAACCAATCACTCCTGTCAATATATTTCTGATTTCCTTGACTCTGTTAACACCTGTAGCTTATCTCAATATAATTGTATACGTAACATAAATGGGAGACTACTTGACTTGGTTTTCTCTAATGACCTTGTAGATGTTAAGGAATGCTATGAACCATTAGCAGTGCCCCCAGATATGCACCATAAGCCTTTGGTTATAAAGGCTGATTTTGTTGAATTACATAAACTAGATGATAAAAAGAAAAACAATTATCTCTTTCACAAAGGTGATTACACGGCTATCAGTTCAGCTCTTGACCAGGTAAACTGGTATGAACTTTTGGGCAATGACTCTCTAGACAATGTGGTTACTCTCTTTTATAATAAATTGTATGAACTTAGGGAACAGTTTATTCCCATAAAATCCACTAGACGCTCGTCACACCCTACATGGTATAATTCTGCGCTACTAAAGGTCTTAAAAGAAAAACACAAGTATCATCGTAAGTTTAAGTTATATGGTAATTTATCCGACTACCAATCTTTTTCACTATTACGTAAAAGGGCTAACCAATTAGAGCGAGACTGCTTTGAATCCTATATTGATAAAATCGAATCTTCCATAACTAGTAACCCAAAAATTTTCTGGTCTTTTATAAAAAGTAGGAATAATGCGTCTACTACTCCTAATGTAATGTATTATGAGGAATCTTCTGCAAACACTGGTGAAGGAATTAGTGACTTATTCGCTAAATATTTTAGTACTACTTTCGTTGAACCAGAATTGGAAATTTCTGATTCTAAATTATTTCCCATAACTGATTACAGTATTAACAGTATTAGCTCAATATACGTCTCAGATAAAGGTATCTTGAAGCTATTACAAGGCCTCGACATCTCTAAATCTGGTGGCCCCGACCATATACCACCAATATTTATCATAAATTGTGCGAAAAGCTTAGTCAAACCCATTAGTATACTTTTTAAGCGGTCATTAACAGAAGGAATAGTTCCACAAGTTTGGAAATCTGCCTTCATAACACCGGTATTTAAAAAAGGCGACAAGTCGAATGTCGGAAATTATCGTCCCATCTCGAAGTTATGCTTGTTTTCTAAAGTTCTTGAAAGAATCGTTTATAATGAAGTCTATTATGCAGTACAAAATTATTTGGGTGATGAACAACATGGGTTTCTTCGAAGACGTTCAACTACTTCTAATCTCATCACGGCTAATGAGTACATCACTAAAGGTATGGAGCAGCGTGCACAGGTAGACGTAATTTACACAGATTACAGCAAGTGCTTTGATCGTATTAATCATCGTGTTCTTTTACAAAAGTTGTTAGCTTCGGGAATACACGGTGACTTGTATAGGTGGTTTTGTTCGTATATAGAGAATCGGACGCAGGCTGTGGTTTTGCGTGGTTACATGTCTGGTTGGTGCTCAATCCCATCTGGTGTTCCTCAGGGTTCATTACTTGGCCCCCTATTATTCACAATATTTATTGCCGATATTAAGTCATGTTTTAAAAATTCTCTCATACTACTTTACGCCGATGACATGAAAATTCTTAAAACTATTCATAATCTAACAGATGTTAAACAACTTCAAGAAGACCTAAACAGGTTTTCTGATTACTGTAAACTCAATAAGCTTCAATTGAATATCTCCAAATGTTCTCATATAACATTCACACGACAAAGATCTAGTATTGGGTTCGGTTATACTCTTCATAATCAGACTATCAGCAGGGTAAATCATATTCATGATCTCGGCGTAATACATGATAGTAAATTTATATTTGACAAACACATTGAATATATTGTCAACAAAGCATCCAAGGCTCTTGGTTTCATTTTAAGAACTTCATCCTGCTTCCGCTCTCTTAAAGCTGTTAAGATTTTGTATTGCTCATATGTGCGAAGCCATTTAGAATATGCATCCCAAGTATGGAACCCACAGTATAAGGTTTACATATCTCGTGTTGAAAGTATACAGAAAAAATTTCTGAGATACCTCGACTTCAAGGCACAAATAAATTCAGCCAATTATCTAGAAAGATGTAAGCGATATCATTTTTTACCGTTGGAATATAGACGTAAAGTCAATGATATTTGTTTCTTAGTTAATATTGTAAATGGATCTATTGATTCTTCTGAGCTACTTACTCACATAATGATTCGAACCGATTTAATGAGATTTAGACAGCGACCCCTGCTATATATACCTCTTGCTTCAACGAATTATAGAAGAAATTCCTTCTTTCTGCGTAGCGCAATGGAATTTAATAAAATTTCATCTGTAGTAGATATTGATCTATTTTCTACTAGTTCTAAATTTGTAAAAAAAGTGATGAACAGAGAATTTTTCACTCACAGCCGAGACTAGCATGACTCAAGTTGCAACCTCCTTGGTCTCACGGAAAGTTGAACTATGCGGTTTTTTTTGTTATTGTTTTTGCCTATTTTTTGCTTATGTTATTTTTTTTTGTAAGTAGTTTAAGTAATCCCTAGAGTATTTTAAATTTGTATAAAGTTGGATGAAAGTAATATGTGGAGGCTTGTAATTAGCAATTCTTATCACCATTTTGTTACTTTACCGAAGATATTAGTCTGTAAGCCTTCCTAAAGTAAATAAATAAATAAATAAATAAACATAAATGTAATAATTATTTACATAAAACAAAAAAACAATTGGAAAATCAGAAGTTTTCTCTTCCATCGTGTGGTGGTAAGCACACACCCATGTTTTTTTTAATCAAATTATTTACAAAACACAGCAGCATTCGCGTAAATAAACTCAACAGTATTAATTTACTCGGAACTAGAACAAACCGAGAGCGGCGTTGTGTTAATCTTTAGTTCCGCAATTTCCGAGCCGTCTTATCCAGGCACGTTCTCGCCCTAGAAAGTATAATTTACTGAAAGAAACAACATCGGTACATTGGTACACGGATAGTAATCAAATTGCGAAAAGCAACGTTGCCGTCAGATTGCTCTGATAAAACATTTATATATAAACATTTTAAAATTCAGTTTTTTGGTTGTATTGCGTTTTTACTATCAACAATATTATGTTAAAGTGGAACATGTTTTACAAGTCTTGAAATCCATATGATTTCGACACAAATCATTCAAAATGTGTTGACATGAAAACGGGTTGAAAGATTTGTTTGCTTATATAGTCACTATCACATGTAATGTAATTATCATCATTATCTATGAACTGCCTATAAAATGGCGATAGTTCATAGATAACAATGTACATACTTTTATTGATTAAATATATTATTACATAATTTTCTTTGTTTTGAATTTTGCATTTTAAACACCAATTTCATATAACATAAGGTGGTGCTGCAAAATACCATCTGGTAGTGTTGGACTCAGTGGAGACACGTGCTAAGAGGCTCATTGGTGACATGGATTTGGTAGAAACCAATCTTGTCAGCCACGAGCACAGGCGCAGAGTAGCCAGTCTCTCGGTATTCTGTAGGATGCATTTCGGTGAGTGTGCGGGGGAATTACACGCTTTAATTCCTCCCTCGTTTTTTTTCTCTCTTTCCACCAGCGGTCGGCGAGTCTCCAACTCTTTGTTGTAGATATTCCACACATTAGAACCAAACGGTTTGCTTTGTCATTTGTAATGCGTACAGGTACAGCAAAGGAGTGGAATATTTGTCGGCGTCTATGTTTCCGTCCGAATACAAGCTGGGCGTTTTCAAGGCAAGAGTGAATAGGCTTTTGTTACGTTAAGACAACGCGATTTACCATCTAAGGCTACATCACCACTAACCACCAGGTGGGATTGTGGTTAAGCACTGGCTTATAATAAGTCAAAAAAATAAGGACCTAATACTTCATTCTACCAGAGCAGACCTACACGAAAGCGAGATAAACTGTGGAGATCAGAGAACAAAGAAGAGAACAAGTGAGAATTCTATTTTCTAGGCGATAGGACTCTTTTCCTGTCCAGTGTTTCTTACCTATTTCTACCGCCAAATTACTGTGGGTGCACTGCTGTGTTCTACTATGAAGAGTATAGTAACTGGCTCAGTTATGAAAAGAAAAGAGCGAAATGCAAATAATATACCTAAAGTCACTTCCACAACCAAAAGGAATCTATCAACACACCATATGTTAAGAGATACACAGTGGGTCAAATAAACAGACATAAATACTCGAAAATATAACCCTCTTTTTGCTGCAGTCGGGTAAATTGCCATCGGTTCAGTTTTCACGTGGTAGAGCCACGCTGCAAATAGCTATAGTTGTAGGACGAATGGGTCGGCACGAACAAGGAAGGACCACGCTCTCACAGAATACCAGCATAAAATAGCAGCTTCAATGCTGCTGCTTCTTACGATGAGTGTAGACAATCGGAGTCTCTTTTTACTGGAACCGAGGCATTCCATCTTCGTCCTCAAATGTGGCAACGCATCTGCATTTTATGCATATTATATGATTTAGATGTCTGTAGCCCGCAGCATTCACTGGACCTTTGCTTATTTGTCACCCGTATTCTATAACAAATTGGCAGATTATTCAGACGCCTGGAAGTGGATGAAAACTTAATTTAAATTAATGATTTCTTATATATACGCGAAGACTTCACATTAAATGAAACTCATTTTTATACGGATTTTATCGCGTTTAATTTAACTTTTTAATTTCCAACGTTTTAGGTGAGAAACTGAAGGTAGCCAAGCAAACTATGACATCGGGACGTCAAAAACCTCAATCCCCCCTGTGACTATGGGTGCTGTCAAGCACCCGAAACATGGGGAATTAAATAGTTAAATTAAACGCGATAAAATGCGTAAAAAATGTTTCATTTACTTTATAAATTATTCATGTTGTATTGAGGTGGCTTAAAACTTGAATAGAATATAAAATAATAATTTATAATCAATAAAGATTACAAAAGCACTTATAGAAGTCATTTAAGCTTTAGCTCTAGTGTCCTTGGAAGGACCAGCAAGAAATCCATCGAGCAGTTTAAAAAAATGTACAATTTAATATCTACACCTAATATCGATACTTGCTTTGTGGCATTCCTTGGGGGAGGTCTATGTTAAATGTACTTGAGAACTGTAATGAATGAAGAAATGACAGAGTGTGCATGTGTATGCGCGTACACGTGCATGTGTGTTTATGGGCGGTAATACGTGCGTGTGCCCTAAAACTGTCAGGCAAGTTATCTGAAGAAAGAAGAGGTGTCTTATAATTATTTTTAGGCTACGAGTGACCACTTAAGATTACGCCTTTGAGTGTTTCATAAGAGCCCTCTAATTGTACAACCTCTGCAGGAACCGTCTCGATTAGAGAGATACGTGATTACTATCGGCCACCTTAAACAAAAGAAATCAAAGGCCTCTTTACAACTTTTACCAAGAGGTTAGTAAGTAACTTTTAACAAAGTGTTAGTTTAATGTGACACGTATCAATATCATCACAATCATCATTATAGCCCTTCACACATCCACTCTTCCCCCAAGTAATGCCATAAAGCACGGTTCTGAGCCAGAGTCATCCGTCGAACTCTTTTCTTTAGCAGATTGTACTCCTAGTGAGGAGCCATCCTACATTCTACTTGAGAACCTGCCTTTCCGGTCAACTGTCGATTCATAGAGCAGTATGGCCAGCTCATTGAAACTTCATCATCTCACTGATTGGTTAGATACATATCTATCTTAAATTAGGACTTAAAATGCAGATGCGTTGTCACCCTAAGGTCGAAGATGGAATACTCCGTTACCAGTAAATTGGGTCTTCAGTTTTCACCAACATACAAAATCAGAATTATATTGCTAATGTATGCTTGTATTCTACTTCCCTGGTCTAGCCAACTATTCGTGTCCATGAGATTTTATTTTAGATATGGTAGATTGTCATAATATTTTTGTATTTCTCTACATATACAATATATATTTAAAAGAATACAAAGAACGTACTTAATATCTTGACGCATTCTCTACCAGTCAACCCACGGAGTGGTGAGAAATTGACGTACAATACGAGTATTATAGACCAAAAATTTATAACTTTTAGTTTTCCTTCACTTTGCTCATTTATATATTTACAATAAGTTTTATTTCGGTTTTAATGTTTTTAAAATTAGTATTCAAGTACTGTGCACTTATTTTAAAGATCTGTTAATTTTTTATTTTTTACTTTTATGTTTGAATAAAATGAGTCGAAAAGAGAACAGTGAAACTATGACTGACTTACGACACCAGTTCTATGTAAACCTATGATCACAGATGTGTACCTTTATATTAGTCAGAGACCATCAGAGATTGATTCAGAAATTAAAAAAATATGTTTTTCAGTATTTTGTATTCTTTTTGTGATTTTTTGGCGATTTTTGTGTTTTTATTTTAAGCCAGTGATAAAACATAAAAAGACATTCGTTTGCCCTGTGACTGCTTTTTAGTTTTTGAACAAGGTAGCAACGGAATAATAGTCCTAATATTAATTAAAATATTGTTTTCTTTTTGCTTTACTCATTGTACCGTATTGTTTATTGTGACTACGAATAAATACTATTTTTTTTCTTTATTTAATCAAGATATTTATTAAATGAGTGAAGATGAGTCAGTCATTTTTTAATAAAAATGTTATATTTTATTTTATATCTTATTCCCACGACCCATGTCACTCTTTGCGATCTGCTTTCTAAATGTCAAGCTACGACTTACTGTCACGTACTCAACGCTGCTTCACATTAATCTTACTTTTCAATTTATAAATCGTAATGAAGATGGATGGAGAAATAATCTTCTCTTTTATGTCAGTCGAAAAATACTAAAACGTTTGCACGACGCGATGTCTGCACATTTACACCAGCGTAAAATAGCATCTTAATGCTGCTGTTTTTCGTATGGTTAGTGTAGAGAACCGGAGACCCCTTTTATTGGAAACGAGGCATTCCATCTTAGTCTTCAGCGATGACAACGCATCTGTATTTTGATTCTTAATTGAAGATAAATATAGATGCCCCTTACCATAAGGTAGACTGTGTGCTCTGTTGTCACACTCATTCTATAAAAAAATGTTGTACTGCAATCACCAATCCACCTACCAAGCGTGACGATTTGTAAATTTATTAATTTATTTTTTATTGAGCCTTAGAAACACCACAGGATCAAAAGCGAACTTAATGCTAAAAGTATTATCTGCCACCTTAGGACAGTGATTATGACGTCACGTACAGCAACAGAGGCCCATGTACGGCCGTGGACTTTTATGCGCTGATGAAAAAACAAACTATAGCGTCAAATCCCGCTGGTAAAAAAAGGTTCTCATTTTCACAGTATGCAAGTCACCTTAATTCAATCTCTCGTGTCGATTGAAATGGATGATTGCTTAAAGTGTGGTATCGCGTACTCGGCTCTGAAAGATAATAATGCATTTTTTATAGAACAAGTAAAGGTGGGAAACGAGGACACAGTCCATCTGATGGTAAATGGATGCGGTGGTCCATAGACATCCGCATCCAACTCGATTAAAAATCAAAATGCAGATGCTTTGTCACCCCTGAGGACTGAGATGGAATGCCTCGTTTCCAGTGAAAAGGGTCACCGGTTCTCTACACTAGTCATACGAAACAAAGCATCATGAAACGGCTATTTTATACTGGTATTCTGTGAGAGCGTGTTCCTTCCCCGGTAGAGTCGCTCCATTCGTGCTACAACCGTAATATAACTGCAGGCACAGCTATCCACACAGAATCCACTTCAAACCATTATTTAAACAATAATACTGGAGCAGTAATCCGCCAGCGGTTAAGTCCCCGCTAATACTCTAAGTTAAATTGCTTACAACTCTAAAATTAAAAAAAAATATTTCTCTGTCTGTATTAATCAAAAACTCACCTCTCTCCGTACTTAGAGAACAATTAATGAACTCAATCCTATAGATCATTTCAGAAAAGAAATCTAGAAACACTTTAATTGCATTTCTGTATGAAAGGAATGCGATATACAAACTGTTGATATACATTTATGTTCTCCTCGTAGTGAGAAAGTATTTATTACGTGTTGTTACTGTGAAATTAAATCTACGAACAACAAGAGAATATCAGTACAAAGAAAAACTAATCCAGGGTTTACATTCTTAATACAACAAGACGGAAGTACTTAATGAAAAAAAAAACATGTGTGCACATAATGATTTTTTATATTCGAAACGTCGGGAATTAAAAAGTTAAAATTATACGTGATGAAATCCATAAAATTAGTTTCTATTAACATGTACACATGTTCATACGCGGTAGAAGTGGAACCTTCAAATGAAATAAAATATAAAATAAAAATATTTAACGGCAAATGATTTATTGATATTGAATGATATATCACTTGAACAAACATTGCTTGACCCTCAAGGTGGTACGTAAAATAGACGCTAGATGGCGTAAACACGACCAATTTAATGTAATAATCTGTCTCATTCTCTCGCAGGCTAAATTCTATACATGTGTATGTTTGTCTTTACAGAGATGTAACCTCGAGGAGGACGATGACCCGGAAGTGGTACTGAGACATAGTTATAGCACTGTGAAGGTGTTGGGGTTGGTAAGGATCGCCTGCGGGATGTGTTTTAAAAAAGCAAAGCGAGAGAGGGACCCCGTTTGCGTTCCGAAAGGAGATTCCGGTACCCGTAATATATGCTGATGGTGACCACCGTGAGATTTTAGGCGGTAGGAGTCCGGCATAACCTTTTCGTAGCCTCAGCAACGGAAGGTATCCTTGGACTGTAGTAGTCATTTACCATCAGGTGGAATATAAGTTCGTTTATCACTTCAGATTTATACAAAACTGCCCGTTAGGTGGTTACCTCAACAGAGCGGTTTCTCCAAATGCAACTTTACATCGAACAGTCACGCACAGACATGCATCTAAATATCTTAAATTATTTGCTACTAAGAACATGGTTTTATGTACATATAATATAGGCGTGTAATGGCGATCCTCAACGGGCTGTTAAAGAAAGAAAGAAGATAAAATTGCGAATGAGTGCGCGCCAAGAAGATAAGCATGGTTTTGTTATCAATGGAAATGTACAGGGCTCCATCTCCCTTTTTCTCTTTGTCTGTTTGGGGGTAAATAAAGTCCATTCATATTTTTTCATGTTTGTCTCAGTTACATCTTTTTTAATTAAGTCATGAATTATCATTGCCATTTTTTTTAGTTTTTTGTGATAAATCAATTTCACAATCATTCTGCTAATGTACGGTCTCTGGTCTGTCACATTTTATCATGTGGCTTCTCGGTTGGAAATGTATTGGCTCTAATCAGCTGGTGACATTTTATCCCACGCTAGATTATACAAAACAATAATACTTTTTTTGAGTTTTAACCCAATAATACAATTACTTTAATATACAGGAGTCTAACTGCTAATTTTTAAAACAATAAAAGTTTCCTCAAAAAAGAAATCAAATTAAATGGATCGCTTAACTTAACAGGTAGCGCTGAACTAAGTTAATTTCAAATGAACATAAGTTTACTTACAAAATTTACACTTTAATAAAATTGCTTCCGAGCTACTTAAATTACAACAGAAGCTTTCTATTTTGAAACAGGACTTTAGGAAACTTTTCCAATTAATGTTTTCCAGGCGACGTTTTGATATAGGCCATATCTTATTAAAAATAAATTTATGAGATTTACTAAATCCCTGATTTTAAAAATATCTTTGTTACACTTTTCGTTTATCCTCCTTGTTGTGGCAAGATTTTTTTTAAATTTTTGATAAAGAATAGGTACATATTATAATATATCGATGGATATTCCAAATATTCATGTATCAGCAAAAGACGTTATTCGTAGATAAAACAAAATCAAATAGATATATCGTAGTCCGTTTTTGAAATTGTGGAGATCGTGATATGTCTGGACGTTTCATGATTTGACCGATAACTTCTGTTGATTGTCAATACGAAAGCTATATCAGCGACAGTGAGTTGAGATGCGGCTATTATACAAGTACAAATTAGATAAGCGTAGTAACGTTTATCTAGATATTTTCGATAGTAGGCTTTCAGATTTAAAAAAAATTAAGTGTTTCTCTCTATATTAAATGTAATTTTTATATCCTGTTAACCTTTTGCTACAGGTAAGTCACTAATGGAGATATAATATTATGCTAGATGAACACCATAATACTTTTAGTTTTAGAACTGTATTTAACTACTCTATTTATGTACCTTATTCAATAAAATAAAATAAATTGATCAATCGATAAATAATACTGAAATAAACGTTATACCATCTAGTTGCCGGTTCATAAAAATGTGCCACAAATGAAGCAGGGTGCAAGTTGTTACTTCCTATATTATTATATTACTAACTTTTTTATTTTTCAAAATTAAGTTAAAAATTGTATGTAATAGTTGATTATTTACATCCAATTTTTGTAGATTCGGGGTAAAAAGTCAGGCGTTTAAATTGTCATAAAGAAATTTAAGTAGTATCTGGTGGAAGAATAGTCTTTAACATATTGGTGAAATCTCGTGCGAACGGATCGTGAAAACTGCAGCTGATGACCCACTACCAGCCAATTTGGATCACTAACGAAGTCCATAATATATTTGAGGTATAGATTAAGTTGTTTATCCATTTGAAATTTTATCTAATCAACTTTTAACTATTCATTATTTCATTACAACCTGTTCAAGTCCACCGTTAAACATAGGCCTGCTCAAGGTATGCCACAAAACACGGTTCTGAATTGCGTGCATCCATGGACTTCCTGCCTCCTCCTATGGACCCTCTTTTTGAGGTATGCGGGTAAAAATTTGTATTACGATATTACTATAAAACACCATAACTTTATAAAATAATTGATAATTGGAAGTCTTGGCAGTGGGAAGTTTTAATAGCGTTGCCATGTTGCTTCAAAGGTTAATGAACCTACTGATGTAAAGTAGTGCGAATAGTTAATCCCCGCGGGGAGCATTTCAGGATTTGTTCACTTTTTCGTATGCATGGTTTCGCCTATTCTATTACAAGTACTTGTTTAAAGTAATTGTCTTCGTTTGTTTTGACGTGTTTGTTTGTTTTTTAAGAATAGCAAACCTAGGATGTCTTTTTACAAATATTGTGTGTTAAGTTGTACAATTAAATATGAAAATCACACTCCGTATAAATTATAAAACACACCTCTAGGTGGCAGCAGTATGGGGGTAGGTAGGTTTGACGAGATCTAGGACAACTATTCTGTCTAACAGTCCGTCTGTGTAGATTAAAATTAAAGTTGAAGTTACATCCTATATACGTACCACAGCTGAGAACTGGCTTCCTCTCACTTCTGAGAGGGTTCTAGGGCAAGGAAATGTCCGCCGCGCTGCCATAATGCGTGTTGGCGAACTTCACATGTTATCGAAATATTTATTTTCTTATTTCTTAGTCATGAAGGTTTCCTCACGATATCGTTCCCAGGGGCTATTATTATCATTGATGTATACCTTAATATTATAATAACCTTTATACAATCTTTGTTTATTTTTTATATATTTATTTTGAAATTGGCCACAGACAAACTATTTAAATTTGGAATTTTGTTGTTAAAGCGTAATCATTGACAAATGAATGATTGACTCTGTGTGATTAAGACAAGTGATGGTAAGTATTTCCAGCAGCGCATGGATACATAAATGAATAAATGGATGAGATAATAATAAGATAATATTCTCGAGCAAGTCTTTTAAAATATTTCTTCCTTGTGATTTTTTCGATGACAACAGGTAAAGCTAAGCAGTACGAGTGTATGAGTTACAAGATACATTAAATATTAAATCATTAAACAGTTATATCATGGAATACAAATGGGGGACCCGGATACTCGACCATAGGTAGAATAAAGATACTGGAAGCACAGTCTATAGTTATTCTCATCTAATGATAAGGAAAATTTCGATCATTTTAAATCGAAAATAGTACCAGTAGAAAACTTCTTACAGACTACCTTTTAGATTTTTAGGGTCCATGAGATTTGTATAGAATGAGTTATCTAAGCCGAATACCAGCGTATAATAGCAGCTTAATGCTGCTGCGTTATATATGGTGAGTGTAGAGAACCAGATACCCCTTTCTACTGGATACGAGGCATTCCATCTTAGTCCTCAGAGGTGACGACGCGTCTGCATTTTGATTCTTTATTGAGTATAGATGTAGATGTCTATGTGTCACAACATCCACTTACCACCTGGTGAACAGTGTGCTCGTTTGTCATTATTATTCTATAAAAAACATGTAGAAATCTTCTTATAGACTATCATACAGATTTCTAGGTTCCATAAGATTTGTATAGTATGAGTTAAATGAGCCCGCATGTGAACACAAAATTACTTTTTGCTGTCGCAATCTCACAGTACCCGAGGCATTCTTCGCTCATTTCACTGGGTTAGTACTTAATAATTTATTATAAATAATAACTCTCTTATTAACAAGTTTAAAATATTTAATGCTGAGTGTTGAAACTAATCTTTGTTACCAGCCCTACTAGTAAAGTGCTGTTGCTGGTCATAACCGAAGATACCAGCGACCAACTTCAAACAAACAACGCAACATATGCGTTGAGGATAAAGATTGCATACCGGGTGCAGAGGGTTTTTTATTTTATAACAAGGGTGATAAACGAGCAAACAGTCCACCTGATGGTAAGTGGATGCTGTGCACCATAGACATCTACATTTATCCTCAATTAAAAATCAAAATGCAGATGCGTTGTCACACCTGAGGTCTACGATGAAATGACTTGCTGTGAGTGAATAGGGTCTCCGGTTCTTTATACTCACCATACGAAACACATCAGCGTTAAGCTGCTATTTTAAGCTGGTATACTACGGGAGCGTGGTCTCACCCCGGTCGAGCCGACCCATTCGTGGTACAACCGTAATATAGCTGCTGCGTGAATCGACCACGTTTATGATGTGCCGCGCAGGTTTTCCCGATGGTTTTACGCGTCGATGGCCAATAGAGAGAGCGTTGAAAGCTTGATCATTAGATCCGGGATTCGAAACCTGGGGCAGCTGTTGAGTTTTTTTTTTGACAAGAAATTCTGAATACGTACCACTCTCTTTACTATTTATATTGCCAAGCAGCTGCGCACCAAAATCCTAACTGAATTTAGTTTTTGTGACTTAATAGAAAGTAGGTATTATTTAAAATAATGATAATTTATTTGATACAGACAACACTGATCCATTACAAAATTATATTTTTATATTACACCTTAAATTTTAATCTAAATAATAATATTTAATAATTTAATTAATTAACCGATATAATTAATTAAATTATTAAATATTATTATTTAGATATTAATAAATTTAACCACCTACTAGAAATTTCACTAAATGCACAAATATTACAAATAAATTTGATGAGATTATTCTGCGACCCAAAAACAGAACTTCTAAATCACGCGACATGGTGACGTATCAGCGCATCCAAACCCGCGACACGGGTCTCTGCGAACATCATTATTTATTTATTTTAGTTTGTGAAGCCGTATAACACCCCAAAAATTGGTTATACAGAAACAGAAACAGAAACTTTTTTATTCAATATAGATTATAAATAATGCTTATTGAAAGTCAATCTTTTGTATAATTACCACTGGTTCGAAAAAAAACCTCTGTCCTGGGAAGAACCAGCAAGAAACCCAGCGGGACTTTTTTTTAAATAACAGCTTACAATCATGTATGTTACACAAATTAACAACACAACAAATTAGAAATAGCTTGGGAGCGATCACCTCACTTCCAGGGGTTATTATCATCTATAAATTCTTTAATATTATAATAACCCTTTTTATACAAACTTAGTTTAATAAAGTTTTTGAACTTTGAGCAGATCAAATTTTGTATATTTTCTGGAATTTTGTTATAAAAGCGTATACATCGCCCAAGAATGAATTACTGACTCGATGGAGTCGAGTAACTGGTACTACTAGCTTGTGTCTGTTCCTAGTATTTACAGAATGAATATCACTTATTTTTGTAAAACTACTTTTATTTTTGTGTACTACATTACATTTTCATAAATGTATTTATGTATACTAAATTGACTATAGTTTTATTAGAAATATATACCCTTTTAGAGATTTTGTAAATTTATTATTTGAAACATCAAACTGTGGTGAAGAGACGAAATTTTTTTTTCGTCTCTTCACCATTTCAGAAGAAACGCGGATAAAATCTCAAGGATATATTAAGGCTTTGTTCTTCCTGTACTCGCAAAATTAAAGAGCTTCCAACAAAACTCCTTAAGGATTTAGTGAAGTGTGTGTTAAGTTTGTAACAAATCGAGCACAAGTAGAATAAAAAACACGAAAGACGTGCCTGAAAGATCTTTTGATTAATGTTAACTAGCGATCCTCCCCGGTAGCCTTCGCCCTTTTTAGGGTCTGTTAATGTGGCTATATTTAAATTTAAACCAGTCAAACAATATTTATACTTTCATTTTTTTGTTTTCTCAAAAAAAATCTTTTTTTTTTGTATAAAATAGCACAGGTGCTGGACCAACAAATAAATGTGGAAGACTTTTCCCACTTCCATTATATAAAACATTAAGTTTAAAATACTTTCAAAAGAGTTTTAGGCAAACTGTTACTGTAATACGTGCTGCTCAGATCATTCTATTATATAAAGTGCAGTTCAGAATGTATGGAACGAAATTACAAGGGGCTTCGACCGCGGATGCACTCGGTATAATGCTTTTACTTGGATGCCATTTTGCGTTTTACTATCATCCGAAGTTGTGTTCGGGGGCTTAATTTTATTTCAACAAAATGTTTAAAATGAAGTTTGGCTTTATACAAGTTCTACGTTACAATTGAAAATTATAAACTATTTTGTTTAAAAACATTTCAAAGATTTATCTAAAGCATTTATGAAAATAATCAGGTAGACTTTGTGCCCATTTGTGAACATTATTCTATTAAAAAAAAACAAAAACAAAATATAATCGATACCTCGTACCGGTAAGCGAATTGCAAGGTTGCCCCCACTAGGTAAAGTGACACAGGACCGTGATTTGTGGCATTTCTTGGGGGATTCTTTGGGGCTATGTTCTGCAATGGACTTGTAAAATGCAGTAATGTTGATGATAATGATTATGATAATGATGATGATCATGATGATAATACATTAGTACAATATAAGGAAACGTCAAACGTTAAAGCAAAGCCAACCACGGTTCCCAGTAGAGTTCCACATTCAAACTGCTGCTGACCAATTAATGAGACTTTCACTATCGACGGATTTCAGAAAATCACTCCAAAAACACCGAATCTTAATACTACATGTGAGCTGTGGTAGACAGAAAGATTTCGAGGTAAGTGACTTTCTAGCGCTCAGCCAGACACTCACTCACTCACTAATCAGCAGCGTGGTCAGTAGGGACCACTCTTCCAAGAAATGCATTTGTTTATTTATAGAATAAGGGTGACAAGAACACAGTCCACCTGATGGCAAGTGGGTGCCATAACCCGTAGACATCTTCATCTATCAAGATGGAATGCCTCGTTTCCAGTTTAAAAATCAAAATGCAGATGCGTTGTTACACCTGAGATCTACGATGAAATGCCTTGTTGTAAGTAAATATGGTTCGATTCTTTATACTCACCACACGAAACACTGCAGCATTAAGCTGCTATTTTACGCTGGTATTCTGTGAAAGCGTGGTAGCTACCCCGGTCGAGCCGACCCATTCTTGCTGCAACCACGTATACCTACAGAGTGTCTCCACTTCGTGAACACTATCACTGCTCTGTCCTTCTGGCAGATAAGACATGTTCAACAGTGGATATAAACATGGCTGACAACGATGTCAATATATATGATATGGACCAAGTGATTAATTTTTTTTGATTAATTAATTTAGTAAGCTGAAGTGGCAATGGGTCGGCCATATAGCTCGAAGAACCGACAACCAATAGGGAAGAAAGGTTCTTGAGTGGCAGCCTCGTACCGGCAGGCGAAGTGTATATCTATGTATTATATGTGTGTATGTTTGAGTATGTATATATTATTTGTTGAAATTATGTATTGAAGTGGTGTACTGCAGCTGGTTTGTGTATTTGCTTGTACCTTAAGTTTAATTACGTTCTTGAGTTAATTTCAATGCAACCTCTTACAGTATTAAGAATATTTTATAAGAATTATAACAATATTACAAGAATTAAATTTTTGTTATTATATTTGGTTTAACACAACAGAACTGCCCTCTGCACATAAAGAATATATAATATACGTATATATATATAAACATATATATTATATGTATATATATATATATATATATATATATATATATATATTATATATAAATATATATATTTGATCCTTATTTGTGTATTTGTATTTTAAATATATAACGGTGCCACTGAAAATCAGGGTTGGGGTGTTGTACTTCTGATACATTCCAACATATCCTGAGTGGCTTTCCTTTTTGAGGCAGAGCAGCATTAACAAGTGGATTATCTTTGTATAGCTTCTTTGATATTCAATCGTCTCTTAGTGTCACTGAGTGTCATATATTATACTACCCTCATATTGTTGAAGATTGAGTAGCGTCACGTTACCATTTTATGCGAGTATTTCCTGTGATTGTTTGTTAGGCGCTTAAGTTGATAAATAACTGATAATGATTACAGTTTGTAAGCAGCTATACTACGAAATCTATTTTGATATGGGTTTACTGAAGCTGGAATCACGTCAGATTTTATTAAGATGACATGACAGACATGCAGGAAGTCAATGAATGCAGGTGGCTCGGGCCCGTGCATTGTAGCAGTCCTTGGGGGAGGCCGATGTTCAGCAGTGGACTTGCGAAGGGCTGTAATGATGATGATAATGATGTGATTAATCAGGGCACTTTTTATAATGCAATATGATTTATTTAAAACCTTTTTCCGATTATGTTTGAACTGTTCATTAAAAGAAAACTTAAACTAATATTTTTATTACTGTGCACACTATGTAACGGACTATATTCGTAAAACTCGGTCAATTTAATTAGTTCAATATTATTTGTCATATTGGCTTCCTATATTGGGCATTTTTCAAACTGTCTGGACATTATGATTTCTTATATATACGCGAACACTACACATTGAATAAAACTACTTTAACGAATTCTATCCCATTTAATTAACTTGTTTTTTATTGATTCCCGACGTTTCGGGTACTTTACAGCACCCATGATCACAGGGGACTGAGGTGATTGACGTCCCGATGTCGGAATTAACCCGGAGTATCTTCAGCTTTTATAATTATTAATTTAGGTCCGATCTACGTAGAACTGCGTAGATCGTACCAAAATTAATAATTAAAAAAGTTGAAGTGTCTGGTCATTATCAATAATGTCCTATTTAATCACTTGCTCCATAACATCCGGAATGCAACTGAAAAAGATCATATTTACGAGTATTAATAATCTTATAACACACTTCCTACGAACATTTAATGGCAATAGTTCTTTTAACTGCCGTCTGAAGATTGTAAACTTGTTTGTTATATTAAACTTAGAATGTACAAAATAATGAAATGTATGTATAGAGTACATAAAATTCATTTATTTATGAATAAATTATCAGTAAAAAGTTATTGCAATTTTCCATATTTTAAAAGTCTATATTTTGACATAATATGTACTTCCACATTTGAAGGCCCTTTATAGTCGATTGATATGATTTGAGTAGGAGAATGTCTGTGTATGTGTATACGTTCGTGAATTCTTGATTATTTTTGATTCGCTCGAGAACAAATAATGAAATCGACATGGAACTACAATATAAATAATCATATCTTTAAAATTTACTCATAGTAAAGCAAAGAAAAATTACCTACTGCCTTTATGGATGCTACCCTAGAGAATACTCTACAAACTACAAAATTTCTGGCAGGAAGTGACAAAAAATAAAAAATCTTGAAAATCACCATCACTACAGCTCGTTACAAGTTTACTGCTGAACATAGACCCCAAGAGATTTAAGTGGTAGAACCATTCTGCAGCTGTATTACAACCATACAGCTGTATTACGACACATTCGTGCTACAACCATATGATTGTAGCATGAATGAGTCGGCTTGACCAAAGAAGGACCGTCTGTCACAGAATATCAGCGCAAAGAAGCACCTTAATGCTGCTGTGTTTTGTGCGGTAAGTGTAAAAGCCGAAGACCCTTTTTACTGGAAACAATACATTCCATCTTAGTCCTCAGGTGTGATAACGATTCTGCATTTTCTGCCGACTTCCAAAAACGAGACGGTACTCAATTCGACTGTATGTTTTTTTTTCTTTTTTCTTATGTGTGTTACGTCATAACTTTGTACTGGGCGAATCGATTTCGATGATTCTTTTTTATATGAAAGCTGATAGTTCTCGTGTGGTCCCATATGAATTTGATCAAGGTCAGACCAATGGTTATTGAGTTATTCTTAAATAACCTATATTGAAGTCGCTTATATTGAAGTCGGCTGTACAAAATTTTTAATTTTAAATTATTATTCTCAATTTGTGATAAATGTAGATATAGGCCACAGCATCCACTTACTATCAGGTGATGTGTGGTCGCTTATCAGCCTTATTCTATAAAAAAATAAAAGAAAAAAATAAATGACTCAGCACCTCGCAATTATGTACCTAGCAAATAGCAACAACGGTAGGCTGTAATATGAAAATTCCGTCATAAACAAGAATGCCAGTAATGAAAAGTTATCGCCCTTATCCCTGCTTACGCTCGTTCCGTGTCACGGGTGACGTGTAATTGATGATAGTAACAAATTAAGAGGGCCGTATACATAAACATTTTTACGAGAGTGGAAGTAGCACGAATATTTTTAATGTCAGAAACGTGAGGTTAGCTCCGTCTAGCAACCCTGAATAATTTAAGAACAGTTGAAATTTTAAACCAGTGCTTGACCACGATCCCACCTAGTGTTAAGTGGTGATGAATCTTGATGATGAGTTTGTACGGACGGAAAGACAGACGCTGGTTAATTATTCCTTCCCTTTGCTGTACGCATTACAAAAGATGAAGCAAACCATTTGGTTCTAATGCGTGGAATATCGACAACAAAAGGGTGAAGACCCGTCGGACGCATTTTTTAAAAAATTTGCTGTCGGCTGGTCTGCTAAAAGCTGCTGAACTCCACATCTTACAATGCGACAGAACTAGAAATTCCATCCTCATCGTCTATTTAGATTTATGTAGAACATAATCTGCCGTAATCCTTGTTGTTTGAAGATTAAATTTGAACAAGATTTAGGAAGAAATTAAACTTACGTTACTGTAGCTCCAAGTCAGATTCCTTTGCATTAAATTTATATGCATCATTTATTAACATAACATTCACATAATATTTATTACTATAATACACAAATTAAAACTAAAAAGTTATCATATATATCATGCAGTCTTACTCCCGCGGTATAATGCCAAAAACGCTGGCTGTGTTTCCGCGCAGAATGGTAAGCTTTTGAGGATCTTATTATCACTGGCAGTGACGACCAATTACAGTTTCAGTTTGGTTCAGTTTTAAATGTGGTAGAGCCACGCTGCAGCTATACTATGATTGGATCACGAATGAGTCGGTTCGACCGGGGTAGGCCCACGTTCTCACAGAACACTAGCGTAAAACAGCAGTTTAATGCTGATGTGTTTTGTATAGTGTGCTTAGAGAATCGGAGACCGTTTTTACTAGAAACGAGGCACTCCGTCTTACCCTCAGAGGTGACAACGCATCTGCATCGATCATTAATCATTAATCATTAACCGAAGATAAATGCAAATGTCTATGAGCTACAGCATCCACTTATCATTAGATGCACTATGTACCCGTTTGTCACCATTATTCTATAAACAAAAAAAATCACCCTCAGTTTATTTAAAAATAATAATTTTGTCCTCCAGACCAAATCACTGCGACCAATCTCAATGGAGCATATAGTGCACGAGTATATGCGCAAGTACAAGTGCACTTTCCTTTCCCTTACTTTTGTCGCAATATTGATTTCAATATTTATATTAAAACATATTAAACGAATATGCAGATACAAAGAATTACGATTCTCGATTAAAGGTTACTTATCGTCTAAGTTGGTACTTGGCGATTTAAATATGGTGTTAATTTGAAGAATTTGGCTTTTATTAAGTCCCATGTAATGTTAAAAAACTGCCACTAAATAGCAGTGCACACACTACTATTTGATGTCAGAAATAGATAAGGGGGTGGTACCTATCTAGACGGACTCCTAGGCAGGATAGTAGCTCTACCACCTAGTACCATTTCCTCCTGTATCAGTAAGTGGTTTACGTACATAAATAGCACAGAACACAATATGTAGATCTGGAACAATTATTTGCAGGCCATACAAACATTTGTTCTAACCGTGCAAGAATATCCACTACCTCATAGCGTCCTGTGGATGTAGTAAAAGGTGACAGAGGGAAATAGGAACAGGAGATGGGCAGCAGTAATCATAAAAAACTGGGGTTGTCAACCCCAGACGTGACAAGTATGTCAAAATATTCCCTAAGAGTCAATCTTTGGGAGTATATCTATGTTCACCAGTAGACTTTTATAGGCTGTAATGGGTGGATGAAACACTTGTTCCATGCGGGATTCAAACCCACGGCCCCGCGTTTCCGTGACCAAGCCACCACGAATCTGTCAAAACGGTTGGCTATATCCATACTTATTATAGATAAATAAGTTAGCTTTCACTATGAATTGAATTAAATACAGAATACCAGCTCCATGCTGCTGTGATGCGAGTGGAAGTAGCACGAATATTTTTAATGTCAGAAACATGAGGATAGCTCCGTCTAGCAACCCTGAATAATTATTTAGTTCGCTCATTTTTTTATTTATTTTAAACCAATCTTGACCACGATCCCTCCAGGTGTTAAGTGGTCGTAAATCCTGATGATGAGATTGTATTAGGAAGGAAAGACAGACGCCGGCCAATTATTCCACTACTTTGCTGTACGTATTACAAAAGATGAAGCACACCGTTTGGTTCTAATGCGTGGAATATCGACAACAAAGGTGTGAAAAACCGCCGACCGCATTTTTCGAAGATTTGCTGCGGCGGATTTGCTGAAAGCTGCTGAACTCCATCATCGTACAATGCAACAGAGCCAGAAATTCCATTCTCATCATCTCCATTGTTGGCAGTCCACTTTTGTGCGATCTACGCAGAATATTTTGCCTCGCATATCCCATGATCGCCTTCTATTTAAAAATATGTTACCCCTACTAACATAGGATTAACCACCATCGAGTCAGTAATTGATTCTTTGGGCGATGTATGCGCTTTTACAAAAAATTCCAGAAAATATACAAAATTTGACCTGCTCAAAGTTAAAAAACTTTATTAAACCCATTTTGTATAATAAAGGGTTGTTATAATATTAAGGAATTTATGGATGATAATAACCCCTTGAAATGAGGTGATCGCTACCAAGCTATTTCTAATTTGTTGTGTTGTTAGTTGTGTAACATACATGAATGTAAGTTGTTATATAAAAAAGTCCCGCTAAGTTTCTTGCTGGTTCTTCCCAGGACAGAGGTTTTATTTCGAACCAGTGGTAATTAAACAAAAGAGTAACTATCAATAAGTATTATTATAATCTATATTGTTTCTGTTTCTGTTATTACTAGAAATAACACTATGATTTTCTCCTGTACCATGAAGGCAGTTTAGTTAAATCGCACACGTAAACATTTAGACTGGTACAATTATTTGTAGATCATACGAATATTGCTAAAGCCGCTGTATTCCTATATATTTTTTAAAAATGAAAGACCAGCTGGGTTTCTTGTTCGTTCAACCCAGGACAGTTTTCTTAAAGAGACAAACGAACTTACAGTTCACCTGACGGTGAATGGTAACTGCAGTCCAAGGATCATCACCATCATCATTACAGCCTTTCTTAAGTCCAATGCTGAACATAGGCCTCCCCTAAGGAATGCCACAAAGCACGTTCCTGAGCCACCTGCATCCATCGACTTCCTGCCTGTCATCTAGTGGGGATCGCCCTACGCTTCGCCTACCGGCTGCCATTCGAGAACCTTTCTTCCCCATCGGTTTTCGGTTCGTCGAGCTATATGGCCGGCCCACTGCCACTTCAGCTTACTAATCCGTTGGCCTATGTCGGTTACTCTGGTTTTACTGCGGATGTTCTCATTTCTAAGTTTATCACGCACAGAAACCTCGAGCATAGCCCTCTCCATAACTCGCTGAGCGACCTTGAGCTTCCTTATACGGCCAGCAGTGAAGGACCACGTCTCAGATCCGTAAGTCATCACTGAAAACACTCACTGGTTGTACAATTTCGCTTTTTAAGGTTTTGAGGTATGTCTAACGAGAAGATGTGTCGTAGATTCCCGAACGCTGCCCACCCGAGTTGAATCCGTCGATTGACCTCTCGGTCGAGGGTGGACTTCCCTAGTCGGACTATTTGTCCCAGGTAAACATACTCATCAAAAACTTCGAGCTTAGTGCTCCCAACAACTACCGGCATAGGTGTGACATGGACGTTAAATATGATTTTTGTTTTGTCCATGTTCATCTTAAGACCTATCCGTTGGGAGAAACTATTGAGGTCATTGAGCAGAGTACTTAGGTCCATTGAGCATAGAGTTAAGGTCCTCCAGCAATTCTGCAATAATGACTATATCGTCGGAAAATCGAAGGTGAGTGATGTACTCGCCACTGATGTTAATACCGCATCCTTTCCAGTCCAGTAGCTTGAAAACATACTCCGGAGTAGTGCCACCATAGAGGACGGAATTAAAGAGCTTCTGAAGGACTTCAAGTACCGCTTTTCCCCCCGGATTCAAAAGCTTCGCTATAATTTCATTCTCAGCCGGGGCCCTGCCGTTTTTAATGTGCTGAAGAGTCATTTTAATCTCGCTCAGACTGACGTCCGGGATATCTTCGGATTAGTGTCGGATAAGACTCGCTCTTGGATCGTTACTCACACTTGTGTGTGGCTCCAACGATGACGTGTACAGCTGCCCATAGAACCTCTTGATCTCACTCAAAATCTCAGGTGTCCCGGAAACGATACTGCCATACTCGGTCTACAGCTTTGCCAACATCATTCATCATTCAGTCATCATCATACAGTCTTCAAGGCAAGAGTGAATAGACATTTGTTACGCTAAGACAGTGCGATTGACCATCTAAGGCTGCATCACCACTCACCACCAGGTGGGGTTGTGGTTAAGCACTGGCCTATAATAAGTCAAAAAATAAGGACCTTAAACTAAATTCCACCAGAGTAGACCTACACGAGAGCGAGATAAACTGTGAAGATCCATGTAAGAATACTAGGCGGTAGGACTCCCTTCCTGTCCAGTTTTTCATTTCGTATGGGTAGGCACCACTCTTACCTATTTCTACTGCCAAATGACTACGCCTGCACTACTGTGTTCTAGTGTGAGGAGTATAGAGAACCAGTAAAGAAA
Source organism: Parnassius glacialis (assembly GCA_033319125.1). Taxonomy (NCBI): domain Eukaryota; kingdom Metazoa; phylum Arthropoda; class Insecta; order Lepidoptera; family Papilionidae; genus Parnassius; species Parnassius glacialis. The sequence goes on along the minus strand of JAVANC010000009.1, from coordinate 41,845,318 downwards.
ACAAAAGAGAGAAATGCAAATAATATACCTCAAGTCACTTCCACAACTAAAACAAATCTATCAGCGTTCCATATGTTAAAAGCTACACAGCGGGCCAAATAAACAGACATAAATACTCGAAAATATAACCCTCTTTTTGCTGCAGTCGAGTAAATTGCCATCGGTTCAGTTTTCACGTGGTAGAGCCACGCTGCAAATAGCTATAGTTGCAGGACGAATGGGTCGGCACGAACAAGGAAGGACCACGCTCTCACAGAAGGACTCCTAGGCAGGACAGTAGCTCTACCACCTAGTACCATCAGTGTGTACATTGAGCTATCGCACCGGTCGCTAGAGTAGCATCCGTCAATCAACAAAATAGATCATATACAAATAGATAAGGGAGTGGTACCTATCTAGACGGACTCCTAGGCAGATATCTTGACGGTACAAAAGCCTATTAAATATTGTCAAATGCCGTATTTTTTTAGAGAATAAGGGTGAAAATCGAACACAGTCCACCTGGTGGTTAGTGGCTGCTGTGGCCCATAGACATCTACATCTATCCTCTTGGGCGAATCAAAATGCAGATGCGTTGTAAACCGTGATGACTAAAATGGAATGCCTCTTTTCCAGTGAAAAGGGTCTCCTATTCTCTACACTCACCATATAGCGTTAAGCTGCTAATTTGAGGGTTTGTCTTGAAGGCCCAGTAGTATAACGTATAAATTTTTTATTTAAAATTACGTAACCGCTACAGTAGTAGGATTTCCTCCTGTATCAGTAAGTGGTTTACATATATAAATAGCACAGAACACAATTTGTAGATCTGGAACAATTATTATACAAACATTTGTTCTAACCGTGCAAGAATATCCACTACCTCATAGCGTCCTGTGGATGTAGTAAAAGGTGACAGAGGGAAACAGGAACAGGAGATGGGCAGTAGTAATCATAAAAAACTGGAGTTGTCAACCCCAGACATGACAAGTATGTAAAAATATTCCCTAAAAGTCAATCTTTGGGAGTATATCTATGTTCACCAGTAGACTTTTATAGGCTGTAATGGGTGGATGAAACACTTGTTCCATGCGGGATTCAAACCCACGGCCCCGCGTTTCCGTGACCAAGCCACTACGAATCTGTCAAAACGGTTGGCTATAACCATATTTAATATAGGTAAATAAGTTGTCTTTCACTATGAATTGAATTAAATGCAGAATACCAGCTCCATGCTGCTGTGATGCGTATGGTTAGTGTACAGAACCGGAGACCCTTTTTACAGGATAGCAGGTATTTCGTCTTAGTCGTCAGGGGTGACAACGCTTCTGCATTTCGATTATTAATCGATAAATGTGAATGTCTATGGACCCACAGTATCCACTTACCATCAGGTGATATTTGCTCGCTTCATTATCCTATAAAAAAAATAAAGGACAAAATAAATGACTGAAGCACCTCGCAATTCAGTACCTAGCATATAACAACAACGGTAGGCTGTAATATGAAAATTCCGTCATAAACAAGAATGCCAGTAATGAAAAGTTATCGCCCTTATCCCTGCTTACGCTCGTTCCGTGTCACGGGTGACGTATAATTTATGATAGTAACAAATTAAGAGGGTCGTATACATTTTTACGAGAGTGGAAGCAGCACGAATATTTTTAATGTCAGAAACGTGAGGTTAGCTCCGTCTAGCAACCCTGAATAATTATTTAGTTCGCTCATTTTTTTTATTTATTTTAAACCAATTTTTGACCACGATCCCTCCAGGTGTTAAGTGGTCGTAAACCTTGATGATGAGATTGTATTTGGACGTAAAGACAAACGCCGGCCAATTATTCCACTACTTTGCTGAACGTATTACAAAAGATGAAGCACACCGTTTGGTTCTAATGCGTGGAATATCGACAACACAGGTGTGAAAAACCGCCGACCGACTTTTTCGAAGAATTTGCAGTCGGCAGATTTGCTGAAAGCTGCTGAACTCCATCATCGTACGATGCAACAGAGCCAGAAATTCCATTCTCATAATCTCCATTGTTGGCGGTCCGCTACTGTGCGATCTACGCAGAATTTTTTGCCTCGCATATCCCATGATCGCCTTCTATTTAAAAAATATGTTACCCCTACTAACATAGGATCAACTACCATCGAGTCAGTAATTGATTCTTTGGGCGATGTATGCGCTTTTACAAAAAATTCCAGAAAATATACAAAATTTGACCTGCTCAAAGTTCGAAAACTTTATTAAACTAAGTTTGTATAAAAAGGGTTGTTACAATATTGAGGAATTTATGGATGATAATAACTCCTGGAAATGAGGTGATCGCTACCAAGCTATTTCTAATTTGTTGTGTTGTTAGTTGTGTAACATACATGAATGTAAGTTGTTATATAAAAAAGTCCCGCTAAGTTTCTTGCTGGTTCTTCCCAGTACAGAGGTTTTATTTCGAACCAGTGGTAATTAAACAAAAGAGTAACTATCAATAAGTATTATTATAATCTATATTGTTTCTATTTCTGTTATTACTAGAAATAACACTATGATTTTCTCCTGTACCATGAAGGCAGTTTAGTTAAATCGAACACGTAAACATTTAGACTGGTACAATTATTTGTAGATCATACGAATATTGCCAAAGCCGCTGTATTACTATATATTTTTTAAAAATGAAAGACCAGCTGAGTTTCTTGTTCGTTCAACCCAGGACAGTTTTCTTAAAGAGACAAACGAACTTACAGTTCATCTGACGGTGAATGGTATCTGCAGTCCAAGGATCATCATCATCATTACAGCCTTTCTTAAGTCCACTGCTGAACATAGGCCTCCCCCAAGGAATGCCACAACGCACGTTCCTAAGCCACCTGCATCCATCGACTTCCTGCCTGTCATCTAGTGGGGATCGCCCTACGCTTCGCCTACCGGAACGAGGCTGCCACTCTAGAACCTTTCTTCCCCATCGGTTTTCGGTTCGTCGAGCTATATGGCCGGCCCACTGCCACTTCAGATTACTAATCCGTTGGCCTATGTCGGTTACTCTGGTTTTACTGCGGATGTTCTCATTTCTAAGTTTATCACGCAGAGAAACCTCGAGCATAGCTCTCTCCATAGCTCGCTGAGCGACCTTGAGCTTCCTTATACGGCGAGCAGTGAAGGACCACGTCTCAGATCCGTAAGTCATCACTGAAAAAACTCACTGGTTGTACAATTTTGTTTTCAGGTTTTGAGGTATGTCTAACGAGAAGATGTGTCGTAGATTCCCGAACGCTGCCTAGCCGAGTTGAATCCGTCGATTGACCTCTCGGTCGAGGGTGGACTTCCCTAGTCGGACTATTTGTCCCAGGTAAACATACTCATCAACAACTTCGAGCTTAGTGCTCCCAACAACTACCGGCATAGGTGTGACATAGACGTTAAATATGATTTTGTTTTGTCCATGTTCATCTTAAGACCTATCCGTTGGGAGACACTATTGAGGTCATTGAGCATAGGTCTAAGGTCCTCCAGCGATTCTGCGATAATGACTATATCGTCGGAAAATTAAAGGTGAGTGATGTACTCGCCATTGATGTTAATACCGTATCCTTTCCAGTCCAGTAGCTTGAAAACACACTCCGGAGGAGTGCCACCATAGAGGACGGAATTAAAGAGCTTATGAAGGACTTCAAGTACCGCTTTTCCCACCGGCTTCAAAAGCTCCGCTGTAATTTCATTCTCAGCCGGGGCCCTGTCGTTTTTAATATGCTGGAGAGTCATCTTAATCTCGCTCTGATCTCGACTGACGTCCAGGATATCTTCGGAATAGTGTCGGATAAGACTCGCTCTTGGATCGTTACTCACACTTGTGTGTGGCTCCAACGATGACGTGTACAGCTGCCCATAGAACCTCTTGATCTCACTCAAAATCTCAGGTGTCCCGGAAACGATACTGCCATACTCGGTCTTCAGCTTTGCCAACATCATTCATCATTCAGTCATCATCATAAAGTCTTCAAGGCAAGAGTTAATAGACATTTGTTACGCTAAGACAGTGCGATTTACCATCTAAGGCTGCATTACCACTCACCACCAGGTGGGATTGTGGTCAAGCACTGGCCTATAATAAGTCAAAAAAATAAGGAACTAAAACTAAATTCCACCAGAGCAGACCTACACGAGAGCGAGATAAACTGTGAAGATCCAAGTGAGAATACCAGGCGGTAGGACTCCTTTCCAGTCCAGTTTTTCATTTCGTATGGGTAGGCACCACTCTTACCTATTTCTAGTGCCAAATGACTGCACCTGCACTGCTGTGTTCTAGTGTGAGGAGTATAGAGAACCAGTAAAGAAAACAAAAGAGAGAAATGCACATAATATACCTTAAGTCACTTCCACAATTAAAACGAATCTATCAACGTTCCATATGTTAAGAGATACATAGTGGGCCAAATAAACAGACATAAATACTCGAAAATATAACCCTATTTTTGCTGCAGTCGAGTAAATTGCCATCGGTTCAGTTTTCACGTGGTAGAGCCACGCTGAAGATAGCTATAGTTGTAGGACGAATGGGTCGGCTCGAACAAGGAAGGACCACGCTCTCACAGAAGACCAGCGTAAAATAGCAGCTCCAATGATGCTGTTTCTTATGATGAGTGTAGACAATCGGAGACCCTTTTTACTGGAACCGAGGTATTCCATCTTAGTCCTCAAATGTGTAACGCATCTGCATTTTATGCATATTATATGATTTAGATGTCTGTAGCCCGCAGCATTCACTGGACCTTTGCTTATTTTTCACCCGTATTCTATAAGAAATTGGCAGATTATTCAGACGCCTGGAAGTGGATGAAAACTTAATTTAAATTAACGATTTCTTATATTTACGCGAAGACTACACATTAAATGAAACTCATTTTTATACGGATTTTATGGCGTTTAATTTAACTTTTTAATTCCCGACGTTTTGGGTGAGAAACTGAAGGTAGCCGGGCTAACTATGACATCGGGACGTCAAACATCTCAATCCCCCCTGTGACTATGGGTGCTGTAAAGCACCCGAAATATGGGGAATTAAAAAGTTAAATTAAAAGCGAAAAAATGCGTAAAAAAATGTTTCATTTATTTTATAAATTATTCATGTTGTATTGGGGTGGTTCAAAACTTGAATAGAATATAAAATAATAATTTATAATCAATAAAGATTACAAAATCACTTATAGAAAGTCATTTTAGCTTTACCACTAGTGTCCTTGGAAGGACCAGCAAGAAATCCATCGAGCAGTTTAAAAAAAATGTACAATTTAATATCTACACCTAATATCTATACTTGCTATGTGGCATTCCTTGGGGGAGGCCTATGTTACATGTACTTGAGCACTGTAATGAATGAAGAAATGAAAGAGTGTGCATGTGTATGCGCGTACACGTGCGTGTGTGTTTATGGGCGGTAATACGTGCGTGTGCCCTAAAATTGTCAGGCAAGTTATCTGAAGAAACAAGAGGTGTCTGATAATTATTTTTAGGCTACGAGTGACCACCTAAGATTACGCCTTTGAGCGTTTCACAAGAGCCCTCTAATTGTACAACCTCTGCAGGAACCATCTCGATTAGAGAGATACGTGATTACTATCGGCCACCTTAAACAAAAGAAATCAAAGGCCTCTTTACAACTCTTAGGAAGAGGTTAGTAGGTAACTTTCAACAAAGTGTTAGTTTAATGTGACACGTATCAATATCATCACAATCATCATTATAGCCCTTCACACATCCACTCTTCCCCCAAGTAATGCCATAAAGCACGGTTCTGAGCCAGAGTCATCCGTCGAATTCTTTTCTTTAGCAGATTGTACTCATAGTGAGGAGCCATCCTACATTCTACTTGAGAACCTGTCTTTCTGGTCAACTGTCGGTTCATAGAGCAGTATGGCCAGCTCATTGAAACTTCATTATCTCACTGATTGGTTAGATACATATCTATCCTAAATTAGGACTTAAAATGCAGATGCGTTGTCACCCTAAGGTCCAAGACTGAATACTCCGTTACCAGTAAATTAGGTCTCCAATTTTCACCAACATACAAAAGCAGAATTATATTGCTAATGTATGCTTGTATTCTACTTCCCTGGTCTAGCCAACTATTCGTGTCCATGAGATGTTATTTTAGATATGACAGATTGTATTTTTCTACATATACAATATATATTTATTTACGTTTTATTGAATTATTTAATATAAAAGAATACAAAGGACGTACTTAATACCTTGAGGCATTCTCTACCAGTCAACCCATATATACCAAAAATTTATAACTTTTAGTTTTCCTTCACTTTGCTCATTTATATATTTACAATAAGTTTTATTTCGGTTTTAATGTTTGTAAAATTATTATTCAAGTACTGTGCACTTAGTTTGTTTATTTTTTATTTTTTACTTTTATGTTTGAATAAAGTGAGTCGAAAAGAGAAAAGTGAAAGTATGACTTACGACACCAGTCCTATGTGTGATCACAGATGTGTAGCTTTATATTAGTCAGAGACCATCAGAGGTCGATTCAGAAATAAAAAAGTTATGTTTGAGTATTTTATATTCTTTATGTTTTTTGGCGATTTTTGTGCTTTTATTTTAAGCCAGTGATAAAACAAAAAAAGGCGTTCGTTGGCCCTGTGACTGCTTTCGAGTTTTTGGACAAGGTACCGACAGAATAATAGTCCTAATATTAATCATAATGTTTTCTTTTTGCTTTACTCATTTTACCGTATTGTTTATTGTGGCTACGAATAAATACTATTTTCTTTCTTTATTTAATCTAGATATTTATTAAATGAGTGAAGATGAATCAGTCATTATTTAATAAAACTGTTATATTTTATTTTATATCTTATTCCCACGACCCATGTCACTCTTTGCGACCTGATTTCTAAATGTCAAGCTACGACTTACTGTCACGTACTCAACGCTACTTCACATTAATCTTACTTTTCAATTTATAAATCGTAATGAAGATGGATGGAGAAATAATCTTCTTTTTTATGTCAGTCGAAAAATACTAAAACGTTTGCACGACGCGATGTCTGCACATTTACACCAGCGTAAAATAGCATCTTAATGCTGCTGTTTTTCGTATGGTGAGTGTAGAGAACCGGAGACTCCTTTTATTGGAAACGAGGCATTCCATCTCAGCCTTCAGCGATGACAACGCATCTGTATTTCGATTCTTAATTGAAGATAAATGTAGATGCCACTTACCATCAGGTAGACTGTGTGCTCTGTTGTCACACTCATTCTATAAAAAAATGTTGTACTGCAATCACCAATCCACCTACCAAGCGTGAGGATTTGTAAATTTATTAATTTATTTTTTTATTGAGCCTTAGAAACACCACAGGATCAAAAGCGAACTTAACGCTAAAAGTATTATCTGCCACCTTAGTACAGAGATTGTGACGTATCCGTCCTACAACAACAGAGGCCCGGGTACGGCCGTGTACTTTTACGCGCTGATGAAAAAAAAAACTATAACGTCAAATCCTGGGGGTAAGTAAAAGAGTGCTTCTCAATTTCACAGTATGCAAGTCACCTTAATCAGATCTCTCGTGTCGACTAAAATGGATGTTTGCTTAAAGTGTGGTATCGCGTACTCGGCTCTGAAAGATAATAATGAATTTTTTATAGAACAAGTAAAGGTGGAAAACGAGGACACAGTCCATCTGATGGTAAATGGATGCGGTGGCCCATAGACATCCGCATCCAACTCGATAAAAATCAAAATGCAGATGCTTTGTCACCCCTGACAACTAAGATTGAATGCTTCACTTCTAGTAAAAAGAGTCACCGGTTCTCTACACCAGTCATACGGAACACAGCAGCATTAAACGCCTATTTTATACTGGTATTCTGTGAGAGTGTGGTCCTTCTCCGGTCTAGCCAACCCATTCGTGGTACAACCATAATATAACTGCACGCAAATCCCTGCGGAACAATGCACGACATGACGCGCCGACCAGCGCCGTCACGTCCCCGATACGTGACGCATCTCTTCTCAAGGTAAGCCCCTATTGTGCGGCGGAGGTAGGGAGGCACGCGATGGTAATTCAGCGCCTCCCGAATACAACTCCAGGGTAGGGTGTTGAAGGCGTTGGAGATGTCTAAATACACCGCCAGCGCCACCCCACCCTGGGATACTGTCTCCTCTGCCAGGGCCTCACGCGCGTAATAGCGTCTATGGTGGAGCACCCGCGACGAAGAACAAACTGTTTCTCGTCCAGGTCCGGCCCCTCTCTGCACAAGTGACTGACGAGGCGATCTGCGATGATACGCTCAAGAAATTTGTCCGCCTTGTCGGGCAGCACTATGGGCCGGTACGCGGACGGTGAGTCCGCGGGGCGCCCCTCCTTCCTGAGTAGGACCAGCCTCCTCTCCTTCCACACACTGGGAAGCTGACCCTGCTCGAGACATGCCGTGAAGAGCCCCCTCAGCTGGGGCTCTAGCTCCTTCAGAGCCAGGACGAGAGCTCGACCAGGAACTCCGTCGGGTCCGGGCGCTGTGTTCTTAGCCCGGAGTCACGACACGGCCACTCTCGTCTCTGCTTGCGTCACCTCGGGGACATCGGTGCTCTCCACTTCTGGAGTGTCTGTGGCTGAGGGCGAAGCCATCGCCGGGGGAACGTGTCCCACTCGCTCAGAGAAGAGAGTCGATACCGCCGTCTCTAGCAATTGGGGTTGCATCCTTTGTATTAGTGGAGGCGCCCAGGGACGCAACTTGCCCCGTACCCAATGGTAGGGGCGCCCCCACGGATCCCGATCTAGGGACCCCAGCAGCTCCTCCCTGGCACGCGACTTTGAGTCGCCAATGGCCAACCACAGAGTCTCCTTAGACTTGCGGTACACCTCATACAGCGCGTCCTCCTCGGCGGAATCCCGTCGACGCTGCCTTCGGTATCGGGTGTACCGGCGACGAGCCACAACCCACGCTATGCACACTTGCGCGATCTCAGCGGTCCACCAGTACACCTGGCGCTTTGCGGACCGTTGGCAGACACGGGGCATGGACGCGTCGCAGATCTGCGTCATCGCCCCGCGAAACCATAGCGCCAGCGCTTCGACGTCGACGGGGCCGTCTGTCGTCGACTCCAGATCCAGGACTGGATTAAGGCAGTTTCCTCGAGTAGTTCCCTGTCGATGCGCTTAAGCGCCCAACGTGGGCCGTCGTTACTCGGGGTTGTTAGATGACGGCCTCTCGCGGTCTGGGCAGAGACGTCGAACCGGATATAGCGATGGTCCGACAGCGTCTCCACCCCTACGGCGACACGCCAGTCGCGGACTCGGCTGGCGACAGAGGGGCTAGCGAGCGAGATGTCCACTATCGACCCGCCCCGCTGCCGCACGCACGTATATTCTGAACCCTGATTCAGAACGTTCAGACCAGTCGACACCGTCCACTCTTCTAGTACCTCGCCCCGAGGGTCAGTGACCGGAGATCCCCACGCCGATGACTTGGCGTTGAGATCCCCGAGCACCAGAACGGGACGAGGGTGATAGCGGCCTACGACGGCGCCCAACTCGACAAGGAAACCCTCAAAGTCGGCGAGACTCTTGTTGTGGGAGAAATACGCCCCTACAATAACGATGCCGCCCGAGACCGCAGAAACCTACCCGCGGCCCCGAGACGGGTCGATCAGAGTCCCAGTCCACCAAACCGTCAGCGCATTCCAACCAACTGTCACGTGCGGGAATGAAGTACTGAATTCATAACTGGCGTAAGCCGAGTAGTGTAGCGAGATTCTTCGTGTAACTTCGGGGTACTTCACAAAGTCCTTTGACTCTGGCGCAACCAACAGTGATCGGAAGTCGCCCGAGGCGAAGCGAGGTTGCAAGAAGAAAATGGAAGTTCCTCTCTACACTTTTCGCCTGGTTCAACTTCGATCTACTTCGCGAGTAGTGTAGAGGAGGCACTATACATTCGTATTTTTGCCTTTATAGAGATGTAACGCCCGAGGAGGACGATGACACGGAAGTGGTACTGAGACATCATCATATCACTGCGAGGGTGTTGGCGGCGGTAAGGACCGCCCGCGGAATGTGTTTTAAAAAAGCAAAGCGAGAGAGGGACCCCATTTGCGTTCCGAACGGAAATCCCGGCACCCCTCATATATGCTGATGGTGACCACCTTGGGATTTTAGCCGGTAGGAGTCCGGCATAACTTTTCGTACCCTCAGCAACGGAAGGTATTCATGTACTGTAGTAGCCATTTACCATCAGGTGGAATGTAAGTTCGTTTGTCACTTCAGTTTTATAAAAAACTGCCTGTTGAGTGGTTACCTCAACAGAGCGGTTTCTCCAAATGCAACTTTACATCGAACAGTCACGCACAGACATGCATCTAAATGTCTTAAATTATTTGCTACCAAGAACATGGTTTTATGTTCATATAATATAGGCGTGTAATGGCGGTCCTCAACGGGCTGTTAAAGAAAGAAAGAAGATAGAATTGCGAATGAGTGCGCGCCAAGAAGATAAGCATGGTTTTGTCATCAATGGAAATGTACAGGGCTCCATCTCCCTTTTTCTCTTTGTCTGTTTGGGGGTAAATAAAGTCCATTCATATTTTTTCATGTTTGTCTCAGTTACATCTTTTTTAATTAAGTCATGAATTATCATTGCCATTTTTTAAATTTATTGTGATAAATCAATTTCACAATCATTCTGCTAATTTATGGTCTCTGGTCTGTCACATTTTATCATGTAGCTTCACGGTTGGAAATGTATTGGCTCTAATCAGCTGGTGACATTATTTCCCACACTAGATTATGCAGAACCATAATCCTTTTTTGAGTTTTAACTCAATAATACAAAAAGGTCACTATTACTTAAGTCTAACTGCAAAGTTTTAAAACAATAAAAACTTCCTCAACGAAATCAAATTAAATGGATTGCTTAACTTAACAGGTAGCGCTGAACTAAGTTAATTTCAAATGAACATAAGTTAACTTACAAAATTTACACTTTAATAAAATTGCTTCCGAGCTACTTAAATTACAACAGAAGCTTTCTATTTTGAAACAGGACTTTAGGAAACTTTTACAATTAATGTTTTCCAGACGACGTTTTGATATAAGTCATATCTTCTTAAAAATTAATTTACGAGTTTTACTAAGTCTCTGATTTTAAAAATATCTTTGTTACACTTTTTGGTTACTCTCTTTGCATATATATTGTGGCAAGAGTTCTTTTTTTAATTTTAGATAAATAATAGGTACATATTACAATATATCGATGGCTGTTCTAAAATTCATCTATCTGCAAAGGACGTCTTTGTAGATAAAACAAAATCAAATAGATATATCGTAATCCGTTTTTGGAATCGTGGAAATCGTGATATGTCTGGGCGTTTCATGATTTGACCGATAACTTCTGTTGATTGTCAATACGAAAGCTATATCAGCGACAGTGAGTTGAGATGCGACTATTATACAAGTACAAATTAGATTAAGCGTAGTAACGTTTATCTAGATATTTTCGATAGTAGGCTATCAGATTTAAAAAAAAATTAGGTGTTTTTCTCTATATTAAATGTAATTTTTATATCTTGTTAACCTTTTACTACAGGTAAGTCACTAATGGAGATATAATATTATGCTAGATGAACACCATAATACTTTTAGTTTTAGAACTGTATTTAACTACTCTATTTATGTACCTTATTCAATAAAATAAAATAAATTGATCAATCGATAAATAATACTGAAATAAACGTTATACCATCTAGTTGCCGGTTCATAAAAATGTGCCACAAATTAAGCAGGGTGCAAGTTGTTACTTCCTTTATTATTATATTACTAACTTTTTTATTTTTCAAAATTAAGTTAAAAATTGTATGTAATAGTTGATTATTTACATCCAATTTTTGTAGATTCGGGGTAAAAAGTCAGGCGTTTAAATTGTCATAAAGAAATTTAAGTAGTATCTGGTGGAAGAATAGTCTTTAACATATTGGTGAAATCTCGTGCGAACGGATCGTGAAAACTGCAGCTGATGACCCACTACCAGCCAATTTGGGTCACTAACGAAGTCCATAATATATTTGAGGTATAGATTAAGTTGTTTATCCATTTGAAATTTTATCTAATCAACTTTTAACTATTCATTATTTCATTACAACCTGTTCAAGTCCACCGTTAAACATAGGCCTGCTCAAGGTATGCCACAAAACACGGTTCTGAATTGCGTGCATCCATGGACTTCCTGCCTCCTCCTATGGACCCTCTTTTTGAGGTAGGCGGGTAAAAATTTGTATTACGATATTACTATAAAACACCATAACTTTATAAAATAATTGATAATTGGAAGTCTTGGCAGTGGGAAGTTTTAATAGCGTTGCCATGTTGCTTCAAAGGTTAATGAACCTACTGATGTAAAGTAGTGCAAATAGTTAATCCCCGCGGGGAGCATTTCAGGATTTGTTGACTTTTTCGTATGCATGGTTTCGCCTATTCTATTACAAGTACTTGTTTAAAGTAATTGTCTTCATTTGTTTTGACGTGTTTGTTTGTTTTTTAAGAATAGCAAACCTAGGATGTCTTTTTACAAATATTGTGTGTTAAGTTGTACAATTAAATATGAAAATCACACTCCGTATAAATTATAAAACATACCTCTAGGTGGCAGCAGTATGGGGGTAGGTAGGTTTGACGAGATCTAGGACAACTATTCTGTCTAACAGTCCGTCTGTGTAGATTAAAATTAAAGTTGAAGTTACATCCTATATACGTACCACAGCTGAGAACTGGCTTCCTCTCACTTCTGAGAGGGTTCTAGGGCAAGGAAATGTCCGCCGCGCTGCCATAATGCGTGTTGGCGAACTTCACATGTTATCGAAATATTTATTTTCTTATTTCTTAGTCATGAAGGTTTCCTCACGATATCGTTCCCAGGGGCTATTATTATCATTGATGTATACCTTAATATTATAATAACCTTTATACAATCTTTGTTTATTTTTTATATATTTATTTTGAAATTGGCCACAGACAAACTATTTAAATTTGGAATTTTGTTGTTAAAGCGTAATCATTGACAAATGAATGATTGACTCTGTGTGATTAAGACAAGTGATGGTAAGTATTTCCAGCAGCGCATGGATACATAAATGAATAAATGGATGAGATAATAATAAGATAATATTCTCGAGCAAGTCTTTTAAAATATTTCTTCCTTGTGATTTTTTCGATGACAACAGGTAAAGCTAAGCAGTACGAGTGTATGAGTTACAAGATACATTAAATATTAAATCATTAAACAGTTATATCATGGAATACAAATGGGGGACCCGGATACTCGACCATAGGTAGAATAAAGATACTGGAAGCACAGTCTATAGTTATTCTCATCTAATGATAAGGAAAATTTCGATCATTTTAAATCGAAAATAGTACCAGTAGAAAACTTCTTACAGACTACCTTTTAGATTTTTAGGGTCCATGAGATTTGTATAGAATGAGTTATCTAAGCCGAATACCAGCGTATAATAGCAGCTTAATGCTGCTGCGTTATATATGGTGAGTGTAGAGAACCAGATACCCCTTTCTACTGGATACGAGGCATTCCATCTTAGTCCTCAGAGGTGACGACGCGTCTGCATTTTGATTCTTTATTGAGTATAGATGTAGATGTCTATGTGTCACAACATCCACTTACCACCTGGTGAACAGTGTGCTCGTTTGTCATTATTATTCTATAAAAAACATGTAGAAATCTTCTTATAGACTATCATACAGATTTCTAGGTTCCATAAGATTTGTATAGTATGAGTTAAATGAGCCCGCATGTGAACACAAAATTACTTTTTGCTGTCGCAATCTCACAGTACCCGAGGCATTCTTCGCTCATTTCACTGGGTTAGTACTTAATAATTTATTATAAATAATAACTCTCTTATTAACAAGTTTAAAATATTTAATGCTGAGTGTTGAAACTAATCTTTGTTACCAGCCCTACTAGTAAAGTGCTGTTGCTGGTCATAACCGAAGATACCAGCGACCAACTTCAAACAAACAACGCAACATATGCGTTGAGGATAAAGATTGCATACCGGGTGCAGAGGGTTTTTTATTTTATAACAAGGGTGATAAACGAGCAAACAGTCCACCTGATGGTAAGTGGATGCTGTGCACCATAGACATCTACATTTATCCTCAATTAAAAATCAAAATGCAGATGCGTTGTCACACCTGAGGTCTACGATGAAATGACTTGCTGTGAGTGAATAGGGTCTCCGGTTCTTTATACTCACCATACGAAACACATCAGCGTTAAGCTGCTATTTTAAGCTGGTATACTACGGGAGCGTGGTCTCACCCCGGTCGAGCCGACCCATTCGTGGTACAACCGTAATATAGCTGCTGCGTGAATCGACCACGTTTATGATGTGCCGCGCAGGTTTTCCCGATGGTTTTACGCGTCGATGGCCAATAGAGAGAGCGTTGAAAGCTTGATCATTAGATCCGGGATTCGAAACCTGGGGCAGCTGTTGAGTTTTTTTTTTGACAAGAAATTCTGAATACGTACCACTCTCTTTACTATTTATATTGCCAAGCAGCTGCGCACCAAAATCCTAACTGAATTTAGTTTTTGTGACTTAATAGAAAGTAGGTATTATTTAAAATAATGATAATTTATTTGATACAGACAACACTGATCCATTACAAAATTATATTTTTATATTACACCTTAAATTTTAATCTAAATAATAATATTTAATAATTTAATTAATTAACCGATATAATTAATTAAATTATTAAATATTATTATTTAGATATTAATAAATTTAACCACCTACTAGAAATTTCACTAAATGCACAAATATTACAAATAAATTTGATGAGATTATTCTGCGACCCAAAAACAGAACTTCTAAATCACGCGACATGGTGACGTATCAGCGCATCCAAACCCGCGACACGGGTCTCTGCGAACATCATTATTTATTTATTTTAGTTTGTGAAGCCGTATAACACCCCAAAAATTGGTTATACAGAAACAGAAACAGAAACTTTTTTATTCAATATAGATTATAAATAATGCTTATTGAAAGTCAATCTTTTGTATAATTACCACTGGTTCTAAAAAAAACCTCTGTCCTGGGAAGAACCAGCAAGAAACCCAGCGGGACTTTTTTTTAAATAACAGCTTACAATCATGTATGTTACACAAATTAACAACACAACAAATTAGAAATAGCTTGGGAGCGATCACCTCACTTCCAGGGGTTATTATCATCTATAAATTCTTTAATATTATAATAACCCTTTTTATACAAACTTAGTTTAATAAAGTTTTTGAACTTTGAGCAGATCAAATTTTGTATATTTTCTGGAATTTTGTTATAAAAGCGTATACATCGCCCAAGAATGAATTACTGACTCGATGGAGTCGAGTAACTGGTACTACTAGCTTGTGTCTGTTCCTAGTATTTACAGAATGAATATCACTTATTTTTGTAAAACTACTTTTATTTTTGTGTACTACATTACATTTTCATAAATGTATGTATGTATACTAAATTGACTATAGTTTTATTAGAAATATATACCCTTTTAGAGATTTTGTAAATTTATTATTTGAAACATCAAACTGTGGTGAAGAGACGAAATTTTTTTTTCGTCTCTTCACCATTTCAGAAGAAACGCGGATAAAATCTCAAGGATATATTAAGGCTTTGTTCTTCCTGTACTCGCAAAATTAAAGAGCTTCCAACAAAACTCCTTAAGGATTTAGTGAAGTGTGTGTTAAGTTTGTAACAAATCGAGCACAAGTAGAATAAAAAACACGAAACACGTGCCTGAAAGATCTTTTGATTAATGTTAACTAGCGATCCTCCCCGGTAGCCTTCGCCCTTTTTAGGGTCTGTTAATGTGGCTATATTTAAATTTAAGCCAGTCAAACACTATTTATATTTTCAATTTTTTGTTTTCTCAAAAAAAATCTTTTTTTTTTTTTGTATAAAATAGCACAGGTGCTGGACCAACAAATAAATGTGGAAGACTTTTCCCACTTCCATTATATAAAACATTAAGTTTAAAATATATTGGTAAATCCAATTGGGCATACCTTAAGCGCATTAAAAAAAATACGTATAACATGATTATACGGAATTATTAAAGTAGTTTAAATACATTTCGACAGCACTATCGGCTTCAACACCCTCGAAAACCATGAAAATGACACCCATGATGAAAAAATTGATATCTATTGCAGCCGCCATCTTGGATTTACATCTCGACAGCACTATCGGCTTCAACACTCTTGAAAACCATGAAAATGACACGCGAGATGAAAAAATTGGTACCAACTTCAGCCGCCACCTTGGATTTACATTTCGACAGCACTATCGGATTCATAACCCTCGAAAACCATGAAAATGACATCCAAGATGAAAAACTTCATATCTATTGCAGCCGCCACCTTGGATTTACATTTCGACAGCACTACCGGCATCAGCACCCCCGAAAACCATGAAAATGACACCAATGATGAAAAAATTTATATCTATTGCAGCCGCCATCTTGGATTTACATTTCGACAGCACTATCGGATTCAACACCCTCGAAAACCATGAAAATGACACCCAAGATGAAAAACTTGATATCTATTGCAGCCGCCACCTTGGATTTACATTTCGACAACCCTATCGGCTTCAACTCTATCGAAAACCATGAACATGACACCCATGATGAAAAAATTGATACCTATTGCAGCCGCCATCTTGGATTTACATTTCGACAGCACTATCGGTTTCAACACCCTCGAAAACCATGAAAATGACACCCAAGATGAATAAATTGGTACCTAATTCAGCCGCCATCTTGTATTTACATTTCGACAGCACTATCAGCTTCAACATCCTCAAAAACCATGAAAATGACACCTATGATGAAAAATTTTATACCTATTGCAGCCTCCACCTTGGATTTACATTTCGACAGCACTATCGGCTTCAACACCCTCGAAAACCATGAAAATGACACCCATGATGAAAAAATTGATACCTATTGCGGCCGCCATCTTGGATTTACATTTCGACAACCCTATCGGTTTCGACACCCTCGAAACCCATGAAAATGACACCCATGACAAAAAAAATTATACTACTTACTTTTAGTACGTACTACTATTATTTATTCTGTGCTTTTAAATATTGTAATAAAAAATCTCTTATTATTATTATAATCAAGTATTTAAGAAATTTGGTTATTCGAATATTGTGTATTTGTACAGCGATCTTTTTGAGCCGCTGAAAACAACCGAAACAATGTCCACTCACGACGGCGACTGAAGCTTAATACAAAGGTACTCTATGAACTAAACTACTCTGTGGCTGTAGATCCCCATTTACAGAAACAATTTATATACGAGGCAACCAAATCAACGAAAATTTCGCCATTTTGGAGCCGAAAAAAATTAATTATAGCTAAACAAAACAAAATTACACTGCCATTTACATTCTGTGGCTTCCCACATGATAGATGAAGAGATTAAAAAATAGATTGAGTTAAACAATTGATATTTTCAAAAGTTATAGTGTTTACAAGCCACAGGGACATGATAAATCCACACCATAATATCGATTGACCTCTCGGTCGAGGGTGGATTTCCCTAGTCGGACTATTTGTCCCAGGTAAACATACTCATCAAAAACTTCGAGCTTAGTGCTCCCAACAACTACCGGCATAGGTGTGACATGGACGTTAAATATGATTTTTGTTTTGTCCATGTTCATCTTAAGACCTATCCGTTGGGAGACACTATTGAGGTCATTGAGCATAGGTCTAAGGTCCTCCAGCGATTCTGCAATAATGACTATATCGTTTGAAAATTGAAGGTGAGTGATGTACTCACCATTGATGTTAATACCGCATCCTTTCCAGTCCAGTAGCTTGAAAACATACTCCGGAGTAGTGCCACCATAGAGGACGGAATTAAAGAGCTTATGAAGGACTTCAAGTACCGCTTTTCCCCCCGGCTTCAAAAGCTCCGCTGTAAATTCATTCTCAGCCGGGGCCCTATCGTTTTTAATGTGCTGGAGAGTCATTTTAATCTCGCTCTGATCTCGACTGACGTCCAGGATATCTTCAGAATAGTGTCGGATAAGACTCGCTCTTGGATCGTTACTCACACTTGTGTGTGGCTCCAACGATGACGTGTACAGCTGCCCATAGAACCTCTTGATCTCACTCAAAATCTCAGGTGTCCCGGAAACGATACTGCCATACTCGGTCTTCAGCTTTGCCAACATCATTCATCATTCAGTCATCATCATACAGTCTTCAAGGCAAGAGTGAATAGACATTTGTTACGCTAAGACAGTGCGATTGACCACCTAAGGCTGCATCACCACTCACCACCAGGTGGGGTTGTGGTTAAGCACTGGCCTATAATAAGTCAAAAAAATAAGGACCTAAAACTAAATTCCACCAGAGTAGACCTACACGAGAGCGAGATAAACTGTGAAGATCCAAGTAAGAATACTAGGCGATAGGACTCCCTTCCTGTCCAGTTTTTCATTTCGTATGGGTAGGCACCACTCTTACCTATTTCTACTTCCAAATGACTACGCCTGCACTACTGTGTTCTAGCGTGAGGAGTATAGAGAACCAGTAAAGAAAACAAAAGAGAGAAATGCAAATAATATACCTCAAGTCACTTCCACAACTAAAACGAATCTATCAACGTTCCATATGTTAAGAGATACACAGTGGGCCAAATAAACAGACATAAATACTCGAAAATATAACCCTCTTTTTGCTGCAGTCGAGTAAATTGCCATCGGTTCAGTTTTCACGTGGTAGAGCAACGCTGAAGATAGCTATAGTTGTTGGACGAATGGGTCGGCTCGATCAAGGAAGGACCACGCTCTCACAGAATTACAGCGTAAAATAGCAGCTCCAATGCTGCTGTTTCTAATGATGAGTGTAGACAATCGGAGACCCCTTTTACTGGAACCGAGGCATTCCATCTTCGTCCTCAAATGTGGCAACGCATCTGCATTTTATGCATACTATATGAGTTAGATGTCTGTAGCCCGCAGCATTCACTGGACCTTTGCTTATTTGTCACCCGTAATCTATAAAAAATTGGGAGATTATTCAGATGCCTGGAAATGGATGAAAACTTAATTTAAATTAATGATTTCTTATATTTACGCGAAGACTACACATTAAATGAAACTCATTTTTATACGGATTTTATCGCGTTTAATTTAACTTTTTAATTCCCGACGTTTTGGGTGAGAAACTGAAGGCTAACTATGACATCGGGACGTCAAACACCTCAATCCCCCCTGTGACTATGGGTGCTGTAAAGCACCCGAAACATGGGGAATTAAAAAGTTAAATTAAACGCGATAAAATGCGTAAAAAAATGTTTCATTTACTTTATAAATTATTCATGTTGCATTGTTTGGCTTAAAACTTGAAAAGAATATAAAATAATAATTTATAATCAATAAAGATTACAAAAGTACTTATAGAAAGTCATTTAAGCTTTACCACTAGTGTCCTTGGAAGGACCAGCAAGAAATCCATCGAGCAGTTTAAAAAAATGTACAATTTAATATACCTATACTTGCTTTGTGGCATTTCTTGGGGGAGGCCTATGTTAAATGTACTTGAGCACTGTAATGAATGAAGAAATGAAAGAGTTTGCATGTGTATGCGCGTACACGTGCGTGTGTGTTTATGGGCGGTAATACGTGCGTGTGCCCTAAAATTGTGAGGCAAGTTATTTGAAGAAACAAGAGGTGTCTGATAATTATTTTTAGGCTACGAGTGACCACCTAAGATTACGCCTTTGAGTGTTTCATAAGAGCCCTCTAATTGTACAACCTCTGCAGGAACCATCGTCTCGATAAGAGAGATACGTGATTACTATCGGCCACCTGAAACAAAAGAAATCCAAGGCCTGTTTACAACTCTTTGCAAGAGGTTAGTAAGTAACTTTAAACAAAGTGTTGGTTTAATGTGACACGTATCAATATCATCACAATCATCATTATAGCCCTTCACACATCCACTCTTCCCCCAAGTAATGCCATAGAACACGGTTCTGAGCCAGAGTCATCCGTCGAATTCTTTTCTTTAGCAGATTGTACTTCTAGTGAGGAGCCATCCTACATTCTACTTGAATATGATGATGAATGTGTTTTTATTTTAAGCCAGTGATAAAACATAAAAAGACGTTCATTTGCCCTATGACTGTTTTCGAGTTTTTGGACACGGTACCAACAGAATAATAGTCCTAATATCAATTAAAATATTGATTTCTTTTTGCTTTACTCATTGTGCTATATTCTTTATTGTCGCTATGAATAAATACCATTTTCTTTCTTTATTTAATCTAGATGTTTATTAAATGAGTGAAGATGAATCAGTCTTGTTTAATAAAAATGTTATATTTTATTTTATATCTTATTCCCACGACCCATGTCACTCTTTGCGATCTGATTTCTAAATGTCAAGCTACGACTTACTGTCACGTACTCAACGCTACTTCACATTAATCTTACTTTTCAATTTATAAATCGTAATGAAGATGGATGGAGAAACAACCATCTCTTTTACGTCTGTCGAAAAATACTAAGACGTTTGCACGACGCGATATCTCTATATTTACACCAGCGTAAAATAGCATCTTAATGCTGATGATTTTCGTATGGTGAGTGTAGAGAACCAGAGGCCATTTTAACTGGAAACTAGACATTCCATCTCAGTCTTCAGCGGTGACAACGCATCTGTATTTTTATTACTAATTGAGGATAAATGTAGATGCCTATGGGCCACAGCGTCCACTTACCATCAGGTAGACTGTGTGCTCTGTTGTCACACTTATTCTATAATAAAAATATTGTACTGCAACAGCCAATCTATCTACCAGGCATGGTGATTTGTTAATTTATTTATTTAATTTTTATTGAACCTTAGAAACACTACAGGATCAAAAGCGAACTTAACGCTAAAAGTATTCTCTGCCACCTTAGTACAGTGATTGTGACGTATCCGTCCTACAACAACAGAGGGACATGTACAGCCGTGGACTTTTATGCACTGATGAAAAAAAAACTATATCGTCAAATCCTGGGGGTAAGTAAAA
Organism: Parnassius glacialis; assembly: GCA_033319125.1. Lineage (NCBI taxonomy): Eukaryota > Metazoa > Arthropoda > Insecta > Lepidoptera > Papilionidae > Parnassius > Parnassius glacialis. The sequence continues at coordinate 41,824,212 of JAVANC010000009.1, read as the reverse complement.
GAGTGCATCTCAATTTCACAGTATGCAAGTCACCTTAATCAGATCTCTCGTGTCGACTAAAATGGATGATTGCTTAAAGTGTGGTATCGCGTACTCGGCTCTGAAAGATAATAATGTTTATTTTATAGAAAAAGTAAAGGTGGGAAACGAGGACACAGTCCATCTGATGGTAAATGAATGCGGTGGTCCATTGATATCCGCATCCATCTCGATTAAGAATCAAAATGCAGATGATTTGCGCCTGAGGACTAAGATAGAATGTCTCACTTCTAGTAAAAAGGGTCACCGGTTCTCTACACTAGTCATACGAAACAAAGCATCATGAAACGGCTATTTTATACTGGTATTCTGTGAGAGTGTGGTCCTTCCCCGGTAGAGTCGATCCATTCGTGCTACAACCGTAATATAACTGCATGCGCAGCTCTACCAACTCTCATATCAGAATCCACTTCAAACTATTATTTAAATAATAATACTGAAGCAGCAATCCGCTAGCGGTCAAGTTCCTGCTAACACTCTAAGGTAAATTGTTTACAACTCTAATATTAAAAAAAATATTTTTTCTCTGTCTGTATTAATCAATAATTTAAAATAAAAAATTTGGTACAGACGACTTCAATAAAAGTTATTAAGAATAACTCAAAAACTATTGATCTGACCTTGATCAAATTCACGTGGGACCACACAAGAAGTACCAGCTTTCAAACAAAAAAAATCATCGAAATCGGTTCACCCACTAAAAAGTTATGAGGTATAACACACATAAAAACATACAGTCGAATTGAGTATCGTCTCCTTTTTGGAAGTCTGCAGAAAACTCACCTCTCTCTGTACTTAGAGAATAATTAATGTACCCAATCCTACAGATCATTTCAGAAAAGAAAACTAGAAACGCTTTAATTGCATTTCTGTACGAACGTGCTTAACAAGGAATGCGATATACAAACTGCTGATATATATTTATGTTCTCCTCGCAGTGAGAAAGTATTTATTACGTGTTGTTACTGTGAAATTAAATCAACGAACAACAAGAGAATAGTAGTACAAAGGAAAACTAATCCATTGTTTACATTCTTAATACAACAAGACTGAAGTACTTAATGAAAAAAAACATGTGTGCACATAGTGATTTTTTATATTCTAAACGTCAGAAATTAAAAAGTTAAAATTATACGCGATAAAATCCGTAAAATTAGCTTCTTGTAACATGTACACATGTTCATCAGTTCATACGCGGTAGAAGTGGAACCTTCAAATGAAATTAAATATGAAATAAAAATATTTCACGGCAAATGATTTATTTAATAGTATAACTTACAACCACAAGTCCCGCATAAAATTTAAGAGAGAACAAACATTGATTGACTCTCAAGGTGGTACGTAAAATAGACGCTACATGGCCTAAACACGACCAATTTATTATAATATTCTGTCTGATTCCCTGGCAGGCTAATTCCTATGCCTCCTCTACACTACTCGCGAGGTAACGTTGACGAAGTACTCGTCGAAGTCGATCGCAGTCCGAAGAACGTGACTATGTACTCGTGCTACTTCGCGAAGAGCTGTCGTCTTGAGTTTCCCGCACCCATAACATGAATAAAGTTCAAGAGGCAGCTACTATAGGTACCTAATTGTGTGAACAGTATGACATCAAAGCGTTAACTAAATAAATAATTATGTAGAAAGCTACATATTTAATATATATATATATATATTAATATTCATAAATGGGGTAAGCCGAGTAGATCGGAAGTCGCCCGAGGCGAAGCGAGGTTGCACGAAGCAAATGGAAGTTCCTCTCTAAACTTTTCGCCTCGTTCAACTTCGATCTACTTCGCGAGTAGCGAAGAGGAGGCACTACACATGTGTATTTATGCCTTTATAGAGATGTAACGCCCGAGGAGGACGATGACTCGTAAGTGGTACTGAGACATCATTATAGCACGGCTAAGGTGTTGGGGGCGGTAAGAACTGCCCGCGAGATGTGTTTTGAAAAAGCAAAGCTAGAGAGTGACCCCATTTGCATTCTGAACGGAGATCCCGGCACCCCTTATATATACTGATGGTGACCATCGTGGGATTTTATATATAACCTTTTCGTAGCCTCAGCAACGGAAGGTATCCTTGGACTGTAGTAGACATTTACCATCAGGTGGACTGAAGTTCGTTTGTCACTTCAGTTTTATAAAAAAAATTGCCCGTTGGGTGTTTACCTCAACAGAGCGGTTTCTCCAATGCAACTTTACATCGAACAGTCACGCACAGACATGCATCTAAATGTCTTAAATTATTTGCTACCAAGAACATGGTTTTATGTTCATATAATATAGGCGTGTAATGGCGGTCCTCAACGGGCTGTTAAAGAAAGAAAGAAGATAGAATTGCGAATGAGTGCGCGCCAAGAAGATAAGCATGGTTTTGTCATCAATGGAAATGTACAGGGCTCCATCTCCCTTTTTCTCTTTGTCTGTTTGGGGGTAAATAAAGTCCATTCATATTTTTTCATGTTTGTCTCAGTTACATCTTTTTAATTAAGTAATGAATTATCATTGCCATTTTTTCAATTTATTGTGATAAATCAATTTCACAATCATTCTGCTAATATAAAGGTCTCTGGTCTTTCACATTTTATCTTGTAGCTTCTCGGTTGGAAATGTATTGGCTCTAATCAGCTGGTGAAATTATTTCCCACACTAGATTATGCAGAACCATAATCCTTTTTTGAGTTTTAACTCAATAATACAAAAAGGTCACTGTTGCTTAAGTCTAACTGCTAAGTTTTAAAACAATAAAAACTTCCTCAACGAAATCAAATTAAATGGATCGCTTAACTTAACAGGTAGCGCTGAACTAAGTTAATTTCAAATGAACATAAGTTAACTTACAAAATTTACACTTTAATAAAATTGCTTCCGAGCTACTTAAATTACAACAGAAGCTTTCTATTTTGAAACAGGACTTTAGGAAACTTTTCCAATTAATGTTTTCCAGGCGACGTTTTGATATAGGTCATATCTTATTAAAAATTAATTTACGAGTTTTACTAAGTCTCTGATTTTAAAAATATCTTTGTTACACTTTTCGGTTATTCTCTTTGCATATATATTGTGGCAAGAGTTCTTTTTTTAATTTTAGATAAATAATAGGTACATATTACAATATATCGATGGCTGTTCTAAAATTCATCTATCTGCAAAGGACGTCGTTCGTAGATAAAACAAAATCAAATAGATATATCGTAATCCGTTTTTGGAATCGTGGAGATCGTGATATGTCTGGGCGTTTCATGATTTGACTGATAACTTCTGTTGATTGTCAATACGAAAGCTATATCAGCGACAGTGAGTTGAGATGCGACTATTATACAAGTATACAAATTAGATAGTATCAAATTAACAGTGGTAGAGCCACGCGGCAGCTTTTGCTGTCGCACGGATGGGCCGGCTCGAACCGGGGTGGTACCACGACCTCACAGAAAACCAGCGTGAAGTAGAGGTTTACCTCTGCGTTTCGCTTGGTGAGTGCAGGTGGCCGGAGGCCCTTTTTACTGGAAATGAGGCATTCCATCTTAGTCCTCACGGGTGACAACGCATCTACATTTTGATTTTTAATAGAGGATAGATGTAGATGTCTATGGGCCGCAGGAACCACTTACCATCAGGTGGACTGTGTGCTCGTTTGTCACCCTTATCCTATAAAAAAAAAAAAAAATTAGATTAAGCGTAGTAACGTTTATCTATATATTTTCGATAGTAGGCTTTCAGATATAAAAAAAAATAAGTGTTTCTCTCTATATTAAATGTAATTTTTATATCTTGTTAACCTTTTGCTATAGGTAAGTCACTAATGGAGATATAATATTATGCTAGATGAACACCATTATACTTTTAGTTTTAGAACTGTATTTAACTACTCTATTTATGTACCTTATTCAATAAAAAATAAATAAATTGATCAATCGATAAATACTACTGAAATAAACGTTATACCATCTAGTTGCCGGTTCATAAAAATGTGCCACAAATGAAGCAGGGTGCAAGTTGTTACTTCCTTTATTATTATATTATTAACTTTTTTATTTTTCAAAATTAAGTTAAAAATTGTATGTAATAGTTGATTACTTACATCCAATTTTTGTAGATTCGGGGTAAAAAGGCAGGCGTTTAAATTGTCATAAAGAAATTTAAGTAGTATCTGGTGGAAGAATAGTCTTTAACATATAGGTGAAATCTCGTGCGAACGGATCGTCAAAACTGCAGCTGATGACCCACTAGCAGCCAATTTGGGTCACTAACGAAGTCCATAATAAATTTGAGGTATAGATTGAGTTTTTTATCCATTTGAAATTTTATCTAATCAACTTTTAACTATTCATTATTTCATTACAACCTGTTCAAGTCCACCGTTAAACATAGGCCTGCTCAAGGTATGCCACAAAACGCGGTTCTGAGTCGCGTGCATCCATGGACTTCCTGCCTCCTCCTATGGACCCTCTTTTTGAGGTAGGTGGGTAAAAATTTGTATTACGATATTACTATAAAACACCATAACTTTATAAAATAATTGATAATTGGAAGTCTTGGCAGTGGGAAGTTTTAATAGCGTTACCATGTTGCTTCAAAGGTTAATGAACCTACTGATTGTAAAGTAGTGCAAATAGTTAATCCCCGCGGGGAGCATTTCAGGATTTGTTCACTTTTTCGTATGCATGGTTCGCCTATTCTATTAGAAGTACTTGTTTAAAGTAATTGTCTTCGTTTGTTTTGACGTGTTTGTTTGTTTTTTAAGAATAGCAAACCTAGGATGTTTTTTTACAAATATTGTGTGTTAAGTCGTACAAATAAATATGAAAATCACACTCCGTATAAATTATAAAACACACCTCTAGGTGGCAGCAGTATGGGGGTAGGTAGGTTTGACGAAATCTAGGACAACTATTCTGTCTAGCAGTCCCTCTGTGTAGATTAAAATTAAAGTTGAAGTTACATTCTATATACGGCCCACAGCTGGGCACTGACTTTCTCTCATTTCTGAGAGGATTTTAGGGCAAATAAATCTCCGTCGCGTTGCCCCAATGCGTGTCGGCGAACTTCACATGTTATCAAAATATTTCTTTTCTTATTTCTTAGTCATGATGGTTTCCTCACGATATCGTTCCCAGGGGCTATTATTATCATTGATGTATACCTTAATATTACACCTTTATACAATCTTTGTTTATTTTTTATATATTAATTTTGAAATTGGCCACAGACAAACTATTTAATTTTGGAATTTTGTTGTTAAAGCGTAATCATTAACAAATGAATGACCGACTCTGTGTTATTAAGACAAGTGATGCAGCAGCGCATGGATACGTGAATGAATAAATGGATGAGATAATAATAAGATAATATTCTCGAGCAAGTCTTTTAAAAGATTTCTTCCTTGTGATTTTTTCGATGACAACAGGTAAAGCTAAGCAGTACGAGTATATGCGTTACAAGATACATTAAATATTAAATCATTAAACAGTTATATCATGGAATACAAATGAGGGACCCGGATCCTTGTCTGTAGGTAGAATAAAGATACCGGTAGCACCGTCTATAGTTATTCTCATCTAATAATAAGGAAAATTTCAATCATTTTAAATCGAAAATAGTACCAGTAGAAAATTTCTTAGACTTCTTTTTAGATTTTTAAGTTCCATGAGATTTGTATAGAATGAGTTGCCTAAGCCGAATACCAGCTTAAAATAGCAGCTTAATGCTGCTGCATTATGTGCGGCGAGTGTAGAGAACCAGAAACTCCTTTTAACTGGAAACGAGGCATTCCATCTTAGTCCTCAGGGATGACAATGCATTTGCATTCTTTATTGAGGATAGATGTAGATGTCTATGGGCCCCATCATGTACTTACCATCAGGTGGACAGTGCGGCCGTTTGTCACCATTATTCTATAAAAAACATGTAGACATCTACTTACAGACTATCATATAGATTTCTAGGTACCATGAGATTTGTATCGAATGAGTTAAGTAAGCCCGTAGGTGAACACAAAATTACTTTTTGCGACCGCAATCTCACAGCACCCGAGGCAATCTTTCCTCATATTACTGGGTTAGTACTTGAAGATTAATTTTATAAAAAAAAGCTGTCTTATTAACAAGTTTAAAATAATTAATGATGACTGTTGAAACTTATCTTTGTTACCAGTCCACCTAGTAAAGTGCTGTTGCTGGTCATAACCGAAGATACCAGCGACCAACTTCAAACAAACAACGCAACATATGCGTTGAGGATAAAGATTGCATACCGGGTGCAGAGGGTTTTTTATTTTATAACAAGGGTGATAAACGAGCATACAGTCCACCTGATGGTAAGTGGATGCTGTGCACCATAGACATCTACATTTATCCTCAATTAAAAATCAAAATGCAGATGCGTTGTCACACCTGAGGTCTACGATGAAATGACTTGCTGTGAGTGAATAGGGTTCATTATACTGTGGTTCCTTATACTCACCATACGAAACACATCAGCGTTAGGCTGCTATTTTAAGCTGGTATTCTGTGAGAGCGTGGTCTTACCCCGGTCGAGCCGACCCATTCGTGGTACAACCGTAATATAGCTGCTGCGTGGTTCGACCACGTTTAAGATTTGCCGCGCAGGTTTTCCCGATGGTTTTACGCGTCGATGACCTATAGAGAGAGCGTTGAAAGCTTGATCATGAGATCCGGGATTCGAAACCTGGGGCAGCTGTTGAGTTCTTTTTTTGACAAGAAATTTTCAGTAGCAGGCTGGAGTACGCACCACTCTCTTAACTGTTTCTACTACCAAGCAGCTGCACACCAAAATCCTAACTGGATTTAGTTTTGTGACTTAATAGAAAGTAGGTATTATTTATTTATTTTAGTTTGTGAAGCCATACACCACCCCAAAAATTGGTAATTATTATTTAAGTGACTACAAATTTATTAGAAATATATACCATTTTACAGATCTTGTAAATTTATTATTTGAAACTTCAAACTGTGGTGAAGAGACGAAAATTTCTTTTTATTATTTCTTCAGAAGAAACGCGGATAAAATCTCAAGGATATATTAAGGCTTTGTTCTTCCTGCACTCGCAAAATTAAAGAGCTTCCAACAAAACTCCTTAAGGATTTAGTGAAGTGTGCGTTAAGTTTGTAACAAATCGAGCACGAGTAGTACAAAAAAAAAACGAAAGACGTGCCTGAAAGATCTCTTGATTATTGTTAACTAGCAATCCGCCCCAGCTCCGCCTGGATAGGGTCTGTTAATGTGGCTATATTTAGATTTAAGCCAGTTAAAGACTATTTACATTATTAATAATTAATAAAAATATATTAATAATTATATAATATGAAAATAAATTACATAATAAATTATATAAAACAATCTCAAAGTTCTTTTTGTATAAAATAGTTTGTATAAAATAGCACAGGTGCTGGACCAACAAATAAATGTCAAAGTTTTTTCCCACTTCCATTATATAAAACATTAAGTTTAAAATACTTTCAAAAGAGTTTTAGGAAAACTGTTACTGTAGTACGTGTTGCTCCGATCATTCTATTATATAAATTGCAATTCAGAGTGTATGGAACGTTATTACAAGGGGCTGAGACCGCGGATGCACTCAGGGTAATGCTTTTACTTGGATGCCATTTTCCGTTTTACTATCATCCGAAGTTGTGTTCAGGGGCTTAATTTTATTTCAACAAAATGTTTAAAATGAAGTTTGACTTTAAGTTCTACGTTACAGTTGAAAATTATAAACTATTTTGTTTAAAAACATTTCAAAGGTTTGTCTAAATGATTTATGATATTTTCATAATTTCATTAAATTCATTAGGTAGAATTTGTGCCCATTTGTGAAAATTATTCTATTAAAAAACACACAAAAAAAACATAATCGATATCTCGTACGCGTAAGCGTAGTGCAGGGTTGCCACCCACTAGATAAAGTGACACAGGACCGTGATTTGCGGCATTTCTTGGGGGATTCTTTGGGGCTATGTTCTGCAGTGGACTTATGACCAGCTGTAGTGATGGTTATATTCTAGACTTTATATTTTTTGTCACTTCATATTGGAAAGTTTGTAGTTTATAGAATATTCTCCAGGGTCGCATGCATAAAGGCAGTAGGTAAGTTTCCTTTGATTTATTCTTTGATTATTTATATTGAAGTTCCATGTCGATATCATTATTTGTTCTCGAGCGAATCAAAAATAATCACGAATTCACGAACGTACATACATATACAGACATTCTCCTAAAATCATATCAATTGACTCTAGAGAGCCTTCAAACGTGGAAATACATATTATGGACATATGAACTTTTAAAATAAGAAAAATTGCAATAACTTTTTACTGAAAAGTTAATAAATAAATAAATGAAATTTATATATTGTATACATAAATTTCGTTATTTTGTACATTCCAAGTTTAATAATATAACAAATAAGTTTACAATCTTCAGAGGGCACTAAAAATAAATTTTGCCATTAAAATTTTCTTAGGAAGTGTGTTATAAGATTTAATAATACTCGTAAATATGATCTTTTTCAGTTGCTTTCCGGATTTTATGGACCAAGTGATTAAATTGGACATTATTAATAATGTCTAGATAGTTTTAAAAATGCCCAATGTGAGAAGTCAATATGATAAACACTATTATACTAATTAAATTGACCGGGTTTTACGAATGTCCGTTATTTGATGTGCATAATAATAAAAATATAAGGTTAAGTTTTTTCGATGTACAATTCAAACATAATGGGAAAAATGTTTTAAATAATTCATATTGCATTACAAAAAGTACCCTGATTAATCACTTGGTCCATAACATATATATTGTCATCGTTGTCAGCCATGTTTATAACCACTGTTGAACATGTCTTGTCTGCTAGAAGGACAGTGCAGTTAATTGAACTAAATACAGAATGCCAGCGTAAAATAGCAGCTCAACGCTGCTGTGATGCGTATGGTTAGTGTACAGAACCGGAGACGCTTTTTACAGGATATAAGGCATTTAATCTTACTCGTAAGAGGTATGTAAGGATCGTGACACTTGGCGATCTGTTCTCTCTGGCTACCCAGTCAGGGATTGTGCGTGAAGATAAGTAAGTAAGTAAGTACGTAAGTAATCTTACTCGTCAGGGGTAACAACGCTTCTGTATTTGCATTTTTAATCGATAAATGTGAATGTCTATGGGCTCACAGTATCCACTTACCATCAGGTGATGTTTGCTCGCTTCATTATTCTATAAAAAAATAAAAGACAAAATAAATGACTCGAGCACCTCGCAATTCAGTACCTAGCAAATAGCAACAACGGTAGGCTGTAATATGAAAATTCCGTCATAAACAAGAATGCCAGTAATGAAAAGTTATCGCCCTTATCCCTGCTTACGCTCGTTCCGTGTCACGGGTGACGTATAATTTATGATAGTAACAAATTAAGAGGGCCGTATACATAAACATTTTTACAAGAGTGGAAGTAGCACGAATATTTTTAATGTCAGAAACGTGAGGATAGCTCCGTCTAGCAACCCTGAATAATTTAAGAACAGTTGAAATTTTAAACCAGTGCTTGACCACGATCCCACCTAGTGTTAAGTGGTGATGAATCTTGATGATGAGTTTGTTCGGACGGAAAGACAGACGCCGGTTAATTATACCTCCCCTTTGCTGTACGCATTACAAAAGATGAAGCAAACCATTTGGTTCTAATGCGTGGAATATCGACAAGAAAAGGGCGAAGACCCGCCGGACGCATTTTTTGAAAAATTTGTTGTCGGCTGGTCTGCTCAAAGCTGCTGAACTCAACATCCTACAATGCGACAACTAGAAATTCCAATCTCATCGTCTCCATAGTTGGCGGTCTACTACTGTGCGATTTACGCAGAATTTTTTGTGTCGCATATCCCATGATCGCCTTTTTCTATTTAAAAAGAAAGTTACCCCTACTGACATAGGATCAACTACCATCGAGTCAGTAGTTCATTCTTGGGTTTATGTATACGCTTTGACAACAAAATTCCAGAAAATATACAAAATTTGACCTGCTCAAAGTTCAAAAACTTTAAACTCAGTTTGTATAAAAAGGGTTATTATAATATTAAGAAATTCATGGATGATAATAACGCCTGGAAATGAGGTGATCGCTACCAAGCTATTTCTAATTTGTTGTGTTGTTAATTGTGTATGCTGTTATTTAAAATAAAGTCCAGCTGGGTTTCGTGCTGGTTCTTCCTAGGACAGAGATTTTTATTTCGAACCAGCGGTAACTAAACAAAAGAGTGACTTTCAGTATGTATTATTTATAATCTACATTGAATATAAAAGTTTCTGTTTCTGTTACTACTAGAAATAACACAATGATTGTCAACTGCACCGTGAAGGCAGTTTAGTTTAGTTAAATTGCACACGTATTCTTACGTGGTAGAGCCATGCTGCAGCTATATTATGTAGTATAGTTGTAGCACTAATGGGTCGGCTCGACCGGGGAAGGACCACGCTCTCACAGAATACCAGCGTAAAATAGCAGCCACTGCTGTGTTTCGTATGGTGAGTGTAGAGACCCGGAGACCCTTTTTACTGGAAAAGAGGCATTCCATCTTAGTCCTCACGGGTGAAAACGCATCTGCATTTTGATTCGCAAACGATGATAAATGTAGATGTCTATGGGTCACAGCAACCACTTACCATCAGGTAGACTGTGTGCTCGTTTGTTACCCGATCCTATAAAAAAAAAACACGGAAACATTTAGACTGGAACGATTATTTGTACATCATACGAATATTGCCAAAGCCGCTATGTTCCGATATATTTTCTTTTAAAAATGAAAGACCAGCTGGGTTTCTTGCTCGTTTAACCCAGGACAGTTTTTTTTAAAAGAGACAAACGCACTTACAGTTCACTTGACGGTGAATGGTTACAGCAGTCCAAGGATACCTGCAACTAACTCGTTGTAACAAAGTTACAAATGTGTTGTCACCTCTAATGATAGGATGGAACGCCTCACAGTTGGTAATCGTAGTGGCTCAGTATACCCTGCAGACCGAGACACACACACAGCAGTGCAAGCTCTGCTATTTGGTGGCAAGACTAGGTCAGAGGGTGGTGCCTACCTAGATGTAGTCCTAGGCGTTTTATTCTTATCATTGTTTGACTAATTCAAGCTGTAAATGTATATGTTATAAAAAATAATCTATCCAATTTGTTTACGATAAGGAAGGAAACCGTAGGAAAAATTCGCGATGACGGCTTGTAGGAAACTTAAGTCGGCGGTTTGAAAGATAATTAGATTTATGTAGAACATAATCTGCCGTAATCCTTGTTGTTTGAAGATTAAATTTGAACAAGATTTAGGAAGAAATTAAACTCACGTTACTGTAGCTCCAAGGCAGATTCCTATGCCTTAAATTTATATGCATCATTTATTTACATAATATTTACATAATATTTATTACCATAATACACAAAATTAAAACTAAAAAGTAAGTCCTACTGCCTCGGTATAGTGCCAAGAACGCTGGCTGCGTTTCCTCGCTGAATGGATATAATAAGCCTTTCAGCATCTTCTTATCACTAGCAGTGACGATCAACTACAGTTCAGTCTTAAACGTTGACCGGTGTAGGCCCACATTCTCACAGTACACCAGCGTAAAACAGCAGTTTAATGCTGATGTTTTGTATAGTGTGCTTAGAGAATCAGAGACCAATTTTACTAGAAACGAGGCACTCCATCTTACCCTCAGAGGTGACAACGTATCTGCATCGATTATTAATCATTAATCGAGGATAAATTCAAATGTCTATGAGCTACAGCATCTACTTATCATTAGATGGACTGTGAGCTCGTTTGTTATTATTATTCTATAAAAAAATATAACCTTAAATTTTTATTAAAGTAATAATAATATCCTCCAGACCAAATCGCGGCGACGAGTCTCAATGGAGCATATACTTCACAGTTATTTAGATTTCTGTGATATAATTAGTACACACACTATTACGAATAGCGGCCAATTCATGCTATTATTCTGTGAGTGTGGTCCGTCCCCGATCGAGCCGAAGCATTCAGCATGTAGCACGAATGTTACAGCTATAATATATCTGCAGCGTGGTTCTACGACGTGTCAAGCAGTTGGTGTCACTATCCATACGTTAAAAATTTAAAAAACATATTAGACATCACGATAAGTACCATAGAAAGGCTTTGATAATATTCTGAGTGGAGTATTTTGGAAGGTAAACATCATAAATCTTCAGGTGCCTTAAAATACTTTGGCATGAAAGCCTTATCTCGACGACGGCTCCATCAATCAACATTTCGTTATTGATAGCAGACGTGCCGCATTAGACTTTTACACATAAAATCCCGGCAATTCGTAGACAACATCGGCCCTAGATAAAAAAAAAATTATTATTATTGAAGTGAAAACTTCTTTAGAGTCGTTGTGATTTGAAACACGGGGAAACGAAAAAGCGACAATAAAAGAGAGAGACACACATAGATCTATGGGATTAAGCCTGCGAAAAAATTAAACATAATTTAAAATTAAAACAGCCGACGTCAATATAAGTTATAAAGAATAACTCAAAAACTATTAGCCTGACCTTGATTAAATTCATATGGGACCACACGAGAAGTACCAGCTTTCAAACAAAAAAGAATCATCGAAATCGGTTCACCCAGTAAAAAGTTATGAGGTAACACAATTAAAAAAAAACATACAGTTGAAGTGAGTACCGTCTCCTTTTTGGAAGTTGGCAGAAAATAAAGTTTACAGTGTTTCCTATTACCTCGATCTTCTATCGGCGAGGTTCATTAAAGATACACATCTTTGATATAACTTTCAACTGTAAGAGTAAAAAAAAATTACTTTATCAAATAAATAAAATTAACCATATTGACTAAAATTATCATATCCAATCCATTCATAACAATCCACAATTTCATAGTTTACCGATTTATATTTTTGTCAAATTCTGTGTAAGTTTAGTATTCTGAATGTTTCATTTCTACTGCGTGTTAACTGCACACATTGTTTTTTATATTTATAATAAGTAGATCGATGAATTTAACTTTCTAGTAAAATTAATATCTAATAAAATTTTAAAATACGATAGATTGACTTGTAGAGAATGTCTCGTGGCATTCAGTCTGCTCTTTGTATAGGAATGCAACAAAGCGGACGAAGTCACGGGTATTAGCTAGTAATTAATAAATATTTTAAGCACACATACATATCTGAACATGTTTGTGAGTATAAGATTCCCTTTGTCCACTTAAATTCATTAATTAGGGCTGTTATACGAAATGGATTTGTAAGATACGACGGTAACTACGGGAGTAGAAGGCTCGCCGAAATTTTAAACCGAGCGCTTGTGGTGTGTGCCGTGTGTGTAATTAAACATAAAAAGAGATTTATGTCGCCAGCCAGTCGTATAAAGGTCATCATCATCATCATCATCATTACAGCCTTTCGTAAGTCCACTGCTGAACATAGGCGCAAGGAATATCATAACGCACGGTCCTGAGCCTGCATCCATCGACTTCCTGCATGTCTTACCAGGTCATCACTCCATCTAGTGAGGGGTCGCCCTACATTTCACCTACCAGTACGAGGCTGCCAATGGAGAACCTTTCTTCCCCATCGGTTGTCGGTTCTTCGAGCTATAGGCCCAGCCCACTGCCACTTCAGCTTACTAATTGGTTGGGCTATGTCGGTCACTCTGCTTCTACTGCGGATATCCTCATTTCTAAGTTTATCATGCAGAGAAACCCAGAGCATAGCCCTCTCCATAGCTCGCTGAGTGACCTTGAGCTTCCTCATATGGCGAGCAGTAAAGGACCACACGCACTGGTTGTACTATTTCATTTTCAGATTTTGAGGTATGTCTAACGAGAAGATGTGTCCTAGTTTCCCGAACGCTGGACAGCTGAGTTGAATCCGTCGATTGACCTCTCGGTCGAAGTTAGACTTACCTAGTCGGACTATTTGACCCAGGTAAATATACCCGTTAACAACTTCGACCTTAGTGCTCCCAACAAATACCGGCATAGGTGTGACATGGACGTTAAACATGATTTTTGTTTTGTCAATGTTCATCTTAAGACCTATGCGTTGGGAGACACTACTGAGGTCATTGAGCATAGCGCTTAGGTCCTCCAGCGATTCTGCCATAAGAACTATATCGTCGGCAAATTGAAGGTGAGTGATGTACTCGCCATTGATGTTAATACCGCATCCGTTGCAGTCCAGTAGCTTGAAAACGTCTTCCAATGCAGCGGTGAAGAGTTTCGAAGATATGACTTCACCCTATCTTACACCTCCCTGCAATTGGATAGGTTTCGTACTCTGGTTCTGTACTCGGATAGCCATCGTAGCCCTACTGTACAAGCATTTCAACACTTCGATATACCGACAGTCCATTTGGGACCGCTGAAGGGACTGCAGCACCGCCCAAATTTCGACGGAATCAAAGACTTTCTCATAGTCCACATACGCAAGGCAAAGTGGCAGATTATACTCCTCTGTCTTCTGTATAATCTGCCGAAGGGTGTGTATGTGGTCCATGGTACTAAAGCCTTTTTGGAAACCGCCTTGTTCGGGAGGCTAGAAGTCGTCAAGTCTGCATGCGAGACGATTTCTAATGACTCTCGAAAACAACACGTAGACGCGGCTAAGAAGGGAAATCGGTCTATAGTTCTTCAAGAGAGCGTTGTCGCCTTTCTTGAAAAACAAGACCACCGAACTTCTGCCCCACGTCTCCGAAGTAGTGCCACCATGGAGGACGGAATTAAAGAGCTTCTGAAGGACTTCAAGTACCGGTTTTCCACCCGCTTTCAAACGCTCCGCTGTAATTCCATCCTCACCTGAGGTTCTGTCGTTTTTAAGGTGCTGGAGAGCCATTCTAATATCGCTCAGACTAACGTCCGGGATATCTTCGGAATAGTGTCGGATAAGACTCGCTCTTGGATCGTTACTCACACTTGCGTGTGGTTCCAACGATGACGTGTACAGCTGCACATAGAACCTCTCAATCTCACTCAAAATCTCAGGTGTCCCGGAAGTGATGCTGCCACATTCAGTTTTCACCTTTGACAGTTGGCTCTTTCTGGCAGACAGATATCTGGCAAAGACTTTGGAGTCTTGGTTTCGCTCGATCGCTTCTTCAATACAAACTGTATTGAAGTTGCGTATGTCCTGCCGCCTGCATTTGGAGATCGGTCTGTTCAGTTGGCTGTATGCTGTCAAATCTGTTGAAGAATGTAGCTTCATCTCCCGTCTAACATCCATGAAATTAGGAGTGTGATCGGAGAGTTTTTGTGTTCTTCTGCGGCGGGTCTTGCAGAACTTAGCTCTGACCGCATGGACAGTTTCCACGAGCTTGTCATTCATATCGTCCACTTCATTGCAGTCTTCTAGGCACTGAAAACGGGTTTGTAAATTGAGCTGAAATCTTTCGGGCCTCTGGAACAGAGCACGAAGGGGACGGAGCGTTGACTTCATTAGACATGACCTCTCCAACTTAACGTTTAGGTTCAGTGTGCCTCTAACCATTCGGTGATCGCTACCAGTTTTCACCCTCGCGATCACGGAGACATCACTGAACAGTTGTCGTCTGGTCGTCATAATGAAGTCAATCTCATTTTTTGTCGAACCGTCGGGGCTCGACCAGGTCCACTTCCTGTGGGGCCGCTTCTGGAAGAAAGAATTCATCATAAAGGCCAGCTGCTGGCCCCTTGGGTTCCGTTGCCCTATTCCAAATTTCCCTACTTTCAGCTCACCGTTCTCTCTTGTGCCTAGTTTTGCGTTGAAGTCTCCCATTAACACCGTATAGTAGGTTCTAGAGATATCCTCATATATTTCCTCCACCTCCTCATCGGGATGTGCCGAGAGTGGTGCGTAAGCCTGTATGACCTTCAGCGAATACCTTTTGGTGATTCTGAGTATAAGGTACGCAACCCTCGTCGACACACTCTCAATCTTTACAACGTGTTAACGTGAGACTTGTGGACGATAAATCCGACACCTCCTTGGAACAGATGGTCGCCCTTCCGGTGATAGAACAAGTTGCCGGATTTGAGGATTACCGTGTCCTCTCTTCGGACCTCGGATAATCCTATAATATGCCAGCGTAACTTGTCGATCTCTTCTTCCAGCTCCACGATCTTCTCGTAAGTCCTCAGAGTACGTGCGTTATATGTTGCCAGGTTGAGTCGTCTTAGGTGCCAACCGAACCTCCACCGGAGATTCTTAGCACTCACTGCCCCACCGTTACCATGGGCGCCACCGTAGGCAGGTCAAAAGTGGGGCCGCCGGGGACTGGGGGCCGTCTCTTTGTTACTCTCAACATTGGGAGGTATTTGCCATAGTTGCCACGCTTGGCGAGCGGGTTGGCAACCGCAGTTTTTTTTATTATAATTTTCTGTTATCAGAAAGATGCTGCTGCCCATCTCCTCTGCCTGTATCCCTTTGTCGCCTTTTACGACACCCACGGGAATATATCGGGTAGTGGATATTCTTAACCGCCACTACACGGCAATATATATAAAGGTAAATCGTTGTAAATGATTTCTTATATTTACACGAGAACTTGATATTTATTGGAGTGATATGCTTGGCAGGACTTCAAGATACTGTAAGCTTGTACGTAGATCGGACGAAAAATTAATTTTCAAAAGTTGAAGGAAGCCCGGGCTATGACATCGGGATGTGAAACATCTAAGGCTCTCCGTGACCATGTGCATTTCCTCCACCTCCTCATCGGGATGTGCCGAGGGTGGTGCGTAAACCTGTATGACCTTCAGCGAGTACCTTTTGGTGATTCTTAGTATAAGGTACGCAACCCTCGTCGACACACTCTCAATCTTTACAACGTTGTTTACGTGAGACTTGTGGACGATAAATCTGACACCTCCTTGGGACAGATGGCCGCCCTTCCAGTGATAGAACAAGTTGCCGGATTCGAGGATTACCGTGTCCTCTCTTCGGACCTCGGATAATCCTATAATATGCCAGCGTAACTTGTCTATCTCTTCTTCCAGCTCCACGATCTTCTCGTAAGTCCTCAGAGTGCGTGCGTTATATGTTGCATACAGATGTATATGTGCTAATTCAAAATTTGTAAAGTAAACGAGATAAAGTCCGTAAATTTAGTTTTAATCTCACAGGCATCCTTTCATTTCTGACAGCATTTTAGGCCAAGAAAGTGTTCGCCGCACTGCCTAATGCTTATTTGGCGGACTTGAATGTCTTTAAAATTTTTAGTTTCTCAGACAAGCAGGTTTCCTCACGTTGTTTTCCATTACCGCCGAGTATGTGGTAAATAGGCAGATAAAATTGCAATTAACTTCATTGGTGTCCCTTGAGAAGCCATGTCGCTTGCGTATAATGAAATTTATGGAGAGCGCTTCGCCACTGAGCTATCACGGCACTTAAAAGTAAATAAATCATGTAAACCATAATAACAAAATATTCCTCGTCAGATCATAAAACGTGACAATTCATGATATACGTAGATAACCATACATACACATCATTAGATGTTTTTTAGATGATTTGGAAATTTGAAATTGAAACATTCGTATTTTCACTTGTTAATAATTATCGTATTTTCAATATAAACATTTTAACAGGCAAACTTACTACTATTGCAAAACTTTCTCGACGACTATCATATATATAAATTATCCAAAGCTGATTGATCTACCATAACTTTTCCACGAAATAGCTGCCGTTTGAGCTATCATTTCTTCCGTTATCTACCAACAAATTTATACCAGATATAAATTTTAAAGACCGGCAACGGAATAAACCATTAAGTAGTGTCCGACCGAAACAGAATATTTTACCGAAACCGAAACTGAAACTTCGGTCTGGGTGTCAGTTTCGGCCGAATCCGAAACCGAAACTTATTTAGACACGTTATTTTTTTATTGTATACTGAAATCTGATATATTTTTATACATATACAGATAGGTAATGCATGTTAATAAAAAACTGTAATTTTAATAGTCACGTAGCAATATATTTATTTATTTTAAAGTAAAAATTCAACAATTTAACGTTACGGAGGGGCACACTGAAATGATCGGGAATAGAATATTTCGGATTGAGTTGCTATAAAACTTTTTTTATAATTTGAATACTGGCCTCTTAGAATCTTAATGACATTCAAACAATTAACGAAAATGTTTAAAAAGAAAAACTATGTTGGTTTAAAGTTGATACGTCGTTATCAGAAATAGAGCTCACGCGTGAACATTGTAAGAAAGCTAGTTTCCCGCTGGGTTCCCCACAATTTGTCCGAAGAGCAAAAGGCGGCTCGTGTAGATTGGTGCCGGAATACTCTGCAAGGCTTAAATGGAGGGAAGTCAAATCCCGTTTATAATATTGTCTCAGGCGACGAAACATGGATTTATTCATAGGAATCTGAAAGAAAACATCAGTCAGCAGTTTGGGTCTTCGAAGACGAGCTCAAACCAACGAAAGTGGTTAGTTCCCGCAGCGTGTCAAAGAAAATGGTCGCTACGTTTGTCTCGGAAAAGGGGCATGTTGCTACAATTCCTTTAGTGAAACGCAGAAAGGTTACCGCTGAGTGATATATCACGGTTTGTTTGCCAGAAATGATAGCCGAACTCCGAAAAAAATAACCCGAAACGTCGCACCATCTTACATCACGATAATGCGAGCTCCCATATGGCTCGGAAGTCAAATGATTTTTTGAAGCAGGAAAACGTTCAGCTGATGAGCAATCCTCCGTACAGTGCTGACCTGAGCCCAAACTATTCTTTACATTTACTAGAATGAAAGATTTACTACGCGGTCAACGGTTTGAAGACCCCGAAGCATCTGTGGAAGCGTACAAATCAGCCATTTTGTCAACATCAACTTCAGACTGGAATTACTGTTTTAATCATTGGTTTGCACGAATGTAAAAGCGCATTAATTTGATCGGAGAATACTTCGAAAAACAATAAAATACAATTTAGCTATACCGTGCATGTGGTTTTTCTTATTTCCGATCATTTCAGTGTGCCCCACGTAAGAAATACTTTATAAGTCAATTTTGTAAAAAATCAACACTTATACCCATAAAAAGTTACTCGCTAATTGAGAACATTATATAACATTGACTTAATATATTACACTTACACACAATATATTCACAACTTTTAACGGCAGTTTTTGCTGTTGCACGTATGGGCAGCACCCCTGGAGAATCCCTCGCTGAGCATCCCCGACCATGTTATTCCACTCCTCAGCGTGGGTGCTCAGGCTGCCCCGCGTTTTATGGGACCCCTCCCATTCCGGGCACATTCCGCTCAAAAACATGACTGCTCGGGGATAAATGAGCAATAATATCAAGGCGCCCCTGCCACGCTATCCGTGAATTGCTGCAACATCAGGGGACTTCACTCGAACCATCTCGAGACGGCGAAGCCGGCCTTGCTCTTTCTGATCGAGACGCAGGTGTTTTCTCCGGCTGATACTTCGTATCTCTCCTACCCTGGGTACAAATTGAAGCACTCCTTTGTGCCTCGGGCTGGAGTTTGCGTATATGTCAGAGAGGACATCTGTTCTCGACGCCTCGGTAGTCTTGAAGGTTCGGACCTGTCCATTCTTTGGCTACGCGTATACAGCGACGACCATCCACGCGTCTACGGGTGCCTTTATAGGTCCCATAGCGCTAATGCTGAAACAAACCGACTCATCGACCACGTCCAAATGGCTACAGATCCCCTGCTACAACAGTCCCATCCACAAAGATCGTGATCATTGGCGATTTTAACGCTCACTAGGCCGAATGGCTCGGTTCACGTATAACCGATTACGCGGGGAGATCTCTTCATGACTTTGCCTTGGCATATGATCTGACACAGCTGGTTATTTCGCCTACGCGGATTCCAGATGTGGAGGATCATACACCTTCCCTGTTGGACCTTCTGCTGACTTTTTATCCAGACAGATATCAGGTTTCCGTCGATGCCCCTCTCGGCTCTTCGGACCATTGTCTAATCCTGAGTATGGTGCCACTCACGCTCCCCTCGCGGTTGCGTTCTGCAGGTTGCCGCCGTGTTTGGCATTACTGGTCGGCGGATTGGGACGGAATGCGGTCTTTCTTTGCATCCTACCCATGAGGGCGAGTTTGCTTCTCGCCGGATGATCCCAGCGCTGTTGCTAACTCTGTCACTGATGTGGTGCTACAGCGAATGGAACTATTTATTCCATCATCTGTTATACCCATCGGAGGCAGATCTCAGCCTTGGTTTGGTCGCTTGTGTAAGAGTGCATTACGCAGTAAGCTGGAGTGTTATCAAGTCTGGGCTGCGGCTTCGGCGACTCGGGATGTAAACACCAGCATGTTTAAAAAGAAGTAAAACTTCGCCTCCAGGTCCTTCAAAAGAATTATTGCCAAGGCAAGGTCAGAGCATATAGCAGCATTGGCGAAAAGCTAGTTCGCCTTCCTTCGGGGACCCATGCATTCTGGTCTCTCGCTAAGACTGTCCAAGGGAATTTCTGTAAGCTACCACTACCATCTCTGCATAGGGAGGACGAACTTTTAGGCTCCCTTTTTGCGTCCAACTCGACTCTTGATGACGAGGGAACACACCGCCGAACATCACGCGGTGTGAGTGCTTCATGCCGGATGTGCGGTTCTCACAGCGCTCGGTTCGCAAAGCACTCCTCTCCCTGGACATCCACAAGTCGAGTGGGCCTGACGAAATCCCCTCAATTGTGCTGAGGACGTGTGCTCCGGAGTTGGTACCGGTTCTAACGCATCTTTTCTGGTACTTCTACTCCCAAGGCGTAGTCCCGAAATCATGGAAGACAGCTTTTGTCCACCCGATCCCTAAAAAAGGCGACCGCTTAGACCCGACCAACTACAGGCCTATCGCCATCACCTCCTTGATCTCCAAAATAATGAAATCCATTATTAACTTCCAGCTCATGAGATACCTTGAGGATCACCAACTGATTAGTGACCGCCAATACGGTTTTCGTCGGGTTCGATCAGCTGGTCTTCTGGTCTACCTGACTCATAGATGGGCGGAGTCCAAGGGGGAGGCGTTGGCCGTTAGTTTGGACATTGCGAATGCCTTCGATCGGGTTTGGCACAAAGCGCTTCTTTCGAAGCTTCCTTTCTATGGGCTTCCCGAGAAATTGTGCAATTGGATCACCAGCTTCCTTACAGATCGAAGCATCAAGGTCGTTGCAGACGGTGCATGCTCCGACTACAAGCCTATTAACGCTGGTGTTCCACAAAGCTGTGTGCTATCACCAACGCTGTTTCTTCTGCATATCAATGATATGTTACTAACTGGTAACATTCATTGCTATGCGAATGACAGCACTGGTGATGCTCTATACACCGGCCGTGCCAATATTTCTCGGAAAAACGTCACTGAGTACCGGAACAAATTTGTGTCTGAAGTCGAGTCTTTGCTTAACAAAGTCTCGGATTGGGGGCGACTAAATCTATTCCAGTTTAATCCTCAGAAAACACAAGTTTTCGCGTTTACCGCTAAAAAGAACCCCTTTGTCGTATCTCCTCAGTTTCAAGGTACTCACCTTTTTGCCTCAGCCAGTATCGGAATCCTCGGCGTCGACATATCGAGTGACGTGTAGTTTCGTGGTCACTTGGAAGAGAAGGCCAAATTGGCCTCTAAAAAGCTTGGCGTGCTCAGCAGAGCGGGAGAGCCGGCAGAACGCCTGCAACTTTACAAGGCGTTGGTTCGGCCTGACATGGAATACTGTTCCCATCTCTGGGCAGGGGCTTCCCAGTGCCAGCTTCTTCCACTTGACCGCATCCAGCACAGAGCGGCTCGAATCGTCGACGACCGAGTCCTTTCCGATCGGCTCGATTCATTGGCACTGCGAAGAGATATTGCATCCCTTTGCATTTTCTTTCGCATTTACCACGGGGAGTGCTCTGAGGAGTTGTTCGGATTAATCCCAGCCGCCAAATTTTACGAAAGCACATCGCGGCAGAACTCCCGATACCATCCACACCATCTGGATGATTGGCGGTCCACCACTGTGCGATTTAGAAAATGTTTTTTCCTCGCGCAACTTCCTTGTGGAATCTATTACCATCAGCGATTTTTCCGGACCGATACGACTTAGGGACCTTCAAGAAAAGAGACTACTCCTTTTTAAAAGGCCGGCAACGCATCTGCAATTCCCCTAGTTCCCTTGGTGTTGCAGTTGTTCATGGGCGGCGGTAGTCACTTACCATCAGGTGAGCCGCATGCTCCTTTGCCCCCTCTCCTATAAAAGAAAACTTAACAAAATCCCAGAAAATATACAAAATCCGCTCGAAGTTAAAAACTTTAATAAATTAAGTTTGTATAAAAAGGGCTATTATAATGTTAACAAATTTATGGATGATAATAACTCCTGGGAATTAGGGGATCCCCACCAAGCTATTTCTAATTTGTTTTGTGTTGTTAATTGTGCTACATACATTATTGTAAGCTGTTCTTCAAAAAAAAAGTCCCGCTGGGTTTCTTGCTGGTTCGTCCAAGGACAGAGGTTTTTTTTCGAACCAATGGTAATTAAATAAAAGAGTGACTTGCAATAAGTATTATTTATAATCTATATTGAATAAAAAGTTTCTGTATTTGTATAATTATGAATAATACACGATTCACGAACTAATACGAACGGCGCACGATAGTCCATGAAATTTCGGCGCCACCGAAGGTTTGGCACATTTTTTGCCGAAACCGAAACTATTACCGAAACTCAATTTTTGCAGAAACTTGCCGAAACCGAAACCGAAACCGATTCTTTTTTAAGATGCAAGACATCTGGTACTGCGATCGTTAAAACGTGAAGATTATGGCTTGCTGGTACTACTGCTATACTTCATACAATGGGAGAGCACCAGGCTATCAGTGAAGTGTTGAAAGCTATTGAAGGAGAAAAAAAAATAAAAACAAATAGGTTAATGACGTATATTTTTACTTATGCTTCACCACAATCCCACCTGGTGGATAGATATCTACATCTATCCTCGATTAAGAATCAAAATGCAGATGCGTTCTCATCCCTGAGGACTAAGTTTAATACGTGAGTAAAAAGGTTCTTCCGTTCTCTACACTCACCACACGAAACACAGTAGCACGACGATGCTATCTGGCACTGGTGACCCTTGTCGAGCCAATCCATGCATGCTAGAACCATAATATAGCTGCAGCATGGCTCTACCATGTATAAAAATGGGACAATATCCTCATATTTAAATGGTACGAATTCGTCATTCGATTTTACAGAAAATAAGGCAAACCAGCACGAGGACCACCTGTTACAGTATACCGAAGCCACGTTGTCGGCTGGCCGGAAGGAATAGGCTTTTGTCCGGAAAAATGCTGGCGACAGCAGATTTCACATAGTAGAAGTACGACCTACGAGGCAGAAAACTTCTGGAAAATGGCACTTTGTTGGAGCGACTAACATCCAAATTATGGTTGGATTTGTAGGTGTTTTTTGTAATTAGTAATTTTAGGGTGTAGAGCGTTCCATCTCAGTCCTCAGAGGAATTTAAATAAAAAAAGATTACAGCTACGTTGTCATAGCTGTAATCTTTTTTTATTTAAATTCACAGGTGTCCATGGATCACAGTAGCTACTCATCATCAGGACAACTATGTTTGTTTCTCACATAAGTTGTATAAAAAATGTAGTCACTAGTAGTATTACCAACGGTCCCACTATTTAAAAAAAAAGAACAGTAAAATTTATGTCAGCACAAAATTTCAAATCCTTTGAGTATCTACAGCAAACTTTTATCATTAAAAGTTTCGAAATATAAAAGTCATAATATACTGGAGCTTAGTAAAGTGTTGCTTAATAAAGAACGGATTGAAACAGCTTCATGAGTTGAAGCATATGGTGCAATAAGGACGTACGTATCTGGTAAAAATTAATTTGGAGAAAACTTTAAATAAAGGCTTTAAGGTCTTAAAACTTTTTAATGGTTATAGTTTGACTTACAGGAGTCTAGTCTACTTGATTATTCATTTGTGCTATGATTTAACTTAATGATTCAGGTATCATTATTATTTGAAAATACTTAGAAACTATTGAATTTTTTTTAAATGTGTTATCCGCCCTTGTTGCATACAACCCGTAAATAAATGGGGCGTTTAGTTTATTACTGGTTTTTAAAGAAATAAATAACATCGTTGTAGAAGTAACTTTGGGTCAATATTCCTGTGTAAAAAAGTGAAGTTTAGTCGATTTATCATGAAAAACTACTTTAAAAATCTATAATTTCAAACCCTCGTAAAAAATTTCAGGGGAATTCGCGCCAAAAATCCCTTTGGGGTTTTTCATCATTTATGTTGGTAAAAATGTAAAAAAAATGGGCCCAAATCGGAGGTGTCCCTAGAACAGAACTATATCCGTAAGATTCAATACATGTTGCATCTGAAAAAAGTTCAATCATATAATGCACAAAAATAGAGCTTTAAGAGTTAGTTCAGAATAAGGCTGACACGGATGCGATTGTTTGATTACGCCCAAAACTTGCGCATTATCAAAACTTAAGATAACTTCACTGTTTTATAAGGATATTTTATTTGGCTTAGGCTAACGCGCTACATACATATCTTACGGATATAGTTCTGTTCTAGGGACACCTCCGATTTGGGCCCATTTTTTTTACATTTTTACCAACATAAATGATGAAAAACCCCAAAGGGATTTTTGGCGCGAATTCCCCTGAAATTTTTTACGAGGGTTTGAAATTATAGATTTTTAAGGTAGTTTTTCATGATTAATCGACGAAACTTCACTTTTTTACACAGGAATATTGATCCAAAGTTACTTCTACAACGACTTTGGCGCTGCGGGAAGTGCAGCCCCTTCGCCCTTGCATAGCGAATCACAGGCACCCATGCTCACCTTCACAGTTTCGGATTATTAGTCGCCGAAGGCTACGGCTCGCACGGGTGCCTGCGACTTGCTACAGCGGGCGGGGCTGCTCTCCCCCCGCGCCAACGGCTTTACAATAACACTCTAGGAGTAGGGCAGACAAGACAACGTGGAGTCGAGGCGCGCTGATCCAATTTTAGTACAGATTCAATCAGATCAGTTATCTTATCTATAAAGTCAGGTTGCCTTCGCTCCCGCTACAACCTTCTAACCTATTACAACTGAAAGTATTTCTGAGTGTTCAAGTATTTCTGGGCAGTTTTAAGCAATTCAGAAATAAAACACAGTATATTATAATAGTAAGTAGTAGTAAGTAACTTTGGGTCAATATTCCTGTGTAAAAAAGTGAGGTTTAGTCGATTTATCGTGAAAAACTGCCTTAAAAATCTAAAATTTCAAACCCTCGTAAAACATTTCAGGGGCATTTGCGCCAAAAATCCCTTTGGAGTTTTTCATCATTTATGTTGGTTAACATGTAAAAAAAATTTGGTCCAAATCGGAAGTGTCCCTAGAACGGAACTCTATCCAATCTTACATAGGTCTTCAGGGTTAGCTTCTAATAGAATTTTAAATTTGTTACAATAATCACAGACTTGTGTTGTCTAAACAAGTAAATGCTGTTTTCTCGGAAATATCTGTGATAAGTGTTGTATTTCATTTTTATAATAGCATGTTTTTACTCGAAGTAGTACTGCTGACAGACTCTAAAGTTTTAAAAACGGAGCAAACACAAGAGGAGGTGTTGTAATTAGATTTCACTATGTAACACTGCGTGACAATTTGCAGGGTGAGGGAATGTTAAGCCCCGCCCACTTTACTATTTTCCATCTACCGATATATAGTAAACTACTAGTATACTATCTATACTAATATAATAAAGCGGAAGAGTTTTTTTTGTTTGTTTAAACGCGCTAATCTCTGGAACTACCAGTCCGATTTGAAAAATTATTTTTGTATATTATAGCCAGATTCATGTGAAATAGTATAGGCTATTTAACATTAATCTATATTACTCAGCTAGCCTTAAATATGGATATTTGTTAAGCAAGTCAGAAGAAAAAGTATTTCCGAAATGATTTATCCGCGTACGCTGGTGTTATCGTTAGGGATACGTAAATACAATGTTCTAGAAAAATATAGACCTTTACTCCGTCTAAAAAAAGTCCGCATACCATATGTCTATTTCTTATACATAAGCCATAATTTGGTATTTTGTGACAAAAAAATATTGAAAATTTAAAGTGATTTATGAGCGTTATTATTAGGCATGGCCTATTTATCCTTACGAACGAAAGTTACTTCATCATCAAGACAATTTTATGAAGATAAACTTTGTTCTTTATACCATGTTATTTGGACGCATAGTTTAAGAGATAATGTAAAATTAAAATAGTTAAATAATTGGCTGGCCGCGCAAACGACGCTTAAACCCTAGACGTTATAAAATGCTTGAACTAGGTCATGTCGCGCACCTCGGACACGTGATGACGCGGGTGAAACCGCGGGGCACAGCTAGCATAATAATAATACTATACAATATAATAGTAAACTACTCACATGATTCCATATCGATGTTGCAATGTAGTTTAGCTACCTTGACGATAGATGTCAGCCTGTTCACAAAATGATTATAAAAACTATAAAAATAATATTTTGGCGATTGAAAATTCTTTAGGACTGAATGCAAAACAAATTTCAACATCTTCGTATGATTATTTTACCAATACTGAACTCTACATACCTTTATTTTTTTTATTTTTTTTTTATAGAATAGGGGGCAAACGAGCATGCGGCTCACCTGATGGTATGTGACTACCGCCGCCCATGAACAACCGCAACACCAGGGGAATTGCAGATGCGTTGCCGACCTTTTAGAAAGGTGTAAGCTCTTTTCTTGAAGGTTCCTAAGTCGTATCGGTCCTGAAAATTCGCTGGTGGTAATTGATTCCACAAGGAAGTCGTGCGAGGGAGAAAACTTCTTCTAAATCGCACAGTCGTGGACCGCCAATCATCCAGATGGTATGGATGGTAACGCGAGTTTTGTCGCGATGTGCGATGGTGAAATTGAGCGGCTGGAATTAGTCCGAACAATTCCTCAGAGCACTCCCCGTGATAAATGCGATAAAATACGCAAAGAGATGCAACATCTCTACGCAGTGCCAGTGTATGGAGCCGATCAGAAGTAACTCGGTCGTCGACGATTCGAATCGCTCTGCGCTGGATGCGGTCAAGTGGAAGGAGCTGGCACTGGGGTGCCCCGGCCCAGAGATGAGAACAGTATTCCATGTGGGGCCGAACTTGCGCTTTGTAAAGTTGCAAGCGATGTGCCGGCATGAAATACTGTCTCGCTCTGCTGAGCACGCCAAGCTTTTTAGCGAATTTGGCCTTCCCTTCCAAGTGACCACGAAACTGCACACTATTCGATATGTCGACGCCAAGGATTCCGATACTGGCTGAGGCAGTAAGGGGAGTGCCTTGAAACTGAGGAAATACGACAAAGGGGTTATTTTTAGCGGTAAACGCGCAAACTTGTTTCTTCTGGGGATTGAACTGGACTAGATTTAGTCGCCCCCAATCCGAGACTTTGTTAAGCAAAGACTCGACTTCAGACACAAGTTTGTCCCGGTACTCGGCGACGTTTTCCCGAGAAATATTGGCACGGCCGGTATATAAGGCATCACCAGTGCTGTCGTCCGCATAGCAATGAATGCTGCCAGTTAGCAACATATCATTGATATGCAGGAGAAACAGCGTTGGTGATAGCACGCAGCCTTGTGGAACACCAGCGTTGATAGGCTTGAAATCAGAGCATTCACCGTCTACTACGACCTTGATGCTCCGATCAGCAAGGAAACTGGTGATCCATTTGCACAATTTCTCAGGAAGCCCATAGGAAGGAAGCTTCGAAAGAAGCGCTTTGTGCCAGACCCGATCAAAGGCCTTCGCTACGTCCAAACTAACGGCTAATGCCTTCCCCTTGGACTCTACTGCCTCCGCCCATCTATGAGTTAAGTAGACTAGAAGATCACCAGCTTATCGACCCCGACGAAAACCGTACTGGCGGTCACTAATCAGCTGGTGATCCTCAAGGTACCTCATGAGCTGGCAGTTTATAATGGCTTCCATTATTTTGGAGAACAAGGAGGTGATGGCGATAGGCCTGTAGTTGGACGGGTCTGAGCGGTCGCCTTTTTTAGGGATCGGGTGCACCAAAGCTGCCTTCCATGAGTTCGGGACTACGCCTTGGGAGTAGGAGTACCGGAAAAGACGCGTTAAAACCGGTGCCAACTCCGGAGCACACGTCTTCAGCACAATGGGAGGGACTCCATCGGGCTCACTCGACTTGTTGACGTCCAGGTAGAAGAGTGCTTTGCGGACCGAGCGCTGTGTAAATTGCACATCCGGCATGGAGCACTCACATCGCGGGATGGTCGGCGGTGTGTTCCCCCCGTCATCTAGAGTCGAGTTGGACGCAAAAAGAGAGCTCAACAGATCGGCTTTCTCCTTTGCGGCATGGGCCAGTGAGTCGTCCTCTCTGTGCAGAGATGGAAGAGATGGCTGACAGAAGTTCCCTTGGACAGCCTTGGCGAGAGACCAGAATGCACGGGTTCCCGAAGGAAGGCGAACTAGCTTCTCGCCAATTCTGCCGATGTGCTCAGACCTTGCCTTGGCAATGACGCTTTTGAAGGACCTGGAGGCGGAATTATACTTCTTTTTTAATGCGCTGGTGTTTACATCCCGAGACGTTTATGCGTCAGCCCAGGCCTGGTAGCACACCTGCTTATAGCATGATGCTATTTTACAGGAGCGACCAAACCATGGCTGGGATCTGCCTCCGATGGGCACCACAGAGGATGGAATAAAAAGTTCCATACCCTGAAGTACCACATCAGCAACAGAATCGGCAACAACGCTGGGATCTTCCGGCGAGAAGCAAACCCGCCCCCAAGGGTAGGATGCAAAAAAATACCGCATCCCGTCCCAATCAGCTGACCTATAGTGCCAAACACGGCGGCAAGCTGTAGATCGCAACTGCGATTGGAGCGTGAGTGGCACCGTACTCCGGATCAGACAATGGTCCGAAGAGCCCAGAGGGGCATCGACGGAGACCTGATATCCGTCCGGATGAGAGGTCAGCAGAAGGTCCAACAGGGAAGGTACATGGTCTTCCACATCTGGGATCCGCGTGGGCGAAGTAACCAGTTGTGTTAGACCATATGCCAAAGCAAAGTCATAGACAGATCTACCCGCATGATCGGTTAAACGAGAACCAAGCCATTCAGCGTGGTGGGCGTTGAAATCACCGAGTATCACGATCTCTGCGGATGGGACCTGTTGTAGCACGGAGTCTGCAGCCATTTGGACGTGGTCTATGAGTCGGTCTGTGTCGGCATTACCGCTATGGGACCTATAGAGGCACTCGTAGACGCGGGGATGGTCGTCGCTGTCTACGCGCAGCCATAGGATGGACAGGTCCGTACCTTCAAGGCTGCCGAGGCGTCGAAAACAGATATCCTCTCTGACATACACGCAAACTCCAGCCCGGGGCACAAACGAGTGTTCTAATTTGTACCCCGGGCAGGAGAGATACGAAGTATCAGCTGGAGAGGACACCTGTGTCTCGGTAAGAAAGAGCAAGGCCGGCTTAGCTATCTCCAGATGGCAGTGGACGGCGTTGAGGTTTGAATGAAGTCCCCTGATATTGCAGAAATCCACGGTATGCGTGGCAGGGGTTGCCTTTGTCTTCTTGCTCCGCTTGCCCCGAGCAGGTTTCGTCTTGAGCGGAATTTCGCCCCCCCCCCCCCCCAGAATACGCGGGGCAGCCTGAGCACCCACGCCCAGGAGTGGAGTAGTTTGGTCGTGGATGCTCAGCGAGGGATTTTCCAGGGGTGCTGGTACCCTCCTGGGGTAGTCTTTTATTTAATTCCACTACCATGTAGATGGGGGGGGGGGGGGGGGGGAATTGGGCCTCCGGCCACCTGCACTCACCAAGCGCAACGCAGAGGTAAACCTCTACTTCACGCTGGTATTCTGTGAGGTCGTGGTACCACCCCGGTTCGAGCTGGCCCATCCGTGCGACAGCAAAAGCCACCGCTTAGCTCTACCACTGTTAACTTTTATATTATTTTATTCCTTTATATTTTTACACAAAGTATCGCCATCTAGTGTCGAATATATTTAGTTACATTTGAAAGCCAACGCAGAGATTTTTCTAGAAACTTTTTAATAAATTAGGTATAAAATAACTTACAAACGAAATGTGATGCCATCCATAGCATCAGAGCGTCTATCTGAGTAGTTTTTACACGATGCAACACAACACTTCATCCCTTTCTTCCACAATAACAAATACCACGAAAATACACAGATTTGCAATTTTTGACACATAAGCGTACAGGACGAACGCTGACAGTATACTAAGTACAGCCACGTCTACTGTGATGACGTCAGGATTTAGAATCACAGTACACAGTTGCTTATGCCATCTCCTCTTTGTATTTGCTTCGTGGTTTTAAAACTGATAAGTCAGGGTTTTCAAAGTATCTCCTTTCACTGGTTCGACCATAGTGTGATTTCTTGCTGGGAAATTTGGCCCAATGTTATACACGTCCTGAGTAATTTTGTTCAGACGATTGTCGTGTTTTCCTTTCATATCACGGACCGGTTCCCGGACAGTTTAGATTTTCGAACTATTCTAAGACGTTTTTCCGATATATTCAACAGTAAAAGCAATAAGTTCCTGCAAATTTATTAACCCAACAGTTAGTCTTTAAACAATAACAAAATATTTCCATTGATTATCTCGTTTCATCTTGTCAGGAGGCATTTTCCCTCAACTTTTGAACTTTTTTTTAAAAATGACAATAAGAGGGCGTTTACTGGGCTTTGTCACTTAAACCCCAAAATTCAAACAAGGATATTGTTTTGTGTGTTGTTACCGAGGATATCGCAAGTATTTTGGAACAACACTTGGTGATATATTTAACAACCATTTTAGGTATCTTCTTACCACGAGCCCATGTGTACTCTTCACCCAAATTTCCCTTCACCTTTCACACATTAAAATGATCTAATCAAATAAAATAAAATTAATACATAAATAACAGAATTGAAACCCACTTTTATTAGTCAGGAGACGAGATCACTCAAAACTTTCTCAGAGGCAACTGTTCTGGGACATTTCTGTCGCATCAATGCCGGATAATATAATCTAATCTTCCCGAGATCATCGCCAGGACAGTGTTGGAACTGGCCCGCACTCTGCGCACCAGGGACGCGGCCCGTTTGCGCATGATATCATTGAAGCGATCGGTGCGCGCATCCGCGAACATAACAGAGGCGCTACAAAATCGAGGCAGCCCCATCACCGCGCTAAACGCATCATTGTATTGGACGCAGAGGACGCTGTAACTCCTCCTATTGTAATTAGCCCATAAGTTGCACGAGTAGAGCGATGCATAGAACGCTCGGAAGAGCGTAACCTTAACCTCCTTTGAACACCCCGCAAAACTACGAGCGAACATGTTAGCTCTGACAGACAGCGCACTCCGTTCCCGATCCATATCAGCGTGATCCTTCAGGTCGACGTGGAGTAAATGCCCCAGATATTGAAACTGTTTAACCCTTTCCAGGGATAAACCATTTAATATTATTTGAGGTATATTATCAGGACATTTCGCACCAGCGGCGTCAAAGTTCATGTATTGACTGACTTACATTATACAATAATCCGTGCCCACATGTATATTCCTCGCATGTCCGTATCAGCTTCCTCAGGCCACAGACTGACACACTGAGCAACACCATATTGTCTACAAAAAGCTTCTTTCACATGAAGCTACCGAAACACAAATAGTAAAAAAATCTTAGGCACAGCGCTAGATTCGGAACAGATTCAGAATAGCCCCGTTTTAAGAAAAATCTGAGAAGCTCCAATACAGTACATTGAACCGCTTCTTGGAAAGAAATGCTTCGGCTTCCAAGTGGCACTTCAGTCGTAAATCTCCAAAATTTTGTCTTCTACAGAAAATTCATCGCATATTTTTGTCAGATTTGGAATTGTTACACGAAGATTTTCTTCTGGTGACGTTAGAAGAGTGTACGACTGAAAAACACTAAATGTTACGAGAATATCACCCGTTGCCTTGTAACGATGGTCTAGTTTTTCGTAAAATATGTCAAGACATTCTAACATAGTTCTCTGCAGCTCCCCTGGTAATCAGGTCATTTCTTCTGGCAAACGTTTTCGAAATCTCCTCCTTCTTCTTCTTCGTTCAATGAAAATGTCCAAGTTCTCACATTTTTTTATTGATTAGGAAATAGTTTTTTCCACAATTTGAATATGTTGGCTTTTAAGGAAAATTTTAGGGATTTGATTTTTATCACACATTTTTCCAGTGATATCCAGATGTTTGTATTTACTTTTGCGTCTGATTAACTTCTTTTCGGACCTCACTCCAAAAGGAAAGATAGCAGAAAAACTGAAGTCACACAAAATTGGTAGGAGTGTAGATGCTGCTTTCGTTGTATCGACGGTTTCTCTGCTGCTGCTTGTATCACATATATCGCGTGTTGATACAAGTTTCTCAAAACTATTTTGCAGTGGTTTAACAGAGCTGTGATGAGCACTCCATCTTGTCTCTGATAGTCTTTTTACGGATACTCCTACACTTTTCGTTAAAATTTCCTTTCGATGTGTGGATGCTGAAAAGAACGTATAAAATCGTTCTACTGTTCCGAAAACATACACACATAGATTTATCGATTAGCACAAGGCATAAACAGCGCTTTGGAATTGCGTTATTTGACTTTGGTTTGTACGCCACCATGAAGTCCTGCCATGTTTGCAGCGTTATCGTATCTTTGAGCCCTTCCTTACCTTCTTCGATCGCGTTATTTCGCTTACTCACCCGACTAAACGCTACCTAACCTGAACTCATTTACATACATAAACACTCTCGCTTGTCACCCAATGGGGTAGGCAGAGACTACGGACTTCCATTGGGCACGGCCCTGACACATCTCTCTCGCCATCTACGCATACACGCAAATCGGTTAAGGGTACTCTAATCCATTTTCAATATATCTCCAATTTGGTCGATAAACCTTTATCTAGGGCGTCCCTTCCCGACTCTGCCGTTCACTTCCGCAACATAAATTTGCTTTGTGAGTCTTTCCTCGTTCATTCTTTCTACATGATATATAAAAATAAATTTGAAATACATATTAAGATAACTATAATAATTGTATGCAGGTAGATACTCCAGTACGTAGCTATTTATTTATAGGTATGTCTTTGCAGAATAATTCTTCCGTAAGTATTCCCTGGCTGTGCGAGTGAGTTGTCGTTGCACCCCTTGGTGCTTGGCACCTGGGGCGGACCGACCCCTCCCCCCCCCCCTTAACGTCGTTACTGCTGTTGTGTAAGCCTGTTTAAATAATAAGAGAACCAGTATGATTACAGGCCGTGACTGTGAGCTGTTCTATCTTAATCCTCAGCGGCTACAAATCATCTGTGGCCTTATATCCTTTAAGAGGATTGCAGTGCATGAACAATAGTTATCATTAGGTGGGCTGTTAGCTGTTTGTTGTCACTGCAATATTATAAAAAAACATTTAAAAGCTGAAAGTAGCCCGAACTAACTATACCATATAAGCAGGACGTTCTCCGCCCGTGACCACGAAATTTTACAAAACACTCAAGTCGAATCGAATTAATGAGGGCATCCACGACTTTTTCTGCCACCAGGACGGTGCCACTAGAAAGTGAGGTATAATATTTGACAGATTTCATAACGGGGAAGTTAATTTGTTCGGAAAATGTAAAGTTTATTGTTTCTGTCTGTACATACTATTAGCTATATTTTATATTAATAAGATTAAAAATAAATAAACCAAAGAATAGATATTCATAAAAGAAGAATAAATTTAAAAAAATAAAAATGTGCAAAAAATTATAGAGCAAACCACTGACGCACTGTTTTGTGTATTAAAGTTGAACGCACATTTGTCCGCGCCGCACGCGCCGTACGCGCCGAATTATAGAGTTCGTTGTATGAAATCATATGAAACCTCGCACATTACAGCTGCACCGTACGCGCCGAATTTTATAAAATGCGGTAGGTATACAATATCGAAGGACGAATGCTGATGACGTCATATGACGCGGCGCTTTCGGCACGTGCTGATACTCAGTGTTGTCTAATATTGCCAACTTTGTGGATTTTCCACTATAACTGGTGGTTTCGACTTACATGATAATTTTGTTTATAACTTTTAATTCATTCGTAATTAATTATACATAATTTGATTTTTTTTTGCATCGATTATCAATATGTATTCTTAGTGATAAATTATTTAAATACTGAAGTAACAAAAAAATAGCTAAATTTAATTCAAAAACCCAATTATACCTGATTACTTCATTATCGGAAATAAAACTAAATGTATTAAGAGGCGTATTACAAAAAAACGCGAAATTACAAGGTTTCCTCGTTGAAATTTTATGTTTATCATTCATTTCTTGAAATAACAATTACCTGGTGAAAATAGTTCGTTTTCTCTCCTCAAATAAGCTCGGAATGGATTTTAGATAACTTATTTATTTAATCAGTAATAATCATTCTCCCGATGCATGTTTAGGCAAAAACTCTCGAAGACATGATTTGGGAGCTCTAATTTGTAGATTCTATTAAATATCGACCATCAAAAAAAATATTTTTATCTCCCAAATATCCTTCACTTGAATAATAATGGAATACATTTTCGTTATATGCTTTTCACAATAGGAAAAAAAATTCGACATAATTCAAAAAACGACCAAAAAAGCTTCGATGCAAGCCTCTATATTTCCGAAGTTCTACATCACTTAGACGTAAAATTTATACCAAAATAATCATCAACATTTGCTTAAACTATGCTATTATTTTTACTTTTAAAATCGTTACTATTATATTATAATTAATTAAATAAAAGTACTATATATTTAACTGCGTCGGCCATCTGAGATCATTAACGCGCGAGCGCTTGCCGAGGGTGGACCTGCGTCATTTATTTCGGGCGCTGCATGGTTTCGATACTACCGTAGTGTGCGTCGATTACTATCGTAGTGTGCGTCGATTGCCTGAGAACATTGTCAACTACGACCGCAATTTTTGATCGATCGGTTTAAAACTATTTTATATAGTTATAATTTAGATCACGTCTCTTCCATTAAACATGGTAGGGACAACGAGTCTGCAGCATGTGCACAATTGAGCAAACAAAAAAATATTATTATAGAAAAATGTGGTCTATTCATTGACCTAGATCATTGTTATTTGAGGGCTTCACCTAATGGTTTATACAGCAACGGTCTTATTGAAGTTAAACATCCTATTTCAGCTTTCGGAATAGATTTTGATACGGCCTTTCGACAAAAAAGAAGTTAAAAGTTATAAATTCAGTGATTCAAGTGTAACATTAAATCAAAATAATGACTGGTTTTACCAAATCCAAGGCCAGCTTCATTTAGCAAATAAAAATGTCTGAATACTTGCCATAATATGTATTGGCCCAGATTAATGCAGTAAAAGTACTAAAAATTTACAAATACGACCAATTTTAGATTTTCAATATGTTACCCAAGTTACAAGCTTTTTATGAAAAGTGTGTACTGCCTGAAATTATCGAATCGAGAAAAGTTCGGTCAATGCCGTCGCAGCAAATATTTTTCTTATAGGCGGCCCATAGACATCTACATCTATCCTCTATTACAATTCAAAATGCAGATGCGTTGTCACCCGTGAGGACTAAGATGGAATGCCTCATTTGGCCTTTGCCTCACATGGAAGTAAAAAGGGCCTCCGGCCACCTGCACTCACCAAGCGAAACGCAGAGGTGAACCTCTACTTCACGCTGGTTTTCTGTGAGGTCGTGGTACCACCCCGGTTCGAGCCGGCCCATCCGTGCGACAGCAAAAGCTGCCGCGTGGCTCTACCACTGTTTATAGTAATTGACTGTAAGTACCGATTAAAAAAATATTAGTTACATTTGGTTGTTATATTTATTAAAACAGGTTGCAACCGTTTATTTATTTATACCACTATTCTACCGGTAGTAGACATAATCGATTATTAACATTCGATTACAGCGTAACAATTAAAATATTTATGTGTACTTATTTTGACACTAAATTTCATAAATAATGAATAATATATCAAAATGGTATATAATAATAAATAATAAATTATATAATAATATAATAATAAATTAATAAGATAAAATTAAAATGACACACCAAAAAATATTCCATCCACTGAAGTCCATCCTAAGAAAACTTTGTATTATGGAAGATCAAGATCGTTTAATCGCCATACTCACAGTATTATAGTGCGAGCGAGTGAATAGATATGAAAGAAAGTATCGGTCGCGTAGTTCACCGCCCGCTTGGTGCGTAAAATACCTAAATTTGCGAAACGCCGAAATGTAAGAGGGCTCTTAAATTTACAAGAACGAATGTTAGAAATCTGAGTACCAATCTGTTTTTAAATGGGGAAGAACTGAGCCCTGTTGAATCCACTGTTTTTCTTGGCATCACTCCCGACGCAAAGCTTCAGTGGGGCCCCCATATATCCAAACTAGCAAGCAGACTAAGTTCTGCAGCCTATGCTGTAAAAAAGATTAAAGGTCTCACTAGTGTCGAGACAGCTAGATTAGTTTATTTCAGTTATTTCCATAGCATAATGTCTTATGGGATTTTGCTATGGGGACATGCGGCTGATTCAGAAACTATTTTTGTTTTACAGAAGAGGGCCATTAGAGCTATTTACAACCTAAAACTGAGAGAGTCTCTTAGAGATAAATTTAAAGAAATAAATATATTAACTTTGGCCTCTCAGTATATTTACGAAAATTTAATGTATGTTCACAAAAACAAAGGTAGTTTTCGTAAAAAAAGTGATGTGCATTCTGTAAACACTAGGAACAAACACAAGCTAGTGATACCAGTTTCTCGACTCCACAGAGTCAGTAATTCATTCTTGGGGCAATGTATACGCTATTACAACAAGGTCCCGGAAAGTGTACAGGCTCTCTCCATTAGCAAGTTTAAATGTTTTGTTAAGTTGAAACTGTATAAAAAGGGTTATTATAGTATAAATGAATACATGGTTGATAATAACCCCTGGGAATGAGGTGATCGCTTCCAAGCTGTTTCTAAAATAAATTTTGTACTTATATAGTTAGTACAACCATTTTTGTAAAATTTTCTTTAAAAAAAAAGTCCCGCTGGGTTTCTTGCTGGTTTTTCCCAGGACAGAGGTTTTTTTTTCGAACCAGTGGCAAAGTAAAAAATGACTTTCAATAAGTATTACACATGTGATCTATATTGAATAAAAATTATTCTATTCTATTCTATTCTATTCTATTCTATTCTATTCTATTCTATTCTATTCTATTCTATTCTATTATCTATAAAAATACTTACCTCAAATATACAACAAGTCTTTTTTTCTGGTTCAATTGGCTTTCTAAATCTTGAGTTTTCCATAGAAAGATATGGTTTTAGTATATGTAGCATTTCGTGAAATGTCTTATATGTTGAATGCAAATAATTCAAAAATCGTTCATCATCATCTAATAAGTTTTTAAATAAAGTATATACCCTTCATATTCTAAATACAATTGCCTTTTTAAATTAATATTACGAATCCAGAATATTTCTTCGAATTTTATTTTCTTCTTCCTCTGCCAATAAGCAGGCTATTACTAAATTGCTTTCCATAGTGATTTCGAGCGATCAAACTGTACCGTTTCACACCAGTGTTAGGAAAAACTAAAAAAGTTGTTAGTAATACAAAAGATTTGCGTGTGGCGCGGACTTGCCACTTACCATCAGGTGGGCTGTGTGCTCGTTTTTCACCCTTATCCTATAAATAAAAAAAAAAAAAACGATGCATACGGGCAAATGTGCGAGGCCATCAGTAAAATTCGGCGCGTACGGCGCGTACGGCGCTTACGGCGCGTGCGGCGCGTGCTGCGCAGACAAATGTGCGTTCAGCTTAATGTAATACTCTAGAAACTGATAAACTTTTATTAAAAACCAACTTCTCAATTAAATTACATTGTGTTACAAAAAAAATTACCTCAGTGTCAATCAGCGACATCTGGTGAGCAGAAAATTATCAGCCCTCATTGAGTAAAAGTTAAACTAAATGCTACAATAACACAAAGTTTTCAAATAATGATTGTCTTTTAAAATTCTTATCTGAAATATCGATCTGATACGCTGTCATCTATCGTTAGTATAAAGAAATTCAACGCACAATATTTACAGAGCAGATTTGTATTTTACTGCCAGCTCAGAAGCTATATTTTTGACGCAACAGATGGCGCTATATGGATTATTCAATGAATTAAAAATCATTTTAAGAAATTACTAAATTTTCAACTTTCTCTGATAACTACTTAAATGATAATACTTACCTAAATTGTAATGTATGAGGATGTCTCTAAAGCCACGTATTCAACCAAAACCCATTATACGGTGTTAATGGGAGACTTCAACGTAAAACTAGACACAAGAGAGAACGGCGAGTTGAGTGTAGGGACATTTGGTTGGAATAGGGCAAC
The DNA here is from genome assembly GCA_033319125.1 of Parnassius glacialis. Lineage (NCBI taxonomy): Eukaryota > Metazoa > Arthropoda > Insecta > Lepidoptera > Papilionidae > Parnassius > Parnassius glacialis. The sequence goes on along the minus strand of JAVANC010000009.1, from coordinate 41,785,635 downwards.
GAAACTCAAGGGGATAGCAGTTGGCCGACTTAATGGAGAAAGAGGAACTCTTTATGTTGAACTCTTTCTTCCAGAAGCGGCCTCACAGGAAGTGGACCTGTTCGATCCCCGACGGTTCAATAAAAAATAAGATTGACTTCATTATGACGACTAGACGGCAACTGTTCAGTGATATCTCTGTGATCGCGAGGTTGGAAATTGTTAGCGATCACCGAATGGTGAGAATAGAATAGAATAATTTTTTATTCAATATACATTACACGTGTAATTCTTATTGAAAGTCATTTTTTACTTTACCACTGAGAGGTACACTGAAGGACAACCGATGGGGAAAAAGTTTCTCGAGTGGCAGCCTCGTACCGGTAGGCGAAATGTAGGGTGACCCCTCCGCCTAGATGCAGTGACGACCTGGTAAGACATGCGGGAAGTCGAAGGATGCAGGTGGCTCAGGGCCGTGCTTTGTGGCAATCGACCTATGTTCTTATGTTATGCTATATATCTTATGTTATATTATGATGGGCTGAAATAATGATAATGATAATGACTTACATTAATAATAATTTTACATTGGTGACGTAAAATAATCTATTAAGTACCCCCATTCCGTATTATGGGTAACAAATAGGCGACTTTAGAAATTGTCATATCGTACAAGATCTCATTTATACAAATACAAACTCTCACGCCTGTCACCAACAGGGGTAGGCAGAGACTACGGACTTCCATTTGGCGCGATCCTGACACACTTCTCTCGCCTCATTTACATCCATATATTTACGCATACACGCTCGACGGTTAAGGGTACTCCTAATCTGGCCGATTTTCAATGTATCGCCGATTTGGTCGATAAATCTTCGTCTAGGGCGTCCCTTCCCGACTTTGCCGTTCACTTCTGAAACATAAATTTGCTTTGTCACTCTTTCCTTGTTCATTCTTTCTACGTGACCATCATTTACTTCAGGTATTAAAATACCAAGAAAAACGACAGGCAGTGGCTTCAAAGGTGCGAGAGGTTTGGTTCTAGGAACGCAATTCGCTTGCGAATAGTGGCAATGAAGCGTCCCCAAAACTGCAAACGCTAGATTTTTAGGGGTTGTTGATGATGATGGCGATGAAAAAATAGTTCATTTAGGTGATAGAACACGTCCCACTGCTGCTGCACAGGACTACTCTAATTTCTGAGATGGTTACGAAGCAATTAGTTGCTCCTCTAGTGCACCACAATCCCATCTTTTGGTAAGTGGCAATGAAGCCCTCGATGATAAATCATACGCCCAGACAGTACAAACGGAAAGACAGATATACGTGGTAGAGCCATGCTGCAGCTATATTACTGGTATAGTTGTAGTACGAATAGGTCGGCTTGACCGGGGAGGACCACGCTCTCACAGAATACCACCGTAAATAGCAGCTTAACACTGCTGTGATTCGTATGGTGAGTGTAGAGAACCAGAGACCCATTTTACTCGAAAAGAGGCATTCCATAGTCTTCACGGGTGACAACGCATTTGCATTTTGATTCGCAAACGAGGATAGTCGTAGATGTCTATGGGTCACAGCAACCACTTACCATCAGGTGGACTATGTGCTCGTTTGTCACCCTATCATATAAAAAATAAAAAACAGATGGCGGTATATTATTCCACTCCTTTGCTGCATTACAAAAGACGAAGCAAACTTTTTGGTTCTAATGCGTGGAATATCGACAACACTGGGACGAAGATCCGCCGACCTCCTGGTAGGCTGATGGTAGATGGTGATTTCTTATTTTCATCAGACATACAGATTTCCTGACGACATTTTAATTTCATAGAATAGAAAACTATTGGTAAATCAATTTGAGCATGCCTTCGCATTAAAAAATTACATATAGCATGATTATACGGAATTTTTTTAAAGTAGTTTAAATACACACAAGTTTTCACGAATAACCTTATTATATTTCCAATTTTCCGATAATTTTATGTCAAAATTCAATTTGAAAAAGTTTGGAAAATCCAAAGTGCACGACTCATAATGCTCATATGATCATCATATCATCATTCATGTCACTCCAAAAAGTCCAAGACGTATTCAAGTACAAATATTATATCCTACTTACTTTTAGTATTAGTACGTATTACTATTATTTATTCTGTGCTTTTAAAATATTGTAATAAAAATCTCTGATTATTATAATAATCAAGTATGTATGAAATTTGTTTTTCGAATATTTTGTATTTATTTGTACAGCGATCTTTTTGAGCCGCTGCAAAAGGCGGTTTTGAGGCGGTTGACGCCGAACTAAAGCGAGTGAGGCACAGGCAGTCTCTATTTACTGAAATAAATTCTAACACAAGGCTACGAAAACACCGAAAATTTCGCCATTTTGGAGCAGAAAAAAATTAATTATAGTTAAACAAAGTAAAATTACACTGCCATTTACATTCAGTGGCTTCCCACATGATTGATGAAGAGATTGAAAAATAGATTGAGTTAAGCAATTGATATTTGCAAAGGTTATGGTGTTCACAAGCCTTGATGACTTAATAAATCCACACCATACGCCACTAAAACCCCCTTTTTATGTAAAAATAGCAATTATTCGATTTTAAAAAAATGTTAATAAGTTCAAAAATACATACAATATACACACATACAAAATAAAATCCCCGTGTAGTGGCAGGTAAGAATACTCACTACCCCATATCTTCTCGTGGGTGTCGTAAAAGACGACAGAGGGAAATTGAGGCAGAGGATGGGCAGCAGCATCTTCCTGATAACAGCAAAACAACTATAAAAAAACTGCGGTTGCCAACCCGCTCGCCAAGCGTGGCAACTATGGCAATATACCCCCCATGAAAGTAACGGTGAGCTGAAAGTAGGGAATTTCGGAATAGGGCAACGGAACCCAAGGGGCCAGCAGCTGGCCAACTTCATGGAGAAAGAGGGACTCTTTATGATGAACTCTTTCTTCCAGAAGTGGCCCCACAGGAAGTGGACCTGGTCGAGCCCCGACGGTTCGACATAAAATGAGATTGACTTCATTATGATGACCAGACAACAACTGTTCAGTGATGTCTCAGTGATCGCGAGGATGAAAACCGGCAGCGATCACCGAATGGTGAGAGGCACACTGAACCTAAACGTTAATTTGGAGAGGTCACGTCTAATGAAGTCAATGCTCCGTCCCCCTCGTGCTCTAATCCAAAGTCCTGAAACCTTTCAGCTCGAGCTACAAAACCGTTTTCAGTGCCTAGAAGATTACAATGCAGTGGACGATATGAATGACAAGCTCGTAGAAACTGTCCATGCGGTCAGAGCTAAGTTTTGCAAGACCCGCCAGAGAAGAACACAAAAACTCTCCGATCATACTCTTAATATCACGGCTGTTAGACGACATATGAAGCTGCAGTCTTCAGTAGATTTGACAGCATTGTCGTGTAGAGACAATTAAGGACAAAAAGAATCTAACCTAAGAGCAACAAAACAACAAAAATACAACAAAACAAATAATATATTTAAGATTCAAAAATATTTACAATTTTATATAACAAAAATGGAGTATGAATATGAGGATGGATGATGCGATTTACAGGTTATTTTAAAAAAGTAATAAAAAAAAGAGATTAGTGCCGAAGCTGAGTCGGAAGATCCAAGGTGTGCTCTCAGCGCCTGGAACGAGCACGCACGGCGTAGGTGAGAAGGCGTGGGCGTCTCTAGGCGGCGACCTCCGGTGAATGTGGTAATTGCGGGATCCGGCGATTTCAGGCCAGACAGGGGCTTGCAGGATCCTCGGCGGCTTCAGACATCACAGAAGCCTGCAGGATCCGGTGACTGCAGGCGGAACAGAGGTTTGCAGGTTCCGGTGACTTCAGGCGGAACCGAGGTTTGCAGGTTCCGGCGACTCCAGGTAGAACAGAGACTTGTAGGAACCCGGCGACTTCAGGCAGAGCAACGGTTTGTAGAGTCCAGCGACTTCAGATAGAGCAGAGGTTCGTAGAGTCCAGTGGCTTCAGGTAGGACAGAGGCTTGCAGGATCCCGGGGCAGAGCGGCCCCGGGATAAGGCCTTTAGAAGATGCTTCCAATTCGAGAACTGAAGCAAGACTGCCTTTCTTCACCGATTGTTCGGCTTTTATATCTTTCTAGAGAGAACGGAAAAATTATTTAAATTAAACGCAAATTTTTTGTAAATGGTCAAGAGGAAAGAGTATTTATGTGGAATTATCGAAATAGAAACAACAGACCGGTAGCAAATTTGAATATAATTTCCATGGAGACCAAATAAACAACAATAACAAAACATGTCAAATTTTAGTTTTAAGCTTGTAATAAGAAAACGGCAAGATTTAAGTGGAAAAGGAGATATTATTGAAATAGGAAAAAAGGTAGCGCAACTACCCACACAAAGCCCGAAATTGTAGAGTTAAGGAAAACTAACTAAAAGATCGAAAAAAGGTAGACTTCATTGACACCAATTTAATTAAAAGTGCTGATAATGTGAAAATACGAAGTAGAAATGATTTGTAATTGTGTTCTTATGGTTTAAAATCGTTACAGGATCCTATGGAAATAAAGGTGATGTAAAATATCCAGTTTTGAAGTGAATGCAGAAAATCGAAACAGAATGGAAAAATGGATTTAAATTAATGTAAAATGATAAGTAAGTAGCATAACACTACAGCATACAGGCAACTGAACAGATAGCTCTCCAAATGCATGTGGCGGGACGTACGCAACTTTAATGCAGCTCGTATTAAAGAAGCGATCGAGCGGAACCAGGGCTCCAAAGTCTTTGCTAGAGATCTGTCTGCCAGAAAGAGCCAACTATCGAAGCTGAGGACCGAGTGCGGCAGCGTCGTTTCCGGGACACCTGAGATTTTGAGTGAGATTGAGAGGTTCTATGGGCAGCTGTAAACATCATCGTTAGAGCCACACGTAAGTGTGAGTAGCGATCCAAGAGCGAGTCTTATCCGACACTATTCCGATGATATCCCTGACGTCAGTCTGAGCGAGATTAGGATGGCTCTCCAGCACCTTAAAAACGGCAAGGCCCCAGGCGAGGATGGAATTACAGCGGAGCTTCTGAAAGCGGGTGGAAAACCGGTACTTGAAGTCCTTCAGAGGCTCTTTAATTCCGTCCTCCATGGTGGCACTGTACCGGAGGCGTGGAGCAGAAATGCGGTGGTCTTGTTCTCCAAGAAAGGTGACAACGCTCTCTTGAAGAACTACAGAACGATTTCCCTTCTGAGCCGCGTCTACGTGCTGTTTTCGAGAGTCATTACGAATCGTCTCGCACGCAGAATTGATGACTTCCAGCCTCCCGAACAAGCCAGTTTCCGAAAGGGCTTTAGCACCATAAACCACACACATACTCTTCGGCAAATTGTACAGAAGTCCGAGGAGTACAATTTACCACTATGTCTGGCATATGTGGACTATGAGAAAGCCTTTAATTCCGTCGAAATTTGGGCGGTGCTGCAGTCCTTTCAGCGATGCCAAGTTGACTGTCGGTATATCGAAGTGCTGAAGTGCTTGTACAGTAGAGCTACGATGGCTATCCGAGTACAGAACCAGAGTACGAAACCTATCCAATTGCAGAGAGGTGTAAGACAGGATGACGTGATATCTCCGAAATACTTCACCGCTGCATTGGAAGACGTTTTTAAGCTTCTGGACTGGAAAGGATACGGTATTAACATCAATGGCGAGTACATCACTCACCTTCGATTTGCCGACGATATAGTCCTTATGGCAGAATCGCTGGAGGACCTAAGCACTATGTTCAATGACCTCAATAGTGTCTCCCAACGGATAGGTCTTAAGATGAACATGGACAAAATAAAAATCATGTTTAATGTCCATGTCACACCTATGCCGGTATGCGGGGATACCAAGCTCGAAGTTGTTGACGAGCATGTTTACCTGGGATAAATAGTCCGAATAGGTAAGTCCAACTTTGACAGAGAGGTCAATCGGCGGATTCAACTCGGTTTGGCTGCATTCGGGAAATTACGGCACATCTTCTCGTCAGGTATACCTCAAAACTTGAAAAAAACAAGACTATACAACCAGTGCGTGTTGCCAGTAATGACCTATGGTACTGAGACGTGGTCCTTCACTGCTGGCCGGATGAGGAAGCTCAAGGTCGCTCAGCGAGCTATGGAGAGGGTTATGCTCGGAGTTTTTCTGCGTCATAAACTTAGAAATGAGGATATTCGTAGTAGAACGTAGTAGAGTGACCGACATAGCTCAACGGATTAGTAAGCTGAAGTAGCAATGGGCCGGCCATATAGCTGGAAGAACCGACAACCGTTGGGGAAAAAAGGTTCTCGAGTCGCGGCCTCGTACCGGTGGACGAAGTGTAGGGCGTCCCCCCACTAGATGGAGTGACGACCTGGTAAGATATGCAGGAAGTCGATGCATGCAGGTGGCTCAGGACCGTGCTTTGTGGCATTCTTTGGGGGAGGCCTATGTTCAGCAATGGACTTGTGAAGGGCTGTAATGATGATGATGAAGTTCAACAACCATTTAACTTTCTGACAATGTGCTTTTTATATCATTTATATGTATAATATCATTGCTGGATACGATTTCATGCGACAAAACGTTGGAATCTTGATTTTTAGGCGCTAGTAGAACATACACCTATGCGCTTTGCGCTCGGCACGCAATAAACTTATTTTTATTCAATATAGATTACAAGAATACTTATTGAAAGTCATTTAAGCTTTACCTATTGCTTAGATAAAATCCTTTGGTCTGGGAAGAAACCCAGCAGGACCTTAAGAACCAGCAAGAAACCCAGCGAGACTTTAGAAACCGCAGAGGATATGGTAATTAAAATTTCAATTAACATTTTTTTTGGTGTTGACGGTGATCGAACCTGGAAATTTACGGCAACCGTTAAGCCGCTAAGTTACCACGGCTCAAAGTATTGTACTAATCATTCAGTCACTCGTTGGATATAATTGTTTGCGTAAGTGTAGTGGCGGTTCTCTTTGAAGCTTGCGAAAACTCACATTCTTTCGTTGGCGTACTCGTGAATGGTTGTTTTTTGAACAAACTACAATAAGTCATGCACATCGATTACGGATTGTAATCGATCACAAGATAGAAGATTTGCCTTTTTGTTACGCGAGTGTCGTTTACAAAAAAATCCATTGCAATCTATTCGTAGACGCATGTAAGGGGTAAGGTAATTCTGTTTAAATATTTTATTTTTGTTTTGGTTTGAGTTTAATCATTGCATATACCTATTTTGGTTTTTAAAACTATGCTCTACCCTACATGAAGATGGCAAAAGAGATAGGTTTTAGTTTAAGTTTAAAAGTTCAGACGTTTAATCATTGTCATCGCCATGGTCATAATCATCATCATCGTCATTGCCATCTTCATCATTATCTTCATGATCATCGTCAAGGTCATGATCATCATCATGTTCATCGTCAAAATTATCGTCATGGTCATCGTCATCGACATAGCTGATGTTATAACGAGTAATTTAGGCTACTTTAATATTAGAAAAAGAATTATGGTTCCGTACAAAAAATTAAAACCTGAAATTACACGCGGGCGAAATCGCACGGAACAGCTAGTTTAATATAAAATTTTATTTTATTTATATAGTTCATATTATTAAATTTATATATTTTTCTGTTTTTCTGAATTTGTCTATTACTGTAATATTTAAATAATTTATTTCTATTAAGCCATAAACAAGCATTTTTTAAAATTTTGTCTGTCTGTCTGTCCGGGCTAATTTTCGAAATGGCTGAACCGATCGTGATAAAACATTACGAAAAGGCAGAGAGCAATGTCAGAATAGACCTCGGCAAAAGCTGTATATTTTTCATAAGTGCACTTTGCACTTATAAAAAAACAATCGGATAAAAGCCGGCCCATTCTTGCTACAATCGTATTATAGCTGCAGCGTGGCTCTACGCTACCACATGTAAAAAGTACCAAGTTTAAAATCAACTACTGAATTATAATACTGAATTCAACCTGAACAGACATACACAAAAACGATTTATTAAAAACGTGGTTAAAGAACTTTATATTTTAGTGTCAGGTTTAAACTAAAACTTGTTTCACGAAAGAAGTCCCGCGAAAGTGTGCGAACTAAAATTTAATTGGAATTTGACAGCAAATGTCTTTTTTTTTTATAGGATAAGAGTGACAAACGAGCACACAGTCCACCTGATGGTAAGTGGTTGCTGCGGCCCATAGACATCTACATCTATCCTCGTTTGCGAATCAAAATGCAGATGCGTTGTCACCCGTGAGGACTAAGATGGTCCGGTTCTCTACACTCACCATACGAAACACAGCAGTGTTAAGCTGCTATTTGACGCTGGTATTCTGTGAGAGCGTGGTCGTTCCCCGGTCGAGCCGACCCATTCGTGTTACATCTATACCAAAAATATAGCTGCAGCGTGGCTCTACCACTTAATGCAAAAGGCTCTACAATGTAAAAACGTGTCTGATTTCGCGTAGATTGTAGCACTGCGGCTAAGTGAATTATTAAGTGGCGAAGCTTGCGAAGACACTTATTGATTTCACGATGTCGGTCCGTCTGTCCGTCTGTCCCACGATTATCTCCAGAACGGTTTCGAATTTTCAAATTCTGTTTTCAGCAATCGATTACTGATCACCCGGGCATCTGAACCTCCTATTTTGAAACTGATTGCTCAACGGCAACCGTTAGAAACCGCTACAAAGCTGATTGCTTCGCCACTTTGCTATGCTGTTAGCTTGCTAGGTTTATTTAGTTAGAAGATTGGCTCGACCGGGGAAGGACCACGCTCTCACAGAATACTAGCGTGAAATAGCAGCTTATGCTGCTGTGTTTGTGCTTATGGTGAGTGATCTATTTTATTTTATTTTTAAAAAACTAATAACTGATTTTAGCCCAACCCGGGGCTGGAACCCTGGACCATAATATAAATTATGGGAAATAAATGGTATATGACAAAAAATAACAGGAGTACTACGCGGCATTTAGTCCCATACAACCGTATTATATATTAGAAAAGTTCTCGACGAACCCCACTAGATGGAGTGACGACCTGGTAAGACAAGCAGAAAGTCGATGGATGCAGGTGACTCAGGACCGTGCTTTGTGGCAATCCTTGGTGGAGGCCTATGTTCAGCAGTAAACTTCTGAAGGGCTGTAATGATGATAATGATGATGAATCGTATTCCTCTGTTTCCTCCATAGGTGATGGCACACTTAAAATTGCCCAGTTATACAGGAGACATTCTAAAAATTAAGGCAAGACAGACAGACACAATTCTTCTTATTTTGATCTTGAAAAAATCTAAAATGGATCCAATTTTGGAGGAGAAAACAGAAGCAGACAATTTGTTTTTGTATTGAGAATGGGCCCACCATCTTAACCAGGAGTAACTTAATAAAACACAACATGTCGATATATTCCTTATAACCAATAGATTACAAAAGTAATATTAGTTTTACCGTATCTAACAGGAATACTGAGAAATTAACAATTAAAATATGAATATCACAATAATTTAAAAAGAAACTAAAAGCGATTGTGTAGTAGTTTACACCGGTATTATAAGTTAAAATAGTGCACTGGTCAATAACTAATAGTATAAAAAAAGATACATTCAGTGTTTATAGGTACTTTAAAGTTGATGGATTTCTTTTAGTAGTTCTTTCTTCTTTATACGCATTTTTTTTTCATATTATGTTAGTCAATTCACGAATATCAAAAAAACTTTTTTTTTCAGATTTTATGATTCCGGTTACATTTTCATAAAATCTTTAGGCAGTTTACTATAATAAATTGGTATCTGTTTTATGTGGTTCGAGCCGGCCCATCCGTGCGACAGCAAAAGCTGCCGCGTGGCTCTACCACTGTTTAAATGCTGTACATTACCATGTAAACTTCCACCGAAAATTGGTTTGAACGAGATCTAGTAAATAGTTTTTTAATACGTCATAAATCGTAAATTATGTTACTTGCTGCTACGGAACCCTTCATGTGCGAGTCCGACTCGCATTTGGCCGCTTTTTTTATAATTATTCCGAGTCACGGTTGTCTCTCTCGCGCTTATACGGAAAGGTTTGAGCCACAGTACGGCAGCAATAGATCTGTTAAAAACCTTTTCTTCAAATGTCATGTCGCCCGCATTTTCTCTTGTTACTTTTGCGTTAATCTTGACATGAAACACGTAAAAGGATTTGATGAGATAATCTAATTTTCTATGAAAGTCATAACATTTATTAGAAAATGAGATTATCTAATCAAATCCTTTTTCGTGTTTCAGGGGCTTCATAGGCCTTTATAAATGTTCTTTAAAGGCAAAAGAAGTTATAGTATGCTAAATAGGAACTGAAGGTCCCTATAATCCCATACGCTTTCAAAGCAAATCTGCCGCTTTCCATTACTGTCACGTAATAAGGACCTACAAACCGGAGTTTGGACCATAACTTGGAGCAGTATAAACATAATAAATATATTCTAATGCAAAATACACTTAGCAACTTTAAGTGTTGTTTTACCTCGTGCTTGGTGAATAATCGGTGAACAAATTGAACTTGGATAAACTCCTAGGTCTGGCAATGTAGTGTCGGTGTTATAATACCCATGGGGGATTTGCCATAATTACCACGCTTAACAAGCGGGTTGGCAACCGCAGTTTTTAATTTTTACTCGTTATTAGGAAGACACTGCTGCCCGTCTCCTGATTTATTTCCCTCTGTTGTTTCTTACGAAACCCAATAAGTGTAAGAATATGCACTACCCCATATCATCCTTTATAGACTAGGAGATGGTGACAGAAAATATTCTCCCATTTTCTCCTGCATGCCTTTTTAAGAATTGATAACTAACCCTAAAATATGAAAGATAGAGGGGTTACGAGCCCTTGCGCGCTTGCACGTCATAAAGAAAAAGGCTACTCTTTGTGTAAAGAATTTTAGTATTTTTCCGTGACATTATATTGCATGCCTTTGTAGTATAACGTAGTTAGAACAAATTTAAGCTATAATAATTGATAGCATGCAATTCGCAACGGCCGAAGGGGCTCAAAGGGTTACGTAGAAATGAAATAATTAAAAATTAAAAATTTTGTACAGCCGACTTCAATATAAGCGACTTCAATATAGGTTATGTAAGAATAACTCAATAACCATTGGTCTGACCTTGATCAAATTCATATGGGAGCACACGAGAACTATTAGCATTTTTAATATAAAAAAAGAATCATCGAAATCGGTTCGCCCAGTACAAAGTTATGAGGTAACACACATAAAAAAAACATACACTCGAATTGAGTACCGTCTCCTTTTTGGAAGTCGGCAGAAAAGTAGCCCTAGCTGCTTATCACGGTTATGTGTCGTCAGTATTATTATATGCTCTTCCTTTGTGGGGAAATTCTGCCATTTGTATTTAAGAATTATTTGGTCATAAAATTAATATTTATCTTTATTAGAAGTAGTTTGAAATCACTGAAAAGTTTTCACAACATTTTCCTAATATTTTACATCCTTGGTCATACGAGGGGTGCATGCCAATTTTCGTAGAGTATTTTTGAGATAAAAAAGAAACTAATTTTTTACAACGGCATGCATTTTGTAAATACGGAAATGTTCTATTTTTTTTAATTTCTACGTAACCCTTTGAGCCCCGTCGGCCTTTGCGAATTGCATGCCATCAATTATTATAGCTTAAATTTGTTCCAACTACGTTATATTACAAAGCCATGCAATATAATGTCAAGGAAAAATACTAAAATTCTTTACACAAAGAGAAGCCATTTTCTTTATGACATGCAAACGCGCAAGGGTTCGTAACCCCTCTATCTTTCATATTTAAGGGTTAGTTATCAATTCTTAAAAAGGCATGCAGGAGAAAATGGGGAGAACATTTTCTGTCACCATCTCCTAGTCTACAAAGGATGATATGGGGTAGTGCATATTCTTACACCGCCACTATACAGTGAGAGACTGCAGCTTATTAATTATGTATAAAATAAAGTAAATTTGCAGCCTATTTACGTCTCACAGTTGGCACATGCCTTCTCTCATTTCTGAGAGGGATTTAGGGCAAGGAAATGTCCACCGCCATGCCCCAATGCGTGTTGGCGAACTTCACATGTCTTCGAAATATTTTTTTCTTATTTTTCAGACATGCAGGTCAGCACTTAAAATTGCAATTAACAATTTCATTGATACCGGCGGGGATCGAACCCGGGTTGCTCGAGTACTATGAAACTTACAGCGAGCGCTAACCATCTGAGCTACCACGGCTTAATTATATATCATTTGATTTAAATTTCGTTAACCATTTCGTAATATTTATGAATTAGGTGTTTAAGTAAACAACAAAGCTAAAGAAAAGAACCTTGTAAATTCATCCAACACACGAATGATAAAAAAGAATACAATAAAACACGAGCTACAAATATCAGCCTATGACGCCGGAGTGTCTGGACCATTCTGCCTTTGTGGCCGATCTACGAGTTCTATTCATACATCTTACGGTCATTCATAATGTCGTTTCTCAAATGGATGAAAAAGTCACCCATTCACAAAGTCAAATCGCTCATTGTTAATATTGAAGCGATATTGCTGGTGGTTAATTTTTTTTACACGAAACACAGGTATTTAAAAATTAACAACTGAGGTGTTAGATTTCTTTTCTTTGGTAACGGACTCGTACTATCGTATTTTTACTCAATGTGAAGTAATAAAAAATATTATTTATAATATTTTGGTGCAAAATTTTTTCATATATTGATGAATCACAATGTAAAGTTTTTGGGAGATTTTGACGGTAGCTTGAGCCATAAGACAGTTGATGACGACAGTATCTTACGGCGCCTAAGCTAAAACATTATCTTTCATATCACTATCAGCCATCGGGGCACTTGTTTTGTTATTCCCACTAGTAGATCACATGCGCATATATTTAATATACCTAATCGCATTACAATCAAAATCCATGTCAAACTAATAATTAATCAATAATTCAGGATCAGCAATCCGCCGGCGATAGAGTTCATGCCAAAACTCTCGTGTTAGATTTTACAAGGTTGTAGAACTCCATATTGAGTTTTTTTTTTTAATATTGAAGACGAAACGGTGCATGTGGCTCACTTTATAATAAGTACTGCACCCATGAACATCCGCGAACCAGAGGATTTTCAGGGTGCGTTGCTGACCTTTTAGATTTTTTTATAGATTAAGGTTGATAAACGGATACACAGTCCACCTGATGGTAAGTGGATGCTGTGACCCATGAACATCTACATCGATCCTCGATTAAGAATCAAAATGCAGATGCTTTGTTACCCCTGAGGACTAACATGAAATGCCTGGTTTCAAGTAAAAAGGTTCTTCGGTTCCGGGTTTCTAAACTCACCGTATGAAACACAGCAGCACTGAGCTGGTATTTTACGCTGGTATTCTGTGAGAGCATGGTCCTACCCCGGCCGAGCCGACCCACTCGTGCTACAACCATAATATGGACAAGAAAAGGTTTAGGCTCGTTTCTTAAAGGTTCCTAATTAATTCACTACTGTATAGCGATTTTGAAGTCAAAATAGAAAGAATGAACATTTCAAGCAGTCAGATCATTTCAATCATATATCAGTTATCAGGGGTGAAAACGCAATTTGAAGAAAGTTGTACATGTGTCTATTGACTATAGCCCTTTGAGCGACCTTGAGCTTCCCGATACGGCCAGCAGTGACGGACCACGTCTCAGATTGTTCCCACACTCGCATGTGTTAACTTGCACTGGTACCATCATGATTTCAATTTTGAGGTATAACTGACGAGAAGATGTGCCATACACAATAACGATGTTAAGTAGCATGCTTTTGCGTTTTAAATGATCAATCACGAGCTCAACGACGCTTTTATTGGTGTCGAGGCATTATATCTTAGTCCTGTGGGGTAATATCTGCATTTAGATGCGACAAACGAACTTACAGTTAATCTGATGGTGAGTGGCTACTGGAGACTATAGATACCTGCAGACAATTTCAAACAAAGAACGGTACCTATGCGTTATGACTTCTGAGGAATAAGATGTAATATCTCACAGCACATTACGGTTCTCTTTTTTATAGAATAAGGGTGACAAACGAGCACAGAGTCCACCTGATAGAAAGTGGTTGCTGTGGCCCATAGACATCTACATCTATCTTCGTTTGCGAATTAAAATGCATATGCGCTGTCAGCCGTGAGGACTATGATAGAATGCCTCTTTTCCAGTAAAATGGGTCTGCGGTTCTCTACGCTCACCATACGAAGCACAGCAGCATTAAGCTGCTATTTTATGCTGGTATTCTGTGAGAGCGTGGGCCTTCTCCGGTCGAGCCGACCCATTCGTGCTACAACTATACTATTAATATAGCTGCAGCATGGCTCTACCATGTATACTCTTATAACCAATGCAGGCACTATTTTATGGAGCAGAAATATGTAAGAGGGTGGTATCTACTTAGATCAATCCCTATGCAGAAATAAAACTACTTCCACCCAGTAAATGGCCAGCTGGACTCCATGAAAAGAAAAGGGATTCATATCACGTAGCAAAGGCTAGTAGGTGTCCTATAGGCCTAAACGTTTATCACCCTTAGTTGTTTAAAAAAAAGTATGAATTTTCTTAAAAGGTTAAGCTAAAAATATGAACTGGCATTTATAATGTTTTAGATACAAAAATATAGCAAGAGATGAACGATCTTGGCACGTTTGCGCTAAGCGATGCGTCAAATTGATACCAGGCTGTGAGAAGCGGGCAGCTGTTTGCGTGTCGCAGGGTGCTTTGGTCTTAAAATAGATTTTTGTTACATTGAATATTGTATAAAAGTTTTTATAAACAAGTGTACCGTTAACGTTACAGCTTATTAAGGTGACGCCAGTCGACATTTTTTCTAATCATTTGTGCCCCGGGCTGATGTTTGCGTATACGTCAGAGAGGACATCTATTTTCGACGCCTCAGCAGTTTTGTAGGCCATCCTCGCGTCACGTAGATCACGCACCGTCCCTGTTGGATCTTCTGCTGAGCTCTCATCCGGATGGATATCAGGTTTCCGTCGAAGCCCCTTTTCCTCGGATCATTGTCTTGTCCGGAGTATGGTGCCACTCACGTTGAAATCGCAGTTGCTTTCTGCAGGCTGCCGCCGTGTTTGGCAATATAGGTCGGCCTATCGTGATGGGATATGGTCTTTCTTTGCATCCTATCCTTGGCAGCGTCGTAGTTAATTCTGTTGCTGATGTAGTACTTCAAGGTATGGAACATTTTACTCCTTCCTCTGTGGTGCCCATCGGAGGCAGATTTCAGCCATGGTTTAGTCGCTCCTGTAAAATAGCATCACGCTACAAGCAGGAGTGCTGTCGCGCCTGGGCTGACGCATCAACGTCGTGGGGTGTAAACACCAGCGCGAAGTATAATACCGCCTCCAGGTCCTTCAAAAAAGTCATTGCCAAGGCAAAGTTAGAGCACATAGGCAGAATTGGCGAGAAACTAGTTCAGCTTTCTTCGGGAACCCGTGTATTCTGGTCTCTCGCCAAGGCTGTCCAAGGCAACTTCTGTCAGCCATCTCTTCTATCTCTGCACAGGAAGAACGACTCACTGACCCATGCCGCAAAGGAGAAAGCCGATCAGCTAGACTCTTCCTTTGCGTCCAACTCGACTCTCGATGACGGGGTAACACACCGCCGACCATCCCGCAATCTGCGTGATGCTTTATACACCGGTTTACCAATATTTCTGGGGAAAATGTCGCCGAAACTTGTGTCTGAAGTTGAGATTATGTTGAAAAAAGTCTCGCACTGGGAGCAAATAAATCTAGTCCAGTTCAATCCCAAGAAGACACAAGTTTGCGCGTTTACCGATAAAAAGAATCCCTTTGTCGTATCTCCTCAGTTTCAAGACACCACTTGTTGCCTCAGCCAGTATCGGTATCCTAAGTGTCGACATATCGAGTGACATGCAGTTTCGTCGTCACTTGGAAGAGAAGACCAAAAGGGCCTCTAAAAAGCTTGGCGTGCTCAGCAGAGCGGGACAGTATTTCATGCCGGCACACCGCTTGCAACTTTACAAGGCACAGGTTCGGCCGCACATGGAATACTGTTCCCATCTCTGCCAGCTCCTTCCATTTGATCACATCCATCACAGAGCTGTTCGAATCGTCGGCGACCGAACTATTTCCGATCGGCTTGACTCACTGGCACTGCGTAGAGATGTTGCATCTCTTTTTATGTATTTTATCGCATTTACCACGGGGAGTGCTCTGAGGAATGTCCGCACAAATTCCAACCGCACAATTTCACCATTGCACATCGCTATAAAAATCTGGATGACTGGCGGTCCACCACTGTGTGATTTAAAAGAAGTTTTCTTCCTCGCACAACTTCCTGGTGGAATCGACTACCACCAGAGATTTTTCCGGATCGATACGACTTAGGGACTGCGTGATAAACTTAGAAATGAGGATATCCGCAGTGGAACCAGAGTAACCGACATAGCTCAAAATATCAGTAATGTGAAGCGCTATATATAGCTCATAAACCGACAGTCGATGAAAGAGAAAGGTTCTCGAGTGGCTACCTCGTACAGGTAAGCGAAGTGCAGGACGGGCGGCGCCCTAGATTGAGTGACGAACTGGTAAGAGACGCAGGATGTAGATGGATGCAGGTGGCAGATGGATGCAGGTGGCTCAGGACCGTGCTTTGTGTCATTCCTTGGGGAGGTCTATGTTCAGCAGTGGACTTGTGAATGGCTGTAAATGATGATAATAATAAGTTGGTGATTTACTCGGTATTGAAACTTTATTACTTATGTTAAATACAAACACAATATTACAACAACATTAAATTATTGATAGGTCTTCAGTCTTCACGCAATCAACGCGCGAACACCTATCAATAATCTAAGATTACAACATATGTACAATGTGCCCATATTTAATTATTTTTATAATGACATAAAATTATTGAATCCGTTACTATGGTTATAGAACTATATTTAAAAGCACATCAGTTTGGACACATGAGTCGAAACTTAGGCTTAGGCTTAGGACACATTAGTCTCTCCGCCGCGAATCCTGTTTCTTTACCGGTATTTCTTTACTCTAAACAGGAAGCATCTGATCTATATATAACGTCTTGTAACTCCCTCATCTCTCTACGTCAAACGTAAAATTAATCCTTAATTTTATTACGGAGAAAAACTTATATTCACAACAATTTCATGCATAGAATTCGTAGCATTTAAGAAAACTAAGTCAACTATAAATCTATAATTTAATAAACGATACAGTGTAAAGGAATGGGCAGTTACAAAATCATTCACCATATCAAATTTCATTCCATTCATTCGTATATTCGAGTAGCACTTTTGATGCTGATTCTAACAATGTGTTTGACTTCGCGCCGCTAAATGGAGGCATGCGTGAAATACTTTTACAATTCATGATGCGAGTGTAATAAAAAATGTGCAAATTCTTCCATAACAAATCTACTTTTATTTTTTTATACAATAAGGGTGACAAGGTAAGTGGATGCTGTGGTCCACAGACATCTACATTTATCTTCGATTAAAAATCAAAATGCAGATGCGTTGTCACTCCTGAGGTCTAAGGTGGAATGCCTTGTGTCCAGTAAAAATCATATCTATTTTTCTATACTCACCATACGAAACACAGAAGCATTGGGCTGTTATTTTACGATAGCATTCTGAGACAGTGTGGTCATTCCCCGATCGAGCCGACCATTTCTTTCTACAACCATAATATAGCTGCAACGTGACTCTACCACGTTTACAATACTTTTACAGTTCCCGATGCGACTATAATAATTCAGCTATGTGTAAATTACTTTATATCTTCATTTTATTTAAAGTGTAGGTACCTACTACGCTACGTCATATGTGGTGTTGTATAGTTTATATGATGAAGTTACTACAACAGTTTAAAATCCACGCTTGTGATAACCGCCTCATTAATTTTCCAGAAAATTCTTTTATGAAACTGAAGTGACAAACGAACTCACAGTCCAGCTGATGGTAGCTGACTACTGCAGTCCATAGACACCTGTAGCTAACTTCAAAGAAGGGTACAGATGACACTGGGGACTAAAATGGGATGCCTCACACCCTGTCATTATGCTCTATATAACCTTCAAACAGGAACAAATCAGTGCAAGTACTGATGTTTGGTGGCAGAAATAGGTAAAAGGGTGGAATCTACATAGACAGACTCCGAGGCAGAAAAGGAGACCTATCACATGAGTACGAGCTCCCAGTTATTTGCTCATCAAGAAAAGGAACAGAAATAAAAAGGCTAGAGCACAAGGAGAGCGTATACATGTTGATGATGCGATAGATCGATGAATGAGTTGTCTTGGCCGGGACGTTGGTATTTTCTCAAAAAATACCAACGTGTAGCAGCACCTTAATGCTGCTGTTTTTCGTATGGCGAATGTTAAAAACCGGAGACCCTTTTCATTGGTAACTGGGCATTCCATCTTAGTTTCTTTTTATAGGATAAGGGTACAAACGAGCACACAGTCCACCAGCGTGAAGTAGAGATTTACCTCTGCGTTTCGCTTGGTGAGTGCAGGTGGCCGGAGGCCCTTTTTACTGGAAATGAGGCATTCCATCTTAGTCCTCACGGGTGACAACGCATCTACATTTTGATTTGTAATAGATAGATGTTGATGTCTATGGGCCGCAGCAACCACTTACCATCAGGTGGACTGTGTGCTCGTTTGTCACCCTTATCCTATAAAAAAAAACCTGATGGTAAGTGGTTGCTGTGGCCCATATACATCTACATCTATCTTCGATTAAGAATCAAAATGCAGATGCGTTGTCACTAGACTTGAACGAGTACTCGGTTTGGATTCGGTACTCGGTGGATTCGGCCTTTTTTTAGGGTTCGGCCGAGCACCGAGTATTAACGGCCGAGTACCGAGTACTCGGCCTTAAATATATTCCAGAGAAAAAGAAAGACAAAAAGCCACTTTTTATCATTATTATTATATTAGACACATTAAAACATCAGGAAAATGAGAAGCAGCAGAAATATTTAGAACGTACATAAGAATCTATAATAGAAATTATTATTACTAATATTTAAAATTTAAAAGAGGAAGATTGTGATGCAAAAACACTAGTTTTCGGCCCTATTTGGTTCTAGTTTGTACGGGAAATAACCGCACGCCGACCGCTATCGCGTTTTTTTTGAAGCCGAGTTTTCGGCCGAGTACTCGGCCAAATCCAGGCCGAGTACCCGGTGGCCGAGTACTTGGCGAATCATTACTCGTTCCATGTCTAGTGGTCACCCGTGAGGACTAAGATGGAATGCCTCGTTTCCAGTAATAAGGGTTTCCGGTTCACTACACTTACCAAACGAAACACAGCAGCGTTAAGCTGCTATTTTACGTTGCTGTGAAAGCGTGGTCCTTCCCTGGTCGAGCCGACCCATTCGTGCTACAACCATAATATTGCTGCAGTATGGCTCTACCACCTATAAATATAGTTCTCAGGAATGACAATGCATCTGTATTTTGATTCTTAAGAGCGTAGTCGGTCTGCGCGGGAATTGAGAAATAGGTATTTGAAGAAACTATTGCCGTCGCACTGCGCCCGAGCAACCGAGGTATCAATATGTGAGTGAATAATCTGTATTTGTGTGCGTAGCTCAGTACCACGCATCTTCCGTGCGCACCATGTTTACGGACTTGATTCTTTGCTTCACTGTTTTGACTCGGCTTGTGGATTGGATTTGAATACCTATTTATTTTGTTCTAACGACTAGAGAAAAATCGTGAGTATTATTTTATTTGTAAATAAATTTTATCATTTTACCCCCTTCAAATCGACAAAAGAAATTCAATAATTTAACAAAATACTGCTTGTAAGGTACAAGTAGTGTTTTGTTAAATTATTGAATTTTGTTTGATAAAATGTCAACTTACAAATATAATCATATCATAATAATTTTTGTTTCAGGTAAACCCTTTTTCGTTAATAATGGGTCGAAGAAAAGGGAATAAAACGCGTCTATTCTTGAGTCTTAAGAGAAAAAACCTTAATTTACGTATTTTACGATGCTTTACGTATATAACGGAAGATTAATTTTGAACTGTGTACAGTGCCATCCAATTAATTAAAATTTCATAGCTATTATGGTCAAAGGAGCGTGAGGTAGTCAATTTTGAATGGCATGGCTGGATTCTACTCGAGATAGTCCTTGTCATAAGGCGATAACTATATAAAAACAGCAACAATAATGCTTAGTATCTTTGTTTCGCACGTGGTTTATCCCATCTCGGCCTAAGATGTTTTTATTTTTAATACGTCTTTGATCTCAGCGGATAAAATACCACCTGTTGCTCTTAATATGCATTCATGTCAAATTACAATATGCATTTAAGTAGGTATATATTGCCTATCTCTATGGCAATCAAATATAAAACTGTATAATTGAAATTCACCTTCCGACTGGGGTTGCCATCGCTGATAGGGCTTTTACTTGTTTTATAATTTTTAACTGACTTTCAAAAAAGGAGGGGGTTATATGTTCGACTGTATGTATTTTTTATGTATGTTCACCGATTTCTCCGTCAATTGTGGACTGATTTTCAATTTTTTTTTATTCGAAAGGTTACTCTTGAGGTGGTCCCATTGCCATCAAGTCATAACTCAGAATATGATCCCAGGGAAATTGACGGCAAACCTCAAATTTTATAGACACATTTAATGTTTTTTATATACTTTTTAACGCATCCATTTGTGCCTGGTAATCTTCATCTCATGTTGCTTAGATGATGATGGAAGGTATAAGTTAGGGTGGATGGGATTCCAAGAAAATTAAGGGCAATACACACATTTTATGGGCATTGTTTGAACAACATACTTCTCATGTGATCCGATGGTCATCATGTCAGGATCTAATGAAGGGATCATTGAGAAATCGAGGGAACTCTCCAATTTTATAGACACATATAGGCATTATACCTGGTAATCATCATATGAAGTTGCTGACCTGATGATGAAATTTATAAGTCAGGATCTGATGATGGGATCCCAGGACAATCAAGAGAAACCCTCAAATTGCATAGGCACTTAAATGTTTTTTTCATGCAACTTTCAGAGAGAGTCGAGAACCTTTTGAAGAAAACGCAAGCTTTTTTTCGTCGGGGTTGATCAGCTGGTGATCTTCTGGTCTACCTGACTCATAGATGGGCGGAGGTAGTAGAGTCCAAGGGGGAGGGATCCTCGGCGTCGACATATCGAGTGACGTGCAGTTTCGTGGTCACTTGGAAGAGAAGGCCAAATTGGCCTCTAAAAAGCTTGGCGTGCTCAGCAGAGCGGAACAATATTTCATGCCGGCACACCACTTGCAACTTTACAAGGCGCAGGTTCGGCCTCACATGGAATACTGTTCCCATATCTGGGCTAGGGCTCCCCAGTGCCAACTCCTTCCACTTGACCGCATCCAGCGCAGAGCAGCTCGAATCGTCGACGACCGACTCCTTTCTCGATTCATTGGCGCTCCGAAGAGATGTTGCATCCCTTTGCATTTTCTTTCGCATTTACCACGGGGAGTGTTCTGAAGAACTGTTCGGATTAATCCCAGCCGCCTTTCACGAACGCACATCTGGATGATTGGCGGTCCACCACTGTGCGATTTAGAAGATGTTTTCTTCCTCGCACAACTTCCTTGTGGAATCGATTACCATCAGCGATTTTTCCAGACCGATAAGACTTAGGCAACTTCAAGAAAAGAGTCTACTCCTTTTTAAAAGGCCGGCAACGCCTTTTTTTCACGAATTTTTTCCACGAATGCCTTCTCCCTGAAATAATTGACGGTCGGATACCACGAAATTTACCTGCAAGAGAAAGGATGGAAAGGACGACAGAAAAAATGTACATATTAATTATTATATGACTTATTATATTATATTATTCTTAACTTATGTAAAATACCCACAAGCACCTCTTCTGCCACATGAATATTAAGAATTTACTTAAGAGCAATCATTATTTTATAAAGTAAAGTAAGTAGAAAAAAAGTAAGTAAGCCCCAGTAAAGCTGGCAAATCAAGTAAGCAGAATTATTCACCAAGCAGTAGAATGCGAACATTAGTTACGTATTATTTCACTAAATTTCGCTAAAGGTCTTTTCAAATAATACTAAACGCAAACTCGCTAAATTGTTACTTCGTTGTCTTAATAATTTCACTGTTCTGTGCCGCCTGTAAATCAGAATAGTACGATACGTCGTTACGTCGATATCGACTGACATCACTATGATATCGATAAAAACTTCGACAGTTGTTACTTTCCTAATTCTTTAGACTAATAAGTACTTATCAGTCTAACCACCCCTCACCTCTGGTCTCCCCCCGTAGAGTGCGATAGGGACAACTGCAGCTCAGAACGATTTCACCTACAAAAACCATGACCGATCGACATTTCGTATTCTCCTGTTTTCTCCTCGAAAACTAAGCAGATTAAATTATTTTTGGTATCAAAATTTAAAGGAAGAATAGGTCTATGCTTCTATCATTTTCTTTTATCTTAAAAACGTTTCAAATTTGTTTGGTAGTCGTCTGATTACGGAGGTAAAAACGGGACATTTTTTTTTGGTTTTTGGAAAGTCATATTTATTTTTGTAATATTTTTTTGGAAAAAAATAAATGATAGGGGCATGCCTTCAATAGACCTTGATTTTTATAAACAAAACCGATTACTCTAGAGGCATCATCCAGGAAGAAAATAGGGGAATACATTTGTATGGAAAAAATGCAGCCCGTCTACGTTCTTAATCGAGGATAATGTAGATGTCTATGAGTCACAGCGTTCACTTACTATCAGGTGAACTATGTGCTCGTCTGTCACATTTATTCTAAAATATGCGTGTGCTGCGCGGACGATTTGAAGTAAGGTCCGATCGAAAACTCGGTCTCGGTGTCAATTTCATTTTCGAAAAAGTTTCAACCATGGTTGAAAAATTTATGTGAACTTAAAGTTTTGTATAAAGCTGGACAATATTATGATGAAAGGCGACAGAATCTAAAAGGTCGCAAGGCGAATAAATCCCAGGTTTTAGCATAAAAATTAGAATATATTTTTATGTTTTCTGATATTTGCTGTATTTATAAATAAATTTTTAAATTCTCGGTCTCGATGAGGTTAAAAACTCTCGGTTCTTAATGAGAAGTAATTTAAACAGTTTCGTACTATATAACTGATATTGAAACGGCACGTACTAAGTATTTCAGGAGCACTAATTTATTATGTTGGGCCCTAAGCGAAAAAAAGCGGGCGTATTAAATTGAATAGCCCGCAATAAAGTGAAAAGGGAGCATTTAGATACTCTCAATACATTCTCTCAAAGAGATTTTAAGTCTAAGAGGCCATAAATTACTCCAATCGATCCACCACGAACAAATTTCGGTCCACTTTATACAATAGTAGGTACTATGAGATTTTAAAAATGCATCACACTTACGATGACAATAGAGAAAAGTTGAATGAACGTAAAATTATGAATGAGACGCCATTTTGGAATGTAAAGTCACTGGTGATAGACATTCCGCCATTTTCTTTTATTTATGTGGAATACGATTACGAGTGGACGAAATTGTTGATTTGTGAATTATTGGCTAATATAAGTGTTAGTAGCACTCCTTTTTTCCTGGAGAAATCCTCATGGATACGTTTCGCTGTGGAGACAACGAAAAGGTTATGCCGGAGGTTATGCCGGTGTAAAACCCCACGGTGGTCACAATCAGTGTATACGAGGAGTCCTGGAATCTCCGTTCGGGACGCAACCGGGGCCCTTCTGTCACTTTGCTTTATTAAAGTACGTCCCGGGGGCAGTCTTTAATGCCCCAGCACCCTCGCAGTGCTATCACGGTGCTCGGGACCACTTCCGAGTCATCTTCCTCCTCAGCAAAAAACAATTTAAATAGATCTCTTTATGAGGTGGAGCCACGCTATAGCTGTGTTAAGGCTGCAGCATGAATGGGTCAGCTTGACCGGGTAAGGACCACGCTCCCACAGAATGCCAGCGTGAAACAGCAGAATAATGCTGCTGTGTATCGTATGGTCAGTGTGGAGAACCGGAGACTCTTTTTACTGGAAACAAGGCATCCCATCTTAGTCCTCACGGGTGACAACGCATCTGCATTTGGATTATTTATCGAATATACTTAGATGTAGATATCTATATACCAAAGCATACATTTATCATCAGGTGGACTGTGTGCTCGCTTGTTATCTTTATTCTATAAAAAAATAAATAAGCATAAAAATCTCTTTAAACGAGACACGTTACGTAAATACAGTAAATATAATAAACTTGATCACAAAACGAACATCTGTAGTTAACAATAGCAATAAATCGATTACCTTACAAATAGAACTTTCCATAAGTTTTTTGTCGATAATTTGTCTTGCTGAGGTTATTTATAGCGTAGATGGGCGGGTTTAAGAATTTTATTTAGCGTAAAATCCATTGTAAAAATCATATAAGAATGGATAATATGCGAGAAGTGTGACAAGATGGCATTTAATGACGCGTCAAATTTGTCCCAAGCTGCGTGATAGGCAGATGTTTTATTAAGATAACATGTATCTAATTTAATGAGCTCGGGCCGATCGAAGATAATCCGTGTTCATTATTAGCGTGCGAGTCCTCAAACCCGTCCTTCCGTTGGGTGCAATGATAAATGTGTGAAAATATTTCACAGCATTTCATCATCATCATCACAACCCGTCAAAGTCCACTGCTGAACGTCGACCCCTCCTAAGATTGCCTTATTAGGGGAATATTTGTCTTAGTTGCCAAGATTGGCAGGCAGTTGGCAACCGCAGCTTTTTTAATCTAGTTATTATAAGAAAGACGCTGCGACCATTCTCCTGGCTTGTTTCCCTCTTTTTTTATGGGAGAGGGGGCAAATGAGCATACGGTTCACCTGATGGTAAGTGACTACTGCCACCCATGAACAAATGCGACTCCAAGGGAATTGCAGGTGCGTTGCCGGCTTTATAAAAAGGAGTAAGATCTTTTGTTGGAGGTCCCTAAGTCGTATCGGGCCGGAAAAATCGCCAGTGGTAAATTATTCCACAGGGAGGTCGTACGCGGAAGAAACTTCTAGTGAAACGTAAAGTGGTGGACCACTAAGCATCCAGATAGTATGGATGGTATCGGGAGTTTTGCCGAGATGTGCGTTCGTGAAATTTGGCGGCTGGGATTAGTCCAAACAATTTCTTAGCACTCCCCGTGGTAAATGCGAAAGAAAATGCAAAGAGATGCAACATCTCTTGGCAGCGCCAGTCAATCGAGCTGATCGGTAAGGATTCGGTCGTCGGCGATTCGAGCCGCTCTGCACTGGTTGCGGTCAAGTGGAAGAAGCTGGCACTAGGGAGCCCCACCTTTTAAAGTTGCAAACGGTGTGCCGGCATGAAATACTATCCCGCTCTGTTAAGCACGCCAGCTTTATAGAGGCCAATTTGGCCTTCTCTTTCAAGTGAGCACGAAACTGTACGTCACTCGATATGTCGACGCCGATGATTCCGATACTGGCTGAGGCAACAAGGGGAGTGCCATGAAACTGAGGAGATACGACAGAGGAGTTCTTTTTAGCGGTAAACGCGCAAGTTTGTGTCTGCTGAGGATTAAACTGGACTGTATTTAGTTGCCCCCAATCCGAGACTGTGTTCAGCAAAGACTCGACTTGACTTCAGACACAAGTTTGTTTCGGCACTCGGCGAGACTAGACTATGAGATAATGCCTCGTTTCCAGTAAAAATAGCTCTCCGGTTCTTTACACTCACCATATGAAACAGCTAATAAGCTGCTATTTTACGTTGGTATTCTGTGAGAGCGTGGTCCTATCCCGGTC
This sequence comes from Parnassius glacialis, assembly GCA_033319125.1. Lineage (NCBI taxonomy): Eukaryota > Metazoa > Arthropoda > Insecta > Lepidoptera > Papilionidae > Parnassius > Parnassius glacialis. The sequence continues at coordinate 41,759,748 of JAVANC010000009.1, read as the reverse complement.
GACACATTCGTGCTTCAACCATACTGTAGCTGCAGCGTGGCTCTACCACGTACAAAATTGTTTACAAAACGTGTTTGTTTGTTACACCTACTTTTATTACTAAGCCATTCTTCTTCATTATTAGAATGTAATAAGTCCACCGCTTGCCATAGACGTCTACCATCGTAGGGAGGATATGATTACTGTCACGAATGTCAGGAAGATTGAAGATATTATTACAGCCCCGTAATATTTAAAGTTAATAAAGTTAAAGTTATAGCCTCTCATTTCAGAGACGGTTTTAGAGTTTTAAGGAAATGTCCGCCGCGCTGCTCCAATGCGTGTTGGCGAACTTCACATGTCTACAATAATTTTTTGTCTTATCTCTCAGATATGCAGGTTCCCTCACGATGTTTTCCTTCACCGCCGATCTCGTTGTAAATCAGCACTTATAATTGCAATTAACAATTTTATTAATGCCGGCACGTACCTAGTATTTGGTAGTTTATGGGTAGTTTAGAATTCCTCGTAATACTTAATCACTGAATATCTGGACTGTAAATTCGTTTATCACCTTACTTTTATAAAAGAATTATATCATAACAAAAGTTTATGTAAGTAGATCAGGTACAGATTAAATTATGTTACTACGTACCTAAGCTCAGGGGTTAACAAATTTCGTCCATCTTTTTTATCGTAAACAGTTTACTATTATCTTCTTAATCGAATCTGCTGTACAGTACCTGAGGGTAGTATGTTCATCCGGTTAATATGGTCATTTTCTTAAAACTCAAAACCTACAGCTTTGTTTGCTTAGATAGATCTCTGATACGATCAAAAGCTCTTCATCAGTCAATCAAATAATAAAGAGTCAAAATGGCGCTTTTTTATAGGAGAAGGGTGACAAACGAGCACACAGTCCACCTGATGGTAAGTGGTTGCTGTGGGCCATAGACATCTACATCTATCCTCGATTATGAATCCAAATGCAGATGCGTTGTCACCCGTGAGGACTAAGATGGAATGCCTCGTTTCCAGTAAAAAAGGGTCTCCGGTTCTCTACACTCACCATACGAAACACAGCAACCTTAAGCTGCTATTTGACGCTGGTATTCTGTGAGAGCGTGGTCCTTCCCCGGTCGAGCCGACCCATTCGTGCTACAACTATAATATAGTTGCAGCATGGCTCTACCACGCTTTTTATTGACTGCGCTGCTTTATTGACGCCATTTTGACAGTTGACATTATGGTAAATATTATAAGTAGTCAATTTTAGTATTGTGTAGTGTTGTTATTTTTTTTCTTTGTTGGTTTTTCGAAGTGTTCCTTCGAAGCTTGTTTGCTATTTTTTCTTAATATGTATATTAGTTATAGTATACGACTTTGTGTTTTTGTCTCTGTCCTCCTCATAGTTTTGGTTTTATAGGGCAGCAAAGCTTAATTACAAGACGTCTCGTGAATTTTTTTTATAAATATAGGTATAAATAATTATTTTATTTCAGACTTATTATCCATATTTGTTCAAAATTTATAATCTATAGACATATGACCTAACCACAGCCTAAGAAGAACTTAAGTTAGCCTGCCTATAACCTAGGACTAGTATTCACATTAAATAAAATTAAAATGCCACCTAGCAGCTTTGGTCTCAATGGAAAGGCGTGCTATTGGTGACCCAAATTTAGTTAAAACCAATCTTACCAGCCTCGAACACAGACGCAAAGTAGCCAGCCTTTCGGTTTTCTACAGGATGCATTTCGGGGAGTGTGCGCAGGAATTGCATATTTCCTCCCTCTCCCTCCCACCATCGGACAACCAGACGTTCGGCCAGTCTCCACCCTTTCCTTGTTGACTTACCACGCATTTGAACCAAACTGTTCGCCACGTCGTTAATCATGCGTACAGCAAAGGAGTCGAATAAGTTGCCAGCATCTGTCTTTCCATCCGATTACAGTGTAGGAGTCTTCAAGGCAAGAGTGAATAGGCTTTTATTAAGTCAGTGCGCTTCACCAACTTAGGGTACATCATCACTTACCATTAGGTGGTATCGCTGATAAGCTCTGGCTTAGAAGAATATTTAAAAAAAATTAAAATTATCTTACTCTCCGAGTTCATGTCTTTAATTATTTTTATGAAATAAAAAATTTAAATTCTAACAAAGAATAGAAAAGAACAAACATAAATAAAATAATACGCTTAATCCTCTAATTAATGATTCGAGCGTTACGAATCACCGCACTGGTAAGTGTACACAAAACTAATAATTCATGAATGGAAGAATGAAAACAAATTAAATGTTTAATTCAATTTGTGTATGTCACTGGTTTTATTCGACACACATCATGCTACAGAAATAGTTTTGCACACGTGTGTCCATTTATCAACCTTACTGCTATTGTATTAAAAGCAATAATGATGCAATACAGAAAAGTACGAGAATTCATTAATTTGTTGCTTCAATCGAGGGTTTAATACATTCGCGGCTCAAAATAATGTCGCAAATTGCTCGGGGATTTGTTAACAAGTTTCAACCGCTCTTACGTTTATTTTTATGTGGCTTACTATTGAGGGGTTAATATTGCAGATTTACAATGTCGTAAGTCCAATACAAATTTATAGGATATTGAACTTAAAAGCATAAGATTTTCGATTCTGTATCGATAAATTAATATATAGTGAAAAAACTCGAATCAAAGGAACATATGTACGGTACTTCTAGGATAATCAGAAACAGCGAGAAGGATACTTACGCCACTTTGATAAATAAAAATAATTTATTGTGTTTGTAATTGTACGTAATTGTTGTAATGAATAAAACTGAATTAATGAATTATATTTATACTGTGGACCATGAGATCCGTAATACACTAGGTTTGACACTTATTTAAAACACGAATTTGATCCTTACTAGCAGTAAAATTTTGACATGATGTTAAGTGGATGCTGCGGCACATAGTCTTCTACATCTATCCTCGATTTAGAATCAAAATACAGGTGTGTTATCATCCCTGAGGACTAAGATGGAATGCCTTGTTTCCAGTAATAAGGGTCTCCGGTTTTCTACACTCACCATACGAAACTCAGCAGCATAGAGCTGCTATTTTACGCTGGTATTCTGTGAGAGCGTGTGTTGCAACCATAGTGCAGCACGGCTCTACAACGTAAAGTAAACGTAACGTAAATAAAAGTGCTAAAACCATCTCAACAATAGTTAAACAATCGAAATATATTTCGATTGTTTAACTATTGTTTCTGTTTATTTTTTACGTGATAAAGCCATGATGTAGCTATATTAATAGTATAGTTGTAGCACAAATGGGTCGGCTCGATCGGGGTAAGACCTCTCACACAATAGTAGCATAAAATAGCAGCTTAATGCTGCTGTGTTTTGTATGGTGAGTGTAGAAAACCGGAGACCTATTTTACTGAAAAAGGTGCATTCTATCTTAGCCCTCACGGCTGACAACGCATTTTAATTCGCAAACGTAGATGTCTATGGGCCAAAGCAACCACTTACAATCAGGTGGACTGTGTGCTCGTTTGTCACCTTTTATCTATTAAAAAAAATATGTGATTCATGGGATAGGCAAAGGGTTAATATCTATCATATAAGATTAAGGGCTGATTTTTCAGTACCTATTAAAAGTAATCCATTAAAGAAACTATAACCCGACTTAATATAAAACTAAAACAATTGAACTATTTTATTTAAAATATGTAATACTTAATTTTATCCTATGAATAATTTTCATTAGATGAATGAAAAGTCGGCCCTAAATAAGCTGACTTTTGTGTATAGGACAAGGCTGACAAACGAGCACACAGTCCACCTGATGGTAAATGGTTGCTGCGGCCCATAGACATCTAGGAGTCTCCAGTTCTTTCACTCACCATACGAAACACAGCAGCATTAAGCGGTTATATTACGCTGGTATTCTGTGAGAGCGTGGTCCTTCCCCGGTCGAGCCAACCCATTCGTGCTACAACTATACTTCTAATATATCTGCTTCACCACGTTTATTTTTAACCGAATATGAAGAAAACAAAAGAAGGGTAATGTTTTGGCTATCAAATGGTAATATTTCTGATAAGAGAAAAAAGCAGCAGCGTTTATTCCGACGGAATATCAGCGCTGCGTTAACACTGTCACTGTACCATTATGCTTAGTCGGTTGCCTTTTGTTGCTGCGATCCTTTTTCTGCCGACTTCCAAAAAGGAGACGGTACTCAATTAGACTGTATGTTTTTTTTTTATGTGTGTTACCTCATAACTTTTTACTGGGTGAACCGATTTCAATTATTCTTTTTTTATTTGGAAGCTGCTACTCCTCGTGTGGTCCCGTATGAATATGATCAAGGTTAGACCAATAGTTTTTGAGTTATTTTTAATAACTTATATTGAAGTCGGCTGTACAAAATTTGTAATTTTAAATTATTTTAATGTTTTGTTATGATTTTTTTGTTTGTAAAATTATTTTTATTAGTATCGTCGCCTTTTTGAAGTCGGTAGATAACCCTGTATATATCTTTACATATAAAAATTACGTGTTACACTCCGAAACTACTGAATTGATTTCAATACAATTTTGCATAGTGTATACAGTTTGGTCCAACTTGAGAGATAGGATAATTTTTATCCCGAGAAGTGATCCTCAACGTTTTTTATAAGGAATGTAAGAATTTTTTTGTAAGACAAAGGGTCGTTGAAGAGGGCAGAACAACGTCTGCCTGGCCAGCTAGTATATATATACAACAAAACACAGTTTATTATATTAATGATTTCAATAGGTCAAGTCGTCCAGAAGTTACACGATCATTAACAGATGCACCACCTCCTTCCTTTAGAAAAACTATGATAAAATAAAAACGTATTACGTTAATTTAGTGGCCCAACTATATTTTTCCAGTTACTCAAAACTCAAAAGATACCGCTATGCAATTCAAACGCTTTTGTGAGATTATGCACTTCTGTTATGAAGTTCATTCGGAACTAAGTTTCATTGCAAGTTACGAGAGTCTTTTGAATATTATGAATGAAACACGAGTGAGTCTAGGCAACACTTTTTTTAAGCATAATGGTAAGTGGATGCTGTGGTCCATAGACATCTACATCTACGTTTATCCTCGATTTTAAATTAAAATGTGAATGCTTTGTCATCTCTTACTGAGGACTTAAATGAAATACTTAATTTGCAGAGAATATGGTGATCGGTTCTCTTCACTCGCCATATAAACCACAGCAGCATTAAGCTGCAATTCGATCGAAACATCAATCGATCTGTGTCATGTGTTGAGTTTATAACATTACTTGGGTAGGTACATAGTACATACATATATCGTACGTATTTCTGCTGAAAAATAACTGTTTGTTCTTATGTGTTCCATTATCCTACCGCAGGTTACCATCTACACTTGGTTGATATTCCAAATATTCGTACTTAGCGTGGTAGAGCCATGCTGCAGCTACATTAGTATCTAGTATAGTTGTAGCACGAATGGGTCGGCTCGACCGAGGAAGGACCACGCTCTCACAGAATACCAGCGTAAAATAGCAGCTTAGCGCTGCTGTGTTTCGTATGGTGAGTGTAGAAAACTGGAGACTCTTTTTACTGGAAATGAGGCTTTCCATCTTAGTCCTCACGGGTGATAACGCATCTGCATTTTGATTTATAATAGAGGATAGATGTAGATGTCTATGGGCCGCAGCAAACACTTATCATCAGGTGGACTGTGTGCTCGTTTGTCACTCTTATCCTATAAAAAAGTTCTATAAGTCATCTTTCATGATGCGCACAGCCAATGAGTGGAATGCCCTGACGGCTTCTTTTTTTCCGAGTGCATATAAACTTAACCTCTTCAAGGCGCGTGTTAACAGGCTTCTCCTGGGTAAACTCGTTCCATCGTAGACTTCATCTTTGACCTCGGACCAGATGGAGGTAAAGAGTGAGCTCGTTTTTAATGAAAAAGGTATACAGAGCAAGTATAATCACAAGCTATGAACATTCCATTTTATTCCTCGGAGGTGTCTACGCATCTGTAGTTTTCTTTGTTTAAAGATGGCTGCAGATGTCTATGGACTGCAATAGGTACATATGGTAGACCATAAGTTCGTTTGTTCGCATGACAGGCTCCATACCATCGTAATACACGTTTATAGTAGGGGAGTCCTCTTTAGTTTATTTTTTTATTTTCGTTGGTATAGCGGCAACAGAAATACACATTCATTGAAAATTTCAACTGTCTACCTATTACGGATCATGAGATACAGCCCGCTAACAGACAGACGGACGGACAGCGCAGACTTAGTAATAGGGTCCTGGTTTCGGTTTGAGTACGGAAACCTAAAAGCAAAGTTTTTCTACTATACGCGAATTAACCTTCTACCATTCCTCACAATAGATAAATATAAGATTGTCAAATAATCTCCCCACTAAACTAACGTATTCTGTTATTTATATTCACAAATTTGGAAGTGATTGACAGAACTCAGTAGGATAGTTAACATACTATTATAAGATTAAAGAGACGAAAAAAATGTTGCAATAAATGGCACGCGTGTATTTCACCCCAGATTTCAAAAAATTGGGGAAGAATAATGTAGGAATAATGCGATTTAGTTCAAATTTCTTTGTTCCCTACGATACATTTTATCAACCTTTGTTCTTTTTTTAAACTATAATAGCTGAAATGAATTAAAGTTGGTAAAACTTACCTAGGTAAATCCGCTCGATAAAATAAAATGATGTGTCTTACCTAGTTTGAAGAGCACCTCCCGCCCTCCCTGAATTGCGTGCAGTATCCCCGTCACCACTAATCCCAGCACCACTACTCCCAACACCACTACACTAGGAAAGACACACAACTGACGACAAAACAACACGTGTTTCGCCTCTACACGAGGCATCCTCAGGTGATGTAGACTCTGCGCTGGCTGACCGATAAGTAGTAGCAGTTGTTTTGGCTCGCCGCGTTTTTCACTACTTATTATATTAATGAGGGCTTATAATTTTCTGATCACCAGATGTCGCTAGTTGACACTGAGGTAAAGTTTTTTGCCAGACAATGTCATTTAATTGAAAGTTAATTTTTAATAAAAGATTATTAGTTTCTAGAGTGATAAATTAATACAGAAAACAATGCCTCAGTGCTTTTCTCTTTAATTTTTTGCACATTTTTAATTATTTTTTAAAAATACTACTTTTATGAATATCTATAGTTTGGTTTATTTATTTTATTCTTATTAATGCAAAATATTGCTAATAATACAGAAAGAAATATTCATCATCATCATCATTACAGCCCTTCACAAGTCCACTGCTGAACATAGACCTCCCCCAAAGAATGCCACAAAGCACGGTCCTGAGCCACCTGCATCCATCGACTTCCTGCATGACTTACCAGGTCGTCACTCCATCTCGTCACGCCCTACACTTCGCCTACCGGTACGAGGCCGCCACTCGAGAACCTTTCTTCCCCATCGGTTGTCGGTTCTTCGAGCTATATGGCCGGCCCACTGCCACTTCAGCTTACTAATCCGTTGGGCTATGTTGGTTACTCTGGTTCTACTGCGGATATACTCATTCCTAAGTTTATCACGCAGTCAGTTCCGTAAGTTATCACTGGCAACACGCACTGGTTGTACAATTTTGTTTTAAGGTTTTGAGGTATGTCTGACGAAAAGATGTGTCGTAGCTTCCCGAACGCTGCCCAGCCGAGTTGAATCCGTCGATTGACCTCTCGGTCGAAGTTGGACTTACCTAGTCGGACTATTTGTCCCAGGTAAACATACTCGTCAACAACTTCGAGCTTAGTGCACCCAACAACTACCGGCATAGGTGTGACATGGACATTAAACATGATCTTTGTTTTGTCCATGTTCATCTTAAGACCTATCCGTTGGGAGACACTATTGAGGTCATTGAGCATAGTGCTTAGGTCCTCCAGCGATTCTGCCATAAGGACTATATCGTCGGCAAATCGAAGGTGAGTGATGTACTCGCCATTGAAGTTAATACCGCATCCTTTCCAGTCCAGAAGCTTGAAAACGTCTTCCAATGCAGCGGTGAAGAGTTTCGGGGATATAACATCACCCTGTCTTACACCTCTCTGCAATTGGATGGGTTTCGTATTCTGGTTCTGTACTCGGATAGCCATCGTAGCCCCACTGTATAAACACTTCAGCACTTCGATATACCGACAGTCAACTTGGCACCGCTGAAGGGACTGCAGCACCGCCCAAATTTCGACGGAATCAAAGGCTTTCTCATAGTCCACATACGCCAGACATAGTGGCAAATTGTACTCTTCTGACTTCTGTACAATTTGCCGTAGGGTATGTATGTGGTCTATGGTGCTAAAGCCCTTTCGGAAACCGGGTTGTCCCGGAGGCTGGAAGTCGTCAAGTCTGCACGCGAGACGATTCGTAATGACTCTCGAAAACAGCACGTAGACGCGGCTCAGAAGGGAAATCGGTCTGTAGTTCTTCAAGAGAGCGTTGTCACCTTTCTTGAAGAACAAGACCACCGCACCTCTGCTCCACGCCTCCGGTGTAATGCCACCATGGAGGACGGAATTAAAGAGCTTCTGAAGGACTTCAAGTACCGGTTTTCCACCCGCTTTCAGAAGCTCCGCTGTAATTCCATCCTCGCCTGGGGCCTTGCCGTTTTTAAGGTGCTGGAGAGCCATTCTAATCTCGCTCAGACTGACGTCCGGGATATCATCGGAATAATGTCGGATAAGACTCGCTCTTGGATCGTTACTCACACTTGCGTGTGGCTCCAACGATGACGTGTACAGCTGCCCATAGAACCTCTCAATCTCACTCAAAATCTCAGGTGCCCCGGAAACGATGCTGCCACATTCGGTCTTCAGCTTTGAGAGTTGGCTCTTTCTGGCAGACAGATCTCTGGCAAAGACTTTGGAGCCTTGGTTCCGCTTGATCGCTTCTTCAATACGAGCTGTATTGAAGTTGCGTAAGTCCCGCCGCATGCATTTGGAGATCTGTCTGTTCAGTTGCCTGTATGCTGTCAAATCTGTTGAAGAATGTAGCCTCATCTCCCGTCTAACAGCCATGAGATTAAGAGTGTGATCGGAGAGTTTTTGTGTTCTTCTGCGGCGGGTCTTGCAGAACTTAGCTCCGACCGCATGGACAGTTTCCACGAGCTTGTCATTCATATCGTCCACTTCATTGCAGTCTTCTAGGCACTGAAAACGGTTTCGTAACTCAAGCTGAAAGGTTTCGGGACTTTGGATTAGAGCACGAGGGGGACGGAGCATTGACTTCATCAGACGAGACCTCTTGTCTGATGAAGTCACGATTTACACGATTATTTTCACGATTTAGGTTCAGTGTGCCTCTAACCATTCCGTGATCGCTGCCGGTTTTCACCCTCGCGATCACTGAGACATCACTGAAGAGTTGTCGTCTGGTCATCATAATGAAGTCAATCTCATTTTTTGTCGAACCGTAAGGGCTCAAACAGGTCCACTTCCTGTGGGGCCGCTTCTTGAAGAAAGAGTTCATCATAAAGAGTCCCTCTTTCTCCATGAAGTCGGCCAGCTGCTGGCCCCTTGGGTTCCGTTGCCCTATTCCAAATTTCCCTACTTTCAGCTCACCGTTCTCTCTTGTGCCTAATTTTGCATTGAAGTCTCCCATTAACACCGTATATTTTGTTTTTGAAGGAATGCATGGCTCTAGAGATATCCTCATACATTTCCTCCACCTCCTCATCGGGGTGTGCCGAGGTTGGTGCGTAAACCTGTATGACCTTCAGCGAATACCGTTTGGTGATTCTGAGTATAAGGTACGCAACCCTCGTCGACACACTCCCGATCTTTACAACGTTGTTAACGAGAGACTTGTGGACGATAAACCCGACACCTCCTTGGGACAGATGGTCGCCCTCCCGGTGATAGAGCAAGTTGCCGGATTCGAGGATTACCGTGTCGTCCCCCTCTCTTCGGGCTTCGGATAATCCTATAACATGCCAGCGCAACTTGTCTATCTCTTCTTCCAGCTCCACGATCTTCTCGTCAGTCCTCAGGGTGCGTGCGTTGTATGTTGCCAGGTCGAGTCGTCGTAGGTGGCAACCGAACCTCCACCGGAGATTCTTAGCACCCCCTGCCCCGCCGTTACCATGGTCGCCACCGTAGCCAGGAATAGCGGGGCTGCCAGGGACTGGGGGCCGTCTCTTTGTTACTCTCGTCATTTGGGGGGTATTTGCCATAGTTGCCACACTTGGCGAGCGGGTTGGCAACCGCAGTTTTTTTATTATAATTTTGGCTATTATCAGGAAGATGCTGCTGTCCATCTCCCGCCTGTTTCCCTTTGTCGCCTTTTACGACACCCACGGAAGGATATGGGGTAGTGGATATTCTTGACCGCCACTACACGGCACGTAAAGAAATATTAACCTTTACATTTTCCGAACAAATTAACTTCCTCGCTATGAAATCTGTCAAATATTATACCTCACTTTTAAGTGGCGCCGCCCTGGTGGGGGAAAATGCCGTGTATGCCCTCATTAGCTGAAATGAAGTTAAAAGTTACTAAATACAGTATTGATAAATGCCGTATGAAGCATCAATTTAACATCCACCCAAGAATTTTGAACGAATGAAGTGACGAAATATTTTTGTGTAGTGTATTTTTCAGATTGTTTTGAATTTCGATGCTGTAATTTTTTTTTTCTTTCGTGGTCTTCTGCCTAGGAGTTTGTCTGAGTAAACCACTCTTTTACCTTTTTCTGCCGCAAAATACAAATGCTTGCACTTGCTGTTGTGCATCCGTCTGAAGGGAAACAGGAGAAGCGGAAAGAGAGCCAGTATGACATGAGTCTGTAAGATATTTTATATTTGTTCCCTAGAAGTGAATACCAGCGTAAAATAGCAACTTAGTGCTGCTCTATTTCGTACTGTGAGTGTAGAGAACTGGAGACCCTTTTTACTGGAAAACAGGCATTCCTTCTTAGTCCTCACGGCTGACAACGTATCTGCATTTTGATTCGCAAACGAGGATAGATGTAGATGTCTATGGGCCACAGCGACCACTTACTATCAGATGGACTATTAGTTCGTTTGTTGTATAAAATATTTTAAAATAATGAGACAACAATAAATATAGAACATATTTAAAAAAAAGTTATTTTAAAAATTGTGTTTTTAAGTTCCGTATACACCGGAAAGTAATTGGGCCCTTTGAGTTACAAGGAAACTTAGATGGCAATAGTTATTTAAACTTTTTACAAAATGACTTGCAAGAATTGTTAAACGACGTGCCCTTAAGTGATCTTCAAAACATGTGGTTCCAAAATGATGGTTGCCCAGCACATTATGCCCGTCCTGTGCGAGAATATTTAAATCAAGAGTATCCAGGGCGTTGGATCGGGCGACTTGGTCCTATCTTATGGCCACCCCGTTCACCCGATTTGAACCCCCTGGACTTTTTCTATTGGGGTTGTCTTAAAAACAGAGTCTACTCAAAACCCATTGTGACATTGGACGAGCTTCGTCGAAATATCACTCAGGCTGCTGATTACATTAATAGCAGAAGATATGCAAGACAAATAAAACGATCAATTTTAAGGCGATGTCGTGCATGTATTAATTCTGGTGGCAAACAGTTCGAAAATTTGCTATAATGTTAATAACTTAATAAATTACACGTGAAACTGTTTATACCATTTGTTTTGAAATATTAAACGTTTTTCAAGAACTAATACTTTTATTACACCCGACCGTCATTTGGCCCCTGTTTAGAAATAATAGCACCATATTTTTTTATAACTTGTTTTCCTAGAGTATTATACCATTTTGGAATGTTGGTTAGTTGCGTCAATTTTTTAAAAAACTTGCCATACTAGTGTTCATACTTTTTTTTACACCACGATAAATTAAATTTGGTTAAAAGTAAAAGTCTTCAAAAAATTTAGGGAATAAAATATGTTTCATTAATTTTCGTGATAAAACAAGCGTTATTCTGGAGTTTTTAAGAATTGTGGTAGATAGCAGTACTATTCAGGTTGCCTATAAAAAAAAAGAAAAAAATATTTAAAAAATTGTGGTCATGGTAGGGAAAAATATCATAAACGGTCTCAATTTCTGAAGAATTTCATTTTTTTTATATAACTTAAAATATAATTGGGATATATTTTTTTTCTTTTTTTCCCCGATTAGTCCGGGGCAGGTCTATCCTCCGGTGTTGGCTTATCGTTGAATTTTGGGACACGTTGTATACTTTCATATGCGTTTAGTAAAAATCTGTTATTTTGACATTACAAACTGACACTTCAATTTTATTTATTTGTGTAGATATATGTATATAGATAAATAATACAAAAGCGGCCAAGTGCGAGTCGGACTCGCCCATGAAGGGTTCCGTAGCAGTAAGTAACATTATTTACTTAGGCATCTTTTACAGAATTATTATTGGAAAAGAACGATTCGCGGTTTATGCATAAGGTATATGTTTATGAAATTTAATGTTTTATTTTAATTTTTATAATTGAGTTGATTGAATGAAAGATAATTAAAAAAAAAACTACTTACTAGATCTCGTTCAAACCAATTTTCGGTGGAAGCTTACATGTTTTTTTTTTTTATAGGATAAGGGTGAAAAACGAGCACACAGTCCACCTGATGGTAAGTGGTTGCTGCGGCCCATAGACATCTACATCTATCCTCTGTTACAGATCAAAATGCAGATGCGTTTTCACCCGTGAGGACTAGGATGGAATGCCTCATTTCCAGTAAAAAGGGCCTCCGGCCACCTGCACTCACCAAGCGAAACGCAGAGGTAAACCTCTACTTCACGCTGGTATTCTGTGAGGTCGTGGTACCACCCCGGTTCGAGCCGGCCCATCCATGCGACAGCAAAAGCTGCCGCCTGGCTCTACCACTGTTAAATACATGGTAATGTACATCATATATTTTTTAAAGTTTTATCATTCTAATATTTTACAGGGGGGGGGGGGGGGGGACACACATTTTACAGATTTGGAAGCGTCTCTCGCGCAAACTATTCAGTTTTGAAAAAAATTATATTAGAAACCTCAATGTAATTTTTGAAGATCTATCCATATATATCCCACACGTATGGGTTTGATGAAAAAAAACTTTTTGACTTTCAGTTCTAAGTATGGGAAACCCCCAAAATTTAATGTTTTTTTTCTATTTTCCTATAAAAATCTTAATGTGGTTCACAGAATACTTCTACTTACCAAGTTTTAATAGCATAGTTCTTATAGTTACGGAAAAAGTGGCTGTGACATACGGACGGACAGACAGACAGACATGACGAATCCACAAGGGTGCCATTTGGCTACGGAACCCTAAAAAGCAGCTTCGTGAAATGTAAGCTAGTATTAAAAGAGCTTAATTTATCTTAAACACATTTTAAGCCTTGTTTATTAAGACATATTTTAGAGCATTACAATTACATTATTATAAAATGCTTGTAATAATTCAAAGGATATAAGAAAATTATAAAAAATAGATCACAAAATCAAACTAAGGGCGCAATTGTAACGTTAGGCTTAAAATATGACGATCATAATAAGATTGTGTGGCCATTAAGTTGCCGGGTACTGTTGTAAATATATAATAATATAATAATAATAATAATTTATTTCGATAACATATTCTCTACATTTACAGATAAAAGTAAAAGTAAAAGTAAAATATACTTTATTGTACACCAAGAAACATATTACAGTATTTATATAGTTAAAGGGACATTGGTACAACAGGCGGCCTTATCGCTAAAACAGCGATCTCTTCCAGGCAACCTTAGGGCAGAGGATACTATTTTTAAAAGATAGCGGAAGGGGTGTACAGAATATAATATAGAAAGATAAATAGAAGAACATACGATATTAAAGGAAAAAAAGAAAGAAAAAGAAGTGAATGACGACAGGTAGTAACTTAAGAGGAAAGGTAATAAAGTTTTAATTTATTTTTAAATATAGGAAGAGATTTAGATTATTTAATATGTAAGGGGAGAGAATTCCATAGTCGTATAGCGGTAACAGTAAAAGAATTAGAATAGAAGGAAGAGGAATGTCTAGGAGTACTTAGAAGGAGATTATTTTGAGATCGTAGAGGTAAGGAGTGTAAACTACTTAAATATATAAATCGGTCTTTCAAATAAGAAGGAGTGGTCGGATTGAACAGAATGCAGTAAAGAAGATGAAGAATGTGAGTATTCCTGCGAAGGCGAATCGGTAACCACTTGAGCTTATGGCGATATTCGGATATGTGGTCATACTTTCGTAAGCCAAATATAAAACTTATGCAATAATTTTGAAGCCGCTCAAGTTTATTAAGTTGCTCGACTGTTAGGTCAAGATAACAAGTGTCCGCGTAGTCAAGGATCGGTAAAAGAAGAGACTGAGCCAGCGCAACTTTAGTAGGAATGGGGAGAACATTGCGTAATCTTCGAAGTGAACCAACTGCGGCAAACATTCTTCGACTTACTTCACTCACTTGCGGTCCCCAAGACAAAGTCTGATCGAACATAATACCTAAATTCTTAACTTTGTCACTGTATGGGATAAGTGTCCCTTCGAATATGACTGGCGGGAGCAGCGACAAAGTTAACCGAGAGATTAATTTTGAACTCCCAATAATAATGGCTTGAGTCTTCAATGGATTAACTTTAAGCCCAAATGAATTACACCAATGAGATATACTAATAAGATCTTCATTAATTAACCTAATTGTATTGGGGAGATCCGCAATCTTACATTGAGAGTAGATTTGTAAATTGTCTGCATATAGCTGGTAAAGAGAAGTAATGTGGGAACAGATCGAATTGATGAAAATAGAGAACAATAGAGGAGACAACACGCCACCTTGTGGGACGCCAGCTTTGACAGCAGACCAATCAGAAAACGTGTCTTGAATTTGTACACGTTGCCGGCGCCCTTGCAAGTAACTATGAAACCAACCAATTACTTCAGGAGATATGTTAAGAGAACTTAGGACAGCGAGTAAAACATCAAAGTCTACAGTATTGAAGGCATTACTAAAGTCAAGCAATGTCAATACTGTAACCTGCTGATTATCCATGCCTAGGCGAATATCATCAGTGATTCTAACCAAAGCCGTAGTCGTACTATGACCGGGACGGAAACCAGATTGTAATGAATTCAAAAGGTTATGATTGGACAGGAAATTGCTCAGCTGTTGGTATATTAGGCGCTCGAGTACTTTAGAGAGAAAGGAAAGGATGGATATAGGACGGTAATCCTTATATGTCGGATTAGATTTTTTAGGGAGTGGAGTTACTAGGCCGTCTTTCCAGGATGAAGGAAAAACACTGGTGTCAAGGGAACGATTTAAAATAAATGTAAGGATAGGAGCTAAAAGATCGAGTAATGGGATAATCATCTTACGACTAATGCTGTCAGAACCAACTGCGTCGGAAGTAATGGCTAATATATTCTTCTTAACATCACTGACAGTAACTTGGCTAAAGACAAAAGAGGAAAAATTGGGAGTTGATATAGCAGAAAGTTGAGCAAGTGTATTTTTCTTCGTAGCACTGTCTATAGTGGCGCTAGATAGGAATTGAGCATTAAGTTTATTTAAATTCAAATTTAGAGATTCTACATTACGCTTTGCTTTTCCAACCCCTAAAGATTTGAGAAAATTCCAAACTTTAGTTGAGTTATCTTCCTCAACAACAGATTTATAGATATGGCGTCGTCGACTATCTCTACACACCATATTGCAGCGATTTCGTGCCCTGTTATATTTCTCTCGGTTGGAATCATTAGGATTCATACGATATTTAGTTTTCGCTGTGTTCTTTTTTTCTTGAAGTTTTTTTATGTCGGCAGTAAGCCAGGGGGCCGGAAGATGCTTCATTCGGACTGGACGAATTGGAGCGTGGATGTCATACAGTTGTATAAGTATGCTGTTAAAAATAGATATTTGCTCATCAACCGAACTAGCATTCGCAACTACTGACCAGTCAACCTTAGCAGTATCTTCTCGTAACTTATCCAGATCCATTCTACTAAAATTGCGCCGGAGAAGGATCCAGATAGTGATCGAAGACACCTTTTCAGCAGCTTTTAACAGTGGTAGAGCCAGGTGGCAGCTTTTGCTGTCGCATGGATGGGCCGGCTCGAACTGGGGTGGTACCACGACCTCACACAATACCAGCGTGAAGTAGAGGTTTACCTCTGCGTTTCGCTTGGTGAGTACAGGTGGCCGGAGGCCCTTTTTACTGGAAATGAGGCATTCCATCCTAGTCCTCACGGGTGAAAACGCATCTGCATTTTGATCTGTAACAGGGGATGGATGTGGATGTCTGTGGGCCGCAGCAGCCACTTACCATCGGGTGGACTGTGTGCTCGTTTTTCACCCTTGTCCTATAAAAAAATCTTGCTTGTATTAGGGGTACATAAAAATATGAAAAATAAGAATTGTGTGTGTGTGTGTGTGTGTGTGTGTGTGTGTGTGTGTGTGTGTGTGTAGTGTTTTATTATATATGTCTACGATTTTATTTACTTTATAATAAAGATAGGCCGAACGACTGTTGAGTCGATTTTTAGCAAAAGCGGTTCTAGTTTTGGTAAGTGGAATAACATTTTTTTTTCTTCAAGCTGTAATATTGTCTGAGACATAAGGTATAGTTTTATGTCTTTTTAATATAACGCTAAGAATGTACAGCTTTCTTACAGATAAGACTTTACAAACAGCGTATAGAGTGTGCGTTGGAAATCTTCTACGTTTAAAGAGCATCACTTTCAGTAAAGCACGTTGCGCACGTTCCACCTCAATCATTTTTGTTTTAACCGCTCCTCCCCAAATGGAAATGCAATAAGTTAGGATTGATTGCGAAAGTGGATTGTAAATTTCTTTAAAAATATTCCTTCTGGGGCTATGATCAACTCCCCACCCCCCAGGCACTACATGTCTCAAGGTCTTGAATATCCAGATCAGTTTTATTAATCTGGTAGAGACTAGTTCAATGTGCGAATGCCAAGAGAGGCGCTGGTCTATCACAACCCCCAGGTATTTCGTTTTATCAATTCTGTCTATAGCAGGACAATCAGTATCAGGATTGCAAGAGTGAATTAATAGATTGAGGTTAGTGTCAGGTTGTGGATGATTTTGAATACTGTAACAGATGTAATTAGTTTTGGCTGTATTTAGGGTCAACAGATTATATTTTAACCAGTTGTTAATCAAGTGCAGGCCAGATTCAGCATTATTCTTCACATCAACCCAGTTTTTCCCAGAAAAAACGACTGCTGTATCATCGGCGTAGGAAAAGATGTGCGCATGAAAGATGTATAAGGTATTATAATCTTAATTTAAAAATAAATAAGGAATTGACAAAAAATTATTCTATTTAAACTTATTTTTATCATATCATAAAAACACGTGGTAGATTTTTTTAAACTTAAATAGCCTTATGGTTGCAATTCATATATTGCCTTTCAATGTTTTTAACCATACGCGCACATGGCTGAAATAATTTCATTTTATGTGAAAACAACGTTATAATTGTAACAATTTTTTTATTAAATACAAAAACTTGTTCTAAAATAAATAGTTTACATTGTGAACTATTTATTTGATTAAATAAACAATATTTTTTTATAGATTTATATTCAAAACTTTATTTTATTAATAATAATTATAGCTTTATATTAAAATTATTTGAATTCGAATCGAAATCTGAAATAATATATCGCCGTTTCTATAGCCACAAATATTAGCAAATCTGATGGATTTAAACCGCCCTGAATTTGTGAGAACATTAAACAAAGTTATGAATTGATATTTTTTCCCGCGCAAAAGAATACACCTAACAAAATGGCGGATGTTTGCCTTCGTCTTTTAGTTTTTTGTTGCGAAATAAATCAGATCGCGATCTTGCCCCAAGGCGAAGGTGTTACCGTAATGTAGGTACATTTTATTGTAGTGTAAACATTTTGGTATATGCATAAATTTATATTTTATAAAATACCTATTAAATTATTAACTATTAAAAATATGGACGGTGTAGTGGCGGTGTGAGAATATCCACTACCCAATATCCCGTGGGTGTCGTAAGAGGCGACAGAGGGACACAAATCAGGAGATGGGTAGCAGCGTCTTCCTAATAACAACTAAAAATAAAAAACTGCGGTTGCCAACCCGCCTGCCAAGCGTGGCAACTATGGCAAATATCACCCTTATGAAGCAATGTATGGAAGGGTATGTTCAGCAGTGGACTTTAATATGCTATAACAGTTACGGGAAATACGTTTTATTTTATACTTTAATATTTAGAAAAACCACAGTCCATACATTTATCGAAATTGCATATTTTTAAAGCTTATGATTTTTGTTATTCCTAAAAAGGTTTTTTTTCAACTGCACAAGACAAAAAGGTACGCACTAGATATATTATAGTGCCATAAATGAATGCGCGAACCAGCACACATCCTAATCTACCCCCAATCCAAATTTGCGAAATAGGTATAAAAGGAAAAACGACTTTACAAGTATTATTTCACTTCTATATTAAAGTTTTATGAAATATATTGATTTTTTAGTCCCCGCATCTAGTATTTTGAGAACGAACTGTTTGGTTAATTTTATTTTAAAAGTTATTATTTCACCAAAATAATAAACAAATGAAATTAAAACATAAATACTTCTAATTAAAATCATAAATAAATTAAACGATTTTATAAAACTATACAGTATGTTAAGCTTAACTTAATTAAAAAATATTAACAATTTTAAATGAAACATTTAAATGTGTAGTGTTCGCGTAAAAATAAGAAATCATTAAATATTAACAAATTTAGTTCTATTTAGAATTGAAAAATATTTTAACTTTCCTTGTGGGATCTAAGAACAATCACAGTACCTACACCAAAATCACCATAAAATATAAAACAAAATAAACTATCACATTCATCGACTCAAATACAAGCCAAATTTTGTAAGCTAATTCCTTAACGCAAAATATCAAAGTTTTTTTTTATAGAATAAAGGTGACAAGCGAACACACAGTCCACCTGATGGTAAGTGGTTGCTGTGGCCCATAGACATCTACATCTATCCTCGATTATGAATCAAGATACAGATGCGTTGTCAGCCGCGAGGACTATGATGAATTCCTCTTTTCCAGTAACTTTTTACTTTTATATTGCGGTTAGAATGGGGGCTTCCCTGACTTTTATTATAGGATAAGGGTGATACACGAGCACACAGATACAGAGAGATAAGAGCGTGGTCCTTCCCCGGTCAAGACGAACCATTAGTGGTACAAATTATAATTGTTCAAGCTAAAAAGGAGTTAAAGAAAAAAGAGATACTTAGTAATAGGCAATATTTCGTTAAAACGTCCAAACAAAAGTCGTAGCGATTTTACATTCTGGATTTGTTATGTGCGTCTCGTCTCTTTTTTTTATAGGATAGGGTGACAAACGAGCACACAATCCACCTGATGGTAAGTGGTTGCTGCGACCCATAGACATCTACATTTATTCTCAATAAAGAATCAAAATGCAGATGCGTCGTCACCCATGAGGACTAAGATGGAATGCCTCTTTTCCAGTAAAATGGGTATCCGGTTCTCTACACTCACCATACGAAACACAGCGGTTTGAAGCTGCTATTTTACGCTGGTATTCTGTAAGGGCATGGTTCCCCGGTCGAGCCGACCCATTCGTGCTACAACTATAGCACTAACGTATGATAGTCTAAAATGATGTGTACCCTTAAACATACGCAAGACACAACATTCGACAGTATTCTTTAATTCGTTGCATAATATTCATTGATATGAACTATTAGTTATAAATCTGACTGCTAACCTTAACAAAGTGAAGATAGGTAGATACAAATACGAATGAAAAAAGTTACAAATGGCGGGATAAGTGACGCCGGTGTGTCTGTACCATTATGCTCATTCTATGCTACACTCTCTTTCATCTCATTCATACATTCTACGCTCATTCATGTGTTTTTTTTTCAAAATACGTGAAGTAGTAACGCATTCTTAAAATCGCTTTAAACCCATTGTTATTTTCGGACCAAACGACATTGCTTGTGGTGGATCGATCTGGGTAATTTATAGCACCTTCGAACATTTAACGTGAGCGAAAATATTAATGGGATAGCAGGTAAATGAGAGCATTCACTTTTGCTGCATACAAGGGAATAGCCTAAGCAAATACATGCATTTATTGGATGGATGTCTGTGTATAAGACATTCTTTGCCCCTTTATGATATTTTTGGAATTCTAATTAAATATATATTGCAGTGTAGGTATTACATTCATTTAGTAGATAAACATTACTATTTATCTGATACCCGCGAATAAGTCCGCGTGTCTCGATATATTAACAAAGTTTTCGTATGTGCGAAAGAAAAAAACATCAAAAAGATCGCAAGCAAAAATATACTTTGCTTACAAAATTTCTTTGTAAACAATGTTATTCGTTGCTCCGTTTGTAGCTAAAATATATAGATAATCTGGGTTAGTAACGCGAGAGCAAGCGACATACAGTGTGAAAACCCCCGTATAAAAATCGTTGTTTATTAAAACTTTAATAACTTTGTATTAAATGAAAATATCGATATAATTATTTTGACAAGAGCCATGTGTCTAAGAAATAAAAGTAACCTAATTTAAGAAAACAACCTAATTGAAATCTATCCAGTAGTTTTTCCGTAATACGCGCACTACTGCAAACTGCAACTCTACCACTTAGATTTATATGATTATAATTTAAAAAAAACGTCCATGTATTTTGTTTATAGAGACCTTAAAATAATCTACACGCAAAATAATTTTGTAGCACGACGTCGTCTACAAATCTAATCATCTCAAAAAATACCATACTTAAATAGTAACTAAGAAAGAAAACTTATTTATTCGAGGTCTAAGTACATGATACTACTACACATGAGAAGTTAAATCAAATGTGCAAGAGTGCTAAACGCAGCAATTGTGGCAAAACTTTGAAACTTGAGAGAGGGTTCAGCTGTTATTTAACTGTTTGTTTATGGACTAATGATAATAAAGATAGAGCAGCAATGCTCAGTCGGTAAAACAACAGACTACATTGTCATCCAATAATAAAATTAATATAATATTACGTAAGGTACGTGAGGGTAATATGGTCACCTTAAACTTTGCCGCTCTATAAAACCAAAACTAGGAGGATAACAGAGACTAAAACATAAAGTCGTATACTATAACCAATATATAAACAACAAGAACAAGCAACCAGAAACACGCTTGAGCAATAATTAGGAACACTTCGAAAAATCAACTTAAAAACAGTTGATGACATGTTTATTGTCAAAATGGCGTCGATGAAGTAGCTTTTGACCTTATATTATTGACGTGACAACGTCTTATAAATCGATGAAGCTCGCTGCATGCACGAAAAAACATGACTCATGCGGCGTTACCTAGGCGTTCCATTTAAAGTGCAAGCGAGAGCGCGGAACGAGCGACTGTGCGAGCGAATGTGGTGTCAATTGTTTATAGCAACGATAATTGCGGCGATAAATGTAATGATTCTTTCGATATTAAATATTTCTTATGACGTTGTCACGTTCAACTATCGTCAGTAAACCGACTTTACAGACAACCTATTTTTTTTTTGATTGAATGATGGAGAGCTATCGTATCACATAGTCGTCTAAGCAAATAAGGCAAGTTTTTGAGTTATATTCTTATGTATATGTGTGACCATATTAACCCGATGACCATATTACTCTCACGTATGCTTTCACTATAAAAATATTTCCATTCTAAAGTGCTTTAAATAATGGCAAACTAAAATAAACGTTATTGTTTAGTAAATATCTTTAACTTGTGTATATAATAGTTTAACAACAATTGTGTTCAGATTCAGGTGGGGTCTTTAGTAAAGATTTTTTGGGTATAATTTGTGCTTTCCAGTTTTGTGGTTATTTATCATAAGAAGGCGTGGCAAGGTATTTATTCAAAATTTTATGATATAAACGTGGATAGTGCGAGCGAAGCGTGTCACGATCGTGCTCAATGATGCGTCAAATTAATACAAGGTTGAAAGGAACGCGCAGATGTTTTTAGGTTATTGAAGATCGAAAACTATGAGTTTATTATCATACAAATAATGTAGATAGAAGCTAAATATATTTTAAAGTGGAAAGAATATTGGTGTACCTAAGAAAATTTGCTGCAAGCAGAATTGAACAGAAGGGCATATTTTTTTATAATATTTAGTCACAACAAGCTGTATAGAAATATTTGTCTCTTGTATTTTGTACAAAAAGTTGAAAGACAGGAATGAAATTCCGATCACGGAAATTCAATAGATGTAAGTAAATGCTGGCCTTTTTTAGCGCTAATTATTGGTTTAACACATAGATTAGTAATCTATGGTTTAACATAACATCAGCAGCTGTGGTGTTGTAATGAGTATCCACTGGTTGTAATAATAATGACAATACTCTCTCAGTCAATATGTAAAAAGCGGTAACAACTTTTAAACGTGCTAGATCCACACTGCAGCTACAAAATGGTTGTAGCATTAATAGATCGTTTCGACTGGACACGTTCTACCAGAATACCAGCATAAAATAGCAGTTTAATTCTGCTGAGTTTCGTATGATGGGTGGGTGTAGAGAATCGAAGACCCTTTTTTTACTGGAAATGAGGCATTCCGTCTTAGTCTTTAGGGGTAACAATGCAACTGCATTTTGAATTTTAATCTAGGGTAGATGTAGATGTCTATGGATCAGAGTTACCATTAAGTGGACTATATGCTCGTTTGTCACCTTTATTCTATAAAAAAAATTAATGCCATAAATGTTGAACTGCATATGATACTCGTAATAAGTTCCAGTTCAGCAATATACAGACATGGAGACACTTGTCTTAGAAGATTGAAGGCAGGGTTAGATGCAAATTCTATACGTGGTAGAGCCATGCTGCAGCTATATTAGTTGTATAGTTGTAGCACGAATGGGTCGGCTCGACCGGGGAAGTACCACGCTCTCACAGAATACCAGCGTTTTGTTTTGTTGTGTACATTTGGTGAGTGTAGCGAACCGGAGACCCATTTTACTGGAAAAGAGGCATTCCATCTTAGTTCTCACGGGTGACGACGCATCTGCATTTTGATTCTTTATTGAGGATAAATGTAGATGTCTATGGGTCACAGCAACCATTTACCATCAGGTGGACTGTGTACTCGTTTGTCACCCTTATTCTATAAGAAAAGCCGGGGAGACCCCCATTATAACTCCTATACAAAATTCGTAACGTGGTAGACAGAAGTTCAACTCACGATGCTAAGGATGAAAAATCGGGAAAGTAGTATCTTTATAAAAAAATAATTTACTAAAATAATATAAAAACTTAATAACTTTTGTAGTTTTAACCCCCGACGTAAAAAGAAGGGTTTTATAAGTTTGACCACTGTGTGTCTGTCCGTCTGTCTGTCTGTGACACCAAACCGATTTGGGTGCGGTTCTTTTTATTTAAATACAAGTTTTCTATCGGTGGTTCTTAGACATGTTTTATCAAAATCGGTTCAATCGTTTGAAGATCGTCAGCTCTTTTTTCGGGGTTTTTTAAATTTTCAATATAATTTACTTATTTCCTTTGTTAGACAAACATTTTACTTCAATTTAAACATGCTTGAAATTATCCGCGAATGCGTCGCTCTTCGCAAAAAATACCGCCGTTCTAATACGGTGATATTTTACGTTTGAACGCTTTTGTGTGCATTATATCACTTCTTGTATGCATTCAGAAGTTAATGTCGTAAAATGAGTGGAATTTGTGGGCGTTTTGTAAGTTTATGAATGAAACTCGAGAGACCATAGCCAAGTTAACGTTTGGAGCGACACAAAAGATTTTGGATGAGGCCAGCATTTTAATAAATAGTTGATTCGTCGACATATGTAATTTTTTTTATTACTGATTCTTGTTATATCGCCAATTTTCTATTAATCATTCTAGATAAAAATAATTAATCCGTAATTTCCGTAAGAGTTCATCGAGGCTTCCGGCTGTATTTATAACAACAATATCAACATTAAGGTTCTTTATTATAACTGTAATAATTATATTTACTTCATCTGTACAAATAAATAAAATTGAAGTGTCTGTTTGTAATGTCAAAATCACAGCTTTTTACTAAATGCATATGAAAGTAAATACGGTACTTAGAACTAAAATACAATTTTTAATTTTTTTTTCTGTCTGTCTGTCTGTTTGTTCCGGCTAATCTCCGAAACGGCTGGACCGATTTTGACGGGACATTCACTGTCAGATAGCTGATATCATAAGGAGTAACTTAGGCTACTCTTATTTTAGAAAAAGAATTAGGGTTCCACGCAAAAAAAAAACCCTAACACGCGAACGAAGTCGCGGGGAACAGCTAGTCTGTAATATAATAGTATAGTACGTGAGGGTAATATGGTCATCCGGTTAATATGTCACTCTTTTATAGTTCCAACAAACTACAGCCTTGTTTGCATAGATAGCTCTGTGATACGATAGCTCTTCATCAGTCAATTAAATAATAAAAGGTCAAAAGTGCGCTGCTTTATCGACGCTATTTTGGCAGTTGAGAATATTAGTTCAGTCAATCTGTCAAATTAATGGTACAAAAATTACCAATTGGATGAAAGTTGGTGAGTCGTTAGAAGATGATGTAAGAAAGCTTACTTGGGCATGGCCACCTGATCCGTCTGTGGATTTTTGAAAAAACTCAAAAAAATTTTGAAATGCATTTTTCTCGAAAACTATGCATTCTACAGAAAAATTTATTTGAACAAAAATGTAGAGGGCATCGTTATCTACAATTATTGTCATTGGTGCAATGTTGTAAAACAAAAAATGTGCACAGCAGGTGGCGCTAAAGTGCCAAAAAACGTGTTTTTCGACTTTTTCGCCCTTAAATTTTCATTTTTCAGCTACGATCCAAATGGAAAACTTGTTCCTTACAATTTTACAAACAACTTTTATTTAAACATTTTTTTTATACAACTTACCGTTTCATAGCTGCAGCTTGTTAAAGTATGAAAATTCCAATATTACGCTCTCACAAAGTATAAAAGCAAGGAAGGTGCATAAAAAAAGATGTATTTTTATTTTTTCACTTGAGAAGTAATAATCTATATTCTTTATAACAAATAAATAAAAATATTAGGAATAAGTATCAATATTAGACCTTTATGATAAGTTTTCGTCAAATTTGTATATAAAATATTTTATTCACTTGAATCAGTTGTAAAATTAATTATTTTTGTTAAAAAATAATGAACTAAAAATGTTAACAGTTACAACAATTTTATCGATTATTTGAGAAATTTGGATTAGGTTTACGAAATAACTTAATTGATGTCGAAATTTTTTTTGGTAAATACACTAATATTTCTTTTATAATATACATGTTTTCATATTATAACAATTGAGTAATGCTAAGGTTACACTTGATTAAAATTGTTGTTACGCAAACACCTATGCTCATTAGCGTTATTGCAGGAACGAGTGTTAATTTATTTTTTGCGTGCACTGCGTAGTCTCTTCGTCGGTGGCCCTTTTGTTAAAACTATGCCAACACCGCCGGAGAAAGTCCCAATAGGACCGACAAAATTACCGTTAGCACCACTGCGCTGTTCACGCAGCGCTATATTACACTATAACTTTGAAATGATAGGTTGTATAAAAAAAATGTTTAAATAAAAGTTGTTTGTAAAATTGTAAGGAACAAGTTTTCCATTTGGATCGTAGCTGAAAAATGAAAATTTAAGGGCGAAAAAGTCGAAAAACACGTTTTTTGGCACTTTAGCGCCACCTGCTGTGCACATTTTTTGTTTTACAACATTGCACCAATGACAATAATTGTAGATAACGATGCCCTCTACATTTTTGTTCAAATAATTTTTTCTGTAGAATGCATAGTTTTCGAGAAAAATGCATTTCAAAATTTTTTTGAGTTTTTTCAAAAATCCACAGACGGATCAGGTGGCCATGCCCAAGTAAGCTTTCTTACATCATCTTCTAACGACTCACCAACTTTCATCCAATTGGTAATTTTTGTACCATTTTGATTTTTTTTTCGACAGATTGACTGAACTATATAGTAAACATTTGAGTCTATTTTAGTATTGGTATTGTGTAGTGTAGTTAGTTTTTATAAGTTGATTTTTCGAAGTGTTCCTAATTCTTGGCCAAGCTTGTTTGTTATTTTTTTCTTAATCTATACAAATAAATAAAATTGAAGTGTCTGTTTGTAATGTTAAAATAACAGCTATTTACTCAATGCATATGAATGTATATACAGTACTTATAACAAAAACATTTTTTTTTTAATTTTTGTCTGTCTGTCGGTCTGTCTGTCTGTCTGTTTGTTCTGGCTTATCTCCGAAACGGCTGGACCGATTTCGACGAGACTTTCACTGGCAGATAGCCGGTGCTCTAAGGAGTAACTTAGGCTACTTATAATTAAAAAAAAGAATTAGCGTTCTGAGCAATATAATTAAAACCCTCAATTGCACGCGGGCGAAGGCGCGGCGCACAGCTAGTATTATATAAATTATAGTATTCGACTTTGTGTTTTTGCCTCTGTCCTCCTCCTAGTTTTGGTTTTATAGGGTGGCAAAGCTTAAAGTGACCATATAACCCTCACGTACTTTACTATTTAATTACACATATTGGAAATATATTTATATTTCTTGGTTATTTTTTACGTGGTAGAGTCATGTTGAGCTATATTAGTATAGTTGTAGCATGAATGGGTCGGCTGGACCGGGGATGTACCACACTCTCACAGAATACCAGCGTAAAATAGCAGTTTACCGCTGCTCTGTTTTGTGTGGTGAATGTGGAGAAACGGAGACCCTTTTACTGGAAAGGAGGCATTCCATCTTAGTCCTCACGCTGACAACGCATCTGTATTTTAATTCGCAAACGAAGATAGATGTAGATGTCTATGGGCCACAGTAACTACTTACCATCAGGTGGACTGTGTGCTCGTTTGTCACTCTAATCTTATAAAAAATGTAAAAACTTGTTTTTTTGTTTAAATATGTTACAAAAAGTGAATTTGAATTTTATACTTACAGTAAGTACAAAATTTTCCAGTTGCCTCTGATCTACTGAACTAAATATATAATCACCGAAATCGTTTGACGTGGTAATAGTTATTTGACCTTAGTTATGTTGTGCAAATGTGTTTTTATGATTTTTATGATTTTCTCATGAATTCCAGCATCAGATCTTGATCAAATTTATATGGGACTACCCCTAAGTACCTCCTCATCATTGAAAATTGACAACCTGGTAGAGAACTATTTCAAAAGATATATATTCCGACTAACTGACTACCACCTCTTTCTTTAGGTGTAGGTTGAAAAGGGACAAACTATTTCACATTGTAGTCTCTGATCATACAATGGACTTCTTTCTAGAGCGAGTAAGGGAGGTTTATTTTTATACATTTTTGTCGAAATTATAATGTCCAGATGATCAGTATCATAAGCCAAAATATCTATACCAATAACAGAGAATATCACCTCAAGTTCCCGTTATTGTGATAGCAAATCTAACTTAAGACATGGCGAATTTAAATAATTAAAAATTAAAAATTTTGTACAGCCGACTTCAATAAAAGTTATTAAGAATAACTCAAAAACTATTGCTCTGATCTTGATCAAATTCATATGGGACCACACGAGATGTAACAGCTTTCATATAAAAAAAAATCATCGAAATCAGTTCACCCAGTAAAAAGTTATGAGGTAACACACATAAAAAAAGTACAGTCGAATTGAGTACCGTCTCCTTTTCTGCCGACTTCCAAAAAGGAGACGGTACTCAATTCTAGTGTGTTTTTTTATTTGTGTTACCTCATAACTTTGTACTGGGCAAACCGATTTCGATGATTCTTTTTTCTGCCGACTTCCAAAAAGGAGACGGTACTTAATTCGAGTGTATGTTTTTATATGAAAGCTGATAGTTCTCGTGTGGTCCCATATGAATTTGATCAAGGTCGGACCAATGGTTTTTGAGTTATTCTTAAATAACCTATATTGAAGTCGCTAATATTGAAGTCGGCTGTACAAAATTTTTTTATTTTAAATTATTGGAAGTCTGCTGAAAAGAAGTACTCCGCGCCATGCTTATCGCACTTTAAGCACCGTACCTATGTTTGCGTAATAAATGAACCCTTTTCAATTCTTATTAATGTTTTTTTTTTACTTACTAATGTGTTATGTATTCCTTGACACTTTTTTAAGTATGTATAGAATTATTTTTACACCATTCCATAACAAAGGATGGCATTATTTTCTTCCGACTTCCAAAAAGGAGACGGTACTCAATTCGACTGAATGTTTTTTTTTTATGTATGTAACCTCATAACTTTTTACTGGGTGAACCGATTTCGATGATTCTTTTTTTATATGAAAACTGGTACTTCTCTTGTGGTCCCATATGAATTTGATCAAGGTCAGACCAATAGTTTTGAGTTAATAACTTATATTGAAGTCGGCTGCACAAAATTTTTTTTTTTATAATAATATTTAATTACTTCACGTGAACAGTACTTATAAAAAATGCCGTCGTACCGCGTTTCGGTGGGCGGCACGCTATGATGTAATTTGTTTAATTTTATATTTTATAGAATAAGGGTGACAAATGAGCGCACTGTCCAACTGATTATAACTGAATGCTGTGGCCCATAGACATCTACAATCAAAATGCAAATGCGTTGTCACCCCAGAGGACTTAGATAGAATGCCTCGTTTCCAGTAAGAAGGGGTTTCAGTTCTCAACACTCACCATGCGAAACACAGCAGCATTATGCTCCTATTTTATGCTGGTATTCTGTGATTCTGTAAATGTGTGCGTGAGGCAACTTTGTACAAACGGTCCGGCATACTAAGGCCCGCCACATACATACGGAATTCCGTTTCGGGATTCCCTTTCGGAATTCCGAACGGGTAGACCACACACATACGGAATCCCGTTTTGCCCGCAAAATTTCGAACGGAAAAATACCGTACGTGTGTGACGTGTCATAGATTTTATATGAACTTGTTGCGTTCGGAATCTCGAATCGGATTATTGAAACGGAATCCCGAAACGGAATTCCGTATGTATGTGGCGGGCCTTAGAGTGCTTCATTTGCAATACGCGCGGCGGAGTCTCTATTTTTTCTAGTCTGTGGCGAATACAAAAATACTAGAGAAATAATAAACTAGCCAAGTGCGAGTCGGACTAGCGCATGAAGGGTTCCGTACTATATATAACACACGTTTCTATTAAGGGAGCCCCCTTTAATTTTTAATTTATTTTTATTTTGTTGTTATAGCGGCAACAGAAATACTAATTCTGTAAACATTTCAACTATCTACCTATTACGGATCATGAGATACAGCTCTCCAACAGACAGACGGGCAGTGAAAGCTTAGTAATAGAGTCCCGTTAATTATCCTTTGGATACGGAACCCTAAAAATAGCATTAACACAAGCCTGATGCTATTTTCAAATCGTCCAACAAAACCGTCATCCGCGGTAAGTCCTAAAAGAAATTTATTATGCTTTCCAAACAAAACCCTTCAACAATGACCCTAATCTCGAGATGAAAGCATCAAATGGAATTTGTATTTAATCTGTAGTATTATTTAAAAAAAAAAGTTTCCCCAAAATCTGGAAACGCGTGCCTATTATTTATCCATTTTATCGTCGTCCCTAATCCAATAATGTCATGTTAGTGTATCCAATAATGGATATTTGTCAATCAGTCTCTACTTTGTTAAGTGTGGTATTAACGAAAAAAATATTATATAAATTAATGGTTGTCATATGCCTTTGTATATTGTATCGCCTACAGTGTATTAAGGTATATTATTGGTAACTATATTGGCGTTGTAAGAATATCTACTGTCCCATAATTATCTATACCGCTGTACCATTGCTGCAGCTCTTGCTAAGCTGGTTAATATTGCTGGCGTTACTTAAAGGCAGTTAAGCTTTCTTCCTCGCACAATTTCCTTGTGGAATCAACAACCACCAGCGATTTTTCCAGACCGATACGACATAGGGATCTTCAAGAAGAGCCTGCTCTTTTTTATAAGACCGGCAACACACCTACAGTTCCCGTTGTATTGCAGTTGTTTGTGGGCGGTAGGCTTACCATCAGGTGAGCCGCATGCTCGTTTACCCTCTCTCCTATATAAAAAATAACTGGTAACTATATATCCTATATAAAAAATAACTGGTAAATAACTGGTAGTTTCATGTCCTGGGTTGTAGTAGGTCATAGTGTATATACATACGTGGTAGAGCCACTCTGCAGCTATATTATATAGTTGTAGCACGAATAGGTTGGCTCAACCGGGGAATAACTAAGCTCGTACCGAATACCATCGTAATGCATCAGCAGTAATGATGATGTCTCGTATGGTAAGTGTAGAGAATCGTATCTTAGTCGTCGGGGTCGGGGGTGACAACGCATCTGCATTTTGATTGTTAACCAAGGATTTTGGGTTTAAGTGGTCCCAATACTAAAAAATATTATTATTATTACTAGTGCTGGTGATGACGAGGAAGAAGTTCTTCATTGTTCAATTGTGTCTTATATAAAAGAACCGCCTGAATTAAATCGCATATTTATTAATAAATTAATTTTTAACTTGTTGAAAAGATAACGATTCCGTGTTAATTTTCCCGCGGTATTTTTTATGTTCATCAGATTGCTCTAAAATTTTGTCAACTTCTTAGATTATTAATATTGAACGCGCGCGAGCGCACGGTCAATATTAATAATCTAAGGTCAACTTATTGCTTGTGTGTCATACCGACATATTTAAAAGTCATAATATGTCATTCAATTTCAATAAGTGTATTATCATTCCTAATTAAACAATTCCTCCAAAACCCTTCCAATTCCAAATTTAAAATGATATTTCCACAAATATTTTTTTTACGGCAGGAACACGCCGGTTGCCAGCTAGTTATGGATATTTTCAAGTAGCACTTCGTGTTTGTCATAAAAACCTCATGTAAATTTAATAAAGGAGTCCAAAACGTTTCCAATCGTAGGTCTGGAGTTGATTTACTGATAAAATTTATTATACTTAGCTCTTTTCCGTACAATAGTCTCAAGTTTCTACACAACGCCGCGGTGTCGCGTCGCACAGCGCTTGAATGAGCTTCAAATTACACATTTTAGTAGTTAAAGTCATTGTTGAACGGTAATTGTCGCTTTATTGCCATTTAAGCGATTTA
This sequence comes from Parnassius glacialis, assembly GCA_033319125.1. NCBI lineage: Eukaryota > Metazoa > Arthropoda > Insecta > Lepidoptera > Papilionidae > Parnassius > Parnassius glacialis. The sequence goes on along the minus strand of JAVANC010000009.1, from coordinate 41,728,511 downwards.
TGTGTTCGGGGGAGATTTTTATCGTTCCTCGATTTTAATACGTTGCTATTATTTAAATTACATGAATGAAAATACTTAATTATATGTTGTTTTTTTTCCCGCTTTTTTATACTCTATTCATACCTGAGAATGTAACGTAGACCTAGAACCTTATATTCTCATTTTATTTACCAATATTTCCTATGCAAAAAGGCATACGATCTTAGGTATTATTACATAATTGATGAACTTATTATTATATATTTTTTTATAGGATAAGGGTGACAAATGAGCACACAGTCCACCTGATGGTAAGTGCTTGCTGCGGCCAATAAACATCTACATCTATCCTCTATTACAATTCAAAATGTAGATGCGTTGTCACCCGTGAGGACTAAGATGGAATGCCTCATTTCCAGTAAATATATATGTTCCAGTATATATTATGTTATGTTCCAGTAATAATATTATGCTAATTAATGTACTTTGTGTATCGGTTTGTGTTTCTTACGTGGTAGAGCCATGCTGCAGCTATATTAGTAGTATAGTTGCAGCTCGAACGGGTCGGCTCGACCGGGGAAGGACCACGCTCTAACAGAATACCAGCGTAAAATAGCAGCTTAACACTACTGCGTTTCGTATGGTGAGTGTAGAGAACCGGAGACCCTTTTTACTGGAAAAGGGGCATTCCATCATAGGCCTCACGGGTGACAACGCATCTGCATTTTGATTCGCAAACGAGGATAAATGTAGATGTCTATGGGCCACAGCAACCACTTACCATCAGGTGGACTGTGTGCTCGTTTGTCATCCTATCCTATAAAAAAGCGGTCGTATAAGAAGATCCACTGCCCCATTATCATCCCGTGGGTGACGTAAAAGGTGACAGAGGAAAGCTGAAACAGGAAATGGGCAGCAACATTTTAGCTGAGGCTAAGCTATTGGTTAAGCACTAGCTGCAAGTCTCACAATACGCGAGCAACCCGGGTTCGATTCCAACCGGCAACAATAAGATTGCTAATTTTGTGTATTGACTAGCTGTTACAATTGTTAATATATTTATTACGATTGGATTTCATAGGTTTTATTTTTTGCGCGTAAACCTTGATCTTTTTCTACCGACTTAAAAAGGAGGAGGTACTCAATTCGACTGTATGTTTTTATGTGTGTTATTTCATAACTTTGTTCTGCGAAAACAGTTTTCGATGATTCTTTTTTTATTTGAAAGCTTGTACTTCTCATGTAGGCCCATATAAGTTTGATTAAGATCTGACCAATAGTTTTTGAGTTATCCTTAATAATATATATTGAAGTCGGTTGTACAACATTTTTAATTTTTAATTATCTAAAATAAAATTAGCCTCAGTTACTCCTTATAACCTGCTCCTTATATGTATCTGCCAATGAGTCTCGCCAAAATGAGTTCAACCATTTCGGAGATTAGCCGGAATAAAAGAGTCTACAACTTCTTTCTCTTAGCTAAACGATACTCCGAGTTACATTGGCCCACTGCTAATCCATACAATATAATTAATATCTTTATTGTACACCAAGGAAAGCTTAATATAACATAAATAAACAAATATTGAAAGAAAAAAGGCGTTCTTATAGCTTCATAGCAATCTCTTCCAGAAATACCAGGAAAAAAAATAACAGAAAGAAAATAAGAAAGGATTTCTAAAGCTTATGAGATTGTCCGACGCAGAAGTTGAGCAACGTTTAAAACAAATTAGTTTTAAAGTTGATTTGGCACCTTTGATAACCTATTACGGTGTCATTTTGTTTTGATTGTATACTTAAATGTTCTAAAACATCTCCCCTCCTCTTTCTTTTCGCAACTCATGCGCACCTGCCTACCCCTTCTTTTATGGGCGGGGTTATGACGTAATCACACACGGTTCCGCCCTATCGTAATCTGTTTAACAGTAGGTCTATTATATTTTTTTAAATAACACAATTTGAATTTGTGCTAATTGTAATTTATAGCGCTAACAATTATTTCATTTAACAAAAAGCTTTTGTGGAAGCATAACGAATGTTTAAAGATTAAAATAATCAAAGTTGCTTTTTGTTTATCTGTTAAGTGAGAATTGTGTACGGGAATGACCTGTGAATGACAAATTATGACAGATTAATGTTAATATCTTATTTGTGCGCTTTGTTACACGTCAATATTATAATGTTTAGATTATGGTTTTGTATTATCCGAAGCCACTACAAAAAACAAAGTCATAAAATATACGAGGGAGTAATAAAAATAAATATTTTTTTTAATTGCAGTAACTAAAAGGCTATTGACTCAACGTCATGCAGCCACAGAAATCTGAAATCAGAATATCGAAAACAACATCAATATGTTCAAATGTTTTGAAACGACATTTGACCATTGTCCAATTTAATAGCATATTTTATAACATTCTTTATTTTCAAAGCTTATTTAATCTAATTTAAAAGGTTCAGAAGTTTAAAATGATATGTGTAATACAGTCAGAAGTTGAAGAGGCAATATAAAGGTAACATAAAAAAACTTACAAAAGCTTTTATGAATTGCAAAGTGACGCCAGTGTCTGGAGCATTCCGTTCATTGACAATTCTTTAGAATTCGTTTCATTCCTTTGCTTTTTAGCGTTCCGTAGCCTAAAAGGCAAAAAAAGAACCCTTATGGATTCATCATGGCTGTCTATCTGTCCGTCCGTATGTCATAGCAAACGTGATTGAATGAAACTCAATAATTTTTTTTCATCAAACGTGTGGGGTATCTATAGATCATCATCATCATCATTACAGCCCTTCACAAGTCCACTGCTGAACATAAGCCTCCCCCGAAGAATGCCACAAAGCACGGTCCTGAGCCACCTGCATCCATCGACTTCCTGCATATCTTACCAGGTCGTCACTCCATCTAGTGGGGGGACGCCCTACACTTCGCTTGCCGGTACGAGGCTGCCACTCGAGAACCTTTCTTCCCCATCGGTTGTCGGTTCTTCGAGCTATATGGCCGGCCCACTGCCACTTCAGCTTACTAATCCGTTGGGCTATGTCGGTCACTCTGGTTCTACTGCGGATATCCTCATTTCTGAGTTTATCACGCAGAGAAACTCCGAGCATAGCCCTCTCCATAGCTCGCTGAGCGACCTTGAGCTTCCTCATACGGCCAGCAGTGAAGGACCACGTCTCAGTTCCGTAAGTCATCACTGGCAACACGCACTGGTTGTACAATTTCGTTTTAAGGTTTTGAGGTATGTCTGACGAGAAGATGTGTCGTAGCTTCCCGAACGCTGCCCAGCCGAGTTGAATCCGTCGATTGACCTCTCGGTCGAAGTTGGACTTACCTAGTCGGACTATTTGTCCCAGGTAAACATACTCGTCAACAACTTCGAGCTTAGTGTTCCCAACAACTACCGGCATAGGTATCTATAGATAGGTCTTCAAAAATGATATTGATGTTTTTAATATCATTTTTTTCTAAACTGAATAGTTTGCGCGAGAGACACTTCCAAAGTGGTAAAAAAACAGCGGGGGGGGGGCCTGTAACCTGATAAAACTAAAAAACCGAGACCGAAAATTGGTTTCAACGAGATCTAGTAAATAGTTTTTTTTTTAATGCGTCATAAATCGTAAACCGCAATTTACCTTTCATTCGATCAACTCAAATATAAAAATAAAAAAATACACTATCATTAAAACATCGATCAAAGTTACAACGAACTACAAGAACTTATTTTTTATATTATGTTACTTTGCTGCTACGGAACCCTTCATGGGCGAGTCCGACTCTCACTTGGCCGCTTTTATTTCTTCTATTTTCAAGTGAGGCATTGTAAAATTAAATTTTTCCCATTGTTAGATTTGAACGAAAGTTGTTGTTTGTGGTGTAATGGGAAATTAATTCGATTTTTGAACAGTTCTAGTGGACGCGAATATGATAGTTAGTTAGTTAGGTATAGATAAAATTGCAATTATTTTTGAAGTTTAAGGATCCTAAAATGACGATCTTGTGTCTCGTCTATTTCGTATGATCAAATATTAACCCTTTCGCTGTCCCGTGCACTACATATAGGTCATTACTATTGTCTTACTATTGTGTCTGAAAATAGGACAGTGAATGTGTTAAGAAGAACAAATACCAATATAAATATCTTCATCTTCATTATAAGACTCCATTACTGTATATAGGACTCTCCCTTTGTAAGGCGGTTTTGCTTTAATCATTACGCTTGGCAGCGTTTGTACTAGATGATAAGACTCCATTTCTGTCTAGAAGTCCGTCTACTTATTTTTTTTTTATAGAATACGAGCGACAATTAAGCACACAGTCCACCCGAGGTAATTTATAACTGCGGTTACCACTGAACGAACTGCGGTGCTGCAGTTCCTTCAGCGGTGCCAAGTTGACTGTCGGTATATTGAAGTGCTGAAGTGTTTGTACAGTAGAGGTACGATGGCTATCCGAGTACAGAACCAAAGTACGAAACCTATTCAACTGCAGAGAGGTGTACGACAGGGTGACGTAATATCCCCGAAACTCTTCACCGCTTCATTGGAAGACGTTTTCAAGCTACTGGACTGGAAAGGGTACGGTATTAATATCAAAGGCGAGTACGTTACTCACCTTCGATTTGCGGACGAACAGTCTTTATGGCAAAATCGCTGGAGGACCTAAGCACTGCTCAATGATCTCAATATGGTCTCCCAAAGGATAGGTCTTAAAATGAACATGGACAATCCAAAGATCATGTAAAACCTCTGCCGGTAGTAGTTGGGAGCACTAAGCTCGAAGTTGTTGACGAGTACCTGGGACAAATAGTCCGACTAGATAAGTCCAACTTCGACCGAGAGGTCAATCAACGGCTTCAACTCGGCTGGGCAGCGCTCAGGAAATTAAGACGTATCTTCTCGTCAGGTTACCTCAAAACTTGAAAACGGGATTGTACAACCACTGCGTGCTAGACTTATGAAACTGGGACGTGGTCCTTCACTGCTGGCCGTATGAGGAAGCTTAAGGTCACTCAGCGAACTATGGAGAGAGAACTATGCTCGGGGTTTTTCTGCGTGATAAACTTAGAAATGATGATATCTGCAGTAGAACCAGAGTTACCGACATAGCCCAATGGATTAGTAAGCTGAAGGCTCGGGAAACTGACGACCGATGGGGAAGAAAGGTCCTCCAGTGGCAACCTCGTACCGGTAGGCAAAGTGTAGGGCGACCCCTCACTAGATGGAGTGACGACCTGGTAAGACATGCAGAAAGTCGATGGATGCGAGTGGCTCAGGACCGTGCTTTGTGGCATTCCTTGAGGGAGGCTTATGTTCAGCAGTGGACTTGTGAAAGGCTGCAATGATGATGATGATGAAGCAATTTGTGGTAAAGGCCTATGTTCAGCAGTTATCTTACGTGGTAGAGCCATGCTGCAGCTATATTACTGTTATAGCTGTAGCACGAATGGGTCGGCTCGACCGGGGAAGGACCACGCTCTCACAGAATACCAGCGTAAAATAGCAGCATAACGCTGCGGATTTTCGTATGGTGAGTGTAGAGAACTGAAGACCCTTTTTTACTGGAAACAAGGCATTCTATCTTAGTTCTCACGGGTGACAACGCATCTGCATTTTGATTCGTAATCGAGGATAGATGTAGATGTCTATGGGCCACAGCAACCACTTACCATCAGGTGGACTGTGTGCTCGTTTGTCACCCTAATTCTATAAAAAAGTGTACTTTTGATATTCTGTAACAGTAACAAAATTGAAAACATACTTATATATAGGCATTATAAGAAATTCCATCATCCTCATACGCACACAATTTCGGTTTAAATGAGTTTTTATAGATTTTTTTCCACAGGTTCTAGGATATTTATCCCGTAAGGGCGGAGCAACAAATTTTATATGGCATAAAATGTATTGTATGAAAGATATAAAATTGATAATAAGTGGAAAGCGTGACATTATAGCGTTTAATGACGTGTCAAATAGATACCGGAGTGTGGTGCCGGCAGATGTTTTGCACACGCACGATTTTGTGTGGGGGTCGAATGCTTTTTTATATTTATAATGTTGATAGAGAATATGATGATCTTTACTATAGTTTTGACCATGGTGACAACTTACCGTTATGCGATCAGAAGAACCGTATGTTGGCGAATAAGAATCCATTATTCCATTTCATCCACGGATGTCGTAAGAGATGAATTTAGGATATTTTTTATATCAACGCCCCCGAGCAAAGAGTCTAAAATGTCTACTTTAATTGCGTGCACTATCCTCGTCACTACTAATCCCAGCACCACTACTCCCAACACCACTACACTAGGAAAGACACCACTGATGTCAATACGACACGTGTTTCGCCTATACACAAGGCATATTCAGGAGATGTAGGCTCTCTAGTGTAGTAATGTTGGGAGTAGTGGTGCTGGGATTAATGGCGATGGAGATAGTGCACGCAATTTTGAGGAAGGGTGGGAGGTGCTCTTCAAACTAGGTAAGACACATCATTTTATTTTATCGAGCGGATGTACGCGAAGTAATTTTTATCAACTTTAATATAATGAATTTCCGCAAAGTAACACTATTATTAGATTCTATTCATTGCATTTTGATTATTTATCGAAGATAAATATAGATGTCTACGGGCCATAGTATCCACTCACCATCTGGTGAACTGTGTGCTCGATTGTCACTCTTATTCTTTAAAAAAGACGTTAATTACATATCGTTTTCATAACTTTGATTCTCGTCTTTTTCTTATCACCAAATGAATATAAATTTATGATTTCATTCCCTTACTTTAATAAAGATTCACTAACTCGTAAAGGTCTCGATACTTTATCGATTACAGATTATTTTATTACCATGGCAAATGTATTGTGCAACGCATTGACAGTATCAAGTATTGTTAACGTTCAAGTAGTTTTAACGCTGCAAAATTTTATTGTCTGTCTTAACATGACCATTAAAGAAAAAAACGGGAAGTGTGAAGATGCTATTGTTATTCGTGTTATAATGTATGATATCGTTGAAGCGTGACATTTTATTCAAATAATCTATCTAGATTATTAAACTCAATTGCAACTTTCAAATAGCGGACACAAACTACAAATAGTAGATTAAGTACAGTATATTAAATTAATATCATTTCATTTATAAGTTTTAGAGTCATGCTCATTCAATTTATTTTATTTCTTTTGTAACTGGCCTTTATTTAAAATATTTTCATTTTTATTTAAAACGTTTCGATTTTTGGCAGGAAATACGTACAGATCACTGCTATATGAAATATCTTCGCCGGCTTAAGCTTTCGTCATAACCTTCCAGAAACTTAACTTGATGCTTAGAAATATTATATTCCTGTTTAAAATAGTGGGTGAATTCTGTTTTTGACTGAAGGATAGAAAACTTACTTCTATTAAAAAAAAGGAGGTACTCAATTCAACTGTATTTTTTATGTGTTATGTGATTCTCTTTGAAAGCTGATGCTTCTCACGTTGTCCCATATAAATTTGATCAAGATCTGATTAGGAGTTTTTTGGGTTATCCTTAATAATACGTATTTAATTGACTTCGACTACGTTGATGATGTTCTCATTTTATTTATAATAAATTTGGTTGTACAATATTTTTAATTTCACCATTTTTAGTTCGTAGCACGAATAGGTCGACTCGACCGGAGAAGGACTGCGCCCTAATAGAATACCAGCGTGAAATTGCAGCATAATGCTGCCATGTTTCGTATGTACCCTTGTACTTGTACATATAGATACGAGATAGTACCTCCCTCATCTTTCCTGTAGCTCTCTTTTACGACACTTTATAACAAACTAAGATGATGGGTGATATTTTACCCAGCAGTGCGAGCGACAATTTAATTGCGGAATTAGTGTTATTGCACTAGATTGAAATAAATAGGTCCGTTAGTAATTGCATTTTCACATACGGCACAATATTAATCACATCTTTATCACCAAAATATTTTAGGACTTTTACTATAACGTAATTATAATAATAATAACATGTTGTCTTACATGAAAATTTCTCAACTCAGCATTAGGAGTGGGCTGTAACAGGTAAAATCGCATATCTGTTCCGTCTGTTCCAGTTCTACATAAATAACAGTTCCAAAAACCTTTTACAAAATAGCAGTATGTTACTGCAGTTTTGATAGGTACTACTCTTTCTAACTTAGGTTTTGAACCTATGCGGGAAAAGGACAAAGTTTGTGACAACTGTAACAGGGTGTCACAGTGTAACAATATTTTTTTTTATCTTATTCAAATAAAAGCAACTGTTAAATGTATAAATAAAGAAAAGCTTGTGACTGTTGTATAATGGATTTTGTTACCTCGCGGAACAGGAGCTGTTCTTTCAGTTTGTTTGTCACAGTTACAGTCTGCTATTTTAATATACCCGTTTTCTTATCTGTTACGTTAAATACGCCTCACTCCTACTCAGCATCATCATCATTATTGTAGGTCTTTTTTTTCCTGCGGGCATACTTGGTCAAGGCCCGTGTTTCCGTTTTTTTCTACCCCTTTAATACAGAGTGTAAGAACATCCATAAATTGTTAAGTTAAAACTTAATGTATCCTTAACTTGCTGTATAACTTCAATTTAGTCAAGACTAAAGCAGCTTAGGTTATAACCGACTCGTCTCATTTCCTGTCTACACCAGAAACCGTGTGACGCCACGCGGCCACCGGAAATGACATTAAAACGCAATTACCAAATTACACCGGACCGATCGTTTTATAACTTTTATGTTCGTTTTTAAGGAGCAATAATAATAGTTGTATAACATATTCTATTTTAATATAAATCGAAAAGATTATTCTGTAAGTTTGTAAAATATGAACGTATCAGGTAATTAAAAAAATTTTTTACGGATTTATTGCATTTAATTTGTAGTCCCCAAAGACAAGAGGGGAGGACTAATGCGATCGACGTCTTGATGTCGATCGCCTTACGATACGCTGAGCTTGGGCTTGGTTTTAATTCATTTAAAAAGCTTACAACTGCAATACTTTAAGACACGTATAGTGTACTCGATTAAGAATTAAAATATAGGTGTCTACAAGGCAAGGCAGTCATCCATACCATCAGGTGGAATGAGTACAAGTTAGTCATCCTTACTTTTTTATAGACGTGTGACAAAACAGACACTGTCCACCTGATGGTAAGTGGATCATGTGGCCCATAGATACATCTATCCTCTTTTCTTTTTTCTTTTTTTTTTAAAAAACGTTACCCCCACACTAGGATTTTCTTCTGTGTTTTGGAGGCAGTTTACAAACATAAATTGCACGAGGACTAACATCCAGAGCCGGAACAATTATTTGTAGGCCATACAAATACTTGTTCCGTGTGGGACCCGAACCCGCGGCCCCCAGGGCAACAATTCATTGCTAAGCCACTGCGCCACGGAGCCGTCCTCGATTAAGAATTAAATACAAATACCTGCTTAATGCTGGTGTAAAGCTGCAATTTTACGCTGCTATTCTGTGAGAGCGTTTAAAGTTGTTAAGAATCAAAATACACATGCGTTCTCACCTGAGGAGTAAGACGGAATGTCCTTATGCCTTGTATTCAGTAAAAAAGTCTGAAGTCTGCGGTTCTCTACACTCACCATACGAAACACACCAGCTTTATGCTGATATTTTACACTGGTATTCTGTAAGAGCGTGGGCCTGTCCCAGTCGTGCCGTCTCATTCGTGCTGCAACTATAATATTATAGCTGTTTACAATTTAATATAGCATGCAGCATGATTACTTCTATAAAAATCTTATGAGATGCTTCAATGAGATAATAAAAATAATGATTTCTTATATTTACGCGAACACTACACATTTAAATAAAACTAATTTTACGGATTTTATCGCGTATATTAACTTATTTTATATTCCCGACGTTTCGAGCACTTTACAGCACCCATGGTCACGGGCAGGACTGAGGTGTATGACGTCCCAATGTCATAGTTAACCACGGCTACCTCCAGATTAAAAATTATTAATTTTTGTTCCGATCCACGCAGTATGAACTTACAGTATCATGAAGTCTTGCAGTTGTATGCTTGGGTTGGGATTTAATTTTATTAATTATGGGATCCCAAGCAGATGGTAGCACCCAGCCATCTTCTCTATTGAAATTAGGATGTTTCTTGATTTCAATAGCCTCGCGAATCATCCTTGGAAGGAATCGGTGTTCTTTAGCGAGGATTTGTGGTCTATCAAATCTAATGTAGTGACGGGGGCGATCCTGTACGTGTTCACAGACTGCAGACTTCCCGGAGCGTCTATTCTTCACATCAGCTATGTGTTCTTTAACACGGGTTTTTATAGATCTTAGATCTATAAAGAACACATAGCTGATGTGAAGAATAGACGCTCCGGGAAGTCTGCAGTCTGTGAACACGTACAGGATCGCCCCCATCACTACATTAGATTTGATAGACCACAAATCCTCGCTAAAGAACACCGATTCCTTCCAAGGATGATTCGCGAGGCTATTGAAATCAAGAAACATCCTAATTTCAATAGAGAAGATGGCTGGGTGCTACCATCTGCTTGGGATCCCATAATTAATAAAATTAAATCCCAACCCAAGCATACAACTGCAAGACTTCATGATACTGTAAGTTCATACTGCGTGGATCGGAACAAAAATTAATAATTTTTAATCTGGAGGTAGCCGTGGTTAACTATGACATTGGGACGTCATACACCTCAGTCCTGCCCGTGACCATGGGTGCTGTAAAGTGCTCGAAACGTCGGGAATATAAAATAAGTTAATATACGCGATAAAATCCGTAAAATTAGTTTTATTTAAAAGATAATAAAAATTTAGCAAAAAGAAATACAGACACAATAATACGGAAAAGGAATTGATATATTTATCCTTACTTGTGTTTCCTCAAATAACCCCTTCGAATTAAGTCAGGGTATTCGCGAGTGTGCGACCGGAAAGAAAACAGCCTCAGGGCGATATAGTGTCAATACGGGGATTTTTTTCCTTGGCCTCTTATTTACGTTAGAGTTTTACGTTTGTGTTGGCAACACTGAGGTATCGAGGTATGAAAGCCCTTAATTGTTACTCGGTTTCCTGATGAAAAGCGTCGAAAAAAGTACGTTCTATTGTTTCGTGTCGTTGCTTGAGATTAATCGAATTTAATTTAATCGATTTTAAATATAAAATTGCAATTATGATTTTTTGCGTCGGCGGATTTGACCCGGATACCACTATACCATGAAATAAAGTATAAAACTTACATACTAATATATGCTTATATTGTTTTGTTTTTGTACTACCATCATTACAGCCTATAAAAGTCCACAACTGAACATAGGCCTCCCCATAGATTGCTTCGTAGGTGGGATTTGGCCACAGATGCAACAATCGGTAGGCGGCTTGGCAACCGCAGTGGCAAAATTACTTATAAGAAATAAGTAATTTTGAGTTATGGTCAAGATGTTGCTGCCCAATTTCCTGTTTAAGTTTCCCTTTGTCATGTGAAGATATATGGTGTAGTGTAGTGGATATTCTAACTCCGCCACTAAACTGTTTTGTACTATTGTTTTAAATAACTTATTTTTATAGAATAAGGGTGACAAACGAGCACACAGTCCACCTTATGGTAAGTGGTTGCTGTGGCCCATGGACATCTACATCCATCTTCGTTTGCGAATTAAAATGCAGAAGCGTTGTCAGCCGTGAGGACTAAGATAGAATGCCTCTTTGCCAGTAAAATAGGTCTCCGGTTCTCTACAGTCACCATACGAAACACAGCAGCATTAAGCTGCTATTTTACGCTGGTATTCTGTGAGAGCGTGGTCCTTCCCCGGTCGAGCCGACCCATTCGTGCTACTACCACACTAGATACGCTTAGGCTCTACCACGTATAACTTTCCAAAGCTACAGCTTGTACTTTGTATCTATTCTGTTGTTACTAAGTTAACTTTTCCACCACAACTGTTTTCCTTCTATACAGACTTAGTCGCTGGTATAATACAAAAATTAAATTGCATCTATTTTTATTACACAAATTTAAAATTAAAAAAATAGTTCTAAAATTAAACCTATTCTATTTACGAATTCAATTCGCATATTAGAACTACCAACATTGCAAAATCAAGCAGCTCGCATTGCCGGCGCATCACTAGGGCGGTAAATTAAATTCCCGATGTGTCACGTCGGAGCACAATTTGTTTCGCACACTCGCCACTTCTGCACCGTCATACTCCTTGTTAAGGGCCCACAATATCTGCCAGTGATTAATTGTATCAAAGAGTAGTACAATCATTGTATTGCAAAACGCTAGCTATACTAAGCGGATACGCAAGAGCCATTCACACAACTACCTATATTAATACAAATAAATAAAATTGAAGTGTCTGTATCTAATGTCAAAATTACAGCTTTTTACTAAATGTATATCAAAGTATATAGAGTACTAATAACAAAAATTCAATTTTTAAAGTTTTTGTCCGTCCGTCTGTCTGTCTGTTTGTTCTGGCTAATCTTTGAAACGGCTGGACCGATTTTGACAGGATTTTCACTGGCAGATAGCTGATGTCAAAAGGAGTAACTTAGGCTACCTTTATTTTAGAAAAATAATTAGGGTTCCGCGTAAAAAAAATTAAACCCCAAATAACACGCGGGCGAAGTCGCGGGGAACAGCTAGTAATAAATAAAAGTAATTTTGCGTTTTATTCAACTTTTTCAAATTTCTGACTTTTGTACCCAACATAGTTGCTGTACAACTGAGGGCTGTGAGGTCAAGGGGTCGCTAAGATGTTCTATGTCCCATGTATATTTGAAGATAGCCTTGCTTAACTAATAATTAGGACATCGGGACGCCAAATACTTAATATACCTCGCAACGCAACAATATTTTCCTTTATGACAACGTTTTGTTATGTTGATATAACTCCTTTTATGCCCGGGAGTCTGTCTGGTTAGTTACCACCCTTTTACCCAGTCCAGTAAAGAGCAGTCCTTGCATTGGTATAGGGAGCCTGTGTTATTACAGGCTATGAGATATTCCATCTGAGAACTTAGAAGTGATTACGAATCTGTAGTTTCTTTGTTTAAAGTTGAAAGCTACTTGCTACCAAAGTGTTTCCAGTAATGCGTAAACTAAATGATTATGGAATGATATGAAGCCAGATAATACCCTTTTCTATAAACGATAATTTGAATTATATACCTAAAGATTTATTAATTTTTAGGGTTCCGTACCTCAAAAGGAAAAAACGGAACCCTTATAGGATCACTTTGTTGTCCGTCTGTCTCTCTGTCTGTCTGCCAAGACCCTTTTTTTCAGGAACGCGTGGAGGTATCAAGCTGAAATTCATATGAAACACTCAAGTCTACTGTCCCTTGGAGCTGTGAAAAAATCAAACTTCTAAGCCAACGCAATCAAAAGATACAGCCGTTTATGCCGCAAATTTTCGATATTCGCAAGGGAATCAGGGAATCAAAACCTACAGGGTACTTCCCGTGAACTCAAAATCTTAAAATTTGATACGAAGCAACGTATTATAGCACAGATAAAGGAAAAATTGCGAAAAGCTTAAATTTTTAGTTACACCATAAAATAAAAATATTTTTAATAATTTTAAACTACGGATTTGTGCGGAACCCTCGGAGCGTGAGTCGGTTTTTTTTATGGGAGAGGGGGCAAATGACTACCACCTGATGGTAAGTGACTACCGCCGCCCATGAAAAACTGCAACACCAGCGGAATTGCAGATGCGTTGCCAGCCTTTTAAGAAGGAACAGGCTCTTTTCTTGAAGGTCCCTAAGTCGTATCGGTCCGGAAAATCGCTGATGGTAATCGATGCCACGAGGAAGTTGTGCGAGGAAGAAAACATCTTCTAAATCGCACAGTGGTGGACCGCCAATCATCCAGATGGTATGGATGGTATCGCGAGTTTTGTCGCGATGTGCGATGGTGAAACTGAGCGGCTGGAATTAGTCCGAACAATTCCTCAGAGCACTCCCCGTGGTATATGCGATAAAATACGCAAAGAGTCAAGCCAATCGGAAAGAACTCGGTCGTCGACGATTCGAACCGTTCTGCGCTGGATGCGGTCAAGTGGAAGGAGATGTCACTGGGGAACCCCTGCCCAGAGATGGGAACAGTATTTCATAAAAACATATTTTCTACAACGGGAGAGCCAACAACGTTATTTAATTAAAAACTAATGTTTGTTTGTTCATATTTTATGCCCAGCTATACCGTTCATCTGATTTCGCAAAAACTTTGTCAACTTATTGCTTGCATTTGCGCGAAGGGTATAGATATTGTACAATTTCGACCATCGGACATCCAGGCGGTCGGCTGGTCTTCACCCCTTAGTTGTCGATATTCCACGCATTAGAACCAAACAGTTTGCTTCGTCTTTTGTTATGCGTACAGCAAAGTAGTGGGATAATTTGCCGGCGTCTATGTTTCCGTCCGAATACAATCTGAGCGTCTTCAAGGCAAGAGTGAATAGGCTTTTGTTACGCTTAGACATTGCGATTTACCATTTAGGGCTGCATCACCACTTACCACCAGGTGGGATTGTGGTCAAGCACTGGCTTATAATAAATAAAAAATAAAAATTTCAGAAGGTGGCGCGCATATCTTACCGACAAATTTATTTAAAAGCTATATATAATTCAACTTCAATAAACGCATTATCATTTCTAATTAAACAATATAACTGTTATAAATTTAAAATGATATTTTCACAATAATTTCTTCTGCGACAGCAATGCTCTGGGTAACCAACTCGTTTTTTATAGAATACCTTTATTCACGAGAAAAACGAGCTTATAATCTACCTGATCGTATAAATGGATGCTGTAGCCCATAGACATCTACATCTATCCTCGATTAGGAATCAAAATGCAGATGCGTTGTCACCCCTGAGGACTAAGATGTAATGCCTAGTTTCTAGTAAAACGGTCTACGGTTCTCTACACTCACATTATTTTACGCTGGTGTTCTGTGAGTGTGGTCTTTCCGCGGTGGGACCAACCCATTCGTGCTACCACCATAATATAGCTGCAACGAGGCTTTACCACGTAAACTATGTCAACCATAAGGTTAATGCTATGGCACCTATAAGGGTACACACATCAGTCCTTGAATTAAGCCTACATTCAATAAAAATGTAATAATGTGTGCATTGCTGGTGTCCTATGAATAAAAAAATAAATAAATATACAGTTGACTTTTTTTGGCAGATCCTACACATCAATGTCATCAATCAATGTAAAAAAAAATAGTTTTATTTATTCAAATAAAACTAATTTTCTTTACGTATTTTATAGAGTTTCATTTAAACTAATTTAAAAGAGGAGAGATGTTTTGACTGTTTTGTAGCAGCCTTGGTCATGAGTATTTAAAGCAAGCCCGAGTTTACTTCATGACGTCCACCACCTCATTTCCCTTGTTGAAGATGATAGTAGGCAGGTTGTACCTGGAATTCCTATTCTGTCGTCCACCAATAGTTTTGTTTACTTTATCAAAAATCCACACCGTTTAGATAATATATAAGTAACATATTAAATATGATTATAATAATGTTACACATTTCGAATTCACTTTTTTAAATAAGTAGAAACACGGATGTAAAATTTGTTTTTATTTAAATTTCGAACGTAAGTACTTTTCTTTTTTAATTTAATATGTGTAAAAGGGAAGTCAACAGCAAAGTGCATAAGTCATATTATAACATTACAAGCATTGTAAATGTCAATTAGAGAATTAGAACAGACCGACAAATGCGTAAACGGTCTTAAAGGGCTGCAACAGCACTCAATCAAAGAAAGGGCATAAAGCTTCGACTAAAGGGATTGTCGAAGCTTAAGGAGTAATAAAAAACCGCCACTGAATCGCACAATACGACTGACAAAAGCGTTTCATGTGTTATTGGTAAAAATACAATGGCGATACAATTCCGAATTATGTTTGCGGTAAGGGTGACATTGTGCAAAATGCTGTGGTGCCGGACATAAGCGTGAAGCGGTAAGAGGTAAGGTTTTAAAACGTAGGACTAAATATAATTAGTTTAGAAATAGTATCTATCAAAACGTCGTTTTTTAGGTACTAATATCTCCTTACTATATTTAACAAAATTACCGGATGGAAGATGAGATTAGTGATGCTTAGATGT
The DNA here is from genome assembly GCA_033319125.1 of Parnassius glacialis. Classification (NCBI taxonomy): domain Eukaryota; kingdom Metazoa; phylum Arthropoda; class Insecta; order Lepidoptera; family Papilionidae; genus Parnassius; species Parnassius glacialis. The sequence goes on along the minus strand of JAVANC010000009.1, from coordinate 41,712,370 downwards.
GCGTAGAAAAATAAAATATAGAGTACCTACCAACCTCGTGTAAAGTGAAAACCCATAGTTGTAGTAGAAGTGGAACCCATATTTACGTGCAACGCAAAGTCTAAAATCACTAACATTACCACTCTTGCCACACATGTAATCATAATTAGAATCAGGCTTTATTTTCAGTCATCATTACAGCCCTTCATTATTAAAGACTAGCTGTTCTTCGCGACTTCGCCCGCGCGTTATTTGTGGTTTTAACCTTTTTGCGCGGTACCCTAATTCTTTTCCTAAAATAAAAGTACCCTAAGTTACTCTTTGTGACATCAGCTATCTGCCAGTGAAAATCCCGTCAAAATCGGTCCAGCCGTTTCGGAGATTAGCCAGAACAAACAGATAGACAGACGGACAGGCAGACAGACAAAAACTTTAGAAATTGTATTTTTGTTATTAGTACCGTATATACTTTCATATGCATTTAGTAAAAAGCTGTAATTTTGACATTACAAACAGACACTTCAATTTTATTTATTTGTATAGATGTAAGAATTAATATGCTAATTTCCTCTGGTGCCCTTCAAACTAGGTAAGAAACTTTTATTTTTATTTTTACGCGTATCTTAGCTTGTAATTTTTAGTATCTTTAACATACAATTTGCTACAAGCGGGTGGATTGGAAAACCCCTTAAAATTGTAATCCTACTTTTAGACATTATGAATTTAATAGCTACACCGGCCTCTGATATCTGTCTAGATTTATATTTTATAAATATTAATGAAATTATTGAAAACAAACTTTCAAAGAAAAAGATTTAAAAAAAAAACAAAAATAAAAGAACTCTAGAGCACTTTTGATTTTATGAAGCTATTCAATTTAAATATAAAGATTCTAGAAATCTGTGGTATTCGCAATGGCTTCTAGTAATTGTATTACACATTAATCGCTTTTGGATTATATTTGTACCACACACAATAATACTCGACAATTTGTCAATACCTTAAAAGGTACTTGATTTGACAGAAATCTTGATTGGACACTGTTGATCGACCGCAATGGGGCTTGGTTTAAGCAAAGCATGGGAATATTTAGCCTCTCAAGTGTTCATGCGACAATTTTTAATTCGATTTGAAGCAATTTTAAAACATATGGCTTAACAAACTTAAAACTTTATTAGGGTGTTCTGAGAGCCGTGGTACCTCAGAAGTGGAACGATTGCTGTAAATTTTACAATATTCCAGCAATCCAGGTTCAATCTCCATCAGTATCAACGACAATATATGTGTGTAAATGTAGTATTGACTACCTTACGTACAAGTATATGGGACGTATAGAACGTAATTGAGATTTCACTTCAAGGACTGCCTAATTGGACTAAACGGTAAACGCGGTTGTCCTTTTTTATGGTAAGTGGTTGCTGTGGCCCATAGACAATGTCAAGTCCATAGACATGTCGATGACGAATCAAAATTAAGCGTTGTCGCCTGCACCCTGTTGTCACACTATATAAAACACAGCAGCGTTAAGCTCCTATTCTAGCTGGTACTCTGAGAGAGTTTTGTACGTGGTAGAGCCATGCTGCAGCTATATTAGTAGTATATTTGTAGCGCGAATGGGTCGGCTCGACCGGGAAAGGACCACGCTCTCACAGAATACCAGCGTAAAATGGCAGCTTAACACTGCTGTGTTTCGTATGGTGAGTGTAGAGATCCGGAGACCTTTTTTACTGGAAAAGAGGCGTTCCATCTTAGTCCTCACGGGTGGCAACGCATCTACGTTTTGATTCGCAAACGAGGATAGATGTAGATGTCTATGGGCCACAGCAACCACTTACCATCATGTGGACTGTGTGCTCGTTTGTCACCGTATCCTATAAAAAAAAGAGTGAGGTGCTAGGTTTGCATACCGGATTAGACCAAAAAAATCAGTTATTGAGTTTTTCTGTCAATTAATTTTTTGTAGCAGTCCAGAGTCAGGAATTTGGCGGTGTTTCACACCCACGCCTAGGTAAGCACATAAAGCCGTAGGTCCTGCGCCTGATCTCTCGCTGTTCGTGTCGGATAGTCTTAGCATCGGACTATAAGAGTAAGGAAATAGAGAGTGCTACTGTGTTTGTGTATACACTCGGGCACTACAATCCTGTGCTGCGCAGATGGCTAGTCTCCGTAGAGACTGGCCGCGTGACCGGAATTCGGTCTGGAGGACATTATATCTTCAAGAAAGTACAGGTCAACAAATGCCAAGCTCACCTGTACGCGATGCTCATTGAATTACGGAATCCTGGAAACCGATTTGTGGGTGAAAAATATTAAATCCTTACCAAAGAGTGAGTATGGACTAGTCTTTCGAGGAATCCAAGCCACCCGGTTCATTCATAGAACTGTCCATGTCTATTTATGTAATCCTAGAAGAATCATAATGCAGTTGCTTTGGCACCTAAATATTGTTCTCGCCTATTACGAGGGCGGCACTGACAATTTCGGGAATCAAGGAAGTGACACAACATTACTATTTAAAAATGTATTTATTGCTTTCGAAGTATTCTCCGCAAAATTTGACACATTTTTCCATACGATGGAATCCATTGAATCAACCATTCCATTCGGAAGTTGGGGTCTCCAAAATGCCTGTTTTGTAAGCGTCCACAGCTCAGGTGATGAAAATCTCTGTCCACGCAATTTATTCTTTATTTTAGGAAAAGTATAGAAATCACTAGGGCATAAGTCGAGGCTGTACGGTGGATGGTCTAATAATTCTATGTTTTCTTGCTGTAAAAACTCTTTTGTTCTGTGTGCGGTGTGAGAACTCGCATTGTCGTGATGGAGGATGATGCGGCGGTTGCAGTTCTCTTTACGGAGTTCAGAAACGACCTGTGGCAAACAAATGCTAGCATAGCATTCTGCATTAACCGTTCTTTGGCCCTCAAGAGGAATAGTCATAACATGGCCGGTTTTGGAGACAAACGTGGCCACCATTTTTTTTTGCAACACTCCGTGAACGAACAATTTTTGTTGGCTTTAACTCATTTTCTAACACCCAAACTCGTGACTGGTTTTTTGTTTCGGGTTCGTACGCGTATATCCAGGATTCGTCACCTGATACGATGTTGTATACAGCATTTGAGGATCCTGCGTGGAATCTTTCGAGAGTTCTGACGCACCAAGTAACGCGAGCCGCTTTTTGCTCTTCACAGAGTGAATACGGTATCCATCGGGAAAACAACTTTTTTACACCTAATTGTTCATGCAAGATTATTTGTATTTGACTCATGCCAATGTCTAAAGTTGCCTGAATTTTGCGGTATGTCACATGTCGATCTTCCTCAATCAGCTTACGCACAGCATCAACGTTTTCTTGGGTGACTGCAGTTTTTGGACGACCTTGACGGGGATCATCACTGAGCTTGACACGTCCACGTTGAAATTCAGCAAACCAGCGATAAATTGTGGTTTTGGATGGGACTTCATTACCAAATGCAGAAATCATCCGGTCAACACACTGTTTTTGTGTTAAACCACTTCGAAAGTCATAATAAATCATCGCTCTTGAATTTTCTCGAGTCAATTCCATTTTCTCAACGAATAAACAAGTTTGACAAAACCTTGTGACAAGACCGAGAATCTTTTTTTAAATAAATAAATGGTATTCGATTTTTAAAACCAAGGAGTTTTCAATTAAAAAGATTTTAATGTGACAAGAACAGTGGAAATATTCCATTCCCGATACTTTTAGTGCAGCCGTGCTTGCACTACCGTGTTCCGGTCGAAAAAATATACAGAGCCAAGTAGATGAGTTTGTGTATTTGGGAAGTGTATTTAGCAGGGATGGTAGATATAAAAAGGATATAGAACGACGAGTGAATGCAGGAAATAGAGTGAATGGGGTTCTACACTCTATTGTGGAAAGTCAGAATGTGTCCAAAAAGACACGTATGGCAATTCACAGTGCTGTGTTAGTCCCTACTTTAATGTATGATAGTGAAAGTTGGGTGTGGCAGAAGAAGCACGAGAGTAGAATACTGTAGAAATGTGGTCATTAACGTGTATGTTAGGGCTGAATCTGAATGGGTGAGCTATTGTGTGATAAGAGAAGAGTGTGGTTTGCAAGATGGCGTTGTGACCAAGATTAAGAAAGGAATACTTCGGTAGTTTGGTCATGTCGAAAGAATGAATGAGGAAAGAGTGATAAAGCAAATTTATGTTGCGGAGGTGAATGGCAGAGTAGGTAAGGGACGCCCTAGGTGAAAGTTTATCGACCAAATTGGCAATATATTGAAAATGGGCTAAATTAAGAGTACCTTTAACAGACGAGCGTGTATGCGTAGGTATATGGATGTGGAGGAAGCGAGAGAGGTGTGTCAGGATCGTGCCAAATGGAAGTCCATAGTCTCTGCCTACCCCTCTGGGTGACACACGTGAATGTTTATGTTATGTTCTTACAATTTCATACTGTGAGACATTCTTAGTCCTCAGAAGTAAGAACGCATCTGCAGCCTTCCGATACGGCTTAGGGACCTTCTAGAAAAGAGCCTATTTTTTTAAATACCGGCAACACACCTGCAATTCACTGGTAATGCAGTTGTTCATGATAGGCGGTAGATTTACAATCAGGTAAGCCATGTACCTAGTCTAAGAGACAGTAGGAGGTCGAAATTCACCCATCTGATAACCAGAACAGACCTATTTTACAAGATTTTATTGATTTATAAACACGCCTAGGGTAGCTTGCCTTTCGAAAAGTGTTCATGGCTATTTGTAATTAAATTGATTTTAGTCAATTTTTTTTCATACCCTTTACTTTTTTAATAACCGAGCTAATTTAGTTTAGACAGATAGTTTTTAACATGGAGAATATGCCTTGGTAGGTTTGCCTACTTCTTCTATACCTGCTTGCCACGTATCCATGAACAGGTAAGTAAATATCGGTAACTACACCGATATGTTAACCAATAAAAATTTGTATCAGAAGAAAGATATGAAAAAAAGTGATTAAAACTAATTTAATAAAATATAACCATGAACACTTTGCTAAAGCCAAGCTATCATAGGCGTGTTTATAAATCAATAAAATTTCATAAAAATAGGTCTCATCTGGTTATCAGATGGATGAAGTTCGATCTCCCGCGTTGTCTAGTATTATCTGTGGTATTATTTCGTTTGCCCCCCTCTTAATAAAAAAAAAATTCTATTGCTATATATTTTTACGTTGGATTCTCTGAAGTATCTTTAGCGATTTGGATAAAATTTTTGGCACCTGCCATCCCTGAGGAAATTATAATTTTACTTTTAACGTCAGTAAAAGTAAAGATAGATCACCTAGTTACTCCTTTTTAAAAGGCCGACAACGCATCTGCAATTCCCTGGTGGTGTTGCAGTTGTCCATGGGTGACGGTAGTCACTTACCATCAGGTGAGCCGCATGCTAGTTTGTCCCTCTCCTATAAAAAAAACTAAAAGGAATGTGCGTTCTATGTTCAAAGAATAAAAATAATCTTAATCAATCAACAAAACGTAAACATCCGCTGGCAAGTGTTGGCGTAGAATTGTCAATTTCACGGTGCTCTGTAATTAGAACGTATAAAAATACAAAATAAAAGGGTTTCCACCCTCAATAAAACGGTTGTCTACTACACACTAATATTGTTAGCTTCCCTACGCTTATTGCAAGAACAACGCACGTGCAAGTGGGTGCAGAGTCAACCCTGACTTAAAAGCATTCGTAATATGGTATATTGACTTGTGCTGGTCTAGTCGAATGGTGTAACGAATTTAACGTGAAAATGACAATCCTTTTTTAAAGTTTTATTTAACATTAAAATAATATTATTTCTATAGAATATGAACCTTATGTGTTCTTATGTTTTAATTGTTTTTATGAAAGATAATGATTTCTTATATTTACGCGAACACTACATGTGTACTACATGTAAATGAAACTTATATTACCTTGCCATTTTGAATATTAATTTCGGACCGAAGATAATATTCAAAAACTGAAGGTAGCTGGACTAACTATGACATCGGAACGTCAAATACCTCATTCCCCCCATTTGCCATTTGGTTTTTTCACCCATTGACCATGGGTGTTGTAATGCAGCCAAAACGTCGGATATTAAAAAGTTAAATTAGACGCGATAAAGTCCGTAAAATTAGTTTCATGTAACATATTAAAAATGTTATTTCAAAATTAATTAATAGTTAATTAAACAGTGGTAGAGCCACGGGGCAGCTTTTGCTGTCGCACGGATGGGCCAGCTCGAACTGGGGTGGTACCACGACCTCACAGAAAACCAGCGTGAAGTAGAGGTTTACCTCTGCGTTTCGCTTGGTGAGTGCAGGTGGCCGGAGGCTCTTTTTACTGGAAATGAGGCATTCTATCTTAGTCCTTACGGGTGACAACGCATCTACACTTTGATTAGTAATAGAGGATAGATGTAGATGTCTATGGGCCGCAGCAACCACTTACCATCAGGTGGACTGTGTGCTCGTTTGTCACCCTTATCCTATAAAAAAAAGTTAAACAAACGAACGCTAAGTAAAGAAACTTCGTTAATAGTCACTTTGTCGAATAATAAATACTGTTGTCGAATAAAATAGTACATTACGTCTTATCCTATATAGTTTTACAAGAGCTACCGTACCTCATAAGACATACGACGCAATGTACTACAAAGTGACTGTCATTTTGATGTCAACTAAGTAAGAGAATAGGCCTGCTGGTAAGACTGTAGGTGGCTTAGGACCGTGTTTTGAGGTATTCCGTAGAGGAGGCTTATTTTCAGCAGTTGACTTGTGAAGAGTTGTAATGATGATGATAATCACATTCACCTCATGTCCAATGGACTGATAGAAAATAAGAAGAAATATAACTAGGTTTTATGGATTTTATCGCTGGAGTATAAATAAGTTAGTAAATACGATACAATTCGTAATAAATTGAAATTAAAAATTTTGTACAACCGACTTCAATATAAATTATTAAGAATAACTCAAAAACTATTTGTCAGACCTTTATCAAATGTACATGGGACCACATGTGAAGGACAAGTATTAAAATAAAAAAAGAATCATCGAAACCGGTTCACCCAGTAAATAATTATGAGGTAACACACAAAAAACATACAGTCGAATTGAGTACCGTCTTCTTTCTGAAGTCGGTAGAAAACTAGTTTAATTCATAAAAAAATAGTCTTATAAATTTATATTTTTATAAAGAATATTATAAATAATAAGAATAAATAAAACTTATTTTTACGTATTTTATCTCTGCAAAGTACCTACTCGAAACGGCGAGAATAAGTTTATAAACGAACTAATTTTATCTATGTGTAGTGTTCGCGTAGAAATGTGAAAACATTAGGAAGAAATAATTTAATAAGTATTATAACTTATTTAAAATAACGTAAAATACATTACGTAAATTTACGTACGTAACGTAAATTTAAACAGTGGTAGAACCACGCGGCAGCTTTTGCTGTCGCATGGATGGGCCCGCTCGAACCGGGGTGGTACCACGACCTCACAGAAAACCAGCGTGAAGTAGATATTTACCTCTGCGTTTCGCTTGGTGAGTGCAGGTGGCCGGAGGCCCTTTTTACTGGAAATGAGGCATTCCATCTTGTTCCTCACGGGTGGCAACGCATCTACATTTTGATTTGCAATAGAGGATAAATGTAGACGTCTATGGGCCACAGCAGTCACTTACCATCAGGTGGACTGTGTGCTCGTTTGTCACCCTTATCCTATAAAAAAAAAACTTTTTTCTTTTCATTTGTATAATTTAATATTTTAATTACAAGAATTTTATGACTTTGAATTATTATGTTATTAAGATTTTAATCGAAATTGATAATATACTTAATTAAAAATATTCATTTATAACAACCTAAAATAAATAGAATCCTACTCAAAATACAGATTTAAAATTATACAGTTAGAAAACAAAATTATAATTAATTAGTAGAAACTTAAAAAAAAAACATTATCCACTACAAAAGAATTATTTCGCTTTTCGCTTACGCCAGACTGTTCATTGTTCAACGTCCATTAAGTTCCGAACTTTGATGTTACGGGGGATGACTTTTTATTTTTTAATGAAGTCTCGACGGCACTGTTACTATAAATAAATTTATTAAACAGCAAATAATTAATTCTCCTACGTCATCAGCCCGAAAAGTTTTGCTTAGGACATGTGCGTCTTCGTTGGCTGGCATGGCAGGAGGATCTTGAATGTGGTAAAGCCATGCTGCAGCTACATTATAGTTGTAGCAAATAGCGTGGTCCTTCCACGGTCGAGCCCTATGCTAAGATTAAGTAGTTGCAGTAGAGCCGACCCATTCGTGGTACAACCATTATATAGCTGCAATATAGCTCCACCACGTTTTACACTCTATTTAAACCCACAAAATAAATGATTGTGAAAGCATAGAAAAACCGACCGAAACAATTTTGAGCTAATCTACCACCATTAAGCTATCAATAATGTATATATAATATTGTAATATAATATGTATATGCTATGTAGGGTAGACGGTATTTTCATTATTATTTTTTTTTTTATAGGATAGAGTGACAAACCAGCACACCCACTGTTGTGACATCTAAAATCCCAATGCAGATGCGTTATCACCCGTGAAGACTAAGATGGAATGCGTATTTTCCAGTAAAAAGGGTCGCCGGTTCTCTACACACCATTCGAAATACAGCATTGTTAAGTTGCTATTTTACGCTGGTATTCTGTGAGAGCGTGGTGCTTCCCCGGTCGAGCCGACCCATTCGTGTTACAACTATAGTACTAATATAGCTGCAGCATGGCTCTACCACGTACAAAAAAGACATTTGAATAGATTGAGAATGTTTTATTTTAGAAATATATTTAATAGAATATACTTAAATAAGTTTGCTAGCTGTTAAAGTTCCGGAATATCAACCGGAACCGGAATATATGGTGGTTTCGAATTCGACATCAAGCCATTCGTAGATACCTACTGTAGTTTCAGTATGGATTTAACATAATTATTTTGTTGGATGTATATGAAGAGTCAGACAGTCGGCACCAAGAATCGAGCTTAGTTTTCTCGGGTATTTCACAAAATTTAGGACTTATCTATTCTTACAATATTATCTTAATAAACCTAACTACAATTTATATCAAGGTACAATACCAAACTATATAAAATTTGAATTGCTACCAAACTAACACTAAATAACCTACAGACTAAATGCATTCACTAATCCAATTCTGCTAAACAAGATTTCTAACAATACATACACAGGACAATAATGAAAAATATGCACCATTCATTACCGTAGCAGAATTTGTGAATGAACGTGAAAATTATGAATGGACGACACAAGTGCATCCCGTAGCGACTTCCCTCAGACAGCCAGGCGACATATTGCTTCGTCGTTTAAAAACCATCTTATTCTCGGAAACTATTGTTCGAGTCCGTGGCCATTCCGCCGTACAATAGAACAGGTGGTCATTAAATTACCTTTCTGGGCTCATTTCCGTTGCTTTATTGGAGTTCTGCAATTGACTTTTGTAGATAAAGATGAGACTGACCAATGTATTTTGCGCATGAGTTTTTGATTGTAATAAACTATGAAATTCATTCTTCAAATTCAGCAAAACGAATCACTTTTGTAACCATCATGGTTCTAACACTGAAGTTTTTAGGTATCAAACAAACACACATTCCACCTGATGTCAAGTGAATGCTGTGGTTCGTAGAAACCTCCACCTATCCTCTATTAAGACTTTTTTTATAGAATAAGGGTGACAAACCAACCCACGATTACATCTATATAAAGATCTATAAATATTATTTTCCAATAAACAAAATTCCCATCACGTAGCCCTTCATACGTTAACCCACTTCTAACAAATAAACTTTAACATAATTTGACCATTACCCATTGTTTGTTATGTTTTCTACTACATAGATTTCAGTGATTTATTTTTCCATATACTATTTGTTTCTTACTATGTAAATCATTTATACGTAAGTTTGCTTGTAAATATATCAATATCTACTATTACAATATGAAAGATCTAGAACCCTGTAAGATAAGTTTAGCTAATGCACGGTTCACACATCTTAATTATTAGATATAACACTATATAGTAATATTCCTTAAATATAAATAGATAAAAGTAGAACTGTATACAGCCTATTAATAAAAAAATAATTTTGTTTTTACATTTATTAACCATTTCCCAGAAAATATGTTTTAAAATTTGCTGCAAAATTTAACACTAATAAGTATTGGGCAAAGCATGGGTGAAAAGATTTTTTAAAAACAACATCGTAAGACTGCTGAAGAATACAGTATATTAATGAAACGAGTATGAAAACAAAATGTTGCTCAGTTCGTGTTATAAGTTACATTTATTTTTCCCAGAATATTTGGCAATAAAAAAATGTTATTTTCCTTACAAGAAACATAAAAGTTCCAGTCTTCATCCCACCTGGCAATTCTGACGCAATAACACAGTATTCCCTTAACGCGACCTCTATCATAACCCTTTATCTATATCTGTTCGTTTATCTAGTTTGCGAGGGTGTCTTCTTCATTTCACGATGCAATCTCGTCTCTATTACATTGTAATAAGGTCTTGCAAATTCTTTACAGATATCTATTGGGAGTATTGTCAGTATTCTACCGGCGATGTTTGCGATACATTGTTATTCGTCTATTGTTTGCTGCGAATTCGTGATTATGTTTGAGTTTGTCAGATTTCTACAATAAAGGTAGAATCTGTTGTGTTTAAACAAACAAGTATTAGCTACTCTTTCGTACACCGCCATTTTTTTGTCAGATCTGCTTTTTTTATCTGTAGATGGCAATGAATTGAAAGGCAGGCCGCTAAAGGATTCCTTATCCAAACGTAGAATCTTATCTATTTAAAAATAAAAGTAATTCTTTTTTTATGTTGTACGTAAGTACAAGTATTTCAGGTTTCAAATAACATTGGCCAGGTCGAGCTAGCGCAGTCGAGTTATAGTGCCAACAATTAGCATAAGCGTAAACAAGTGAAATTTTTAATGAAAAAAAAATTACCACGTTTTTTATGATATTCTTGCATTCTGATTTAAGTTTCAGCTATATTCAAAATTTAAAGTTTCCAGTTCATCGGGAAGTTAGTTTAAAATCACTTACTAAATTCCACCCGGAACGACAGACAAACAAGAAAGTGACTTAATAAAAACGTGGTAATACACGATCCATTCGCACGTGGAGTTCAGTAGAAGATAAGGATTTGTATTCAATATAATTAAAAATTAAAAATTTAGTACAACCGACTACAATATAAATAAATTATTAAGAATAACTAAAAACTATTCGTCTTATCTTGATCAAGTTTATATGGGACCACATGGGAAGGACCAGCTTTCAAATAAAAAAAGAATTATCGAAATCGGTTCACCCAGTAAGAAGTTATGAGGTAACACACATAAAAAATAACATACAGTCGAATTGAGTACCGGCTCCTTTTTGAAGACGGTAGAAAAGGAGTCACCTTCTCTTTATACTTAAAACCTATAGCGCCTTTTCACAATAATTAAAATTTAAAAAAATTTTGTACAGCCGAATTCAATATGAGTTATTAAGAATAACTCTGAAACTATTGGTCTGACCTTGATCAAATTCATATGGGACTACACGAGAAGTACCAGGTTTCAAATAAGAAAAGAATCATCCAAATCGGTTCACCCAGTAAAAAGCTATGAGGTAACACACATAAAAACAAACAGTCCAATTGAGTACCGTCTTCTTTTTGGAAGTCGGCAGAATAGTAGTTGATTATTAGTGTAATGCTTAAACTAGAATATTTTTCACGGAATAAGTCCCACATACGACTAAATGATAAACATGCGAACTTAAATGTAAATTACGGAATTTTCCAGCAAATGTCAAATTTCGCGACGATGTGGCGTCGCGGCTAATGGACTTCTATAGTTAAACTCTTTTTTAAACTCTTAAACCATAGTTTAAGCAGTTTCTAAAATTAATTTTGGAAATAGTTTGTAGTCATTTATATTGTAAAATTTATTTAAAAAAAAGTCCCGCTGGGTTTGTTGCTGGTTCTTCCCAGGACAGAGGGCTTTTTTCGAACCAGTGGTAAAGTAAAACAACGACTTTCAATAAGAATTACACATGTAATGTATATTGAATAAAAAAATACTCTATTCTATTCTAAGCCCGGGACTATCAAACCAAATTTTGAAATAAGTTTCAAGTATTAGTTAGAACAGACCTCTCGACATACTTTGGGAAGAATTTTTGATGTCAATTTTATATTCGCTTTAAAAGGAATAATTTAGAAAAAAACACTCGCCTGTACCTCCATTGGCCTATATATTAAAATCGCAACAAATCTTATTGATTTAACATATTCGATTCCCTTCCCTCTTTAACTATTAATGACAGTTTTTTCTTTCACACTTTTGAAATTATCTCTGCTGCATGCTGTCGACGCCTTTTTTTATAGGGTAGGGTGACAAACGAGCACACAGTCCACCTGATGGTAAGTGGTTGCTGTGGCCTATAGACATCTACATCTTCCCTCAATTACGAATCAAAATACAGAGGCGTTGTCACCCGTGAGGACTAAGGTTGAATGCCTCTTTTCCAGTAAAATGAGTCTCCGATTCTCTACACTCACCTTACGAAACACAGCAGTGTTAAGCTGCTATTTTACGCTAACATTCTGTGAGAGCGAGGTCCTACCCCAGTCGAGCCGACCCATTCGTGCTACAACTATACTACTAATATAGCTACAGCATGGTTCTACCACGTGAGAAACCTATCTTAGTACTACAGAAGATGTTAAAAATTGTTAATTATTTTAAACTCTGTAAGTAGCCGTGGTAACTCAGGAGCTAAGCACGTACGCGAGCAACCTGGGTTCGATCCTTGCCGGCACCAATGAAATTGTTAATTTCAATTTGAAATGCTGATTTACCACGTGCTCGGCGCTGAAAGAAGATGAAGTGACAAAAATTGAGAAAGGTATGCTGAGATGGTTTGGCCATGTCGAGAGAATGAATGCAGAACGATTAACGAAAAAAGTGTATAAGGCGAGTTGTGAATGAAAGTGTTGGAAGGGGTAGTATAATGAAATATCTCTAGATACATCGACACATTACACAACTCTTACGCTCTTTAAACTAAACGCTAAGCCTAGGCGGACGTTTCTAGACAGAAATCAGGGACGTCTTGAATAAAGGTTAAGAGTACCCTCAACCGAAGAGCATGTATGAAGGGAATAGGGGAGACCGGGGATGGTTGACTATAGGGGCACAGGTTGACTTGCTGTCAAAAACTCGACCTACTCAAAAGTGTTGCCTCATCCAACTAGATGCGAAAGACCGTTTTCTACTCCCGCTCAGGTACCGAAAGAGCGGCATCGTCTACGCACGTCGTTTGGAAGAAGGAGCTAAATATTCAAAAACAAACCATGTAAGTAATTGTTAACCTCCTAATATATTTTGTAGTAACGCCTATATCCTCGTTGTTCTTTACTTTCAAGTAATTTAAAGTAAAAGTTTGATTGATAAGCTTTTTATTACGTATCATAATTTTTTATTTCGCCACAGTTTTGAGGTTATATCATGTAGTTAAAAATTAAAAAGCGATCCGGGGCTGGTAGACTAATTTATTTTGGAGCTGGTTGACCACCTGGTCAACCTACCCCATAGTAGTCTGGGTATACTTTACATGGAATAAAGTCAGTTTTCTTTTTAATTTATCAATGCTTGTTGTTGCAGAACCATGCGAACGTACAAAAAAGACTGATCGAGGAAGTACACCCAAAGATGTCTTCGATATAGCATGTCACAAGTTATTTTTGATAAAAATAAGTATTAATTCTACTGCAAAAGAATTTGCTATACTGTTTAAAACACCCAACGCCACGTGATAAAATGAAGAAAATATTAGAAAGTAAACCGGCTTTGACGAGATGGAAATTGACTTTAGAGAGCGCTGGCTGCACTAAAAATAGACAATTTAGTGATGAGGAAGAACTCGCATTAGAAAATTACCTCAAAAGGGCGGCTGATATTTATTACGGATTTACTCCTAATGAAAATCTAAAGTTTATACAATTTATACAGACAAACTAACAAGAGTAAGAGAGACGATAGAGGAAAAAAGGTTTTCATGGGACAAATAAAAGGAATCTTGACGAAGAAGACAAATGTGATGAAGAAGATATTTTTTTCAGTGTTAAGTTGACAATTTTTTTAAATGTATGATTGTTTATTCTAATTTATGATGTATATTTAAATTGTCAGGATTAAAAATTTTATTATAATAAAATTACAAATACTTCTTATATTTTTTATAATTTTTATTCCTATAATGTGTGCTAATTATCTATAGGTCAACTTACCCCTAGTGACAAGTCAACCAACCCCGGGTATGGGGTAGGTTGACTCATATTTCGTGTTCTACAAAATGAAGCTTGTGCACTATATCATAATTGATTGCGAACTTTTTGTTATTTTTTTCGGAAGTTTAATAGTTTACTATCAGATGTATTGATTTTTACATTAATATACATCAAAACAATGAAAATACAATCGTCTTCACTGAAATTTGGTCAACCATCCCCGGTCTCCCCTAATGAAAGTGGACGGAGCGAAACAAGCAAACAAGTATGTAAGGATCGTAGCAAGTGGAAAGAAGTGGTATCTGCCTACCCCTTCGGGAAAGAGGCGTGATTATATGTATGTATGTATGTATGTCGGCGGTGAAGGAAAACATCTTGAGGTAAACTGCCTGTCTGAGAAATAAGAAAAAAAATTCGAAGACATTTGAAGTTCACCAACACTCATTGGGGCAGCGCGACGGTCATTTCCTTGCCCTGAAACCCTCTCGGAAATGAGAGGAGGTCCAAGTTAACCTTAGTGCCCAGCAGTGCGATATATAGGCTGTAACTTTAACCTTCAACTTTTTAAAATCTGTTGGTGTTCTAAATAAATAAATATATATTTTAACACGAATTTAAGGTGAAAAAGTTTTAGGTCTTCTCATTTTCGAGAGGGGTTTTAATGAGATGCAGTAAAGAGTCCTACAAACTACTCTAACGCGGGTTAACGGACCTCATATATCCTCAAAATACCGTACTTTACCAATATACCATTTTTAAAGTGGATACATGGTAAGCGACTCCACTTTTGAATCAAGTGTTAGTTTTCGTTTCGTATATACCAAATGACTAAATGATAGTCATGGTTCAAAAAGTCGTGGTTACTCTATTTAGGGTATAGATAGTGCACCTGTGTTTGCAAACTATAATCCTGTCCTGAGCAGATGGCTAGTGTTCGTTGACTGGCTGACGTGACCGAAAATCGGTCTATAGGAAATTATTAATATTTTCAGGATCAAAATTTTCAACCGCAGTTATTATATTATAAAGCCATTTATTTCCTTAACAAAATTATTAAAATGCGTTCCATTAATTACTAATTTCATTAAATAGTTTAAAATTAGAAACAAAATTATAATTTAGATCATGAAAGAAAATACATTTAAATAAAATAAAATTATCGTTACAATCAATAATGACTATCCACTTTTCGACACATATTTAATGAGTTTTTATTTATCTAATTATTGTTAAGGACCTCTATACGAGTATAGACCTCCTCCAAATTATTCTACTTTTCCCTATCCTTGGCTACTGAAATCCAATCGTCTCCAACAAACCTTTCCATTTCATCCGTCCATCTTTCTAGAGGTCTACCTCTTTTTCGTTTTCCAGTAGGGCCAGCCCATGTAGTGACCATGACCTTCTTAGTCCATGTTTAATAAAATCCATACGTGCAATATAAATAAAAATAAAAATTGTTTATTTCGGACAACAAGATCCATAGAATTTGTTAGTAAAGAAAAACTTACACCTATGTTAGTAATATAATTTGTACTCAATACTTTATTATTAAGCAGGACATAGTCCTGGCGATCATTTGTCTAATCAGTGGACAGTCCCCACTGTCGGCAATCTCACTCAGCACACTGGCCGCTGCCGCGCACTCTGTTGAGCAACGATGCGGTCTTTTTTCTGATTATTTCATCGAAGCTATCCACACCCGCCAGTCAAACATCGCAGACGCGCTACAGTAGCGCGGCAGCCGCAACAGCGCCCTGAATGCATTATTGTATTGAGTGCGTAAGGCACTATAGGCCTTTTTGGTGTAGTTGATCCATAGACTGCAAGAATAAAATGACGCAAAATATGCTTTGAAAAGCGTGATCTTGACAGCGTCAGTGCAGCGACCAAGTCTATGCACCAACATATTCGCCCTGACCGACAGTGCCCTACGTTCTCATTCAATGTCTTCATCGTCTTTAAGACTGTCAGTCAAAATATGTCCAAGATATTTAAAACTATAGACCCTTTCTAGTGGTTCGTTGTAGAGCTTTATAGGGGCTACAACACTAGGATATTTACTGCCAGCCTTAAACACCATGAACTGAGATATTAATATATGATATTAATATATGATTATTAATAAATGATATATTGTGAATATGCCCCGCCCATTTCCATTTAAGTTTCTTACGATGAGATAGAACATGTATAACATTTATAACATTTACCCCAGTTAGTATAGCTTAAAGTTCTTTTTTCTCTATCGTCAATTAGCATCTATCCACCCGATGGCCAGCTTGTCGGTAAGTTAGTCCGGAGAGGAAGTTAGCTGTGAATGATGAATGCAAACCGCATTGGTGCTAGTCCAAGTTCTCATTCAAGCTCCACAATTGTAATCCCTCTGTTTTTTCTAATGAATTTCTAGACTACTCAATCAATTTCCTAAATGACTATACTCATCATCACTTTACTTTTAAAAAGAGAACGGAGATCGGCCTCTCTTGAATCCAGAAAACCAATTAAAACTGTTAGTCGTGAACAAGAAGACTCATCAAAAGTGTTAGGCGAAAGTTTCAAACATTTTTGGAACTTTAAACCTTTTACATTTATAGTAATTGCGCGCGCGAAAATCACATCGATTTAGCTCCATTGCCGCGGGCGGATCCACCGGATTTTTACTAAGAAGGATTTTCAAAATTAAAATATTTGAAAAAAAAGTGTTCCATTTTGGAATTTATTTACGAAGACAAATTGTGTTTCTTGTGAATTTATATGTAATTGCCTTTCAATTTGCCAGTGTTAAACATATGAGTATACTATAATATTATAGAATTTATTCTGTGATTTTAATTAAAGGTTTTAGTAATTATCTTTGTTAATTGCATAAATAAATGTGTCTGATTTTTATTTTATTTTTGGAATAAGTTTACTATATCTTATTGTTTTAATGCTATTTTATAAAGATATTTTATATATGTATTCAAATATCAACCAGATTTATAATGATAACGACTAAGGTACGTGAGGGTACCTTAAGCTTTGCCGCTCTATAAAACCAAAACTTGGAGGACGACAGAGACAGAAACACAAAGTCGTATACTGTAACTAATGTATTAAGAAAAAAAAATGGTAAACCATCTTTGGCAATAATTGGGAACACTTCGAAAAATTAACTTAAAAAAAGCTAACGACACTACACAATACTAAAATCGACTAAAATATATACCAAAATGTCAACTGTTAAAATGGCGTCGATAAAGCAGCGCCCTTTTGACCATTAATTATTTGATTGACTGATGAATACTCACGGTAAAGAGTAATTGTGTTCTGTGAATGAAGAGCTATCGTATCACACAACTATCTATGCAAACAACGCTGTACTTTTTGAGTTACTTATAAGAATGTGACCGTATTACGCTCACGTACTATACATATAGGTATATCTATACAATAAATATAAAATTGATATTTATATACATACTAGTTTCCCAGGCAGACGTTGTTCTGCCCTCTGCGACGACCTTTTGCCCTATAAAAATATCCTTAAATTCATAATAAAAAATATTGAGAGTCACTTATCGGGATAAAAACTATTCTATATCTCAAGTTGGACCAAACTGAACGCAGTGTGCAAAATTGTATTGGAATCCATTCAATAGTTTAGGAGTTCAACGCGGACAAACAATGTGACACGTAATATTATATATAAAGATTATAATTGTTAATTTTTATTTTGGTTTAATAAAAATGGTGAAGGGTAAAAATTTAAACATCAAAGTTAATCTGGAACGACACTATAATGCATAGAACATTTAAAACTAACATGTACACAATAATAGTTTAAAAATTAATAGAACCAGATTAAATGCAGTATCTTTCGATATAAAAATGCTAGAAAAGGCTTTATAAAATAGTATTTACATAATTATACTGGTACGAAATATTGGTGAAAATTTCTCGTGCAATAAGTCGTAAATCTCATCAACTCGAGACGCATTCTAAAGTTATTATAAAGCATAGGTAATAAATATATCAGGAGGGCCATAACAAAACACTTAGTTTTCGCAGGAATTGAAAGGCTTACTTACAAATTAATACTGACATGATAATAACATAAATTGATTCACAATTATAATGCTACCAAACATTGTTCGACCCTTTAATATTTCATAAACGGGTTCCGCAGGGTCTGCTTTTTAATGGGGCGGGGCTAATGTATACCCACCCTATGCAGAAAGATTCCTTTTACAAGTATCAGGATCACGCGTGCAGCATACGGCTCATATTATAGGGTATTCATACTTAATTAATACGCTGTGTTGTAGAACGTCCGAACGATTTTGATATTTGCATTAATATTTTAATAGATTCCGTTTATTTAAATACTAACTGGAAAAAGAAATTTGTAGATATATAGAAAATTGTTATGATTAAAAAAATATTTAAATTTATGCCATGTAATGTAGTACAATATATAACATATGCAAACATATAAAGATTTCTATAACATTTTTATATGTAGTAATAGTAACAGTTGTTATCATATAAATTTATGAATATTCATATTAAAATATTGCAGACTGTAGCTCGTAGTCCAATAAACGACAACATTCGACCCCTTGCCTATACGGTCATTAAAAGCATTGTTAGCAATCTAAGACTTTCTACTATTAACAATCTTAGACGTTAGCAAATTACATCATCATTTGTTTCAGAGAGCACGAGGGATCTGTGACAGAAAACATCTGGCCGCCGAGCTTCAGCACGTCGAGCAAGTACTGCAAGACAACAAGCTTCGGGTCCCGCGCCTACGTCACTGTGACCGAGTGAAGCCAGCCACAGTCGAGCGTGTGCCTGCCGTACTACCCTATGTCAGAGAAGTCACAGACAAGGTTGGCTACGTCTTGAAGCGAGCTTCCATTAAAACACACTTCAAGCCGCTGAAGAAGATTGGTCAATTTTTACCATCCGTCAAGTGTCAAATCCCTCTACAAGATGCAGGAGTATACAAGCTGGATTGTAAATGTGGTTTCTCGTACATAGGACAAACAAAAAGATCTATAAAAACCCGCGTGAAAGAACATATAGCTGATGTGAAGCACCGACGTATCGGGAAGTCTGCAGTTTGTGAACATGTTCAAGATCGTCCCCGCCATTACATTAGATTTGATAGACCACAAATCCTCGCAAAAGAACATCGATTCCTCCCAAGGATGATTCGCGAGGCTATTGAAATTAAAAAACATTCTAATTTCAATATAGAAGATGGATGGGTGCTGCCATCTGCTTGGGATCCCATAATTAATAAAATCAAATCCAAAACCAAGTATACCACTGCTAGAATCCAAGATACTGTAAGCTCATTCTGCGTAAATCGAACCAAAAATTAATATTAAAAAACTGAAGGTAGCGGGGCTAACTATGACATCAGGACTTCAAACACCTCAGTCCCCCGTGACCACGGGTGCTGGAAAGCACCCGAAACGTCGGGAATATAAAATAAGCGATAAAATCCGTAAAATTAGTTTTATTTAAATTACATCAGATTCTTTTAATTCCTTAGTAACCTAAAGTTTTATAATATCTATACTTTTGCTTTACGTTATGTTTTTTTTTATAGAATAAGGGTAACAAACGAGCACACAGTCCACCTGATGGTAAGTGGTTGCTGTTACCCATAGACATCTACATTTATCCTTGATAAAATATCAAAATGCAGATGCGTCGTTAGCCGTGAGGACTAAGATGGAATGCCTCGTTTCCAGTAAAAAGGGTCTCCGGTTCTCTACACTCACCATACGAAACACAGCAGCATTAATCTGCTATTTTACGCTGGTTTTCTGTGAGAGCGTGGTCCTTATCCGGTCGAGCCGATCCATTCGTGCTACAACTATCCTACTATACTACTAATATAGCTGCAGTATGTACGTTTTATTGTTCTTTTTAGAATATTTTCTTAAAATTTTCTGGCTACCATTTTTTTAAATAGTATACCAACGTAAAATAACAGCTTAATACTGCTGTGTTTCGTATGGTGAGTGTTTTTTTTTTTATAGGAAAAGGGTGACAAACGAGCACACAGTCCACCTGATGGTAAGTGGTTGCTGCGGCCCATAGACATCTACATCTATCCTCTATTACAAATCAAAATGTAGATGCGTTGTCACCCGTGAGGACTAAGATGGAATGCCTCATTTCCAGTAAAAAGGGCCTCCGGCCACCTGCACTCACCAAGCGAAACGCAGAGGTAAATTTCTACTTCACGCTGGTATTCTGTGAGGTCGTGGTACCACCCCGGTTCGAGCCGGCCCATCCGTGCGACAGCAAAAGCTGCCGCGTGGCTCTACCACTGTTCTACTGTTGTAGAGAATCGGAGACACTTTTTATTGGATTCGAGGCATTCCATCTTAGTCCTCAGGGGTGACAACGCATCTGCGTTTTGCGAGAATAAATGTAGATATCAATGTGCCACAGCATTTACTTACCATCAGGTGGACTGTGTGCCCGTTTGTCACCCTTATTCAATAAAAAATAATACAATTATTTGCATGCTTTTTATTACATGTAAACTTTGACTGTAATCGAGTTCGTGATGGTGATGCAAGAGTCTCCATCACCACATTTCGTCTCGTGAGTGTTGCAGGAGGCAACTATCAGATAGCCAGTAAAATCACGTGACTTCTATTAGATGGACAAAATCAGCGACGGGAAACAGACAAACAGTGACGATGAAGGCAAATCCTTCCTGCAACAGACCAGGCCCGTGTTCAGCAATGGACTTTAATGACCTGATGATGAAAACGAAGAAGAAGAAGAATTTATAACAATGTGAAAAGCTAAAAACTATAAATATCATAAAGTCCTGCTCCCCGATAGAAACATTATGTACATATATTTTTTAGACTAGCTGTTCCCCGCGACTTCGCCCGCGCGTAATTTATTACGATTGGATTTCATGGGTTTTAATTTTTTGCGCGGTACCCTTATACTTTTTCTAAAATAAAAGTAGCCTCTTAGTCTTAGTCGTAGTTCTTATAACATCAGCTATCTGTCAGTGAAAATCCGGTCAAAATCGGTCCAGCCGTTTAGGAGATTAGATGGAACAAACATACAGACAGACAGACAAATATTTTAAAAAATTGTGTTTTTGTTATAAGTACCGTATATACTTTCATATGCATATAGTAAAAAGCTGTTATTTCGACATTACAAACAGACACTTCAATTTTATTTATTTGTGTATAGATACGAAATTGAAATTGACAAAATCTCAAGAAGGAATATACACAAAATTCAAATAAAAATTGGATTTAATGAGATAGATATTGGGGATGTTAGCGTCCCATACAAAATTATTCATAGCTACTAAAATGCTCCATTCATAATAATACAGTTTTTTCTTTCTTTGAAATAGCACTGGGGTTGACGGCTCGCCGACAAAAGGGTGGGACGGGCCACGTAATTGCCAAAACGCTTCGAGTGAGGCCTATTGTGTTTGTTTACAATAGGGTGCACTTAGTGGGGGTAGTTTTTGTAATTGTTACTTTTAGGAGATCTCACCCTTCGTAATCAGTTGCAAAGCAAACCCCACAGAGTAAACTACCGCGGTAAAATGTCGCGATCCTTCCTTGTAGACACGTTGATAAGTGACACATCGAAGGACTGCAAGCAGACCGAGATGTCCAGTGATTCGTTGCACCCCTACGCTAGCTTTTTGGGGCAACCGAAGTTCATACCGTACCCTTATCCAGGGAATTTAAACAATTTGTTAAGTCTTGGATTACAACAGCAGAGCCGAGCACCAGATCTGTTCCGACCATTTCTAGAGCAACTCAACTTCCGTTACCCACTTCTGCATCAGTTGCCACCTCATCCGGACTTCTACGAACGTGCTAAAAATGATGTCGCTAATTGTCATCAGAATACTGAGGGTCAAGAACCAGTTAATTTTGTGTGTAGAAGAAAAAAATCAGTGTCGCCTTATTTACATCACCCGTACAAATCCACAGCTGTATCACCTTCAAAGAGCCAAGGTCAAAGATCACCATCCTTATCAAGTGAAAGCAGAAATGGAACACCAAGTCCTCCACTAGCTCACCCAGAGGAACTTCTACCAGGTTATTCGAAGGACCTCAAGCGTCTCCCTCTCAAAGAAGATTCGAGTAAGCGCATAAGGACAGCATTCACAGGTACGCAACTTCTCGAATTAGAAAGAGAGTTCTCCATGAACATGTACCTTTCGCGATTGAGAAGGATCGAGATTGCGTCCAGGCTAAAACTATCAGAGAAACAAGTGAAAATCTGGTTCCAGAACCGCCGTGTCAAGCTAAAGAAGGAAGAGAGTCCAATGAGCTCGAATGATGGGAGGACAAAGAAGTGCTGCTGCACAAAGGCGTCGTGTACTTCGAAGAACTCTGATACGTCGTGCGATAACGATTCCGAACATATAGATGTTGTTAGTGACACCGATCCCAGTTATGAAGTGCAAAACCTTTCGCGCTTTTCCTGAGACTGACTTTACAATGGTATCGCCCATTTTATCTTAAAAGAATTTAATAACGGTAATTAAGGTATTAAAGACGTTGATTTGAATCGAATGCTTTATAATTTACTAATTACTATATTGTACACCTAATTAAATTGAATTGAATCAATGAAATCAAGCGCCATGTAGGAAATTGTTAGATGTATCTTTAAAATTGAGAGACAATAAAGTCATCTTCGTGTTGTGATCACAAATCTCAAAATGAACAATTAGGTAAGCTTATTTATTGCGCCATTTTAATCCAAATAATTGTAACTCAAGTGTATTTTACTATGAATGGAAATTTTGTACAAATATTTGTAAATTGTTGGAATTGTAAATAGAAATAATTTATGAGACAAATGTTTAGACTCGGCAAATTCGTATTGCGAATTAATTAAGCGAAATTGTCGTATATTTTCTTACATAAATTTACTGCTCGTTAGGTATAATAAATTTTATGACCCCGATTACGTTGTTTAATTCGATTTCTACTGGGCATTGCTATTCAATGGAATTTTTATTAAACCCTCCAGCACGTAGTGTGTAATTTTATTAGGGGATTAGAAATTTCATCAAACGGTTTGGTATGTGGAGGACACATAAAATAAGTACTCCGAATGACAATTAGATTTTGCCCCTTTGTTAAGAATTCGATTGCATGCGAGTTAAAAATAAATATTTTTTTTAATACCAGTATCGTACAGTACATTAGAACTGAAGCCGTTACCGTTACAGCCTATTAAAGTCTATTGCTGAACATAGGCCTCTCCATAGATTGCCTCATATGGGAATATTTGCCATAGTTGTAATATTACCATTGATTTTTTTTTATAGGATAAGGGTGACAAACGAGCACACAGTCCACCTGATGGTAAGTGGTTGCTGCGGCCCATAGACATCTACATCTATCCTCTATTACAAATCAAAATGCAGATGCGTTGTCACCCGTGAGGACTAAGATGGAATGCCTCATTTCCAGTAAAAAGGGCCTCCGGCCACCTTCACTCACCAAGCGAAACGCAGAGGTAAACATCTACTTCACGCTGGAATTCTGTGAGGTCGTGGTACCACCCCGGTTCGAGCCGGCCCATCCGTGCGACGGAAAAAGCCGCCACGTGGCTCTACCACTGTTAAAATTTAATAATTTCACATCTCAGCGGGTCATGTGCTCCTGGTATTTTATCTTCTATACATTCATCCATTAAAGCCTATAAAAAGTCAACTGTTGAACATAGATCTCCCCCATAGATTGCCTCATAGGGAGGATAAATGCCATAGTTGCCACAATTGCCAAACTGGAAGACAAGCGAAGTTTTTTTATTTTTTATCGTTAATAAGAAGACGCTGCTGCCCATCTCCTGATTTGTTTCCCTTTGTCGCCTCTTACGACAGTGGTTACAGACGTGGGGTGGAGGCTATTCTTACACCGCCACTACAAGGTAAATTAAGAATTAAACGATAATAATAATAGTAAATCCACCGCTGGACATGGCCTCTGCTGTTGTCGATAGGATTTTCCGATCAACTTACCAGACGTCTCGCATCTTTAACACTCCTGTTTTTCCTTTTGTCCTTCTGATTGACAGCGGTGACACCCACGTACAGAAGTGGACTTTTGCAGCCTGATTTAATCGGTCGTGAGGTTCATTCTTTAATAAACAGGGTACACCAATGAGGGCATCCATGACTTTTTCTGCCACCAGGGCGGCGCCACTTTACAGTGAGGTAAAATATTTGACAGATTTCATAGCGGGGACGATAATTTCTTAGGAAAATGTAATATTTAAGGTTTCTTTTTGTATTATCAGTTATATTTTATATTAATTACATTAGAAATGAATAAACCAAACTATAAAATATAACTAAAAGCAGATTTTCTAAAAAAAAGAGTTATAAAGTGCAAAAAAGTAAAAATCAAACCACTGACGCATTGTGTTGTGTATTAATATAATATTCTAGATAATGACAAACTATTATTTAAAACTAATTTCTCAATTAACTGACATTGTGTAACAAAAAACTTTACCTCAGTCACAACTAGCGACATCTGGTGAGTGGAAGATTATTAGAACTCATTGCAGGTGTACTTGATATTTGTTTGTAATACATAAACCGTTGTATACATAAAACATAGAGCAACGCTGCAGGCGTATTATGGTTGTAGCACGAATGGGTCAGATCAAGAAATACCAGGGTAAAATAGCTGCTTAGTGCTACTGTTTCGTATCATAAGTATAGAGAATGGGAGACCCTGTATACTATAAACTAATTTTATATAATGATTGCTTATATTTACGCGAACACTAGCCATTGAATAAAACTATTTTTAATACGGATTTTATCGCGTTCAATTACACTTATTTAATTTTTTTTTAGTTTGTATACTATAGTATAATGATAGGAAACGAGTATATTATCAACCTAATGTTAAGTGGATATTATAGCCCATAGACATCCAAATCGATCCTCGATTATGAATCTAAATTCATATGCGTTGCCAACCCTGAGTACGAAGCTATAATGCCTCGTTTTAAGATAAAGGGTATCTGGTTCTCTACCTTCACCATACGAAACACATCAGCACTACTGTTTTTCGCCGGTGTTCACTGAAAGCGTGGTCCTACCCCGGTCGAGCTGACCCATTCGTGCTACAACTAAAAGCGTGGTAGAGCCATGCCATACATAGCTGTAGCATGGCTCTACCACGTAAAAGTCTGTAAATTGTATGTCTAATATACACTCCACCGACCGACTATAATATAATATCTGTTTCTCATATGTTAATGTGCAATTCAAAGCAGAGATAATACATATTATAAATAAAGTATACTGATCGTGAGAGTTGAAGTGAAACACAGCTTCTTTTACTTAATAAAGTTGAATATCGAGTACTAGGCGACCATAATAATAGTTGTAAAAGACAAAAACTCTGGACTAGAATAAAAAAAGAATACGCCTCTATTAGCCAAGCAGTAGCTTGTAAGATACGATGATGAGGGGAATGCCAGGTTTTTTAAAGTGGAAATCTTTTTTTTATAGGATAGGGTGATAAACGAGCACACAGTCCACCTGATGGTAAATGGTTGTTGTGACCCATAGACATCTACATTTATCCTCAATAAAGAATCAAAATGCAGATACGTCGTCACCCGTGAGGACTAAGATGGAATGCCTCTTTCCCAGTAAAATGGGTCTCCGGTTCTCTACACTCACCATACGAAACACAGCAGTGGAAAGCTGCCATTTTACGCTCGCATTCTGTGAGATCGTGATCCTTCCCCAGTCGAGCCGACCCATTCGTGCTACAACTATACAATTAATATAGCTGCAGCATGGCTAGCTAACCATCGGCTAGACCATATGAGTATGAGCAAATCTACCAAGTAATGCATGCCAACTGACACATTCTTGGAGCCTACGTCCTGTAGTAGTACTTTTATCATCATAAGTCCACTTAATATAGGCCTTGCCATAGGAAAGCCACAAAGCACGGTCCTGAGCCATCTGCATTCATCACCTTCCTACATGTCTTACCAGGTTTTCACTCCATCTAGTTGGGATCGCTTTCTAATTCATTTACCGGTATCTAAGGACGCGGCAAGGCAAGGTAATCGAGAACTTTTCTACCCTATAGGCTGTCGGTTCTTCAAGCTATATGGCCGGTCCATTACCACTTTAACTCACTGATATGTTAGCCTATTTCAGTTATACTGCGAATATCCACGTTACCAATTATATCACGCAGAAAAACTCCGAGCATAGCTCAGGCTGCAGTGAAGGACCACATCTCGTATACGGATCTGAAATGTGGTCATGTCATCAATGACAACAGGTACTGGCTGTACACTCTTGCTTTCGAGTATTTAAAAAAAACGTTACCCCCGCACTAGGATTTTCTTATGTATAGTGGAGGCAGTTTACAAACATAAATCGCACAATGACAGATATGCAGACCCGTAACAATTATTTGTAGGTCATACAAATACTTGTTCCGTGGGGGATTCGAACCCACGGCACCGTAACTCAATCTAAGCCACTGCGCCATGGAGCCGTCAATGCGTAATGTATTGTAAAATGCGTGAAAACCGGCAAAGTATTATATAAGCCTAAAATTATTTTAAAAAAATATAAAAACGACTTGAGAGCTATATTCTAGCGGCATATAAAAGCAGCCTTGTTATTAAATTTATCACGGAGATATCGCATGACAGACATAAAAATATTTTTAACGATATCTCTATACTTTAGGAGGGTATATTAGAAACACTCAAATGGACTATAGTGGACGAAACAAAAATTACAAGCGATTTCATTTGAATTGAGTAGAAAAAAGAAAATCTCACTAACCCTTGTACTTGTTGTACTTATCACTAAAAGCTACCGTTTACTACCTGATTCTTCTTATGTACTTCCCTAAAACGCTCGCCTATTGTTTAAGGTAATGTAACCGGTCTTAAGTGTAAAATTCATAATCTCCTCTTCTAATTTCAGTTAAATTGATTGCATTCAGGTAAATTATAATACTAAAAATAGAAATCAAAACATAATATATTTATAATTACAGATTCAAACTCTGTTAAGCATCATTTGTAGTTGCAAGTCATTCAATTACTTCCTCCCCAATTATCACATTAGAATCCAACCTAATGCACACACCATAATTCTCTCCCACGAGCTCCCATATTTGCTCAACTACCATCATCCATCTAAAATCAAACAACGTAATTATTTGTCGAAAACATTTATCTTTGGACGCACGCGGCCTTTTGCACTATTTTACTGGCAACGCGTTGCTTATTTTTATATCCGTATACTTTATCTTTACAAAAATAAAGCTCAAATTTCGAAAGCAGGGGGTTTCGCAAATGGCATGAGCGCTGCACGTGCCAGATCAGTTGAACAAATGGTGCCTTACTTCTTTAGATTAGTTTTCAATCCCTATTTTTATAGCGGTAAGGTATATTTATGAACGAAAAGTGTTCTACTACGTGCATGTGCGTAATTCTGAAACCATAAAACGCCACGCGTCCGATTTTCATTGGTATCTGTTTGAATTTGGAAAGCCATTTTGATGCGGAATTTGTTTTTCATCAGCCAGTTCTTCTTTATGTTCGAGTCGTCATTAAATATGCTCTCATTGTTGTGTACATTTATTTGCCGATTTTATTTCACTGTTAACGATCGAAGGCAACGAGTGGGAAATAAATGTTATACGTTATTAATTCTGTATCCAATGCACATAGGTTTTTAATTTGTTTTATAGCGTCACACATTCTGACCAAGGCTTTAAATTTTAGGTAAGTGACGTTGTTGACAACTGAGCGGGATATAATTATAGTGCCAAATGTTTAAGCGTATAAAATACTTGTCTTTACGTACTCCTAGTACCCTAGTACTTCTTGGAAAAAGAATACCTACTATTACTCCATGTAAACTGAAAATGCTTATACTGGTAGTATTATATTCATATAATAGTAACTCGAAAGTAGTCAAGTGATGGATTCAAACTGCTTAAGTTTGCAGTCCATAACCTTTACGTACTATAAGGATATTGTTGAAATAGGCACTTATTCTAATCACGTAACACCAATGTGATTAATACCGGAGATGGGTTAGGTTGCAGTATATACTTTTGCAGTATAAACTATAAGTATATACTGCAACGTAACCCATCTCCGGCATCATCATCCTAACGTAGTAGTATAGATGTAGCACGAATGGGTCGGCTCGACCGGGGAAGGACCACGCTCTCACAGAATACCAGATGAAATAGCAGCTTAACACTGCTGTGTTTCGTTCCATCTCAGTCCTCAGGGGTGACAACGCATCTGCGTTTTTGATTCATCTAAACATCCCTTTTTACTGGAAAAGAGGTATTCCATCTTATTCCTCACGAGTGACAACGCATCTGCATTTTGATTCGCAAACGAGGAAAGATGTAGATGTCTATGGGCCACAGCAACCGCTTACCATCAAGTAAGCGGTTGCTTACTCAATTAAAAAAAGTTGGCTATAGTTGTCAATCGGCTGCAATGATCTTAAATAACATAATGTTGACATAAAATTGGTTTTCCACTCTACTGTTATACAAAAACTCTACCACTTAATGTAAACTAACCCTACACGCTGGTGCAAATTTAATACAAATGTGTAGACATACGCATTTCTGCTTGAAAAGCAAAAAGTCCAGGATAAATTACAATTAAAAATGCAAACATTTAAACAGCGGTATGGTAACGACTAAATCATGCTAATTTTTCTTTTCATTTATTTCATTCACTCCGTAATTTGCACATACCATTCGTTCAATAATAATGCGCCAACCCTACATCTCGTTACGCTTCCTTAATTATTGTTTGCTACACCATCAAATAACTACAAAATTCTCAATAGCTAGTTGGGAATAATATTGAAATACCAACCGTATTGCCATTAGCATAAGAAACAACGGAGAAATAATGACCCATAAAATAAGTTTTCCATAATAAATCCTGTATCACGCTGACAACCGTATGTTTTGTCACTCCTAATAGGTCACAGCTTTCAAAACGTATGTTGCTATAATTGAATATTCCACAATTAACCTTGAACTGTAACTTCAAATCAATAAAGCTTAGTTTCCAAAGTATCATTTATTAAGCTCCACTCTATCGCTTAGTCTTGTGTATTTCAATTTCAACCCGATTATATAAAAAATAAGGTTGGTTTTCAATAATCTTTATAAAACGTTTCCAACATTATAAAATCGTCGATAGTGTCTAGAGATGGGACTGACAATACAATGCAATATCATTTGCTAGCGGAACGAACGGATCGGGTTTGATCCTTGATAAATGGAAATTTAAATTTGTTTCAAAGTGTGTTTGCTAAACAAAGTTTAGATCGGGATTCGATACGGAGTCCCGGACTACAAATGTTTCGCAACATGAGGAACGTAAATCAATTTATTTTATTTTTTATTTTGTCATTGGCCATTATTTAAACCATTTTCTTTTTCATTTAATAAAACATTTAAAGTTCCGGCGGGAACGACTACGTACACATTGCTGCTCTATTAAATATCTTTACTGCCTTAAGCTTTCGTCAAAATCTTTCAGAAACATCGCTTGATTCTTAGAAATATATTCATTGTGTTTAAAAATTTTGCTTGAAATCTCCTTTTGACTGAGGGCTACAAATGCTACAATAAATTCAATTCCTGTGTTCCAAAGCATTGGACTCATAGCCTAAAATGATAATTCCAAGTGATGTATCACGTATTCAAAGCAACATGATGATGAAAACTGAATGTATGTATTATACGTGGTAGAGCCATGCTGCAGCTATATTAGTAGTATAGTTGTAGCACGAATGGGTCAGCTCGACCGGGGAAGGACCACGCTCTCACAGAATACCAGCGTAAAATAGCAGCTTATCGCTGCTGTGTTTCGTATGGTGAGTGTAGAGAACAGGATACCTTATTTACTGGAAAGGAGGCATTCCATCTTAGTCCTCACGGCTGAAAACGCATTTGCATTTTGTTCCGTAATCGAGGATAGATGTAGATGTCTATGGGCAATAGCAACCACTTACCATCAGGTGGACTGTGTGCTCGTTTGTCACCCTTATCCTATATAAAAAAAATATTTTAAGACAACTTTTGACCGTGGAAGGAAAAGGGGAGATCACCCGCCAGGCAAGGTGATCGGCCCGGAAAGCCAACGCTCCATGCCCGTTATGTATACCCGCAGAACTTCGGAACTTCGATAGCGCGATTTAGGCGTCGGTGCGTTTTGCTTTTGGAACGACGACATCAATTTTTTTTGTAAGATAAAACGTCTTATGTAAGATAAATCAGCCTGCACCCATCCGTTACAGCCCTATCAAATGTCCTCTGCTGAACATAGGCCTATAGATTGTATTCTTTAGCAGTCATAGTTCCCACGTGTTACCCACCCACATATTTGCCATATTTGCCACGGTTGGCAAGCTGGTTTATTTTTTAATTGTTAATTGTAATTGGAAGAAACTACTACCTATCTTCTGGTTTGTTTCCCTTTGTCGCCTCTTACGACACCCACGGGACGGTATGGGGTAGTGGATATTCTTACACAGCCACTACACAAATGTGCACCTATCATAGGATATATTTAAACCATTGGTTAATATTCTTTAAGTCTTTTTTCGTCTTTTAGATTCAGCAACCAGGCCTGATGCAGCAATACTGAAGAAGGGTTTAAAAACAGTGTCAAATGTCACACGGTACTTCGCGATTTAAATAATAGATCTTTGTAACCATGGGTCAAATGTATATAAAAGATAACAAGAAATGTGAACGACAAACTTAGAAACTATAACACGACCCATATGCCGCTATGAAACCAGAAAAACAATCATTGCATAATATCGGTATTCAATTATTCGTCCTACGTTCGTAAAATTCAATGTCTATAAAACAGCCAGTTCAATATCCGCATACGATCCCATAGGTTATAAAAGACTGCAGAGACTGCCGGTTTTTATTAAATTTAATAAAGTGTGATGTCCTGTCCACATTGCTTATATAAAATGAAATGCAATCTAATATTCTTTACATACATATTTCCATCGTAAAGCCACTATTTTTTTAAATTTATTATGACATAGACTATAAGGCTTTCAACCAAAAGGAATTCTACAAAGATGGTAATAAATTATTAAGTGGCGAAGCTTGCGAAGTTACTTATTGATTTCACGATGTCTGTCCGTCTGTCCGTCTGTCCGTCTGTCCGTCCGTCTGTCCCACGATTATCTCGAGAACGGTTTCGAATTTTCAAATTCTGTTTTCAGCAATCGATTACTGATCACCCAGGCATCTGAACCTCCTATTTTGAAACTGATTGCTCAACGGCAACCGTTAGAAACCGCTACAAAGGTGATTGCTTCGCCACTTTGCTATGCTGTTAGCTTGCTAGGTTTATTTAGATTGAAACTTAGTTATTTCTATACAACTTGTTGCTTATAGTCGAGATTTTTACAGCAATAACATTTACATCGATAATGATAGTAGACAGAGGTAGACAAAATATCTCACGCTCATTATCACCATTATAATAATTTGATTCATAATTAATATGCCTTTTTTGACACTGTTTTATAAAACACAGATAATCAATAACAAATAGAATACTACTTCTATTTCCTTCAACTATCCTTCAATAGGCCTGCTGGAAGAAATTTCATTATGGAATAAGCAGTGCCTTTGTACATAATTATGTTTTTACCATTTTTCTATCGAATTATGTGTGTACATAAACTGTTAAATAAATAAATAAAGTAATAAGCATCACAGGCATATTCTATTATTCTTAAAAATGCATCTGCACAGGCAGGCCAGCTCTGAGAACAGAAACCACCGTTCTGCAGTAATTCACAAGTGTAACGTAAGCCTAGGACTTTGGGGTGCGAAGTCAGAAGTCCTCCACGTGTGCCTGGTAGTTGCGGGTCCCTCTCGATACGTCTGGAGGGAAGAGCAGCTACTGGGCCGGTGCACCCTGGGCGCGGTAGTAATCTTACTCGAGAAATGAGAAGAAATTCTTACTCCTTGGGGAATGTTACTGCCGCGGCTAATTATTCTGACATGGGTGGGGTCTGTCCCGGACCAACGGTGCGTTCCACTGCGTGACCCTCTGATCAGCAGAGGGCATAGCAGAGGAGTGAGGGCGGGCTCGGTGTGCACTTGCCCTGCCTCCGGGCAGACAGTGAAGGATTCATCCTTTGCTGTCACTGCCGGTCTCGTAATCCCAGTATCGAAGTGTCGTGGATCAGGTCTCGCGGCTTTGATAGGGACCGAGGGTCTTGGCTTAACCGCCCGGACCGCGAGGGAGAAAACCTCTATAAAAAGTTACCCCGAATCTCAAGCGGCGACGCACCGCGAGGGGATGAATGGCTGACGGGGTTCTATAAACAAATCAGTCGCTAGTGCGCTCCTCGCCAGGGTACCTGCAGACCCCCTGGCGAGTAATAAATCCTCGAAATCTGCTTACCTTGGTAAGGGGTCTCTGCCAAGGTGGACCTTTAATTCCCCCATACTCGTGGGTACAAAAAATGGAACACCAAATACAAAAATCAAAACCGACGGCAACGGCAACGTAGAGGAGACAGAGTCCGACGCCGCATCGAGCAGCGTGGGAGGCTCAGAGAGCTCCCGACACGTGGGGCCTGGAACCGCGGAGACAAGCAAGTTCTTCCGCAAGCGGTCCAAGCGGGATGGCGACCAGGGGTCGGCATCCGGTGAAGAGGAGGTTTCAGCCCGGAAAATCCCCACCAACAGGCGGGGCGGGCTGAGAGGCAAGGGGAGGGAGCTCTCTGCCAATCAGAGGGCCGAACGAGCGGCAAAGCTTGCCGAGGAGGGGCGCCACCCGGACGATACGGCTCGGGTATCAGGCGAAGAGACGGATGCGACGCGACTGGCGGCTCCGAGGTGGAGCGTAAGGCCAGATTCGTAAAGGAGGTGGAGGCCGTGATCAAGGTCGTGGCCCACAAACAAAAGGCCCCCTCGAAGTTAAAGGCCTCCTCGAAGTTAAAGGCCATTCCCGCGGCCTCCGCCTCCATCATGGCGGCTGCGGAGGCCAACTTTGTTGGGGCCGGGCCGTGCCGGTGGAGAACCAGGTTCTGAACCTGGTCCGGCAGGAGCTGGCTGCCTTCCAGCACCGGTTCTCCGTGCTGGAGGGCACCGTTCTGAGCCCCCCCCCCCCCCCCCCCCCCCCCTAGGGGCAAACAAGACGGCGGCGAGGCCGGCAACGGTCTCGTACGCAGCGGCCACGGCTGCCGCATCCAGGCCGGGGCCGTCCAGCCAGCCCTCAGACGGGGCTGCAGTTGCCCCCCCCCCCTGAAAAGCCGGCTCCGGCAAAACCGTTACCGGCTGAACCGGCTCCGGCTAAGCCGGCGACGGGAAAGAGAGGCAAGGCGAAGGCGAAAAAGGGCAAGGCGGCAGCACAGGTGGTGGCTGCGCCAGCCCCAGTGCCTACGGCGAATGGGCCAGCGCCAGCGGCAAGCCAGCTGCCGCCGCCGCCACCGCCCCCCCCAGCTTCCTACACCTCCCGCGGCTGAAGCCGGTTGGCAGGTGGTCGGGGACAAAAAGAAGGGGAAGAAGGCAGCCAAAAAGGCCAAGGAGCAGGAGCGGCAGCGCCAGTTCAGGGCGCGCAAGATCGCAGCTAGGCTCCGCGCCCCGAAGACCGCAGCTGTAGTGATTACACTACAGCCGGACGCGGAAAAGAAGGGCGTTACCTACCGCGATCTGCTCGCTAAGGCGAAAGAGGCGGTGGATCTCGGGGAGCTCGGGATCACCGGGGGCCTCCGGCTCAAAGTCACCCAGACGGGTGCCCGTATGCTGGAGATCCCCGGGGAATCCAGTGGCGCGACCGCGGACGCTCTGGCTGCGAAGCTCAGAGCGTCCCTGAACGCGGACGAGGCCCGAGTGTCCAGGCCCGTCAGATGCGCAGACCTGCGCATCATGGGTCTGGACGACTCGGTATCGGAGGAGGAGTTGGTGGCCGACGTCGCCAGGTCCGGGGGATGCACTACTGACCAGGTCAGGTCAGGCGCCATACGCCCGGACCAACAGGGTATGCATGCCGCCACGGTGTGCTGCCCTGTTACGGCGGCCAAAACCATAGTGGAGGGCCGAAGGCTTCTGGTGGGCTGGGTCTCAGCGCAGGTTAAGCTGCTGGAGCCCAGACCTCTGAGGTGCTACCGCTGTCTCGTGGGGCATCACGTATCAGTGAAATGCGCCTCGGAGGTTGACCGCAGTGGCCTTTGCTTCCGCTGCTGTCAGCCCGGACACATATCGGCGACCTGCTCCGCCACGCCGCACTGTGATGCATGTGCGGCGACCGGCAAGCCAGCCGATCACTGGGCCGGAAGCAGGGCCTGCGTGCCACCCGCTAAGGCCAAGGCCGCGGGTAGGGGAGGGCCCTCCTCCGCCGCCACCGCCGCAGCCGCAACTGCCGCCACCGCCGCTGTCACTGTCGCCGCCGCCGCCGCCGCGACACCGACGCCCGCAGAGGGGCGCCCCGTGGAGGAAGCTGAAATGGAATGCCTATAACGGCCCCATTAAGCTTCCTCCAGGCGAATATCAACCACTGCGCCTGCGCTCAGGATCTGTTGCTCCAGAGCATGGCGCAGTGGTCGATTAACATCGCTGTGGTTGCTGAGCCGTATTTTGTCTGGCCTAGGGATGACTGGGTGGCGGACCTTAACGGCTCAGTGGCCATCATTTCTTCGGCCGCCGCCGGTACCCCCGACCCTAGAAGGTGTCAGAAGGGGTCAGGGGTGCGTAGCAGCACGGTTCGGGGAGTTCGTCGTTGTGGGGGTGTACTTCTCCCCGAACCGATCTCTCGCCGAGCTCCACAACTCTCTTGCAGAGCTGAGAGCAGTCGTCGTCGGAAGCTATCCCCTCCCCGTACTTGTCCTCGGGGACTTCAATGCCAAGAACTTGGCTTGGGGTTCTCGTCGTACAGATGTGCGGGGTAGGATGGTGGAAGACTGGGCTCTGGAGACAGGCCTGGTCGTCCTAAATCGGGGTTCTGTCCCCACGTGTGTGCGGATGCGGGGCGAGTCGGTGGTGGACATTTCGTTCGCTAGCCCCGCTCTGTCGCCGCGTGCCATTGACTGGCGAGTCATGGAGGGGGTGCAGACCTAGTCCGACCACCGGTACATCCGGTTTGACGTCTCCACCCAGCCCTCGAGCGCGCCAGTCCAACAGGCCCCGAGTGGTCCGCGTTGGGCGCTGCAGCAGCTGGACCGGGAGCTCCTCCTGGAAGCCTCGATCGTGCAGGCCTGGGTGTCATCACCGGATAGGCCTGCCGACGTCAATGATGAGGCAGGGTGGTTCCAGGAGGCCATGTCCGAGATATGTGACGTGGCAATGCCCCGCGTCCGGCCTGGAAGCGCCCGGCGTCAGGTGTATTGGTGGTCGCGTGAGCTGACGTCTCTACGCGAGGCGTGTGTCGCCGCGCGGCACCTGTACGCCAGGCATCGCAGGGTCCGCATTCGACCACCGAATGCGGCAGCCATTGAGGCGGAGCTGTACGAGGGATACAGAGCGGCGAAGACCGCCCTCCGGGAGGCTGTCATGCGGGCCCGGGATCGGGCCCGTGAGGAGATGCTGGAGACTCTCGACAGAGATCCGTGGGGGCGCCCTTACAAGATGGTGCGGGATAAACTCCGCACCTGGGCCCCCCCGCTGACGCAGAGTCTCCGGCCTCAGCTCGTGGAGGATGTGGTGAGCGCTCTGTTCCCTGCGCGAGGGGAACATCCGCCCCCGCCTATGGCTCCGCCACCTGCGGTGCCGGAAGCGGACCACCAGGACGACGACGACGACATCCCGGAAGGGACCGGGGTAGACCTGAAAGTAGCGGTACGTAGGCTCAAGGCCAGGAATACCGCCCCAGGACCCGATGGCTTGCCTGGCAAAGCCTGGGTCCTGGCCTCGGAGGCTCTCGGGCCCCGACTGGAGGGGCTCCTAAGCGCATGCTTGGAGAGAGGCCAATTCCCGCTTCGTTGGAAGACGGGGAAGCTGGTCCTCATTCGGAAGCCGGGGCGCCCTGCGGACTCTCCGTCCGCATACCGGCCCGTGGTGCTGCTCGACGAGGTGGGCAAGCTCTTTGAAAGAGTCATTGCAAACCGCCTCGCCGAGCACCTTGCGGGGACGGGGCCGGATCTTGCGGAACACCAGTTTGGTTTCCGCAAGAGGCGCTCTACGGTGGACGCCATCATGTGCGTGAGAGCCCTCACGACGGGGGATGCAGTGGCCAGGGGGAGGGGTTGTCTTGGCGGTGTCTCTCGACATCGCCAACGCCTTCAACTCCATGCCCTGGAGCTGCATTAGGGAGGCACTCCGGTATCACCGGGTGCCGACCTTTCTCCGTCGTACAGTCGGGGACTATCTGACGGACAGGGCCGTCATCTACCCTGGTCGCAACGGTGAGTGGAACCGGCGAGAGATGTCGTGCGGTGTCCCACAGGGTTCGGTTCTGGGACCGCCCCTGTGGAAAATCGGTTACGACTGGGTGCTGCGCGCCGACCTCCCTACCGGCGTCAACGTAGTTTGCTACGCTGACGACACGCTAGTACTGGCACAGGGGGAGTCGTACGAGGCGGCGGCGGAAACTATGACACGCGGGATTGCGATAGTCGTTGAGAGGATCCGGCAGCTGGGTCTTGAGGTGGCTCTGCACAAGTCCGAGGCCATGCACTTCCATGGTCCTCGGAACAGGCCACCACCGGGATCCTCAGTGATGGTAGGAGGGGTATCCGTCGGCGTCGAGTTGACGTTGAAGTACCTAGGACTCGTCCTCGGCGGCCGATGGAACTTCGTTGAGCACTTCCGACGTTTGGCTCCCAAACTGGAACGGACCGGGGCTGCCTTCAGGCGGCTCCTGCCGAACCTGAGGGGCCCAAACGCCTCCTGCCGGAGGCTCTACGCGGGGATTGTGCGGTCCATGGCCCTTTACGGGGCCCCGGTGTGGGCGCGTGGTTTGGCGCGGCTTGCCGTCCATCACCTGAACGCGCCCCAAAGGGTGGTCGCCGTGAAAATGGTTCGCGGCTACCGCACGATCTCCCGCGAGGCAGCGTGCCTCCTTGCCGGATTGCCGCCATGGGATCTGGAGGCGATAGTCCTCGCGCGCCTGCACGAATGGCGCGCGGAGGCACTATGCCGGGGGGAAATCCCGCTGCCGCGGCAAGTTGTTGTGCAGCGGACAGACTTCCGGCATGATCTCATGGCGACATGGAGAGAGCGACTGTCGCAACCCCGTGCTGGGCACGCCACTATAGCGGCGATAAGACCCCTCTTTGAGGAGTGGCTTGAGAGACGCCACGGCGTCCTCACCTTCCACCTGACGCAGGTCCTTACCGGACACGGTGTGTTCGGGAGGTTCCTGCATCTAATCGGGCGGGAGGAAACGCCCGGGTGCTCCCACTGCGAGGATCGACCAGAGGACACGGTGAAGCACACCGTGGAGGTGTGCCCTGCTTGGGCGGAGCACCGCCGTGTCCTCGTAGCGGCGATAGGCGGCGGCGACCTCTCGCGTCCGGCCCTGGTCGAAGCCATGGTCCGGAGCGAGACGGAATGGGATGCCGTCACCACCTTCTGCGAAGCAGTGATGCTAGCGAAGGAGGTGGCGGAGCGGGAGAAGGAGAGAGCAGCAGCTTTCCTTCCCGGCCGCCGTGGGAGACGCCCCGGGCGTCGGGGGCTACGTCGTGGCCCCCGGCCACCGTAGGCGCGGGCCTGTGGACGGCGAGCAATGGGTAGCTCGCCGTCCGTCCGTCTAACGACGACAGGCCGTGTCGACGGCGCGTTGTGTTCCACGCGCGCCTCAAAGAGCTGTCAGCAGCGTGAAGGGGCCCGCAAGGGCCGACGCCTGCCGGGGCTGCGGGCTGTTCGAAAGAGATACCGCGGCTCCGAAACGTAAGGGCACTGAAGGAACACGGATGGTTTTTAGTCAGTAAAAGTCTGACACTCCCTTCCGCTCCACCCAGAGTCATTTGATGATTTTCCATCCGCAAAAAAAAAGCCTAGGACTTTCATAGCCTGTAATGGATGGATGTATAGAAGATAATAATCTACCAGGAGCGCATGACCCGCTGAGAGGTGAAATTATTAAATCAACGGTAACATTACAACTAAGGCAAATATCCCCATATGAGGCAATCTATGGAGAGGTCTATGTTCAGCAGTGGACTTATATGGGCTGTAATGGATGGATGGATGATGGAATATGTTACTCGTATATTAGGTAATATGGTCCGAAATAACCTAACATAATATTTTTAGGGGCACTCTACTAAACGTGTTTTATACAAGACGTTGGATTTGGATGAATGAGTTTTATACTCTGTGTATTAATATTTAAGAATGTAGCAATGG
Organism: Parnassius glacialis; assembly: GCA_033319125.1. NCBI lineage: Eukaryota > Metazoa > Arthropoda > Insecta > Lepidoptera > Papilionidae > Parnassius > Parnassius glacialis. The sequence continues at coordinate 41,673,590 of JAVANC010000009.1, read as the reverse complement.
GCGCTTGTAATATGCACATACGTGTCTTACATAATATTCACGTAATTTTTCTTTTTGTAAGAGGCAAACGAGCATACGGCTCACCTGAAGAAAAGTTATGCAAAGGTAGATTACTCAAAGGATGTCTGGAAAAGGTCACTTTCGGAGTAATAAGGCCGCCTGTTGTACATAATATACTCGTACATTAAATTGTATTCTACTCTTTTTCTGTCGTTTAGTTTATAAGTTTGAATAAATAAATAAACAAATGAGTTATCACCGGCGCCCATGAAGATCCGCAACACCGCTGGAACTATTTTCGTGATTGTTTCGTATTTATGAACCGATTCTAATATAATTTTAAAATAGGTAAATATTTCGATAAGTAAGTAAGTAACTATTTACATTAAAAAGAGAACCGGAGATTCTTTTTACTGGACACGAGGCATTCGATCTTAGTCCTCAGAGGTGATAACGCATGTGCATTATGATTCTTAATTGAGGATAGATGTAGATGTCTATGGACCACAGCGTCCACTTACCATCAGATGGACTGTGTGCGCGGTTTGTCACCCTTATTCTATAAAAAAAAACTACTTAGAGGAAATTTATTGAGCTAGTGATCTTCATTCATTTATTTATTTATTTTAGACCACATAAAAGTGTACGTACTATTGTGTGGAAATATGTAGTATTTTTTGTACTTATTTATCATCCGCCATCACTAGATAACATATGACATTCAAACGTCTGCCACAGTTAACACTTCCGTGGAACAGTGGCTTAGCATTGAGTTGAAGCGCTGAGGTCCGCGGATTTGAATCCCGCACGAAACAAGTATTTGTATGCATACAAATAACTGTTTCAGATCTGGATGTTTGCTGTTATGAAATTTATGTATGTAAACTGCCCCAACGATATAGGAGAAAATTAAGTGTGTAGTAGAGTAACGGTAACGTTTTTGGTAGAAAAACTAAATAAAAATAGTCGGCAAAACAGATTGGCGAACGTAGTATTTTATTTTATGTTTGAAGTTAGTTTGTACCTTTAATTAGAAGTTCTAAATCCGCAGCGGGGTATTAGTTTTTCCGAGAATGTGTAACAGACATGTTTTAAAAATAACCCTGTGCTCTCTACGCTGGGTAAAATATTTAGTGAGATAATGCTGTTCAAATCGAAAGTCTGTGGGCTTGGGAACGACTTTTTTGGGCACATTTTCCACCATCGTTCGGTATACAGTGCGCAGTTAGTCAGCGTACCGTACGGAGTATTGTTAGGACACGAGGGGATGCCAAGCGAACACGCAGCCCCCCTGATGTTAAGCGGATGCTGTGGCCGATAGACACCTACATCTATCCTTGATTAAGAATCAAAATGGAGACGCATTGTCACCCCTGAGGACGGAAGTGGAATGGCTCGTTACTAGTGAAAGAGTCTCTAGTTCTCTACAGGCACCATACAAAACACAACAGAATTAAGCTGACACTTTACACTTTTCTATGCGAGCGTGGTTGTGCTGGTTGAACCCACCCACTTATGATGCAGCTTTAGTACAACTGAAGAATGATCACTACGTAGTTGCAAGTTAATCTGTAGAACAAGTTCACTTTTTCCCCTACTTATCAACCCATGGAAGCCAACAGCTGGTCATGGGCGTCTCGAATTGTAGTGATGATTTACCTCAAAAGTCAAGCATGGCTATTGGATTACAGACTGCAGTACAAGGTAAAATTTGGTGTACCCCCATCTATCATTTTTGCACGTGGTAGAGCCATGCTGCAGCTATATTAATAGTATAGTCGTAGCACGAATGGGTCGGCTATACAGAGGAAGGACCACGCTCTCACAAAATACCAGCGTATCATCATCATTACAGCCCTTCACAAGTCCACTGCTGAACAGACTTGCAGACTCCGTGCTACAACAGGTCCCATCCGCAGAGATCGTGATACTTGGTGATTTCAACGCCCACCACGCTGAATGGCTTGGTTCTCGTTTAACCGATCATGCGGGTAGATCTGTCTATGACTTTGCTTTGGCATATGGTCTAACACAACTGGTTACTTCGCCTACGCGGATCCCAGATGTGGAAGACCATGTACCTTCCCTGTTGGACCTTCTGCTGACCTCTCATCCGGACGGATCTTAGGTCTCCGTCGATGCCCCTCTGGGCTCTTCGGACCATTGTCTGATCCGGAGTACGGTGCCACTCACGCTCCAATCGCAGTTGCGATTTACAGCTTGCCGCCGTGTTTGGCACTATAGGTCAGCTGATTGGGACGGGATGCGGTCTTTTTTTGCATCCTACCCTTGGGGGCGGGTTTGCTTCTCGCCGGAAGATCCCAGCGTTGTTGCCGATTCTGTTGCTGATGTGGTACTTCAGGGTATGGAACTTTTTATTCCATCCTCTGTGGTGCAGATCCCAGCCATGGTTTGGTCGCTCCTGCAAAATAGCATCACGCTATAAGCAGGAGTGCTACCAGGCCTGGGTTGACGCATCAACGTCTCGGGATGTAAACACCAGCGCACTTAAAAAGAAGTATAATTCCGCCTCCAGGTCCTTCAAAAGCGTCATTGCCAAGGCAAGGTCTGAGCACATCGGCAGAATCGGCGAGAAGCTAGTTCGCCTTCCTTCGGGAACCCGTGCATTCTGGTCTCTCGCCAAGGCTATCCAAGGGAACTTCTGTCAGCCATCTCTTCCATCTCTGCACAGAGAGGACGACTCACTGGCCCATGCCGCAAAGGAGAAAGCCGATCTGTTGAGCTCTCTTTTTGCGTCCAACTCGACTCTAGATGACGGGGGGAACACACCGCCTACCATCCCGCGATGTGAGTGCTCCATGCCGGATGTGCGATTTACACAGCGCTCTGTCCGCAAAGCACTCTTCTCCCTGGACGTCAGCAAGTCGAGTGGGCCCGATGGAGTCCCTCCCATTGTGCTGAAGACGTGTGCTCCGGAGTTGGCACCGGTTTTAACGCGTCTTTTCCGGTACTCCTACTCCCAAGGCGTAGTCCCGAATTCATGGAAGACAGCTTTGGTGCACCCGATCCCTAAAAAAGGCGACCGCTCAGACCCGTCCAGCTATAGGCCTATCGCCATCACCTCCTTGTTCTCCAAAATAATGGAAGCCATTATAAACTGCCAGCTCATGATGTACCTTGAGGATCACCAGCTGATTAGTGACCGCCAGTACGGTTTTCGTCGGGGTCGATCAGCTGGTGATCTTCTAGTCTATTTAACTCATAGATGGGCGGAGGCAGTAGAGTCCAAGGGGGAGGCATTAGCCGTTAGTTTGGACGTAGCGAAGGCCTTTGATCGGGTCTGGCACAAAGCGCTTCTTTCGAAGCTTCCTTCCTATGGGCTTCCCGAGAAATTGTGCAAATGGATCACCAGTTTCCTTGCTGATCGGAGCATCAAGGTCGTAGTAGACGGTGAATGCTCTGATTTCAAGCCTATCAACGCTGGTGTTCCACAAGGCTGCGTGCTATCACCAACGCTGTTTCTCCTGCATATCAATGATATGTTGCTAACTGGTAGCATTCATTGCTATGCGGACGAAAGCACTGGTGATGCCTTATATACCGGCCGTGCCAATATTTCTCGGGAAAACGTCGCCGAGTACCGGGACAAACTTGTGTCTGAAGTCGAGTCTTTGCTTAACAAAGTCTCGGATTGGGGCCGACTAAATCTAGTCCAGTTCAATCCCCAGAAGACACAAGTTTGCGCGTTTACCGCTAAAAAGAACCCCTTTGTCGTATCTCCTCAGTTTCAAGGCACTCCCCTTACTGCCTCAGCCAGTATCGGAATCCTTGGCGTCGACATATCGAATAATGTGCAGTTTCGTGGTCACTTGGAAGGGAAGGCCAAATTGGCATCTAAAAAGCTTGGCGTGCTCAGCAAAGCGAGACAGTATTTCATGCCGGCACATCGCTTGCAACATTACAAAGCGCAAGTTCGGCCTCACATGGAATACTGTTCTCATCTCTGGGCCGGGGCACCCCAGTGGCAGCTCCTTCCACTTGACCGCATCCAGCGCAGAGCGGTTCGAATCGTCGACGACCGAGTTCTTTCTGATCGGCTTGATACACTGGCACTGCGTAGAGATGTTGCATCTCTTTGCGTATTTTATCGCATTTATCACGGGGAGTGCTCTGAGGAATTGTTCGGACTAATTCCAGCCGCTCAATTTCACCATCGCACATCGCGTCAAAACTCGCGTTACCATCCATACCATCTGGATGATTGGCGGTCCACCGCTGTGCGATTTAGAAGAAGTTTTCTCCCTCGCACGACTTCCTTGTGGAATCAATTACCACCAGCGAATTTTCCGGACCGATACGACTTAGGAACCTTCAAGAAAAGAGCTTACACCTTTCTAAAAGGTCGGCAACGCATCTGCAATTCCCCTGGTGTTGCGGTTGTTCATGGGCGGCGGTAGTCACTTACCATCAGGTGAGCCGCATGCTCGTTTGCCCCCTATTCTATAAAAAAAAAAACATAGGCCTCCCCCAAAGAATGCCACAAAGCACGGTCCTGAGCCACCTGCATCCATCGACTTCCTGCATGTCTTACCAGGTCGTCACTCCATCTCTTGGGGGGACGCCCTACACTTCGCCTACCGGTACGAGGCTGCCACTCGAGAACCTTTCTTCCCCATCGGTTGTCGGTTCTTCGAGCTATATGGCCGACCCACTGCCACTTCAGCTTACTAATCCGTTGGGCTATGTCGGTCATTCTGGTTCTACTGCGAATATCCTCATTTCTGAGTTTATCACGCAGAGAAACTCCGAGCATAACCCTTCTCCATAGCTCGCTGAGCGACCTTGAGCTTCCTCATCCGGCCAGCAGTGAAGGACCACGTCTCAGTTCCGTATGTCATCACTGGCAACACGCACTGGTTGTACAATTTCGTTTTAAGGTTTTGAGGTATGTCTGACGAGAAGATGTGTCGTAGCTTCCCGAACGCTGCCCAGCCGAGTTGAATCCGTCGATTGACCTCTCGGTCGAAGTTGGACTTACCTAGTCGGACTATTTGTCCCAGGTAAACATACTCGTCAACAACTTCGAGCTTAGTGCTCCCAACAACTACCGGCATAGGTGTGACATGGACATTAAACATAATCTTTGTTTTGTCCATGTTCATCTTAAGACCTATCCGTTGGGAGACACTATTGAGGTCATTGAGCATAGTGCTTAGATCCTCCAGCGATTCTGCCATAAGGACTATATCGTCGGCAAATCGAAGGTGAGTGATGTACTCGCCATTGATGTTAATACCGTATCCTTTCCAGTCCAGAAGCTTGAAAACGTCTTCCAATGCAGCGGTGAAGAGTTTCGGTGATATAACATCACCCTGTCTTACACCTCTCTGCAATTGGATAGGTTTCGTACTCTGGTTCTGTACTCGGATAGCCATCGTAGCTCTACTGTACAAACACTTCAGCACTTCGATATACCGACAGTCAACTTGGCACCGCTGAAGGGACTGCAGCACCGCCCAAATTTCGACGGAATCAAAGGCTTTCTCATAGTCCACATACGCCAGACATAGTGGTAAATTGTACTCTTCGGACTTTTGTACAATTTGCCGTAGGGTATGTATGTGGTCTATGGTGCTAAAGCCCATTCGGAAACCGGCTTGTTCGGGAGGCTGGAAGTCGTCAAGTCTGCGCGCGAGATGATTCGTAATGACTCTCGAAAACAGCACGTAGACGCGGCTCAGAAGGGAAATCGGTCTGTAGTTCTTCAAGAGAGCGTTGTCACCTTTCTTGAAGAACAAGACCACCGCACTTCCGCTCCACGCCTCCGGTGTAATGCCACCATGGAGGACGGAATTAAAGAGCTTCTGAAGGACTTCAAGTACCGATCTTCCACCCGCTTTCAGAAGCTCCGCTGTAATTCCATCCTCGCCTGGGGCCTTGCCGTTTTTAAGATGCTGGAGAGCCATTCTAATCTCGCTCAGACTGACGTCCGGGATATCTTCGAAATAGTGTCGGATAAGACTTGCTCTTGGATCGTTACTCACACTTGCGTGTGGCTCCAACGATGACGTGTACAGCTGCCCATAGAACCTCTCAATCTCACTCAAAATCTCAGGTGCCCGGGAAACGATGCTGCCACATTCGGTCTTCAGCTTTGACAGTTGGCTCTTTCTGGCAGACAGATCTCTGGCAAAGACTTTGGAGCCTTGGTTCCGCTCGATCGCTTCTTCAATACGAGCTGTATTGAAGTTGCGTAAGTCCCGCCGCATGCATTTGGAGATCTGTCTGTTCAGTTGCCTGTATGCTGTCAAATCTGTTGAAGAATGTAGCTTCATCTCCCGTCTAACAGCCATGAGATTAAGAGTGTTACAATGTTAATAATTTGCATTTAAATGGCACTAAAACGAAATGTATGAAATTTATGACTCCAAATGTCAAACAATTAAATACCAATGTAATTTTAAATGGGGAGAAACTGAGTCTTGTAGATACCACCATTTTTCTTGGAATCACACTAGACGCGAAGCTTCAATGGAGCCCCCATATATCAAAACTAGCAAGCAGACTTAGTTCTGCAGCATATGCCGTAAAAAAGATTAGAGGTCTAACTAGTGTTGAAACAGCTAGACTAGTTTACTTTAGCTATTTCCATAGCATAATGTCGTATGGTATTTTGCTATGGGGCCACGCAGCTGACACTGAAATTATATTTGTTTTACAGAAGGGGGCCATAAGAGCAATTTATGATTTAAAGTCTAAAGAGTCGCTGCGACAAAAATTTAAGGAAATTAATATATTAACTTTGGCCTCTCAATACATTTATGAAAATGTGATGTACGTACACAAAAATAAAAGTAGTTTTACAAAAATAAGTGATATTCATTCTGTAAATACTAGGAACAGACACAAGCTAGTTGTACCAGTTACTCGACTCCATCGAGTCAGTAATTCATTCTTGGGGCGATGTATACGCTTTTACAACAAAATTCCAGAAAATATACAAAATTTGACCTGCTCAAAGTTCAAAAACTTTATTAAAGTAAGTTTGTGTAAAAAGGGTTATTATAGTATTAAAGAATTTATAGATGATAATAACCCCTGGAAATGAGGTGATCGCTACCAAGCTATTTTTAATTTGTTGTGTTGTTAATTTGTGTAACATACATGATTGTAAGCTGTTATTTTAAAAAAAAAGTCCCGCTGGGTTTCTTGCTGGTTCTTCCCAGGACAGAGGTTTTTTTTTCGAACCAGTGGTAATTATACAAAAGAGTGACTTTCAATAAGCAATATTTTATAATCTATATTGAATAAAAAAGTTTCTGTTTCTGTTTCTGTTTCAGTGTGATCGGAGAGTTTTTGTGTTCTTCTGCGGCGGGTCTTGCAGAACTTAGCTCCGACCGAATGGACAGTTTCCACGAGCTTGTCATTCATATCGTCCACTTCATTGCAGTCTTCTAGGCACTGAAAACGGTTTTGTAACTCGAGCTGAAAGGTTTCGGGACTTTGATTAGAGCAGGAGGGGGACGGAGCGTTGACTTCATCAGACGAGACCTCTCCAACTTAACATTTAGGTTCAGTGTGCCTCTCACCATTCGGTGATCGCTGCCGGTTTTCACCCTCGCGATCACTGAGACATCACTGAACAGTTGTCGTCTGGTCGTCATAATGAAGTCAATCTCATTTTTTGTCGAACCGTCGGGGCTCGACCAGGTCCACTTCCTGTGGGGCCGCTTCTTGAAGAAAGAGTTCATCATAAAGAGTCCCTCTTGCTCCATGAAGTCGGCCAGCTGCTGGCCCCTTGGGTTCCGTTGCCCTATTCCAAATTTCCCTACTTTCAGCTCACCATTCTCTCTTGTGCCTAGTTTTGCATTGAAGTCTCCCATTAACACCGTATATTGGGTTTGGGAGGAATGCATGGCTCTAGAGATATCCTCATACATTTCCTCCACCTCCTCATCGGGGTGTGCCGAGGTTGGTGCGTAAACCTGTATGACCTTCAGCGAATATCGTTTGGTGATTCTGAGTATAAGGTACGCAACCCTCGTCGACACACTCCCGATCTTTACAACGTTGTTAACGAGAGACTTGTGGACGATAAATCCGACACCTCCTTGGGACAGATGGTCGCCCTCCCGGTGATAGAGCAAGTTGCCGGATTCGAGGATTACCGTGTCCTCCCCCTCTCTTCGGACTTCGGATAATCCTATAATATGCCAGCGCAAATTGTCTATCTCTTCTTCCAGCTCCACGATCTTCTCGTCAGTCCTCAGGGTGCGTGCGTTGTACGTTGCCAGGGCGAGTCGTCTAAGGTGGCAACCGAACCTCCACCGGAGATTCTTAGCACCCCCTGCCCCGCCGTTACCATGGTCGCCACCGTAGCCAGGAATAGCGGGGCCGCCGGGGACTGGGGGCCGTCTCTTCGTAACTCTCATCATGGGGGGTATATTGCCATAGTTGCCACGCTTGGCGAGCGGGTTGGCAACCGCAGTTTTTTATTGTATTTTTGCCAGGAAGATGCTGCTGCCCATCTCCTGCCTGTTTCCCTTTGTCGCCTTTAACGACACCCACGGGAGGATATGGGGTAGTGGATATTCGTGACCGCCACTACACAGCGTATAATAGCAGCTTAATGCTGCTGTGTTTCGTATGGTGAGTGTAGAGAACCGGAGACCCATTTTACTGGAAAAGAGGCATTCTATCTTAGTCCTCACGGCTGACAACGCATCTGCATTTTTAATCGCAAACGAAGATAGATGTAGATGTCTATGGACCACAGCAACCACTTCCCATCAGGTGGACTGTGTGCTCGTTTGTCACCCTTATTCTATAAAAAAAATCTGAAGCCATGACATTTTTGTGGCATTTAGCATTGTCGAATATTGTAACACAGAAGAAACGAAGTGGAGTAAATTATAATATTCAAAATAAATTCCATGCAATATAAAATTACAATTTAAAAATATTATTATTATCTACTACATACATAAATACTACTATATCATCGGCTTAGGCACTTCACTGTTGGCTACATCTCCCAACTTTAAGAACTTTCCCTCTTTCTGTGCGTACCCGTACATTTTTTCGCGAAAGATAATTTCTTAATGATTTCAAATATTTATGCGAACACTACACATTGCATAAAACTATTTTTAAAGATTGTATGGCCTTTAATTTAATTTGTTTTTAAGTTCCTGTATAACACCCTCAATTAAAAACGCAATAGTATTCGTTAAAATAGTTTTATACAAGGATAATTTCCGGAAATATTCCGTCTATATTTTTAAGTTACTGTAATTAGTAAAATAGACCAGGAGAATAACATTGCCATCATCATCATCATCAGAGATCTCTCATCGCACTTTTCAATTTCCGCTGATATTCCAAGGTCGTGTGACAGGGTGGTAGTGTTTCGCCAAAATCGATAACCGCAATTTCCTTTCGCGAACGTTTCAGGGAGCTGAAACAATGAATTGGATGCTATTTGTCGAAGAAATTAAAGGAAATTGCTTCTCTCAAGTTCAGCTCGACGACAATGCTTTATCGGATTGTTTCTAAATTTACTTTGTAGTTAAATTACTTTTTTAAGATTTTTTTTTAAATATCTAAATAAGTTTTATTATTTATAGCTGTTCCCCGCGACTTCGCCCGCGTGTTATTTGAAGTTTTATTTTTTTTGCGCGGAACCCTAATTCTTTTTCTAAAATAAAAGTAGCCTAAGTTACTCCTTATAACATCAGCTAACAGTGAAAGTCAAAAGTCAGTCAGTCAAAATCAAACCAGCCGTTTCGGAGATTAGCCGGAACAAACAGACAAAAACTTTAAAAATTGTATTTTTGTTATTATTAGTACCGTATATACTTTCATCTGCATTTAGTAAAAAGCTGTAATTTTGACATTACAAACAAACACTTCAATTTTATTTATTTGTATAGAGTATAGACTAGCAGCACCCGGCCAGGCTTTGCTGGCATTTAAAAAGTTTTTGAAATGTATATAAAAACCCGCGCGTATTCGAATGCAACGTCGCGTCAGAATTTCAAAGCAATTGGTGAAGAACATTTTTTTGGGAGAGGAGGGAAACGAGCATGCGGCTCACCTGATAGTAACTGATCACCGTCTCCCATGAACATCCGTAACACCAGGGGAATTGCAGGTGCGATGCCGGCCGTTTAGGTAGGTGTATGATCTTTTCTTAAAAATCCCCAAGTCGTATCGGTCCGGAAAAACCGCTGGCGATATTATAATCCACAGTTTAGTTGTGCGAGGCAGAAATTTTCGCCAGCCATCGAGATAATGAGGATGGAATTTTGAATTCTGTCGCAGTGTACGATGGTGGAATTCAGCAGCTGGAATTAATCCCAACAATTCCTCTAATACGTGGTAGAGCCATGCTGCAGCTATATTAGTAGTATAGTTGTAGCACGAATGGGCCGGCTCGACCGGGGAAGGACCACGTTCTCACAGAATACCAGCGTAAAATAGCAGCTTAAAACTACTGTGTTTCGTATGGTGAGTGTAGAGACCCGGAGACCCTTTTTACTGGAAAAGAGGCATTCTATCTTAGTCCTCACGGGTGACAACGCATTTGCATTTTGATTCGCATGCGAGGAAAGAAGTAGATGTCTATGGGCCACAGCAACCGCTTACCATCAGGTGGACTGTGTGCTCGTTTGTCACTTCTCGTGATATATGCGGTAGAAAAAGCATAGAGATACAACGTCTCTTGGCAAAGCCAGTGGATCAAGCCGATCGGAAAGAACTTGGTCGTTGACAATTTGGACTGTTCTGCGTTGAATATGGTCAAGTGAGCTGATACTGGGGTGCTCCGGCCCAGAGATTGGAGCAGTATTCCATATATGGTCAAACCTGCGCTTTGTAAAGCTGCAAACGGTGGACCGGCATGAAATACTGTCTCGATTTACTGAGCACACCATGCTTTTTTGATGCCAGTATAACCTTCCCTTCCAAGTGATTCCGGAACAGTATGTCTCTCGAAATGTCGGCGCAACAAGGGGAGGCAACAAGGGGAGTGCCCTGAAATCAAGGAGATACGACAAAGGGGTTATTTTATGCGGTAAACGAGCATACTTGTGTCTTTTGGGAATTGCACAGGACTAGATTTAGTCTCCCCCAATCCGACACTTTGTTTAACAAAGGCTCGACTTTGTTAAACAAAGCTGCCCCACGGAGCCGTCAAACAAATTGTTTGACGGCTCCGTGCCGCAGTGGCTTAGCAATAAGTTGCAGCACCAAGGGCCGCGGGTTCGAATCCCACACAGAGTATTTGTATGGCCTACAAATAATTGTTCCGGGTCTGGATGGTTGTCACGATGCAGGGGAAAGTCCTAGTGTGGAAGGAACCTTTATTAAAAAGAATGAAAACATAAAATAATAGTAAAAAAAATAAAAAAAAAATAAAAAACTTCAGACACAAGTTTGCTCCGGCACTCGACGAAGTGTTTCTGAGAAATTTTAGCACAGTCGGTGTTTAAAAGCATCGCCAGTGGTATCGACTGCATAACAATGAATGTTGATATGCAGAAGGAACAGGGTAGGCGAGAGTACGCAGCCTTGTGGAACCCCAGCATTCACAGTTGGAGCAAAATAGCAACTTAAACCTGCTGTGTTTCGTATGGCGAGTGTAGAGAACCGGAGACCCTTTTTACTGGAAAAGAGGCATTCCATCTCAGTCCTTACGGGTGACAACGCATCTGCATTTTGATTCGCAAACGAGGATATATGTTGATGTCTATGGGCACAGGAACCACTTACCATCAGGTGGACTGTGTGCTCATTTGTCACCATATCCTATAAAAAAAGACGTCTGGTGCTGCCAATGACTTTCAATTATCCTGCCAGACAAATGATGACAAATATCCAATAGTGATCTTATGGAAGCTGATAATGATGATGTTGATGAATCAATCATATATTGTTATCAAGGTGACTAAAATTACCAAAAGAACGTCAAAATATACGGTGGAACTTTCTACTCAATGTTTTCTAAAGGGTAGGGTGTAAACAATGTTAAAAATAACGCTAAATTTACAGTATTTGAAAATCTCATTTTCCATTATTCATTCCCAACGGACAGCTCAAAAAAATGGACACGGGTCCGGCGACCTAGCGGGAATGGACCACGAAAATGACCCGCAACATATTTTTGGAATAAAAAATGCGACCAACCCTCGCATCGGTTAGGTTATTTGCTTTATTTTACGGGACATTGAGCCCCAATCAATTTGTGGGTTACACCTGGTGAGCGTCATTACTCCGAGATATGTATTACTTTAAACTGCGGTATATAAATTTTAATTAACAGTGAAGAAACGCCATTGTTTGTAAATGTTTTTGAAATTAAATATTATTTTTCTCAAAAACTCATCATTGACCTTTTTCATTGTAATAATTGTACTACTCAGGCCAGTAAAGAAAAACTTTTTAGCGGGAATTGAAAGTTTCGCGAAATTATACACCTCTATTTTAATTTTAATTTATTTAAGAATATGAATCATATACATTTTAGTATGTCTATGATATTATATTATATTATTACGTTTAAACATCTTATTCATTCTGTATATCTATATAAACCTATATATAAAATGAATGTGGTTTTTTTTTCATTGAATTAACCTACATGTCTTTATTTTGTAGTTTGTTCCGTATGCGTTGCGCCTATAGTATTGATTCGGTTCAGATGAAACTGGTAAGTACTTGTATGCACGACCACGAAAGCTTCTGAAAAAAAAACAATGAATAGTTGTTTATGTACATTAAAGTATGATGTATGCAATGTTTATGTGTTTCTTTTTGCGATCCTTCACCATTCATCCAATTACTACGAATCTTTGATGAGTTGATTTACATGTGTACGTGAATGCTCCTGAGAAAAAACAGGAAAGTCAGGTACAGTTTGTTTTAAGTAAAATTTACTAGTGATGTAATAAAAATAAAGGTGAAAAAATGTGGTTAATTTTTTATTTATTTATAGAAGTGACAAACGAAATCTAATATTACACCTGATTGCAAGGACTACTGTAATCCATGGACATCTACAAAGAAACTCATTTTTGTTAAAAGTCCCACATAAACATGGGACCTGTAAGTCTCAGGCAAACATGGGATATTTGTTCAAAAACTTCCCCACAATGTGTTGATGTATTTTAGAGTTTTTGGAAGATTTCAAGGATGAGCCACAGTCGATGACTACGGTGTCTCAAGTTCATAAAATCACCAAGTTGACAAAATAACTTGATACTTATATCAATATCGGATCATTTGTAGTTTATTTTTAATAGTTCACATGCGCAGGCATTTTAATAGCGTACGTGAGGGCAATAATATTGTCAATCGGTTAATATGGTCACTTTTTTATAACTTAAAAACTACAGTCTTGTTTGCATAGATGGTTCTGTAAGACGGTAGCACTTTGTCAGTTAATCAAATAATAAAGGGTAAAAAGGCCGCTGCCTTGTCGACGCCATTTTGACAGTTGACAGTCTAGTAAATATGATCATTAACTTTTTTTTCAAGTTGATTTTTCGAAGACGTCCTAATTGTTGCCAAAGCTTGTTTGCTATTTTTATCTTAATGCATTAGTTATAATATACAACTTTGTGTTTTTGTCTCTGGTCTCCTCCTAGTTTTGGTTTTATAGGGCGGCAAAGATTTAGGTTATATTGCTCTCACGTACCTTACAACACCGTATCACTTATATATCAATGTCTACTTCAAACCATTATTTAAACGATAAAACAGGAGCAACAACCCGCCGACGACCTTATTCCTGGCGAAACTCCAGAACTCACCCTTTTCTACATTTAACTAAATAATATCAGGGTGTCCGTGTATGCCTGCAACCATCTTCAAAAAAAATGTTACAGATTTTTTTTTACATGGGGAATTGCCTACGCATACCCGCATCGCGGGGGCAAGGACAGGTTATGTCGGACTCGCACTGACTAAAACTCCAAATCGAGCGCTCGGTAGCACCCGCTTTCCCGATCCCAACGGAAAATCTGGTCTCTGAAAACCAAGTTTCGGCCACGGAGGGTAGGGAGAGCTACGCCTCACAATATCGACACTCTTCTCCCCCCACAGCCCCACCATTAACGCATAAACTGTGCGGCTCCGTCAGAGTCGCGGAGGATAGGGCGAGTGACGCATCGCCATACCCACATTCCTCATCCTCCGGAACTCCACCTCGGTTGCAGCGGTAGGGGGAGAGGACACCCCTCTCGCCGCAGCCCACCGACACACATCCGAAGTGGGCTCGCCAAACCCACTTGGAGTAGCGACCTCGGGACGGCCCTACACCACGGGCCAGCCAAGAGGTTCCCCTTTGTTCACCGCGGGTAACCAAGCCACGGCAACTAAGAACCTCGCCACGACAAGGCGGGAACCTGTTCGGGGGGGGGGGGGAGGCCTCCTATACCTACTATATACTACTGATCTACCGGAAGCAGTGTAGGTATTGCTGCTTGGCGGCAGAAATAGGCAAGAACGGAACGGACTCCTAGGGAGAAAAAGTTTATATTCGGTTTTTGTTATTTTTATGTTTCCTCAGTCGAATTTTAAAGTAAAATTTGCAAAAACAAATAAATATTAAACCTCCGCTTTTATGTTAATAATAAGCCGCTCATTAGTACTTGAAAATCATTAAGAAAGTTGGCGAGAATACCCTAATTAAGTTACGACTGAAAAATAAATCTTATCTAACGTAAGTCAAGTTTCTTCGCTTATTCAGCGAACTTAATTATAAAAGTGAAGTGAGAATGAAAACGAGTAATTAATAAACTCACTAGCCTTAATTAATTCTTGTCATAATATTAAAATGAGGAATATATTCAATTATTATGAAATTATTAATATTTATATTAATTTAATTATGGGCAGTTGTTTGGAAAATTTGAAAGTTGATGAATACGGGTTAAGAATGGTTGAGTTGATTTGTAACAAAAAAAAAATAACAAATGACATTCGACAATTTTTTTGTCGAATTTTACGTCGAAAAACGATTTCATTTAGATAATATACAATAGAAATGCAAAATGCCCTTTCGTAAGTATACATAGCATTATTGTAACTGCATTAACCCAGGGACAGAGTGCTTGCCGTAGACGTAACGGCCGGGGTTCGACACCCGTGGCACCAATAAAATTGTTAATTATTTTAAGTGCTGATATTACAACGTGTTCAGTTGTGTTAATGTTCGTGACTGAAGGAAAACATGGTGAGGAAACGTATGTGACTGAGAAATAAAATGTTACTAAGTCATGTGAAGTTTGCCAACACGCACTAACTACCAACACCAACACCCACGGGACAAAAAGGGATAATGACTTCTGCCGTCGAGTTTTAGCGGGAACTTGACCAGCGGCAGTTTTCTGCTCCTGTAAAATAATAGTTTGAAGTAGATTATGATAAGTAAAAGTGGTGCGATTGTGTGAATTAAATGTCTGCATATGTCAACTATTAGTGTAAACGGTGAAACACGTGCTCCGGTGGTGATGTGAACCTCAAGATATTGTCTGTTTAAGCGCCTTGCAATACTATCGCCATCAACTGTCTGCTGGCTCAAGCTGCTGTCAATATCTCCCATAAACTTGCAATGTGACGCATCAACATATTGTAAAGAAGTGTACATTTAAGGATAATTTCTTATTACTTGATACAGACAAAATTACATTCGTACGAGTCGATTACCAAACAGACACAAAGAATAAAGATTTTTTTGTCGTATTTTTTAATAAAAGTGACAAACGAGTACACAGTCCACCTGATGGTAAGTAGATGTTGAGGTCCATAGAAACTTACATTTATCGTGGAATAAGATTCAAAATTGTCACCCTTGAATACTAAAGATGGAATGTCTCGTTTCCAGTAAAAAGGGTATCCGGTTCTCTACACTCACCATACGAAACACAAAAGCATTGAGTTGCTATTTTACGCTGGTACTCTGCGAGAGCGTGGTCCTACCCCGGTAGAACCGACCCATTCATGTTACAACCATAATATAGCTGCAACTTGGCTTCTACGCGATTTTTAACGTGACATACAGCAAAAGCCATAGGAAATATTTGATTTTTATTTCGCTATCCGCACCATGAATGGGTAACACTCGAAGTAACCGATACAATAGGACGCTTCTGTAGGTGACAATGTACTCATACAAGTGTCGTGACGGATTGGCCATTGTAAAGGGAACTCATTCATTGGCTCCTAAACAGTACAGTGACGTTTACTGGCTTATTGAATGACATTTTGTAATAACACCATAAAAAGCACCGCTTAAATTAGGACAGCCATCGATCTTAAAATACATTTAATTTACTTTTACAAATATTTTAAATTAAGTATGTGTTCTTTCGAAAACTGCGTGCATGTTGCTAATGATGTCATATGGATCTGCGACGTTGTCCTTCACTGCTTGACGTATGAGGAAGCTCGAAATTGCTAAGCTAGCTATGAATAGGGTTATACTCGTTTCTCTGCGAAATAGACTTCGAAATGAGGATATCCGCATAAGAACGAGAATAACAGACATAGCCCATCGGATCAGTAAGCTGAAGTGGTAATAGGCCGGCTATGTAACTTAAGAACCGGCAATCGGTAGCTTCGTATCGGTACCCGTACCGTACCGTACCGTACCGTACCGTACCGTCAGGGTTTATTGACGTCATGGAAGTTTGGATCGTAATGGACGATTTGCCTATTTGTTAATTATATATTTTTTTTTATCTTAAAGATATAATTATACATTTCTTTATGCTAAGAGTAAATAGTACGATTAATCTGTGGATCCTAGATATTCCCGTCTCACACCTTTAACGCGGGTGTCCATTAAGGTCTGAATATTTTACGGCTAGCATATTCATTGCATTAATTAATTATCTTTATATATAAAAAGTACGTGTCACATTGTTTGTCCGCGATGAACTCCTAAACTACTGAACTGATTTTAATGAAATTTTGCAAAATGTGTTCAGTTTGGTCCAACTTGAGAGATAGGATAGCTTTTATCCCGATAAGTCACCCTGAATTTTTTTTTTTGCAGTTTTTTTTTAGAAATTAAGTGGTCGTCGGAAAGGGCAGAACAACGTCTGCCTGGTCAGCTAGTAACTTATAAAAAATGCACTGCTGAACGTAGGACTCCCACGTAAATTGCCTTAAAGAGGTGTGGGTTGATGATAGTGCCACGCTGCAGCTATATTATGGTTGTAGCACAAATGGATCGGCTCGATCGGAGAAGGACCGCGCTCTCACAGAATACCAGCGTAAAATAGCAGCTAAATGCACAGACAGTGACAGTGTTTTGTTTTTTTTATAGTAATCTACGAAAGGAGAGATAGAATATCAATGCGATAAAAAGCGAGAGCGAAAGTAAAATGTAGTTCATCATCATCATTACAGCCTTTTATAAGTCCACTGCTGAACATAGGCCTCCCCCAAGGAATGCCACAAAGCACGGTCCTAAGCCACCTGCATCCATCGACTTCCTGCATGTCTTACCAGGTCGTCACTCCATCTCGTGGGGGGTCACCCTACACTTTGCCTACCGGTACGAGGCTGCCACTCAAGAACCTTTCTTCCCCATCGGTGGTCGGTTCTTCGAGCTATATGGCCGGCCAACTGTCACTTCAACTTACTAATCCGTTGGGCTATGTCGGTTACTCTGGTTCTACTGCGGATATCCTCAACTCCCGCCCTCCTCAGAAACTCCGAGCATAGCCCTCTCCATAGCTCGCTGAGCGACCTTGAGCTTCCTCATATGGCCAGCAGTGAAGTTATCAAAATAAATTGACGACTACATAGCACAGCAATCGTTTGGCTACTGCGCAGCTTCAAATTCCACACGAAGCAAGCGTTGGTATGACCTCAAAATAATTGTTCCGGGTTTGGATTTTTATGCTTGAGGAATTTATGTATGTAACACCATGATATAGGTAAATAATAAAAGAAAAAATAAAGGTCTCAAGTCGATTTTATTTATTTATTTATTTATTCTTTTTTGCACCAAATATTTGTACAAAAGGCGAGCTTAATGCTATATGGCATTCTCTACCAGCTAACCTTGGGTAGAACAGAAAGTGAGTTTGGGCAGTTAAGTTGTCATGATATTATTCAGTTCAAATATATACACGCAACACATACATAAAATATACACATATATATATATATATATATATATATATATATATATATATATATATATATATATATATGTCAGTAAATGTATATATAAATAACTATAAACATATAGAGTAAGTTGATTCAACTTTGTAGGCTACAGATATGCTCATATAGTTTTCTTTTAAAAACATTTTTGACAGGTATTGTTCGCAGGTCAACAGGCAATTTGTTCCAGAGGGTAATGGAAGTAACTGTGAAAGAATTTGATTTTCTAACTAACGTAAACCAAAATTATTTTTTTATATTAAAATTGACAATAAATGTTATGAGTCTTAAAAGAACCTGTTGCGATTCAAAACATTTACTAAACCCTCGGCCCTTACCCGCGGTTTGATGCGACAAAGGGGAATAAAACAGCACCGGCACCATTTTCTTAATAACATCTAAAAATTTTAGGAAAATGCGAAAGACAATCTGCAAGGCTTGGTATGAAGCATCATTGGTCTTTTGATATACTGTAGTAATGATGATGGCTTGCTTAAAATTGTTAAAAAGAAATAAAATAATGGCCTTCATACATTCCACTACTGGTTACTGGCCTCTCCTAATTATTAATCAGATTTTGAAAAAAACAACTCAACTTTTTATTTCATTTATCAGAAATGCAGAACCAGAATGGTATTCTTTACGCCGGTCACATGATAAATCGGCACAAAAAAATTGCTTTTAACAATTTTATTGGTATCAGTAAGGATTATACTCGGTTTGCCTCCGTACTTACGTAGTAACATTGTTTAATCTGTGCATGTACTATACAATTTTAAGGCGACCGCAAATGCTCCAGCTTTCAAGACTGTTATAAAAAATATTGTATATTGTTATAAAATCATAGTCACCCCACTACCAGCTAACACGAAACTGTGAACAATTTATGTCAAAGTGTGACGAATTGCACATACGGTTTATGGTGGGTTGCAGAGATTCGCTTTATTACTACTATGGTATAGTTAGTCAATAGTTATAATAGACTGCATTGCTTTCTAACATTATTTGTTATTAATCAGTAAGGGTTCAATCGGGAAAGGAGCTTCAAAAAGCTGACAAAGGTTTTATCATTCTGTTAGATAAGTTAATGGACTCGCTAATTTATGCAAATTTAAAGATTGATTTATTTAATACCAGCTCATTGGAATCTAATCATTGGCCCCTAAGCTGAATAAATCGACATTTGATATGACATTGAAAATATTTATTGCAATCTTTAATGATTT
The DNA here is from genome assembly GCA_033319125.1 of Parnassius glacialis. Lineage (NCBI taxonomy): Eukaryota > Metazoa > Arthropoda > Insecta > Lepidoptera > Papilionidae > Parnassius > Parnassius glacialis. The sequence goes on along the minus strand of JAVANC010000009.1, from coordinate 41,654,223 downwards.
AAGTACCACGTGCTCAGCGGTAAAGGAAAACATTTTGGGGAATCGCGCATGTTTAAGAAATTAAATTAAATACATCGAAGATATGTGAAGTCCAACAAATGCTTCTCAATCAAAATTCAAAACCATATTCCTTTAGTTTCCGTAAATAGGATAAGTATAATATTACAGTAAAAATAAGTTGCTTAAAAACCTATCAAATATAGGTGATAACCATACTTAGAATATACGTAGGTATTCTAAGTCTATGGTGATAACAGATTCTAAAAAAATATCAATTTATTCTATGTAATTTATTAAATTAATAATGTCATGTATAATTCACAATGTAATGTCATTGGAACATCGCGCTAAAATCTTCCTCTAAAAATAAACTCTTAGCAATGAGGCTTTCCGTATACAACTTTTAAATGTAATCAGGCCTTGGTGACCACAAATCACGGTCCTGGACCTCCTGCATCTATTAACTTCAGGCACATCTCATCAAAGGGCGTTACCTACCGCGATCTGCTCGCGAAGGCGAAAGAGGCGGTCGATCTCGGGGAGCTCGGGATCACCGGGGGCCTCCGGCTCAAAGTTACCCAGACGGGGGCCCGTATGCTGGAGATCCCCGGGGAATCCAGTGGCGCGACCGCGGACGCTCTGGCTGCGAAGCTCAGAGCGTCCCTGGACGCGGACGAGGCCCGAGTGTCCAGGCCTGTCAGATGCGCAGACCTGCGCATCATGGGTCTGGACGACTCGGTATCGGAGGAGGAGTTGGTGGCCGCCGTCGCCAGGTCCGGGGGGTGCACTACTGACCAGGTCAGGTCAGGCGCCATACGCCCGGACCAACAGGGTATGCATGCCGCCACGGTGTGCTGCCCTGTTACGGCGGCCAAAACCATAGTGGAGGGCCGAAGGCTTCTGGTGGGCTGGGTCTCAGCGCAGGTTAAGCTGCTGGAGCCCAGACCTCTGAGGTGCTACCGCTGTCTCGTGGGGCACCACGTATCTGTGAAATGCGCCTCGGAGGTTGACCGCAGTGGCCTTTGCTTCCGCTGCTGTCAGCCCGGACACATATCGGCGACCTGCTGCGCCACGCCGCACTGTGATGCATGTGCGGCGGCCGGCAAGCCAGCCGATCACCGGGCCGGAAGCAGGGCCTGCGTGCCACCCGCCAAGGCCAAGGCCGCGGGTAGGGGAGGGCCCTCCGCCGCCACCGCCTCTGTGGCCACCGCCGCAGTCGCGACTGCCGCCGCCGCCGCTGTCACTGTCGCTGCCGCCGCCGCCGCGACACCGACGCCCGCAGAGAGGCGCCCCGTGGAGGAAGCTGAAATGGAATGCCTATAACGGCCCCATTAAGCTTCCTCCAGGCGAATATCAACCACTGCGCCTGCGCTCAGGATCTGTTGCTCCAGAGCATGGCGCAGTGGTCGATTAACATCGCTGTGGTCGCTGAGCCGTATTTTGTCTGGCCTAGGGAGGACTGGGTGGCGGACCTTAACGGCTCAGTGGCCATCATTTCTTCAGCCGCCGCCGGTACCCCGACCCTTGAAGGTGTCAGGAGGGGTCAGGGGTGCGTAGCAGCACGGTTCGGGGAGTTCGTCGTTGTGGGGGTGTACTTCTCCCCGAACCGATCTCTCGCCGAGTTTCACAACTCTCTTGCAAAGCTGAGAGCAGTCGTCGTCGGAAGTTATCCCCTCCCCGTACTTGTCCTCGGGGACTTCAATGCCAAGAACTTGGCTTGGGGTTCTCGTCGTACAGATGTGCGGGGTAGGATGGTGGAAGACTGGGCTCTGGAGACAGGCCTGGTCGTCCTAAATCGGGGTTCTGTCCCCACGTGTGTGCGGATGCGGGGCGAGTCGGTGGTGGACATTTCGTTCGCTAGCCCCGCTCTGTCGCCGCGTGCCATTGACTGGCGTGTCATGGAGGGGGTGGAGACCTACTCCGACCACCGGTACATCCGGTTTGACGTCTCCACCCAGCCCTCGAGCGCGCCAGTCCTACAGGCCCCGAGTGGTCCGCGTTGGGCGCTGAAGCAGCTGGACCGGGAGCTCCTCCTGGAAGCCTCGATCGTGCAGGCCTGGGTGTCATCACCGGACAGGCCTGCCGACGTCAATGATGAGGCAGGGTGGTTCCAGGAGGCCATGTCCGAGATATGTGACGTGGCAATGCCCCGCGTCCGGCCAGGAAGCGCCCGGCGTCAGGTGTATTGGTGGTCGCGTGAGCTGACGTCTCTGCGCGAGGCGTGTGTTGCCGCGCGGCACCTGTACGCCAGGCATCGCAGGCTCCACATTCGTCCACCGAATGCGACAGCCATTGAGGCGGAGCTGTACGAGGGATACAGAGCGGCGAAGACCGCCCTCCGGGAGGCTGTCCTGCGGGCCCGGGATCGGGCCCGTGAGGAGATGCTGGAGACTCTCGATAGAGATCCGTGGGGGCGCCCTTACAAGATGGTGCGGGATAAACTCCGCACCTGGGCCCCCCCGCTGACGCAGAGTCTCCGGCCTCAGCTCGTGGAGGATGTGGTGAGCGCTCTGTTCCCTGCGCGCGGTGAACATCCGCCCCCGCCTATGGCTCCGCCACCTGCGGTGCCGGAAGCGGACCACCAGGACGACGACGTCGACATCCCGGAAGGGACCGGGGTAGACCTGAGAGTGGCGGTACGTAGGCTCAAGGCCAGGAATACCGCCCCAGGACCCGATGGCTTGCCTGGCAAAGCCTGGGTCCTGGCCTCGGAGGCTCTCGGGCCCCGACTGGAGGGGCTCCTAAGCGCATGCTTGGAGAGAGGCCAATTCCCGCTTCGTTGGAAGACGGGGAAGCTGGTCCTCATTCGGAAGCCGGGGCGCCCTGCGGACTCTCCGTCCGCATACCGGCCCGTGGTGCTGCTCGACGAGGTGGGCAAGCTCTTTGAAAGAGTAATTGCAAACCGCCTCGCCGAGCACCTTGCGGGGACGGGGCCGGATCTTGCGGAACACCAGTTTGGTTTCCGCAAGAGGCGCTCTACGGTGGACGCCATCATGCGCGTGAGAGCCCTCACGACGGGGGATGCAGTGGCCAGGGGGGGGTTGTCTTGGCGGTGTCTCTCGACATCGCCAACGCCTTCAACTCCATGCCCTGGAGCTGCATTAGGGAGGCACTCCGGTATCACAGGGTGCCGACCTATCTCCGTCGTATAGTCGGGGACTATCTGACGGACAGGGCCGTCATCTACCCCGGTCGAAACGGTGAGTGGAACCGGCGAGAGATGTCGTGCGGTGTCCCACAGGGTTCGGTTCTGGGGCCGCCCCTGTGGAACATCGGTTACGACTGGGTGCTGCGCGCCGACCTCCCTACCGACGTCAGCGTAGTTTGCTACGCTGACGACACGCTGGTACTGGCACAAGGGGGGTCGTACGAGGCGGCGGCGGAAACTATGACACGCGGGGTTGCGATAGTCGTTGAGAGGATCCGGCAACTGGGTCTCGAGGTGGCTCTGCACAAGTCCGAGGCCATGCACTTCCATGGTCCTCGGAACAGGCCACCACCGGGATCCTCAGTGATGGTAGGAGGGGTATCCATCGGCGTCGAGTCGACGTTGAAGCACCTAGGACTCGTCCTCGACGGCCGATGGAACTTCGTTGAGCACTTCCGACGTTTGGCTCCCAAACTGGAACGGACCGGGGCTGCCTTCAGGCGGCTCCTGCCGAACCTGGGGGGGCCAAACGCCTCCTGCCGGAGGCTCTACGCGGGGATCGTGAGGTCCATGGCCCTTTACGGGGCCCCGGTGTGGGCGCGTGGTTTGGCGCGGCTTGCCGTCCACCACCTAAACGCGCCCCAAAGGGTGGTTGCCGTAAAGATGGTTCGCGGCTACCGCACGATCTCCCGCGAGGCGGCGAGCCTCCTTGCCGGATTGCCGCCATGGGATCTGGAGGCGATAGTCCTCGCGCGCCTGCACGAATGGCGTGCGGAGGCACTATGCCGGGGGGAAACCCCGCTGCCGCGGCAAGTTGTCGCGCAGCGGACAGACTTCCGGCATGATCTCATGGCGACATGGAGAGAGCGACTGTCGCAACCCCGTGCTGGGCACGCCACTATAGCGGCGATAAGACCCCTCTTTGAGGAGTTGCTTGAGAGACGCCACGGCGTCCTCACCTTCCGCCTGACGCAGGTCCTCACCGGACACGGTGTGTTCGGGAGGTTCCTGCACCGAATCGGGCGGGAGGAAACGCCCGGGTGCTCCCACTGCGAGGATCGACCGGAGGACACGGTGGAGCACACCGCGGAGGTGTGCCCTGCTTGGGCGGAGCACCGCCGTGTCCTCGTAGCGGCGATAGGCGGCGGCGACCTCTCGCGTCCGGCCCTGGTCAAAGCCATGGTCCGGAGCGAGACGGAATGGGATGCCGTCACCACCTTCTGCGAAGCAGTGATGCTAGCGAAGGAGGTGCCGGAGCGGGAGAAGGAGAGAGCAGCAGCTTTCCTTCCCGGCCGCCGCGGGAGACGCCCCGGGCTTCGGGGGCTACGTCGTGGGCCCCGGCCACCGTAGGCGCGGGCCTGTGGATGGCGAGCAATGGGTAGCTCGCCGTCCGTCCGTCTAACGACGACAGGCCGTGTCGACGGCGCGTTTTGTTCCACGCGCGCCTCTCAAAGAGCTGTCAGCATCGTGAAGGGGCCCGCAAGGGCCGACGCCTGCCGGGGCTGCGGGCTGTTTGAAAGAGATACCGCGGCTCCGGAACGTAAGGGCACTGAAGGAACACGGATGGTTTTTAGTCAGTAAAAGTCTGACACTCCCTTCCGCTCCACCCAGAGCGAAAGGCGTCATTTGATGATTTTCCATCCGCAAAAAAAAAAAAAAAAAAAGGCACATCTCATCAACAGGGTTAGGGAAGTTGACGTTTTATAGTCACCAACACTACTATAACACTATAAAATGAATTCTTCTTTTCTTTTTCTTTTGTAGAAACGAAAACACTAGGATTTTCTCCTGTGCCGTAGAGGCAGTTTACAAACATAAATTGCTCGAGGACAAACATCCAGACCCGGAACAATTATTTGTAGGCCATACAAATACTTGGTCCGTGCGGGATTCGAACCCGCGGCCCCCAGCGCACAACTCATTGCTAAGCCACTGCGCCACGGAGCCGTCTATAAAATGAATAATGCAACGTTGAGATTTATCACGCCATTCATTTTAATAGTTTTCTATTTGCGTTATGTATAGATTGTAGGAAGTCAAATAGGCTAACCACGCAAATCGTTTCTCATTTTAAGTTAAGATTTGTTTGTTTGTTTAAGTGGTAGAGTCGTGCTGAAGTCATATTATATTTGTAGACCCTACTGGGGAAAGACCACGCTCTCACAGAATACCAGCGTGAAATAGCAGCTTAATTCTGCTGTGTTTCGAATGGTGAGTGTAGACAACCGGAGACCCTTTTTGCTGCAAACGAGGCATTCCATCTTAGTCCTCCGGGGTGCCAACACATTTGCATTTTTCTGCATATTGATACTTAATCATGGTTAAATGTAGATGTCTATGGGCCACAGCATCCACTTACCATCAAGTGGACTCTGTGCTCGTTTGCTACCCTAATTTTATTAAAAAAATGTAATTAAATGTTATTTTCAAAGGATTTATAATTATATCAAGTTTTATAGGAAATTCCTTATACGCAAAATTCGTCAAATTTAATTACGTATCAAGAAGGTCTGTTATATTATTTGATAAGGCTGCCATTATTTGGTTTGCCACGATCCACTGAATTTCACTCTCAAATGTGAACAAACAAAAACAACTACGTTACGTTCACAACGTGAGCAACGGTGCGCGTAATTCATAATTTTGTATTTGATAACCCCTTACGTTGTTATTACTGTATTTATAAAATAATTGAATGGAGTTTGGATCACTGAACGTGCCGGCTGATTTCCAAATTAATTGTAAAGGTTTCCATCTTCTCCTTTAGCCTGTAAATGGGTTAAAATTGGATAGACACTTCCCTAGTACTACCAGCATTAAAATGATAAATTTTAATAAGAAAAAAATGTTTTTTTTTAATATAGAATAAGGGTGATAAACGAACACACAGTCCACCTGATGATAAGTGGATTCTGTGGCCCATAGACATCTACATTTATCCTCAATTAAGAATCAATATGTAGATGCGTTGGCACCTCGGAGGACTATGATCGAATGCCTCGTATCTAGTAAAAAGGGTCTCCGGTTCTCTACACTCATCATACGAAACACATTAAGCTGCCATTTTACCCACAAGCGATATGGGATAGTGGATATTCTTAGACCGCCGCTACACAGTAAGACAATTTATCATTAATGAGGGCATCCACAATTTTTTCTACCACCAGGGCGGCGCCACTTTACAGTGACGTAAAATATTTGACAGATTTCATAGCGGGGGACGATAATTTCTTAGGAAAGTGTAATATTTAAGGTTTCTTTCCGTATTGTTAGTTATATTTTATATTAAATACATTAGAAATGAATAAACCAAACTATTAATATTTATTTATCTTTTAACTATAAACATATTAACTATGAATTTTATAAGAGTGGTAGAGCCACGCGGCTTTTGCTGTCGCACGGATGGGCCGGCTCGAACCGGGGTGGTACCACGACCTCACAGAAAACCAGTGTGAAGTAGAGGTTTACCTCTGCGTTTCGTTTGGTTAGTGCAGGTGGCCGGAGGCCCTTTTTACTGGTAATGAGGCATTCCATCTTAGTCCTCACGGGTGACAACGCATCTGCATTTTGATTCGTAATCGAGGATAGATGTAGATGTCTATGGGCCGCAGCAACCACTTACCATCAGGTGGACTGTGTGCTCGTTTGTCACCCTTATCCTATAAAAAAAATGTTGTATTTTAGGTTTTACTTTTTATAATTCTTGGGTATAATGAATAGATAAATAGATAACACTTTATTGTACGCCAAAAAATAACATTAATATTAACAAAAAATTAGAAAAATGTGGTTTTTAATTAACCTTTTTACTTTACAGGAGATAGAGTCACATTGATATGTATAAATTATAATTTAAAATACAATTTTTAATCGTTTTTCCTAAACCATCTTATTAATGAATTCGTTCTCAATATTCGATATAAAATCGAAACTTCATTTTTAGGTTATTCCAACACCCTAAAACGGTATCAGTTGAAGCGTGACATCGTATCAAATCGCAATCACCTATCACTAACGTATTCCATTAAACGAAACAATAAAGCGAGTCACTTCCGATTGCATTGATAGGCTCTTTATAACGCAGCGTGCTTAGTGGCGAGCGGTAGCGTTAGCGAGATTTTGACAACATTATAATATGCGATTAATTACGTTTCCTAAGAATGTTTCGAATACTTTACTGTTTTAGTGTGATATACAAGATTATTGTTGAGGATTGTGCTAAGTAGAGTGTCAATGTAATTTGTATTTTCTTTTTATAGAATAAGGTTGACAATTGAATACACAGTTCATATGATGGTAAGTGTATGCTGTGTCCCATAGTCATCTACATTTATCCTCGATTAGTTAATCATTTTACGCTGTTAGTCTGTGAGAGTGTGGTCCTTTCCCGGTTGAGCCAACCCATTCGCGCTACAACCATAATATAGCTGCAGCATGGCTCTACTACGTATAAATTTACTTATGAATGTTCTTTAAAGTAATTTCGATTCTTTTATATTCACTCTTTTGTTGATATTAAGGTAGTAAAGCAAGTATATTTCGCATTATGTCAATTAATTCTCACCTATTGTATAACCTCATGGGGAGGAGCAGCTAAAACTACCACTGGAACGCGCTCAAAGAGCTGTATTAAAAGTCGCAACATTTCGCTCTATCCTATTCCCGTCCCATCTCTTATATAAATCCTATAACGTCCTCTTAGTGCGCCAGTTATTCGTTATGAGTACGTCACTTAAACAGCGCTTAAAATTGCCCTACACAAGAGAGGTCACTGATAAAAGACGCAAAGATAAAGTCATTGTAACTAACATTAGAATAAGGCATTCTTTCATGCATAGATTTTTTACATTTCTTGGCCCTTTTCTGTATAATCAAGTCAATGCAATTTTGTACATGTATCCATTAAAAATGCCAGATTGTAAAAATGTAATTCGTACATGGTTACAAAGTTTATCATACGATGATACGGAAAAATTGCTGATTGTTTTAAGCTAATTAAAATCTTAAGTAAATTAATGATAATATATTTTACTGAATTAACCGTAATTAGTTGGTAAGTTATTCATTTTATATAAGAAACAGAAAATATTTGTTAATGTATCTATTAGCACATACACCTGAGATACAGGTTTATCCTAGTTCAGGTGCCTGTTATTGTAGACTATTTTAAATTAAGATATTATTTGAATTAATTGTACAGTTTCTTAAAATAAATTATTATTAAATTTAAAAAAAATTACCAACAACTTAGCATACCTAATAGGTATATACCATCAGTCCACCTTAACATATAGCATTTTGAAGCCACTAATTGCTATTGTTTTTTGTATTCCTATGAAATTTATAATGATCATTCATCATTTAAAATAGCTTTTTTCTACTTATTACAAGCTAGTGCTTAAAAATAATAATAATATAACATCTCAATATGAACGCGTACAGGATCAGCGAGGTACGCTTCTACTAGCTTCAATAAAGCAAAAAACTTTTGGTAAATCCAAATGTGCGTGCCTTAAGCGTGAGTTTACGTATAATTGAGTATGTTATACGTAATTTTTGAAGGAGTTTAAATACACACAAGTTTTCACTAATAATCTTATTACTATACTTCCTATTTTCCGATAATTTTATGTCAAATTTCAAATAAAAAAATTTGGAAAATCTAAAAGTGCACAATTCATAATGGTCATATATGATCATGAAAAATATTTAGAAAAAAAAATGTAAATTATAGTTCTACTCATCAAAGAGTTCCAGTAGCAGTCACCGAAGTACACCTTCAAAACACTCCATCAAGTCCTAAGGTCTTATCATAACTAACAAACCGAGCCCAAACTCGACCCTCCTAGTTTTACTGGTCGATGAGTTCCAGTAGCGTTTACCGAAGTACACCTTCGGTCTCTTCTGAAGTCCGGAGGAAAGGTGTCAAGATAACTATTAAAACGAGCCCAAACTCAGCACACCTATTTCTACTCGCCGAGGAGTTCCAGACTTATGGATCTGAGACGTGTAGGCCTTCACTGCTGGCTGTATGAGGACGCTCAAGGTTGCTCAGCGAGCTATGGAGAGGGCTAAGCTTGGGGTTTCTTTGCGTGATACACTTAACAGAAACAGAAACAGAAACTTTTTTATTCAATATAGATTATAAATAATACTTATTGAAAGTCACTCTTTTGTTTGATTACCACTGGTTCCGAAAAAAACCTCTGTCCTGGGAAGAACCAGCAAGAAACCTAGCGGGACTTTTTTTTATAAATATCAGCTTACAATCATGATGTTACACAAATTAACAACATAACAAATTAGAAATAGCTTGGTAGCGATCACCTCATTTCCAGGGGTTATTATCATCCATAAATTCCTTAATATTATAATAACCCTTTTTATACAAACTTAGTTTAATAAAGTTTTTGAACTTTGAGCAGGTCAAATTTTGTATATTTTCTGGAATTTTGTTGTAAAAGCATATACATCGCCCCAAGAATGAATTACTGACTCGATGGAGTCGAGTAACTGGTACTACTAGCTTGTGTCTGTTCCTAGTATTTACAGAATGAATATCACTTATTTTTGTAAAACTACTTTTATTTTTGTTTACGTACATTACATTTTCATAAATGTATTGAGAGGCTTAAGTTAATATATTAATTTCCTTAAATTTTTGTCGCAGCGACTCTTTAGGCTTTAAATCATAAATTGATCTTATGGCCCTCTTCTGTAAAACAAATATAATTTCAGTGTCAGCTGCGTGTCCCCATAGCAAAATACCATACGACATTATGCTATGGGAATAGCTAAAAAAAACTAGTCTAGCTGTTTCAACACTAGTTAGACTTCTAATCTTCAATCTTCAATCTTATTAGGGTTATTATAGGATATCCGCAGTAGAACAAGAGTGATCGATATAGCCCAATGAAAGCTGTAAGCTAAAGTGGCAATGGGCTGGCCATATAGTTCGAAGAACCGACAACCGATGGGGTATAAAAGTTCTCGAGTGGCAGCCTCGTACCGGTATGTGAAGTATAGGACAATCCCCACTAGATGGTGTGAAGACCTGGTAAGATATGCAGGAAGTCGATGGATGCAGGTGGCTCAGGACCGTGCTTTGTGACATAACTTGGGTGAGGCCTATGTTCAGCAGTGGACCTGTGAATGGCTGTAGTGATGATTATGATATTATATAAATCCTACTTTTAGCGAAACAAAATATTGTAATAAAAACTGTGATTATAAAAATAATAATATCTTACCTTGTTTAGTATGTATCAAATTTGGTTTTTCGAATATTTTCTATTTCTACAGTGATATTTGCGTTGCAAACAAGTGATACAGTATCACCTCATGGCGGCGGCCGAACCCAGAATGTGTAGGCACATAGTGAAGCAAAGTGTATTTAGTAAAATAAATTATTACAAGGCTGCTCAAAACACCGAAAATTTCGGGATGTCGTAGCCGAAAAAAATTAATTATAACCAAGCAAAACTTTATTAAATTGCCATTTACATTCATGGCTTCATAATGAAATATGGATAAAATATAGACTTGATAAATCCGCACCATAAGCCACTAAAATAATTTTTTTATATAGAAATAGCAATTAATCGAAGAGAAAAAAAAATTAATAAGTTCAACAATCATTTATCTTTCTGACAATGTGCTTTTTATATCATTTATGTGTACAATATGATTGTTATATACGATTTCATGCGACAAAACGTTGAAATCTTAATTTTTAGTCGCTAGTAGAACGTATCTACGCGCTTCGCGCTTAAGGCATGCAAATAATATTTATCTTTTCTGAGGAGCTTTTAGGACAAAAAATGTCCGGAGCGCTGTTCTAATGTAGAATTCACATGTCTTCGATTTTTTTTTCAATTTCTCGGACATGCAGGTTTCCTCACGGTGTTTTCCTTCACCGCCGAGCACGTGATAAATCATCACCTTAAATTGCAAGTGACAATTTCATTTCCATATCAAGGGATAATTTTTAGCCTCATCACTAGTAGAAAGGTGCTAAACAGAATAACAAACTAAATACTACAACATACTACTTTTTCATTGATTTTACTTTTTCTGCCCGTTATTCTGATCATCCGCTGTCTGCTACCCAATGTAACAAAGGTCTTATACGTCAGTGAAACGTTCGCGATCAATTTCACGGTGATCATAGACAGGTGACTTCACCCCACAGTTTATTAATATGTTTTGTACCTTATTTCCGCTCTGGATGACCACTCTAATAAAAAGTATAGTAACTTTGTATATTTTCTTTTCATTAAAAACCTTTTAATAACTTCAAAACGATAACCACATTCCCTTATCCGAAACTACAGCTGCAGCTAACTGTAGTTTTGACAGGACGACTCAACCGGAGAAAGACCACGCTCTATCAGCATACTAGCGTAAAATAGCAGCATAATTACGATGTTTTCCTTCATCGCCGAGCACGTGGAAATGTTTTGTATAGTAAACGACAATAACTGGTTACCCCTTACCGATAACGAGGTGTTCCATGAAAAATTCTGACTATTACTGATTACATCTACATTTATCCTCAATTAGGAATCAAGATGCAGATGCGTTGTCAACCCTGAGGTCTGAGATGGATTGTCTTGTTTCCAGTTAAACGGGTCTCCGTTTCTCTATACTCACCATACGAAACACAGCAGCATTAAGCTGGTATTTTATGATGGTATTCTGTAAGAGCGTGGTCCCAGCCCGGTCGAGCCGACCCATTCGTGGTGCAAACACAATATAGCTGCAGCATGACTCTACCACGTAAAAAAACTAGTTAGTATGTAAAGTAAAGTTGCAGCCTATTTACGTTCCACTGCTGGGCACAGGCCTCCCCTCATTTCTGGGAGGGTTTTACGGCAAGGATATGTCCGTCGCGCTGCCTCAATGCGTGTTGGCGAACTTCACACATCTTCGAAATATTTGTTTTTTCTTATTTTTCAGACATGCAGGTTACCTCACGATGTTTTCCTTCGCCGCCGAGCACGTGGTAAATCAGCACTTAAAATTGCAATTAACAATTTCGTTGGTGCCGGCGGGGATCGAACCCGGGTTGCTCGAGTACTGTGAGAAGCTTACTGCGAGCGCTAACCATCTGAGCTACCACGGCTCTAACTAGTTAGTAGTTAGTTGTATATCTCCCGGAATCAACCTCTATCAAGGTTATGTCGACTTTATGAGGATTATAGCCTTCGCTTTACCAACCTTGACATCTTGAACTCTAGCCTGGTTTGCTTTAGAAATGTTTTGAAAGTCATTCTCAAGGACATCCCCTTTGATTGATATTAGCTATAGTTATAGTTCTTGATTTGTTGGATTTATGAGCTTCTTAGTTTACGCAATTTCATTTAAAATGTTTGTTTCTCATTCTTGGCATGCCGTGATAACACGTATAAATTATATATTTACCCACCTGACCAGGCAGACGTTGTTCTGCTCTTTCCGAACGACATTTTGCTTTCCCAAAAAAACTCCTGAAGTTAGCAATAAAAAAATTGACGGTCACTTATCGGGATAAAAACTATCATATCTCTCAAGTTGGACCAAACTGCACAAAGTTTGCAATTTTTTTTTTTGAAATCGTTTCTATCTGTTGAATACTTACAGCAACACGTGGTGGTTATACTACTAAATTGTAGCTTATATTAAACGTTTGTATTTTTAACATAGCGCCATCTATTAAATATTTACTCAATCCAGTCAACAGATATCGTCATCTGACAGAACCGTTTGGAGCTAACAGATAATTGTGATTGTCAAATAATAGGCAAATAATTTTCTATAAAATAATATTGTATTGCGACTATAAATTGAGATGTAAGCTATCCTATCTTTTAAGTTGGACCAAACTGCACATTGACCAAAAATTTCATTGAAATCAGTTCAGTAGTTTAGGAGTCCATCGCGGACAAACAACGTGACACGTACTTTTTATATATAAAGATTATGTCTTGTATCACACCAATATTATTGTAAGTTATAGCTTTAAGTCATGATGTAATATGTTGTGTTGTACAATAAATAAGTTAAAATAAAAAGTTGTAGTGTACTAAGCTAGTTGGCTGCGGCAGTAAAAATAAAGTATGGTGTTGCTTAGTTTGGTGACAACACTAGTAGCTTTCTTTTTTTGAATTCGGCTGCAGGTGTCCATGAGTGAGTGGCCACTTACCATCAGGTGGACTGATAGTTTGTTTGCCATTTCAGTTTTATGATATAAAAATATTAAGTTAGAAAAGTTGGCAACCCTTCAAAACTACGTATGTGTTCGCATACGACAAAAATCATATTATATGAATAAAAATAACAAAAACTTTTGTGTATTTTAACATTGAGTTGCATGAAACATCTGGCGGTACAAAGATATTGATATACTGTTAAACTTGGAAATAAAGCTCACGGATGAAATTTTCTCGAAGTTTCCTCGACAGTTCCGTTGTTCCAAACTTCAGCGTAGTCCTTTTGGAGCGACTGAACTAGTTTTATTTCTTTGGGGGATAAAGGAAAACTCCTTGTACTTGGGGGAAGATAATTTTGCCGACAAACATTCTTTTGTCTTAATATAATTCACACGAGGATAGACAAAAATATCCCATGTGCTTTTACAGTTGTTATAACTTAATACTTTATTTAGAAATGGGGTTCGCTGAAGGTTTTGCATAACTTATAAATAAAACTGTTAATATGTAAACCTATATATATACTACTTTTCAAAGTATTCTCTATTACATTTTAAACACTTCTGCATTCGTTCAAACTATTTTTGATAAAACATAAGAACAGAGCTCTGAGGGCATGCTTTTCACGTTTTTTTTTTATATAGCATAGGGGTGACAAACGAGCACACAGTCCACCTGATGGTAAGTGGTTGCTGCGGCCCATAGACATCTACATCTATCCTCGTTTGCGAATCAAAATGCAGATGCGTTGTCACCCGTGAGGACTAAGATGGAATGCCTCATTTCCAGTAAGAAGGGCCTCCGGCCACCTGCACTCACCAAGCGAAACGCAGAGGTAAACCTCTACTTCACGCTGGTATTCTGTGAGGTCGTGGTACCACCCCGGTTCGAGCCGGCCCATCCGTGCGACAGCAAAAGCTGCCGCGTGGCTCTACCACTGTCGTGTTGGTTGAAAGTTATCACGGCTTCTTCTGACTCCGTAAATGTCAAACGTCTGATCATATATTTCACTAGCTCTTCGCCCGCGTGTTATTTGGGGTTTTAATTTTATTTGCGCGGAACCCTAATTCTTTTTCTAAAATAAAAGTAGTAGTAGTAGTAGATGTCACAAGCAGTAACTTATACTGCTTGTGACATCAACTATCTGCCAGTGAAAAATCCCGTCAAAGTCGGCCGAGCCGTTTCGGAGATTAACCGGTACGAACAGACAGACAGACGGACAGACAGACAGACAGAAAAACTTTAAAAATTGTACTTTTGTTATTAGTACCGTTTATACTTTCATATGCATTTAGTAAAAAGCTGTAATTTTGACATTACAAACAGACACTTAAATTTTATTTATTTATATAGATGAAGGTGCAACATTGCAACACATTTTGCTGACAGCACATTTTTGTATGTCACCCACACCGATCGCCTTTAGTCACGCCAGTCATCCCTTAACCTCCTAACTGAAATAACGTGTAATAACTTTTTAGCGTAAGGAACATTATTTTGAAAGTGAATAGACCATTTGAGTGATTACAATCTAAGTTTCCTTCGTCTTTAAAATATTAACCCTCGCCACCGTAACTCAGTGAACATGTAGTGAATGGTCAATCCGAATCCCTTTCATACACAGAACTTTACCATACATTACACACAGTGGCATTATATTTGATTTTTGGGAAAGTATTGAAATCGCATGGTGCGAGGTCTGTACTGTGTGCGGGAAGGGTCACGATCTCCACCTTTTCAGAAGCCAATAATTTAAAATTAAAAATTTTGTACAGCCGACTTCAATATAAGTTATTTAAGAATAACTCAAAAACTATTGGTCTGAGCTTGATCAAATTCATATGGGACCACACGAGAAGTATCAGCTTTCATATAAAAAAAGAATCATCGAAATCAGTTCACTCAGTAAAAAGTTATGAGGTAACACACATAAAAAATACAGTCGAATTGAGTACCGTCTCCTTTTTGGAAGTCGGCAGAAAATGATTTGTTTTGTTCGGGATGTGCGCCGAAACATTGTCATGGTACAATAGGATGCGACCTCTTGGTCGTTTTTGCGACCTCGTGGTGTAACACAGGCATAGGCAGTTTTGTTAGTAGCACACAGCATCCACTTGCAATCAGTTGGACTATGTTCACGTTTCTTACCATTATTTTATTAAAAAAAGAAATTGATCGCATTTTTCTTCACTTACACAAAAGTCACTCAATAAAGTGAAAATATAAATAATAATAATAAAAGAATAAAAGTTAAACGGACAGACAGGCAGTTTGTCAGCCGCACACATACAAAATTTAAAAATAGGTTATTCTTGTCTTAAAGTTAAAGAAAAGTTGCAGCCTGTATATACGTCCCACTTCTGGGCTCCAGCCTCCTCTCATTTCCGAGAGGGTTTTATAGGGCAAGGAAATGTGTTGGCGAACTTCATTTCTTCAATTTTTTTTTTATTTTTAGTAACGTATTTCTGCAATAACAGTTTTCCCAGATTAATATTTAATATTATCATACTTATGTGTTTTCCGTAAACTGTATAGATTAGTATTTGACCTTGTCAGCCCCCTAAGTACATCTGTAATCTGTTCTTTTTTTTGTGGTGTAAGGCGGTGTACAAAAAAGCCAACGAATAAACCATTATATATTACATACAACGTACGTATGATATATATTACTTATAATTTACTTGTTCCTTTAATACGGGTGCCACAATTCGTCAATTCTAATCTATGTCGCGTTTGGCCGCAATCGATAATAATCTCTTATTCAACTCTAGCGAAGTGAAGCTGAAAGGATGAAGCTTTATCTGTGATAAATTTTACGCTCCACTGGCCCAACAGGCAGTCAGCGCCTGCCATTCGTAATAAATATCAAGCCAATATTTATCGTCAAAACCGTAGCAAAGGCCTTTAAAATCCATTATGGGCAGAGCGGACGCGTGCAATAACAGGATTCCATGCCTCTAAAGTTGTAAAACTTACATATTTTTTTTTTATCTATGGATGTGTTTTAAACAGTGGTAGAGCCAGGCGGCAGCTTTTGCTGTCGCACGGATGGGCCGGCTCGAACCGGGGTGGTACCACGACCTCACAGAAAACCAGCGTGAAGTAGAGGTTTACCTCTGCGTTTCGCTTGGTGAGTGCAGGTGGCCGGAGGCCCTTTTTACTGGAAATGAGGCAATCCATCTTAGTCCTCACGGGTGACAACGCATCTGCATTTTGATTCGCAAACGAGGATAGATGTAGATGTCTATGGGCCGCAGCAACCACTTACCATCAGGTGGACTGTGTGCTCGTTTGTCACCCTTATCCTATAAAAAAAAAAAGTTTGCAAATATGGTAGACATGACAATGCTTTTTTTATAAAGTTAGGTTAACAAACGAGCACACAGCCTACTTGATGGTAAGAGGATGGCGGTGGCCCACATTTACACCGAACGACGAAACAGAGCAGCAATTTTCTGCTGTTTTACACTGATATGTTGTGAGGGCGTGGTCCTACCCCTGTCGGTTCGTGCTGCAGCTGTGTATAGCTAGAATAGCAGTGTGGCTCTGCCAAATATTCACCTTTTTTAGGAATCGGGTACACTGAGGCTATCTTCCATGAGCTTGGAACGATGCCTAACGAGTAAGAGAACCGAAAAGACGAACAAGAACCAGTGCCAAATCTGGAGTACACGTTTTAATTACGGTTTAGAGATTCCATCAGGCCCACACGACTTATGGACGTCCAGGGAGAGTAGCGCTTTACGCACTGAGCACTGTGTCAAACGAACATTCTGCATGGAGATTCGTCGTCGAGTTATTCGAGTGTAGACTTGAATGCAAAAAGAGAATCTAAAAGATAGGCTTTCTCTTATGCGGCGTGGGCCAGCGAGTCATCTCTTAGTGTACAACTAAGAGTTAATGCAGGGCACAGAGTAAATGGGGCTCTTCACTCTATCATGGGAAGTCAGAATTTAAAAAAAGTCACGTATGGGGTATTCACAATGCAGTGTTAGACTCTCCATTGATACATTGGTAAAAGTTGGGTGTGGCTGACAAGCATGAATTAAGATATTTTTTATATGAGAGGGGGCAAACGAGTATCCGGCTCACCTGATGGTAAGTGATTAGCGCCGCCTATGAACAACCGCAACACCAGGGGATTATCAGGTTCATTGCTGGCCTTTTAAAGAAGTGTAGGCTATTTTCTTGAAGGTCCCTAAGTCGTATCTATATAAATTATTGCTGTAGAAATACGGTCATTAAGAAAAATACGTTAAGGGTGACTCAACGTTCGAGTAAAATATTGTGTTCTAAAAGAAAAGTCTCGTTTACAAGATGTTGTGATCAAGATTAAGAAAGGCATGTTTTGATTTTTTTTCATAAAATGGGGGTAACAAACGAGCACACAATGGTAAGTGGATGCTGTAGCTCATAGACATTTACATTCATCTTTGATTAAGAATCAAAATGCAGATGCGTTGTGACCCCTGAGGAATACGATGGAACGCCTCGTTTCCAGTAAAAAGGCTTCTAGCATAAAGGTTATCCGTAGAAAGTATGAATGTGAAAAGACTGACTGATAGCAAATTCATGCTGCAGAATCGAATGGCAGTGTCGGCAAGGAACATCCTAGAAGGTGGCTGTATATTGAAGATGGACCAAATTAAAAGTACCCTTAAGTGTACTTTTATGTTGTTTGATTGTGATTAACCACAGAATAAATAATATTTTTTTACGTGGTAGAGCCATGCTGCAGCTATATTAATAGTATAGTTATAGCACGATTGGGTCGGCTCGACAGGAGAAGGACCACGCTCTCACAGAATACCAGCGTAAAATAGCAGCTTAATGCTGCAGTGTTTCGTATGGTGAGTATAGAGAACTGGAGACCCTATTTCCAGGAAAAGAGGCATTTCGTCTTAGTCCTCACGGATGATAACGCATCTACATTTTGATTCACAAACGAGGATATATGTAGATGTCTATGGGCCGCAGCAACCACTTACCATCGGGTAGACTGTGTGCTCGCTTGTTACCCTTATCCTATAAAAAAAACTACGCATGTTTGCGTATATGTAAATATATAGGTGTGAAAGAAGTGTGAGACGTGTCAACTATCCATCCATCCATCCCTTTCAGTTTATAGAAGTTCACTTCTGAACATAGACCTACGCCATAGATAGCCTCATAGGAGGCGATTTTGCCATAGCTACCGCTCTTGGCAGGCGGGTTGGTAACCACAGTTTTTATTAATTTGAGTTATCAAGAAGATGCTGCAGCCTATCTTCTACATCAGTTTCCCTTTCCAGCCTCTTACAACACCACAAAGACGAAGAACTGAGCCCTTTTCTGCCGACTTCCAAAAAGGAGACGGTACTCAATTCGAGTGTATGTTTTTTTTTTTTTGCTTTTTTTTATGTGTGTTACCTCATAACTTTGTACTGGGCGAACCGATTTCGATGATTCTTTTTTTATATGAAAGCTGATAGTTCTCGTGTGGTCCCATATGAATTTGATCAAGGTCAGACCAATGGTTATTGAGTTATTCTTAAATAACCTGTCTTGAAGTCGCTTATATTGAAGTCGGCTGTACAAAATGTTTAATTTTAAATTATAAATCCACTGTTTTTCTTGGCATCACTCTCGACGCCAAGCTTCAATGCGACCCCCATATATCCAAATTAGCAAGCAGACTAAGCTCTGTAGCCTATGCTATAAAAAAGATTAGAGGTCTCCCTAGTGTCGAGACAGCTAGATTAGTTTATTTCATTTATTTCCATAGTATATAATGTCTTATGGGATTTCGCTATCGGGAAATGCGAATGATTTAGAAAATATTTTTGTTTTGCGGAAGAGAGCCTTTAGAGCTATTTGCAAACTTAAACCGAGAGAGTCTCTTAGAGAACAATTTAAAGAAATAAATATAATATTAACTTTGACCTCTCAGTATATTTAAGAAAATTTAATGTATGTTTACAAAAACAAACGTAAGTTAGTGATACCAGTTTGTCGACTCCATAGAGTTAGTAATTCATTCTTGGGTCAATGTATTGGGACTTTATTATAATATCTATTACAATAAAGTCTCAGAAAATATACAAGCTCTCTCTCTTACCAAGTTTAAATATTTTATTAAACTAAAACTGTATAAAACGGGTTATTATAATATAAATGAATATATGGTTGATAATAACCCCTGGGAATGAGGTGGTCGCCTCCAAGCTCTTTCTAAAATAAATTTTGTAAATAGTTTGTACAACCATTAATGTAAAATTTACTTTAAAAAAAGTCCCGTGGGGTCTCTTGCTAGTTCTTCCCAGAACAGAGAGTTTTTATAGTTTGTACAACCATTAACCCTTAACACCACAGGTGGGGGACCTAGCTCCCCCACCGCACATATTTTCGAAAATATTTTAAGTTTTAAGCGTAACGCGGCCGAGCGTCCAAGTATTCCCAAATCTTCTCGAGGTCTCACGGGGATGGAACGTATACCAGGCTAGCATGCTTAGTTAAACAGGTACGAATCAATACGGGACTAAGGTCCCCCACAAGTGTAATTACGTAAGTATTAATTTTTTCCATTTCCTTATTTATTTGTTTTTTGTGTTTGTGACGTACTATGGATAAAAGTTGAATCCTCAGTAGAGAGAAAATCTGTTAAATGACTTTGAGTGAGAAGAAAACGAAATTGAGGATATTTTTCCTAAAGCATATCGAATTTGAGTGACGCGAAGTATGAAGTCAGTGATCACGACGCTGAAAGTGAAGAAGAAACGAAGATTGACTCAGAAAACGAAGAAATAGAAGACAATGAACAAGAAGACCGTAATAGTAATGAATTTTATTTAAGAAAGAGATATAAATAGTCGAAAATACCACCATCGGGATCACGCGTTCAGCACATAACATCATGTTTATTTATTTGCCTGGACTAAGGGGTCCCCCTCAAGCCAAAAACTAAATGTCTCCATTTGATGCATGTTCTTTTCTATTTTCTGAAGATACGATTGACTTGATTTTAGAACATTTCAATAAAGAGATCACAAATTACTCAGAAAATCATATATCTGACTCAGCCTATACTTAATAAACGTGTGCTCCAAATGTATGAAAACGTGTGTCGTATTCATTCTACAGACGTCAAAATATGTACAAAATGTCAGGAAAGCTGATAATTCAGTTATAAGCATCATTTTGATAGTAAAGATCGAGATTGAAATTAGGTTCCTACATTTGACTGAAATTTCGATATTCGCGAAGTGTAAGGTGCATTCTACTTGTGATTTTAGATGTTTTAGTATTTTCATAGTTTTTAGTATTTTATAGGCTTTATACCTGTTCTGTAGTTTATAAGATAAAGAATAATGAGAAAAACAATTTGATTTATTTTTGATTCAAAATTTTATTACATATTTAATTAATCTCTAATATTAACTCTAAAATATAACGTGTTTTTTGTATCCTTTTTGTTTGATGCTAGAAGTGGCAATTTTTAAGTTTAAAATTATAAATAAATATTTTTATTACATTCATAAAATGCCTTTAATTTATTTCGTATAAAAATCCTGACTTATAATAAAAATATTACTGATATGCGGTTTATCTTTAAGGGGGATAAGTCCCCCACGTGTGTAGATGTGTGGCTGGAAGTAGTGTATGGTGATAAGGGTTAATGTAAAATTTACTTTAAAAAAAGTCCCGTGGGGTCTCTTGCTGGTTCTTCCCAGGACAGAGAGTTTTTTCGACCTAGTGGTAAAGTTAAAAATTACTATTCTATTCTATTCAACCCACGGGACGATATCCACTAGGATATTCTTACATCGCCACTACACATGATCTACATAAAATCGAAGTCAGTTGTCTCTGCCTATCCCTGGGTGACAGACGAGAGAGTATTTGTATTATATTTTTTTCTTAACTTTGTAAACAAATCATCATCATCATCATAACAGCCTTTCATAAGTCCACTGCTGAACATAGGCCTCCCCCAAGGAATGCCACAAAGCACAGTCCTGAGCCACCTGCATCCATCGACTTTCTGCATGTCTTACCAGGTCGTCACTACATCTAGTGGGGGGTCGCCCTACACTTCGCCTATCGGTACGAGGCTGTCACTCGAGAACCTTTCTTCCCCATCGGTTGTTGGTTCTTCGAGCTATATGGCCGGCCCACTGCCACTTCAGCTTACTAATCCCTTGGGCTATGTAAGTTACTCTGGGTCTACTGCGGATATCCTCATTTCTAAGTTTATCGCGCAGAGAAACCCCGAGCATAGCCCTCTCCATAGCTCGCTGAGCGACCTTGAGCTTCCTCATACGGCCAGCAGTGAAGCTTTTAAATCTTGTGACCATCCGTTATTCTATTAAAATGTAACAAGAACACATTTTAATTCACTCATTCATTAAATTATTGCAATCTCTGATGATAGTCCTTTCAAGGATAGACCAAATGACGTTAAACCAGTGTTTACCAACCTTTTTTTGACCAGGGACTACTTCGATTTTTTTGTTATTAGCAGGGACCACAAGGTTTAGAAAAAACTATGTTAATCTATAGTATGTGCCAAATCGATTGAGAAAAACGGACAATGACCTTTCGGTCGTTTAACCAGGGGTTACAAACCTTCAATATATAGGCACATTTTATATGTAGTACTTTCTTTATTTATAATGATTTTTTTATAATGATTGATATAATATATATTTATTAACTATTATTAAAAAGTTATGTGAAAGATCGCTGTAGAAGAAAAATCATCTATTGTTATAAAGTACTTTATTCATTTAACAACAAAAAACATTAATTTATAACACATATAAAGATTCGAGTGATAACGACACCGAATAAGTACGTACTTATGCAAAAGATAAAACTTTATTTTTAATATTATATAAGAACTTTATTTTTATTCGGTGCAATCATCACTCGTATCTTCACTTGATGAACTATCTGTAACATTAATTATAAAGCGATCTGCAGTTTGGTCAATTCTATCATCCATGCCACGCATTTTTTGTTCAACCTTAAGGACATGCTGAACACAGTTTTTCCATTTATCTGGCGTGATTTGAGTTAAACCATCTTTAAGTAAATTTTTAACATCTTTTAACTTGAAAGTTGTATTTTTGCGTGCAACGTACCCTTTCACATCTGCCCACACAAGTTCAATGGGGTTAAGCTCACAGTGATAAGGAGGTAACCTTACCACTGTGATGCTTTTTTCTTTTGCCATCTCGTCGGTGACGTAACTTCGATAGTTATCTTTAACTGCCTTTATTTTTTCCATTAAGTGGGTCTTTGTGTCCGAGGGCACGTATGCGATCTGTTTAGATTCTAGCCATTCCTGCATATTTTGTTTCCGCCAAGACATTGTTGGGGTTTTTTCTAAACGTCTGGAGTGGTAACTAGCGTTATCCATAACTATGACATCGCCGCTTTGCAGTTTTTCTATTACTTTTCTAAACCAGTCCTCGAAATGGAGAGCGTCCATACTCTCATGGTAGTCACCAGTAGATGATGATTCAAATACCCAATCACATCCCTCCAAAAAGCCATTTTCATTGCCAACGTGTACAACTATTAATCGCTTTCCTTTACCCGAAGGGGCTTTCGCGCCAGTAGAGTAGCCTTCTAACCGTGATTGACGAGAAGATTCAATTGTGGTGTCTTCCCATACCTTTCCCATAGTATGACCTGCGTTAATCCATGTTTCGTCAAGGTAAAAAATGTTACGTCCCTCGTTTCTTAATATTTGTATTTCTCTCAAATATCTGGTACGCCACAGAACTATCTCTGGGCGATCTATTAGACCACTTTTTCTGTTTCTCTTTATATATTTGAATTTTAAATGGCGCAACACACGTCGCAGGGAAGTTTTGCTCAAGTTTGGCAACTGGTCATCTTGATTTATACTGAGCAAAATTTTGTCTAAAGTCGGTAATTCTCCTGCAAGAAAGAACTGATGCACTTTCGCTCTTATAGCCGATTTATCAAAATCGTCCAACTTGTCAATTACAGACTTTTTTCTTTTATTAATTATTCCCTTTTCTGGTATTTTATGGGAATCTCTATACACGCTTAATACGCGATATATAGTGCTCTTGCTGACTCCTGAGATCTCCGAAACCTTTTCTACCATATTAACGTTTGAAGGATACACGTCTTCGGGCCAGGTGTTTTTGACATATTTGTATACATTAATGATAATCTCTTGTTCCCCGACCGACAAAGTGGTAGGTTTTCTCTTTTTTACTGGTGACGTTAAAGGTGCTCCAGAAGATGGGCCTGTAAATAAATGACAAAAATATACTACCATAGTACTACATCACATAAATACATATTGTTTTAGAAAATAAATACCACATGGTCACATAAAAAGAGCGCTTTAAGAAATAGAAAGGCTACGTCGTCGCATTTGTACCTATTTGTACGTACCTGCTACGTTTATTATGGGTCGGTGACGTCTCTTTCCACTTGATGTTGAAGGACCGGGTCCTTCACCAAATTCTCCTGAACTCATGTCGATTTAGTAACGACCGTCACAGTAAAACTAATATAACAGATTCAAAAAACAAAAACTTAACGATATAACAAATTTAACAGTAAAAACTCAACTAAAACAATGCAATGAATGCTATGAATTACCCGAGACGTACACACGCAAGCGCTATCCGAACACGAATGAAAACAAAATGGCGGACCGGCCCAAAAAAGGTGACGCATCTCTGGCTGCCATTGTCACGTTTCTTTTAGAACGAACTGACGTAACGCGCGTTTTGTTTATTTTAAAGGGATGAATTTGCAAAAGCTCAATATGGTGATTATATTGCTTCAAATATTTTTTTAATATGAAACTGTTATTAAATGAATTGCTGCGTTACTTACCATAAATTGAAATATAAAATATAACACATTTTTCGCGATGTACCGTAAGATTTTACTATGTTTATAGGAACCACAGACAATATTATTTAAGAAACAAAAAAACAAAACATATGTGCTGACCTAGAAGTGGGAATAATATCAATATTTAAATATTGTTATCACATCTAAATTGAGATTTTGTAAGTTACGCCTTTTGACACTCGGCTCATATCTGAGGTCATTGTCCGTTTTTCTCAATCGATATGGCACATACTATAACAGTAAATTTTAATCATAACTTTTAACGTAATTATACAATAAACTGAAAAAAAGCATTGTCACACATACACATGTCACGCGACACGACGCGTGGATTTGCACTGCCCGCGTGATGAAAAAATTATAAATGTATTATTTAAAAAGATTATATAGTAAAAAAAAATTAAATCCTTTACGGAACAAATTTAAGCTGTTGCGGACCACTGGTGGTCCGCAGATCACTGGTTGGGAATCACTGCCTTAAACTATAATTACATCACATATTATGAACCAATATAATATATTCAATTCACATTTACTTCTTATAAAAGTATAAAGTGCATATATGAAATGAATATGATTTCAATATACAGTCATAAATTTTTACATACAGTAAGATTTCTCTATAGGTACAGTTATTTGCCTACGTAACGTTACCTACGTTAACCGTCACATTATTATATTATTAGATTTGATAAGCCACAAATCCTTGCACAAGGACACCAATTCCTATCAAGGATGATTACGTGAGGCTATAGAAATGCAAAATACATAATTTAAAAACTGCTTTGTGCTTAGATCCTTATTCATCGTGCAGAAATCCTCAAGGATATCGTCCAGGATTCCGTTTCCATCCTAAGAAGAAGGCCAGATAGATCGAATAAGATATTTCTGACATTTCCAAATCTTATGCTGCCGACAAAACAGGGCACTTAGTTTTTTAACGTGGTAGAGCCACGCTGCAGCTATATTATGGTTGTAGCACGAATGGGTCGGCTCGACCGGGGAAGGACCACGCTCTCACAGAATACCAGCGTTAAATAGCAGCTTAACGCTGCTGTGTTTCGTATGGTGAGTGTAGAGAACCGGATACCCTTTTTACCGGAAAAGAGGCATTCCATCTTAGTCCTCACGGGTGACAACGCATCTGCATTTTGATTCGTAATCGAAGATAGATGTAGATGTCTATGGCCCACAGCAACCACTTACCGTCAGGTGGACTGTGTGCTAGTTTGTCACCCTTATCATATAAAAAAAATCATAAACAAAAGTATCACCAAGGACATGGCCAGATATAATAATGTCTTCCAAATTTCGGTCGTTTCGATGGGACGGCAATTCGTCACCACCGGAGAGAGACCAGGCGTACGACCAACGGTTTTATGTGCTTTCTTAAGCACGGTGGTAGAGCACCGCCAACTTCCTGATGGGCTAATGAGAATTTCTTGACAGAAAAAGCATCCAATTTTGGTCCGACCCGTGATTTGAACCTGGGAACACATAATCACCTAGACACACTATAAAGTGAGTCTGGGGCGTCGTTTACATCACAAATGCTTTACTATGTTATTATTCGATAAAAATATTCATACATTAAATTTGTATTTTTATAAAAAAAATTTTGATTAAAAAAAAATAGTTGGCCATTTCTAACGAAAGATGATTTAATATTCTTTAGTCCCGAGGGACGGGTCACCGAATGATGTCTCAAAAAGTGAGATCTTTTTATCCTCAAAATTATAGTAACCCCGAAGGCCACAGCTCACATTTGACGCTGTCGCTTCGTTTAACTTTATCGAATTATGGGCTCTGAGTTGGAGCGTAGGGTTGCCATCTTCCGTTTCATCTTTTAGAGGATTTGATAAGATTAAATAAAGGACATAGGATGATTAAATTGAAAATTTAAAATACCTCCGAAACAAAAAGAGCTCACGATCTTCAAACGTCTGAACCCATTTTTATGAAACATGTCTAAGAACCACCGCTAGAAAACCTGGTTCTAAATTTAAAAAAAAACAGTACCCTAATCGGTTCACCAGTTTAAGAGCTACGGTGCCACAGGCAGACATACAGACAGACAAACATAGCCGTCAAACTTATAACACCTCTCTTCGTACGTCGGAAGGACCAGAATACCACACAGAATACCAGCGTAAAATAGCAGACTAATGCTGCTGTGTTCTGTATGGTGAGTGTAGACAGCTGGATACCCTTTTTACTGGAAATGAGGCATTCCATCTTAGTCCTCAGGGATGCGTTTGGATTCTTAATCGAGGATAAATGTAGATGTCTATGGGCCACAGCACTTACCATCAGGTGGACTGTGTGTTCATTTGTCACCGACTATAAGAAATAAATTTAAAAAAAAACAATGTTAATATGCATTGTAACTTAGTTTGTCTCTCTAATATCGGGCGCCACCTCAATGATTTTTAAGTTCTTTGACCTCAACTAGCAGACGGGAAAGTCGTACGCGCGATATTACCCTAATGTCTATTAGAGATTTCAAATCAGGGGAAAAGATCAATTTTAGCCGACTTCAAAAAAAGGTGGTTCTCAGTCTGATTCGTATGTTTGTATATATGTATGTATGTTTGTTCGCGATTATCTCGCGTTTAGCTGAACCGATTTTAATGCGGTTTTCAGGAAAGTATTTGTTACATTCTGGAGAAGGTTTTGGTATACACAAATGGATACCCCGTGATGTTGTCCGCATGGAAACGTTATTAAGCGATATATTAGTTCAACTCGACCGATTTTGTTGATGCGGTTTATTGGGTCTGCGCGGCTAGCATTGGCTGGGGACAAAAATTTTATCCGCCGATTATATCCACTGACAAGAGATAAAATTATCTTGTCCTTATGTCAAAGCATGGCAACAGGGAGATGTATATCCCCGTTTGACATAACGAGTAGACATACATCTCCCGTCCGTAGCATGGAGCCAAATTAAAGACAAAAAAATTATGATTTTTTTGACATTTGAAAGGGACAATTCTATCTTAGTTCATTGGACGTGGGTTTAAGTTTATATTCATACAAAAAATATATCTAAGTCTAAGTCTATCTCCCATTTTATCTACTGTGGATATTATATCCACCAGTGTGCCCATGCTCGAAGGGTGGATAAAACTAAGCGAGGCGATAAACATTTTCTCCTTTTCTCGGGGATAAAATTGTCTGCGGCCCATGCTAGCCCTACTGAAGTAACGGACGTCCGGCAACCCTAGTGGAACGTGTTCATTGACGTGTCTAACTTCATACCGTTTTTTTTTATTTGAACTAGGTTTGTTAGGGAAAAGACATTTCGGATATGGGTGCGGACATGTACTGATTTTTATATCGGTCCGTTACGGTTTGAAATTATATTAAATATATCATTATGTTAAACTAAAGTTTGTAAAAATTTGTCATGTAGTGGTGGCATAAATCTACTACACCATATCATCCCGTGGGATTAGACCCCTCTAATCCCACGGGATACCTTATTATACCTTCTTACCCCCGGTAAGAGAAGACTAAGAAAAATTAAATATTTTTAAATTGATGAGCTAAAATCGATGGATGCAGATGGCTCAGGACCGTGCTTTGTGGCATTATTTGGGGGTAGCCTATGTTCAGCAGTGGACTTGTGAAGGGCTATAATGATGATTAATGATGAAGCTAAGATCCGCGTTTATAGTAAAACTGGCGTTCCACCCCGGCTTCGCGCGGCTCATTTCAGGATCTCGACAACAACGACACCAACCTGGTCCAATTGTGAATCTAAACCATCCAGGAATCCACTTAAATACACACAAAAAAAATCATCAAACTCTATCCAGCTATTTTCGAGTTTTTGCGAGACTAACGGACAGTAATTGATTTTTGTATATAGAGATAGTGTATCTTACCTAGTTATAAGATACCCTCCCTGCCACAATTAAAAGGAAATTTATTTATTAAAACAAACACCATTACACATGTTACAGAAAACATTTTAGACTAAACCTATTTAAAACTACTAAATCCTAAACAAAACGAAATCAATGCATGAGCTTTATGTGCGCGAGTTTGGTATAAAATGACATAAAAGGACAGCATAATTTCGTGGTATTATTCTCGAAGCTGGTTTTCAGTGCGCCCTCTAGTGAGTAATGTACGAACGAAAATGCAACAACAAGTATAACTATGACTACTTACACTACAACTGTTTCATCATCATCATCATCATTACAGCCTTTCATAAGTCCACTGCTGAACATAGGCCTCCCCCAAGGAATGCCACAAAGCACGGTCCTGAGCCACCTGCATCCATCGACTTCCTGCATGTCTTACCAGGTCGTTACTCCATCTCGTGGGGGTTGCCCTACACTTCGCCTACCGGTACGAGGCTGCCACACGAGAACCTTTCTTCCCCATCGGTTGTCGGTTCTTCGAGCTATATGGCCGGCCCACTGCTACTTCAGCTTACTAATCCGTTGGGCTATGTCGGTTACTCTAGTTCTACTGCGGATATCCTCATTTCTAAGTTTATCACGCAGAGAAACTCCGAGCATAGCCCTCTCCATAGCTCGCTGGGCGACCTTGAGCTTCCTCATACGGCCAGCAGTGAAGGACCACGTCTCAGATCCGTAAGTCATCACTGGAACCACGCACTGGTTGTACAATTTCGTTTTAAGGTTTTGAGGTATGTCTGACGAGATGATGTGTCGTAGTTTCCCGAACGCTGCCCAGCCGAGTTGAATCCGTCGATTGACCTCTCTGTCGAAGTTGGACTTACCTAGTCGGACTATTTGCCCCAGGTAAACATACTCGTCAACAACTTCGAGCTTAGTGCTTTAACTCACAATATATATATATATATATATATATATATATATATATATATATATATATATATATATATATATATATATATATATATATATATATATATATATATATATTGTGAGTTAAAGAAAATCGATATAATTATTACAGATTTTATAACGCGTACAGCGAAGGAGTGGAATAAGTTGCCAGAATCTGTGTTTCCATCCGATTACAATATGGGCGTCTTCAAGGCAAGCGTGAAGTAGTAGTAGCTTTTGTTAAGTCAATGCGCTTCGCCATCTTAGGCTACATCACCACTTACGATCAGGTAGCATTGTAGTTAAGCGCTGGCTTCGAATAATATTTAAAAATATGTAATTGCATGAATTATCACCGTCACCACTAATCCCAACACCACTACACTAGAAAAGACACATCACCGTCAATAATGTAACAATAACGTGTTTCGCCTTTTAACACTTTCCGGGACAGACCGCCTCTCGACGTTATCTCGGTAAATCGTTACGTGGCAGTACGGCCAAGGGCGGTGAACTTTATTTCATGTAATTTGGCCGTCGATAGCCATTGCTTGTCCATAACATTCCTAGGAAGCACATTATCTAGTGTCACATCACGCGACTTCATTCATTCGTAGGTGTCACGGTAAACTCTTTTCGAGTCATTTTTCAACACACACATACGAAGTGCTTATATATCAATACAACACATTCACACCGCCGATAGGCGTAGACTGAGTCATACAAGTACAATGTTGATATTTAGTGTCACGGCGTGTGCTGCCAGTGTGTCGTTGCATCGCTGTGTGTGGTTTTTGGTTTTCGTCTGCGAAAACAAGGTAAATAAAGCTAATTTATACCTATAATCTAATTCAGCTTGATTCATATATGTCAGATGGGCCTCGGAAATCCACTTTTCGCTTCTCTGGGAGGCAGGACGTGACGAGTTGCGAACCTCGCCGCCGGTTTTTCTCCCGAAGATTCATCGCACCCTTGCCCCAGTAAAGGAGCACCGGGAACTCGGGGTCATTTCTTTTATTTGTTGGCTCATGGTGCGAACTAAAGGGTGGTAGATTTTACGCCGCTACCATACGGCGAGGAGTTGAGTCTTTCCTTTCGGCTTTGTCGCTCGTTTAGCACCACCCGGGAGATACGTGTAGGATGGGCCTAGGGTTAGGTTGTCGAAGCCTACGGACAGGAGTGACTAATGGTTTGTAAGATTACGTTGTGAGCAGGATTAAGAAAGGAATGCTTCGGTGGTTTGGTCATTTAGAAAGAATGAACGAGGAAAGAGTGACAAAGCAAATTTATGTTGCAGAAGTGATCGGCAGAGTCGGAAAGGGCCGCCCTAGACGAAGATTTCTACATAAAGTAACTGTCCAAGTCTGTTTTCTGCTGAAGACGATGCGCATGAAAACCACCACGACCCACACAGATGCAGATGGTGAGTTCCATCTGCGTCACGGATGGTGAGACTGCCTATAGACGGTACCGTCAGTAGCCGCAGTGTCTCATTACATTGCTCATTGTTGGTCATGGTATGATGTTCCGCCCCTATGGGCGGAACGTCATACCATAGGCGTCAACATCTGTGGCCGTATTTGTCGTATCAAAAAATTAAAAATATATGTAATATGGTAGCACGGCTGTAGACGATACGATAAAATGTGTGGGATTTTGAAGTGTCATATTATAACATTTGCAAATAGCCAAGTGTTCCGGAACATGTTATATATCATCATCGGGTAAAATAGACTCTGATATAACTTTATTTAAAGGATATGGGTGACAAACGAGCACACAGTCCACCTGATGGTAAGTGGTTGCTGTGGCCCATAGACATCTACATCTATCTTCGACTACGAATCAAAATGCAGATATGTTGCCACCCGTGAGGACTAAGATGGAATGCCTCGTTTCCAATAAAAAGGGTCTCTGGTTCTCACACATACACTCACCATACGAAACACACCAGCATTAAGCTGCTATTTCACGCTGGTATTCGGTGAGAGCGTGGTCCTTCCGACGTAGGAATCTTGTGACTTCCGATGGAAGGCCTCGTTTACGTCAGACATATAACACCCAGACCAGCGATGGGCCGCAGCGACAAAGGTGCGAGTTATCTGGCCTACTCGCCTGTCAACTTATGAATGAGGCATCACGATTGAGGCGAACCCTCCATACTACGGGAGAAGTACATATTTGGAAGTGGAGTTCACCCAGTTGACAAAGATGAGGATATAGAATGTAAATGCTGCCATTAAAGTTAATTAAAATTTCACTGAACTGAACAGACAGATCTCCAAATGCATGCGGCGGGACTTACGCAACTTCAATACAGCTTGTATTGAAGAAGCGATCGAGCGGAACCAAGGCTCCAAAGTCTTTGTCAGAGATCTGTTTGCCAGAAAGAGTCAACTGTCAAAGCTGAAGACCGAATGTGGCAGCATCGTTTCCGGGGCACCTGAGATTTTGGGTGAGATTGAGAGGTTCTATGGGCAGCTGTACACGTCATCGTTGAAGCCACACGTAAGTGTGAGTAACGATCCAAGAGCGAGTCTTATCCGACACTATTCCGAAGATATCCCGGACGTCAGTCTGAGCGAGATTAGAATGGCTCTCCAGCACCTTAAAAACGGCAAGGCCCCAGGCGAGGATGGAATTACATCGGAGCTTCTGAAAGCGGGTGGAAGACCAATACCTGAAGTCCTTCTGAAGCTATTTAATTCCGTCCTCCATGGTGGCGTTACACCGGAGGCGTGGAGCAGATATGCGGTGGTCTTGTTCTTCAAGAAAGGTGACAACGCTCTCTTGAACAACTACAGACCGATTTCCCTTCTGAGCCGCGTCTACGTGCTGTTTTCGAGAGTCATTACGAATCATCTCGCGCGCAGACTTGACGACTTCCAGCCTCCCGAACAAGCCGGTTTCCGAAAGGGCTTTAGCACCATAGACTACATACATACCCTTCGGCAAATTGTACAGAAGTTCGAGGAGTACAATTTGCCACTATGTCTGGTGTATGTGGACTATGAGAAAGCCCTTGATTCCGTCGAAATTTGAGCGGTGCTGCAGTCCCTTAAGCGGTGCCAAGTTGACTGTCGGTATATCGAAGTGCTGAAGTGCTTGTACAGTAGAGCTACAATGGCTATCCGAGTACAGAACCAGGGTACGAAACCTATCCAATTGCAGAGAGGTGTAAGACAGGGTGATGTTATATCCCCGAAACTCTTCACCGCTGCATTGGAAGACGTTTTCAAGCTTCTGGACTGGAAAGGATACGGTATTAACATCAATGTCGAGTACATCACCCACCTTCGATTTGCCGACGCTATAGTCCTTATGGCGGAATCGCTGGAGGACCTAAGCACCATGCTCAATGACCTCAATAGTGTATCCCAACGAATAGGTCTTAGGATGAACATGGACAAAACAAAGATCATGTTTAATGTCCATGTCACACCTATGCCGGTAGTTGTTGGGAGCACGAAGCTCGAAGTTGTTGACGAGTATGTTTACCTGGGACAAATAGTCCGACTGGGTAAGTC
The DNA here is from genome assembly GCA_033319125.1 of Parnassius glacialis. NCBI lineage: Eukaryota > Metazoa > Arthropoda > Insecta > Lepidoptera > Papilionidae > Parnassius > Parnassius glacialis. The sequence continues at coordinate 41,621,639 of JAVANC010000009.1, read as the reverse complement.
CAACTTCGACCGAGAGGTCAATCGACGGATTCAACTCGGCTGGTCAGCATTCGGGAAACTACGACACATATTCTCGTCAGGCATACCTCAAAACCTTAAAACGAAATTGTACAACCAGTGCGTGTTGCCAGTGATGACTTACGGATCTGAGACGTGGTCCTTCACTGCTGGCCGTATGAGGAAGCTCAAGGTCGCTCAGCGAGCTATGGAGAGGGCTATGCTCGGGGTTTTTCTGCGTGATAAACATAGAAATGAGTATATCCGCAGTAGAACCAGAGTAACCGACATAGCCCAACGGATTAGTAAGTTGAAGTGGCAGTGGGCCGGCAATATAGCTCGAAGAACAGACAACCGATGGGGAAGAAAGGTTCTTGAGTGGCAGCCTCGTACCGGTAGGCGAAGTGTAAAGCAACCCCCCACGAGATGGAGTGACGACCTGGTAAGACATGCAGGAAGTCGATGGATGCAGGTGGCTCAGGACCGTGCTTTGTGGCATTCCTTGGGCCTATGTTCAGCAGTGGACTTATGAAAGTCTGTAATGATGATGAAAAGTTCACTGCTGAATATAGGCCTCCTCCATAGATTGCTTCATAGTTGCCAGGTTTGGCAAGCGAGTTGGCAACCGTACGTTGTAAATCATGACTTATACTATAAATTTTTTTCGGCGGGGATCGAACCCGGTTTGCTTGAATAATGTGAAAGAACAATGCCCATTTTTCACCTGACAATGTATAGAAATGAAATAAATCTTAAAATTCAGCTAATTGAATTGTAAATTAATAACGCTTATCGCTATGTTAAAAGAAACGCAGGAAAAAAATATTTTTACATTATTACATTCTATATATACATTCATTACATATATATACATTCATTATTACATTCTATAAGTTTACTCTACGTCAAGGGTAAACGTATTATATGTTTTGAACGCATCTCAACTACCCTTTTTTCTAGGACGTTCCATTTTATACACTGCTACTTTACTTTATTTAACTCTGCTTCTGAGTTTTATACATTATTTTATGTTTCATTTAATCAGTAAGTATTTATTTATTTGTATTTGTATAGTACATATTAATATAAAATAATATAATAATAAAATAAATTAATCATTCAGTATGTCATCGAGTGCGGACAAATGAAACGGATTTTTTTGACATTTGACAGTTCTGCAATTGGCATCGGCGCAGTTCTTCGTTGTTTCATTTGCGTCTCGTTGTGTACTGTTACTGTGCCATTTTGTTTGTGTTACTTGTTTTTACAACCCTATATGGTATCAAGAAAATATTTCTGCTCCAGCAGAATTTCTGGATGACGTGGTGGTGAGAGATTTAAGTGAAAATGATGATAATTAATAAACCATGCCACTTTAACATAGTGTTTTATTTTTTTATCCCATTTTGTTCATCAGGTATGTATGTAAGTATGTACCATAGGCCAATGAAATGTGTGGTTGATAAGTGATCATTTTGACAATACAAGATGAACTAAATGTAGTTAGTAAGTATTTATGTGTGCTGAAGAAATAGCAGATGGAGCTAGACACTCAATTTATGGTGACAATCATCGAGAGTAAGCGGAGACTTAGGGGCAGTTGGTTTCAAGAAATTCACAAAGTAAAAAAAAACGTTTTAGACCATAACTAGATAAGTATTGCTATCTTAACTTCGAGCGTTAATAAATAAGTTATAGCACATTTATTTCTTTATTACCTATTTGGTTACGGCAATTCCTAACCTAAAAAGTGAGATTAGTATATTTTGGGATTCGTAGCGTTTAAATAAAATAACTATATGACATTATTTTCTAAGCTTACATGTAGTTTTTCTACTATACTTTATAATTATACATCAACTTTCACTATCAGGTTTTTAAATGTATGGAAAGTGGGCATGATTCTTTGCTTCAAGCGCTATCCCTGAGCTACCGAGGCTAATCTTTTATAAGTTTCTTTCTTTCTTTTTCATTTAAATAAACGTGTCCTCCACACTAGGATTTTCTCCTGTATCGTGGGGGCAGGTTACTTACATAAATTGCACAAGAACGAACTTCCAGACCCGGATTACTTGTAGGCCATGCCAAACAAATACTTGTTTTGTGCGGGGTGCACTGCAGCTCACTAAGCCACTGCGCCACAGAATCGTCCATAACCCAGGTTAAAAACAAAATAAACAAGTAAACAACAGACAAAATAAATTAAGCGAGCACGCTTCATGATATCTGAACAGTAATTAGTCGGGCTTGAACCTTGCTGCCCCCGACGATAATCCGACCTCCGATGCAATTAAACTATCGGGTTCGCACGTGCCGGACCAACGACTGACTACAAACATAATTAAAGACATTGTTTGTTTGTATATTGGATTATTATCCCAAGGCGATTTAGCAGGAAACAAAAAAATTCTAACCGACTTTAAAAAAGGAAGAGGTATATTGCTCGACTGTTTATGTGCCGATTTTGATGTTTCTTTTATATTTGAAAGCTGGTTCTTCTCATGTGGTCCCATATAAATTTGATCAAGATCTGACCAGTAGTTTTTGAGTTATCCTTAATAATGCGTAATTAATTGACTTCGACTACATTGACGACGTTCTCATTTTATTAAGTGGCGAAGCTTGCAAAGACACTTATTGATTTCACGATGTCTGTCCGTCTGTCCGTCTGTCCGTCTGTCCCACGATTATCTCGAGAACGGTTTCGAATTTTCAAATTCTGTTTTCAGCAATCGATTACTGATCACCCAGGCATCTGAACCTCCTATTTTGAAACTGATTGCTCAGCGGCAACCGTTAGAAACCGCTACAAAGCTGATTGCTTCGCCACTTTGCTATGCTGTTAGCTTGCTAGGTTTATTAAGTGGCGAAGCTTGCGAAGTCACTTATTGATTTCACGATGTCTGTCCGTCAGTCCGTCTGTCCGTCTGTCCGTCTGTCCGTCCGTCTGTCCGTCTGTCCGTCTGTCCTACGATTATCTCAAGAACGGTTTCGAATTTTCAAATTCTGTTTTCAGCAATGGATTACTGATCACCCAGGCATCTGAACCTCCTATTTTGAATTTTTTTTTTCCGTTAGAAACCGCTACAAAGCTGATTGCTTCGCCACTTTGCTATGCTGTTAGCTTGCTAGGTTTATTTATATTGAAGTTGGTTGTACAAAATGTTCCATTTTACCACTTGTTTCATAATATTAGACCAAATAACGTAAAGAAGGTCCTAACCATGAACTGAGTAGTGACTGGTAGTGACCATGTATGAATTCAACTACCCCATAATAAACAAACTAGGAGACAGACAGCAGTGTTTTCTTAATAACAACTAAAAAAAGAAACTGCGGTTGCAAACGTACAAAATTTTTTGCAATTTCGAAAAAATCTAACGTATACGGGTGTCCAGTAAATAGCACGACATACTGCAGGGGGTGACAGCTAGGGTCACTACCTATCAATACAACGCAATATATGTTCAGCAAAATCTTACGGATTTACAGTTTCACAAAATTTTCCGAAATACCGAAAAATCTCTACCTTGAAACAGATTTTTAAGCATCTCGTAATGAAAAAGTCCTTTTCTAGTACTTTTTTTTTACATCAAATTATTCGTGAATAGTTACTTTACTCATTGATAAGTCTTTTTTCTATCAAAGACAAGAATGTTTTCAAGAAATACTATTTTTTGTTTAAATTTGCACAGAACTATTTTCTCATCACTTAAGTTTAACCTACAGTGGTGAAAAAAGAATGTATGTGGCAGTTTTGTACTTAAAAAATAGCTTGTTTAATGGTGATTTAGGAAAGATACAATACTAGTGCATTTTCATTAAGAAAACACAAAAAAATGTTATTTTAGTCCCAGAGAAGCTGATTTTGTTGAAAATGTAATTAACGTAATTTTGACGAAACTGCCACATACATTTTTTTTTCACCACTGTAGGTAACAGTGGTGAAAAAAAATGTATGTGGCAGTTTTGTACAACAAACTTAAAAAATAGCTTGTTTAATGGTGATTTAGGAAAGATACAATACTAGTGCATTTTCATTAAGAAAATACAAAAAAATGTTATTTTAGTCCCAGAGAAGCTGATTTTGTTGAAAATGTAATTAACGTAATTTTGACGAAAACCACTATGAGAATAAGTAATAGCTGCTCATTTACCCGAATTATTATAAAACTAGTTGTGACACGTAAAATGCGACATGCACGCGTAATGACTAAAGGTTTTTACCTGCTCGCCGACCGACCCGACACGACCGGTCACTGTCTAACAAAAGAAGCGCATGTGCTATCCCGCTCTTTCTTGCATTGTGATTTTGTGTCTCACTCTCAACCTTATTTGCGACACTTGTCAGTACGCTACCTTAAACCGTGCGCAACGCATCTCTGTGTTCACAAATTATTGTTTCGTACTGACGACTGTTTTGTGCCTTGGACCCCGGACTTTATTTGCCTTACGATTTAGATTTTTTATTGTGATCACTACGACGACTTGGCGACCACCTGGACTTTTGTGTTTTATAACATGGCCAACCGCCGCGTTTTTCCTGGTTATACGCAGCGAGAATATGCTGAGATGCACCTTATTTACGGAGAAGCTGGCCAAAGTTCCCGAGCTGCTGCCACCCTCTACAGGGAAAGGTTTTCCGATAGGAGACATCCACACCATGAAATGTTTACCAGAGTGCATAACTCCTACATGGAAGGCAGACTCCCTGGACAACGTGGCGGTGGACGGCCTCAAGTTGTTGACGAAGACATAGTGCTTCAGGAACGATAACAAGACCCGACAACTTCGGTTAGGGCGATACAACGGCGCACAGGGATACCGAAGTCTACTGTTCATTCAGTACTTAAGAGGTATGGATACCATCCATTTCACGTACGACGCGTGCAAACTCTTTTAACTAGAGACTACCTGCCGAGAGTTCAATTCTGCCGCCGCATGCTTGAAATGCATCGGGAGAACCCAAACTTTTTTAATAAGGTGTTATGGAGTGATGAGTCAGCCCGCAGAAAGGACGGCTACTTGAATTTGCATAGTTTACATAGTTGGCAATTCGAAAATCCGTATGTGTCAAGAGAAGACAGGTCCCAGAACCAATTCAAAATAAATTTATGGTGTGGGATTTTTAATGGCCAGATTGTGGGTCCCGTCGAGCTTCCACCTACATTAAATGCCAATAATTACTTGGAGTTATTACGAGAAACCCTACCCACGCTCCTTGAAAATGTTCCGAGTGAGCTAAGAGAGGTGATGTGGCTTCAAAATGATGGGTGCCCTGCTCATTATGGCCGGGAAGTAAGAGCCTACTTAGATGAAGCTTATCCAGGCAGGTGGATTTTTTTATAGGACAAGGGTGACAAACGAGCACACAGTCCACCTGATGGTAAGTGGTTGCTGCGGCCCATAGACATCTACATCTATCCTCTATTACAAATCAAAATGTAGATGCGTTGTCACCCGTGAGGACTAAGATGGAATGCCTCATTTCCAGTAAAAAGGGCCTCCGGCCACCTGCACTCACCAAGCGAAACGCAGAGATAAACCTCTACTTCACGCTGGTTTTCTGTGAGGTCGTGGTACCACCCCGGTTCGAGCCGGCCCATCCGTGCGACAGCAAAAGCTGCCGCGTGGCTCTACCACTGCTAAAATTGGGAAAATTGGATTGGGCGACTGGGACCGATATTATGGTCACCTAGGTCTCCGGACCTAAACCCCCTGGATTTTTTTTATTGGGGTGCCATGAAGGACAAAGTCTATGAAAAACCGATCCAAAATGACAATGAATTGAGAGCAAGTGTTAACATTGCAGCAAGAAAAATATCGGAAATAAGCCAGAGAAGACTCAAAAGCTCATTTTTAAAAAGATGCCGAGCGTGTATTTTCAATTCAAGCAATTTGAGCATTTATTGTAATTTATTTAAATAAATGTTTATTAAAGTTAACTCCTCTGTTTTTTTTTACTATCACCTTATCCTTCAAGATGTCATTTACAGACCGGCCGGCCGGTCGACTGTAGATTAATTACGAGTATTATGTAATTCGAACCGTAATACGACCTTACAACGATTCGAATTCAAAGTCACATTACTTGCATTTAAAATAAAATACTCTTATTAACTAAAATAGCTTATTTTTTTTGTATTTTTTAATGAAAATGCACTAATATTGTATCTTTCCTAAATCGCCATTAAACAAGCTATTTTTTAAGTTTGTTGTACAAAACTGCCACATACATTTTTTTTTCACCACTGTAGGTTAAACTTAAGTGATAAGAAAATAGTTCCGTGCAAATTTAAACAAAAAATAGTATTTCTTGAAAACATTCTTGTCTTTGATAGAAAAAAGACTTATCAATGAGTAAAGTAACTATTCACGAATAATTTGATGTAAAAAAAAAGTACTAGAAAAGGATTTTTTCATTACGAGACGCTTAAAAATCTGTTTCAAGGTAGAGATTTTTCGGTATTTCGGAAAATTTTATAAAACTGTAAATCCGTAAGATTTTGCTGAACATATATTGCGTTGTATTGATAGGTAGTGATCCTAGCTGTCACCCCCTGCAGTATGTCGTGCTATTTACTGGACACCCGTATACGTTAGATTTTTTCGAAATTGCAAAAAATTTTGTACGTTTGCAACCGCAGTTTCTTTTTTTAGTTGTTATTAAGAAAACACTGCTGTCTGTCTCCTAGTTTGTTTATTATGGGGTAGTTGAATTCATACATGGTCACTACCAGTCACTACTCAGTTCATGGTTAGGACCTTCTTTACGTTATTTGGTCTAATATTATGAAACAAGTGGTAAAATGGAACATTTTGTACAACCAACTTCAATATAAATAAACCTAGCAAGCTAACAGCATAGCAAAGTGGCGAAGCAATCAGCTTTGTAGCGGTTTCTAACAATCAATACAACATTGATAGGTAGTGACCCTAGCTGTCACCCCCTGCAGTATGTCGTGCTATTTACTGGACATCCTGTCTATACAGTTTTTGAAAAATAACCCTGTACCTATGGTACAGGGTTATTTTTCAAAGAGTAGCCAAATTTTAAACTTATGTTCAAATATATAATTAACGATATACCGATCTCAAAAAAAATATACACTACCACGCCGATATTGCAGTTTTTGAAAATACAAGTAAATAAGGCTTCTAGTTTTATTTGAAATTATCCCAAATTGAATGTGATTTATGGGCAACAGCGATTTTGCCTACCGATCGACTCTTACGAATGTTTACGTGCGCAGTGAAATCAGTTAAAATATTGCATCACAACGCAAGTTACGATATGGCGGCGATCAAAAGACTTTTAAAAAGAATAAAATTAATTTAATTCACAAAAGTTACAAGAGTAATAAATTCAATTAAAATGTAAAGTTACAAAGAAGTTAAGTTAAGCGTGGATGGTGTCAGACTGTGAGACAGTTCCATTGTCTCCACGGCGATCCTTTCCGCAGTGCAAGCATTCCTCATTTGCCCATTGTTCGGTGTAACTGCTATGTCAGCCCGATTCCAGGTTTACGACACGTTAACTCTTCCCTCCTTAAGTTGGAAGCTGGTTCTGCAGCTTCCAGGAGCGTCCTCGCGACTTGCTTTACTCGAACGCTTATTCCAATTGTATATCTTCCAGATTGCAATAGATGCTGCTGTTATGTAGAGGAGCACTGTAGACCAGCTGGGGATTGCCATCATATAAGACCAGTTCCAGTTTTCTATTTCTTGAATATCTTCAACCTTGTTCATAAGTTCATGGACACTATCTAGTGAGATGTCTTCCAGACGTATCTCGTACTGGACTTCTTCCTGGTGTATTAAGTTCTCGTTGGGTAGGGGGATGACTTCGTCCATCGAGATGCTACTGGTGTGTGTTCTTATTGTTGCATTCATGATATTAACTTGACAGTCCTGTGTTAGGTTGATGAAAAATGTTCCTGATAGTTTCCTATATTCTGTTTTCTGTCCGCATTGGGTTTTTATAATTTCTGGTTCCGTTGATACTACCAACCACTTATTTTCTTTAATCTTCTGCAATTTCCCTCGCTTCAGATTCATGCGTGCACGAGTGCAGTTACCATCTTTATGCTTGATGAGTGAGATGATGCAATCTTCAGATTTCTCTATGGCTCTAGTATCCAGTGATTTGCAGAGCCAGGTGTCTTCTGACAGCTTCTTGCAATCTTCTTCCAGGTAGGCGTACTCATCGCTTCCAAGTGCGAGGAATTTGGATTTGGGTATAATGGTTAGGTTTAGGTTATTTGGCAGGGAATATATGTGTATATAGTCATATAATATAGGTTGGATGGATGGGATTTCTAATATAAATGTTAAAGAATGTTCTGTACTATAGGCTTTAACGCTAATAGACTTTTCTATCTTATGAATATTTTCAATACTGATCTCCTCGACTGGATGAAATGGAAAGTTATTCTGCAAATTACTAAGTTCCAGAACTAAATTTCGTGGGCTTATAATACTAGGGTGCATTATACCTAATTGCGAGAATGCCATAGCATCTTCTAGCAGCATTAACTTATCTAAAATAATCTGTAAACTAAAACTTATTTGAACATAAATCTCTAAAAAGTGCAACTGGTTTTTTATTGTATCGGAAGCAATCGTTATATTTTTCAGTATAGATGTTAATCTCTTTTGGTTATCATCTATTTTGCTTAGTTGTTTCGAAAATTCCTTTGTAGTACTTTCGGCCAAAGATAGGGTTCGCTTTTGTGAGCTTTGGGTTTTAAAGACCGAATTACGAATTTTATTAATTTCGTTTTCAAATCGAATTGCATCTTCGTTGTCTAAATTACCAGTTATTGCCTTCACTATGGACCCTAGTCCATTTATAATACCACGCCTAAATCTAATCCTAGGTGCAATAAAAATTATTTTCTTATTAATTAAATCTAACTTATGTTCTATCTGATCCCTATATGTTTTATGTAATTCTTCTGAAGTGCTGTTACTTTCAGTTGTCTTAGCACTTGCGTATAATGCCATTAATTTTACCGATATTAGATTCAAGTGCGTAACATTATAGACACAGGCAAGGTTGAAGGAATCAGTCTGCTTCAGAATATGGCCTTGTCTAAGTAATAGAACTCCGTTCGTATTGTCTACGGGTTGAAATGTTATGTCGGATCTTGCCTGGAACACGAAGGCTCCGAAGATGGTTGTCCTGGAACAAGATGGGGTCTTCGTAGAAGCTTGAAATGTACCCGAATAGACTTAGAATTAGGATGATTCCCTACTATTTCTGCTACATTATTAGGATGTAAATGAATAATCTTATACGGTCCTTTAAATACCGGTTTATTTTTGTCGTTTCTCGATGTTTTGGCAACCTGCTTATAAACTGTTTCACCTACCTTGAATGTTATCTTCTCTGCTGCCTGGTTTCGCTTCGCTATTACCTGTTCCTTGTTTTTGGCCATGTGCGCTGACACACATTCCTGAACGGCTTCTGCATGCATTTTGTGCTTGATAACATAGTCCTGGTAAAACTGCTTAGGATAATGTAACTCTAGTGGATTTCTAGAAGCTGTATGTCCAAATAGTAACTCGTGTGGAGTATATTCTGTTGCCGAATGAATTGAATTATTGTAAGCAATGACTGAAAATTTCATAATTAATTGTATGGGATCGTCTTTGTTTGTCATTCGTTGGATTCTGATAATCTCTCCTATAGTCGAATGAAAGCGTTCTATGGGTGAATTCGAATTTGGATTATATGGAGTCGTGAAGTGAATATTAATACCATGTAAAGCGCACATCTCCTTTATAACTTCATTGTCAAATTTACTGTCTGAATCCGTTGTAATTTTATGAGGGATTCCTAAAACTGAGAACACCTGAAATAAAGCTTCAGCTATATGTACACTACTAGTGGCGTTTAACGGTATTGCTTGTACAAACTTTGAGAAATTGTCTATTATAGTGAGGAAGGTGGCACCGCCTGTCGAATATAGGTCCATAAATACATGTTGCATGGGTTTTGTTGGCGTTTCCGTTAAGGCTAAGGAGGGTCTAAGAGGGTTTCTTTCATATTTAGCTTGTAAACAGATACTACATTGATTTATGAATGCCTGGATAGTGAGTAGCATGTGAGGCCAATGGTAGTTTCTATGGATTTGCTTGTATGTCTCCTGGATACCACGGTGTACAGTTTTGCCTTCATGATATTTCTTAATTATTTCTTGTTGTTCTGTCTTATTTTCGACAAGGGTAACACGTGAAATACATCTAAAAAGCTTAGGGCCTCTGTCATTAAATACCGTCGTGTAAACTCTGGAGAATGCTAGGTATAGTTCTTCGTTATAAAAGTAGCAGTAGAATACACGATCAGCAATAGTGTGTTCTTTTAAGAATTGGATAATTTCCTTCTCTGTGTTATTGACTGGAATAAATACATCTTTGATTACTGTTCTAGAATTAGTAGACCTATTTTCTACTCTGTATGTTGATCCTGGAGTTGACCTGATATGGAATTGTTTTAGTTGTCTGTCGATCGCGTCTGATAAAATTGGTATCCCGTTATTTTCATTGTCGGGTTGCGTATGGTTTGTCGATACTAAACGATCAGGATCGAGTGTAACGATACTCATACTATCGGATTCTATGTCTGTTAGAGGAGGTTGTACGTTGGGCCTAACTGTCACGTTATTGTTGTTGCTATCGCTGTTGTTGTCGTTATTATCCACAAGATGTTGTATTCTTTCTGTCTCCGTATTTACCTCTTGTCGTATGTTGTCGAAAATTCTGTTTATGATGTCTTCGTCATCATTGTCATCTAGATTGACTGCTAGTGAATCGATACTCTTATGATAAATTTTAACTCGGGAGAGAGCATCTGCATTGGTATTTTGCCGTCCTTTTTTATAAACGACCGTGTAGTCATATTCAGCGAGCTTAAGTCGCCACCTAGTCAATTTAGAATTAGGGTCTTTTAGTGACATTAGCCATGTTAGGGGTCTATGGTCGGTATATATAACAAATTTTCGTCCATAAAGATAAGGCCGAAAGTACTTCACTGCCCAAACGATGGCTAAGAGCTCCTTTTCTATTGTCGAGTATTTCGCTTCTGTGTCCGAAAGAGTCCTCGATGCGTATGCGACCGGTTTGTCTGAACCTATTTTACCTTGAGACAGTACTGCACCAAGGGCTACGTCCGATGCGTCTGTTGTCAGTATGAATAGTTCGTCAAAGTTTGGGTACTGCAGGATAGGTGCATTGGTTAAAATCTGTTTGCAATTATTGAAGGATTCTAAAAATTCCGGGGAGTGTATAACTTTACTATTTTTCTTAAGACATAAGGTCATTGGTTTCGTAAGCTTGGCAAAGTCTTTTATGAACTTTCTGTAGTAGCCTACTAGTCCTAAAAAGCTTTTAATGTCTTTCTGTGTTTTTGGTAGTGGGAAGTTTAAAACCGCTTTAATTTTATCCTGATTAGGTTTTAGTCCTTGATCAGTTAGTTCATGGCCTAGAAATGTGACGTGTTTTTGAAGGAACTCTGACTTGTCTAACTGAATTTTGAGATTATGTGTTTTAAACCTTTCAAATACTTGTTTCAGTTTTTCTATATGCTCCTGCAATGACGTTGATATTATTATGACATCATCGAGATAGGTGAAAACGTTGTTAATACCTCTAAGGATGTGATCCATGAGCCGTTGGAAAGTACTGGGTGCATTTTTTAGGCCAAATGGCATTCGAAGGAATTCGTAATGTCCTCTCTCTGTTGTGAATGCAGTTTTCTCTATGTCATCAGGGTGCATCTCCACCTGATGATAGCCGCTAGCCAGATCTAAAGTCGTAAAATATTGAGCGCGTCCAAGTCTGTCTAAGATGTCATCTATGTTGGGAAGTGGGTACTTATCTTCTACTATTCTATCGTTAAGTCTTCGATAGTCTATGACTAACCTCCATTTTACCTTACCTAGTGCGTCCGGTTTTTTAGGGACAATATGAACAGGGCATGACCATGGGGATATACTTTCTCGAATAATACCTTGTTTTAAAAGATTGTCTACTTGATTCTGTATTTCTTGGCGTTGTTGTGGGGCTTTCCTATAACTTCTTACAAATATCGGAGTCTGGTCAGTCAATCTTAATTGATGTTTAACTGCATGCGTAAAAGAAAGTGGGATATTTTCGGAGTAGAAGATGTCTCTATACTGATAGCAAATCTTAGTGATTTCGCGTTTCTCCTCTTCATTCCACCATATGTCTGTACGTATTTTATTTAAATTGTTGCGTAATTCTTTCTCTATATCCGAGTTAACCTCTATGGAATTTAAACTGCATCTAGCTCTATCAGAGTTCTCACGGTATGGTTCTAGGTATATCTTTTCATTATTATTAATTATTCGTTTTTCTGAATTAAGATTTATAATAGATGTTCTAAATTTTCCCTCTTTAACCTCGACCATAGCTGCGGGAGATTTTAAGCCGTTAGACCATATGAAATCATCGTGAATGTACTGACCGTCAGAATAATTAGTTTTCACTATTATAATTTTTTCGCATTTTGGTTCAATCTTGAGTTTTTTACTGGGATAGTCAAATGAAATTGGTATCTGCGAGTTAGCGGTATGTAAAAGTCTATTTTTTATATCTATGTTACACGATAGCGTCCTCAATAAATCCAATCCTATTAAGCCTTTATATTTGGGGTCGAAATCGAATATAAGGAACTTATGAATTATATCGCTGTTAAACGCGGGTGGCAATGGTAGATATGCCACTTGATCGTGCTGTGTAATGGCATGTGCTGTTTTTACCTCGAATGGTTCGTACTCTACAAGGCGTTCGAAAATTGTGTTTTGTATTACACTAGGTGATATCATAGAGCGCGAGGCTCCGGTGTCTATAAGGAACTTACCTTGAAATTCTGGCAGCTCAATATATGGCAGGTGGTCTTTGTCATGGTTATTTAGTTTCACTAACTTTGGTCTGAGGGCACCGGACCTTGGTAAAAATCCTGCTGAACCTCAACGTCGTCCATTGGGGGTTCGTATACCTGTTGGTTGTGGTTGTCACTACAGTATGCGTACTGACCTTGTTGATACACGTAGTCCGTGTCGTCCTCAGAATATTGTTGTTCATATGGTTGTCCAGGTGAGCCTGTGTAGAATAGCTCTTCAGCTACAAACTGTGGTTTTTGAGGCTTAGAGACGGATCTCATTGTGACGTCTGAAACCTTCTGTGCAGGATTTGCTTGTTGCTGGGGAATATTATTCCTAAAATTTCCTGGAGATGCCCTAAAGTTACCTGATGATGGGCGGTTCTTCCATGGCAACATGGAATGCGCCCACTGCTGCCTCTGTTCTGGAGTCAAATTATTTTGTTGCAGAACTGGAGCTTTATTACTAGTCAGGTTTTGCATAGGGCCTGAGTTATTAAACCTAAGCGGTTGAAAATTTTGAGGCTGATTTACAGCCCGTATTGGTTCTCTAAACTTTGCCTGAGCCGATGTTGATGGTGCACTATAATTATTATTATTAAATGTCTTATTAAAGGAAAGTTTAGCTTCCTCTTGTCTCGCTATTACTATGGCTGATTCTAATGTGGTGGGTTGTGCTATTCGCACCGCTATAGAAACTTGGAAATCTAAATTGCACGTGTATTGTTCTATTACCATGTTTTCGTAGTGCGACTTATTGGTATGTGTGCCTACAGAAAATAGAGTATCTAGTATTTCTCGAAGCCGTCTACCAAGTGTCTCGGCGTCCTCGTTTCTGTTGCGCCGCACCCTACTAAGCTCTTGCATAACCTGGATTTCATTTCTAGGTTCCCTTAATCTACGTACGAGCGCATCCTTAATAGTTTCCCAAGAATTAAGGGTTTCTTGGTATGCTATTGCATCAATCGCGGTACCGCTTAATCTACTCTTTATGAGACATATAATTGCCGGATGTACCCTGGCAGTATCGTCCAAAAGATTAAGAATATTTTCAATTTCTCTGATATAATGGTTTAATCTCTTTGTATTGCCATCGTACCTTGGTATCAATTCCGCGATCATCTTAAAGTTGGCTGCCTCACCGTTAGGAAAAGCCATTTTTAAATTAATAATTAAAAAAACGTTATAAGTTAAAAAAAAAGTTGGGTAATTTGTGTCTGCCTATTTGCGATTTTAGCTATAAGACGTATACACTATCGAACCTCAACTCTGAGTCTGCAGCGATTTTTAGCTGTTAGACTTATATCCTATGATAGCTAATATGAATCTATAAAGGTTTGAGCTATAAGATGAATACCTAATCTCCTAACTAAATGTCTATAGCGATTTAGCTTCTAGACAGAATCACATATACTACTTAAACTAAATACGGGAGGAAATAGAGCAAAGGGAACTTGAAATAGCGAGAGTACTCACCAAAGCACCTTCTGCATTTCCTCACGGGTCTGAGTCAGCTCCACCTGAAGTCTTCGTCCGTGCCGCCGTCGTAGATTCGAAGTCGCGATTTATACGATCGAAACCGTTCAATTGGTCGAAGATTCTACCAATTGTCGCGAAAGACCGACTGCGCCAGTTACGATATGGCGGCGATCAAAAGACTTTTTAAAAAGAATAAAATTAATTTAATTCACAAAAGTTACAAGAGTAATAAATTCAATTAAAATGTAAAGTTACAAAGAAGTTAAGTTAAGCGTGGATGGTGTCAGACTGTGAGACAGTTCCATTGTCTCCACGGCGATCCTTTCCGCAGTGCAAGCATTCCTCATTTGCCCATTGTTCGGTGTAACTGCTATGTCAGCCCGATTCCAGGTTTACGACACGTTAACTCGCATTTTGAATTTAATAGATAAATGAGTGATTGTTTGAGATTTTTTTACTATTTGCCTCTATTACTTATTCTGAATCGTCTCTGCTTTGGCCGGTTAATGCAAAATAACCCTGTATAATGAAAACTTAAGAAAAACAAGATGCCAACTCGAAAAACTATGTCAATACATCGGGCCACTCAGAAAACTAGGAAAATAGTTTTATTTCCATTAAACACTGGCCGTTAGAAGCTAAGTTGTGAAAAAAATATACGTTCCACGAATTGAGAAAAAGAAACAAACTTAATTTTTTTCTTTTTCGCTGTGTAGGTTTTATGAACTGAAAATAAATATTATTGAGTTTCACAAAATGACACGCTTCGGGAATTTCTTTAATAATCTGCCGCAAAAAATCTACTTCTGGTAAGTTATCTGGTTTAGTTATTAAGGTTATCACTTATCACCTTTATAACTAGGGTAACAAAGGGAGAACTTAATGCCTACCGGCATTCTCTGCCAGTCAGCCCGTGGAGTGATGGGATGTTGTGGCAGATGCGATTATATACATATACATACTTAATATGACCTCGTAACTGCCTCGTGGGTCTAGTGATCGTAAGTGCGGTTGCTGATTATGAGGTCCTGGGTTCGAATCCCGGGTCGGGTCAAACATATTGGCCCAGAGTCAGGAAGTTGGCGTTATTCCACCTCTGTGTCTCGGAAAGCACGTAAAGCTGTTGGTCCTGTGTCTGATCTCTCTTCGTTAGTGTCGGATTATCGTCTCATCGGACTGTGAGAGAGAGAAAATAGAGTGTACCTTTTTCTTGTTTTACATGGGGAAATGCCTACGCATACCTGCCTCATCCGGGCAAGGACGGGTTATGTCGGACTCGCACCGACTAAAATCACATGGTGTTCCACCTTCGTAGAATATTGACAGGGCCACGGGAACGCTTACGCATACATCCGCGGCCCTACCAGCGCTTACCACACCATGGCGGACCTCCTCGGGAGATGATTACTCCGCCCCCATCTCCTTCTCAGGTAAGGCGCACCAGAACCAAGGGCGTGCCCTCCTCCGCGGTCTCGAAATCCACCTGAGCAACGGACGTCCCCGTGTTCGATGCGCGAAGGCCCTAGCAAGGCACTAAGAAGGCACTAGACTCTCTGACCCCAGCGGCGGATCTGGTCCATGGTTCCGGCGCCAATCAAGATTCGGCTGCGGAGGGTGGGGAGATCGCCGCCTCACAATACCGACACTCCTCTCCCCCCGCAGCCCCACTACCACCGCATGAATCAACGGTGCAGCGCCGTCAGAGTCGCGGAGGATAGAACGAATGGCGCATCGCCATACCAACACTCCTCTTTCTCCGCGACTCCACCTTGGCTGCAGCGGTAGGGGGAGACGACACCCCTCTCACCGCCCACCAATACACATCCGAAGTAGGCTCGCCAAGCTCACCTCGGACCGGTCCCGAAACCCCGGGCCAGCCATGTAGATTCCTCTTAATTCACCGCGGTTGACCAAGCCACGGCTACTAAGCAGCCCCGCCACAACAAGGCGGGAGCTCGTTCGGTGGGGATAGAATGTACTTTTTTTATACAGAATAGGGTGTCAAGCGAGCACACAGTCCACATGATGGTAAGTGGTTTCTGTAGCCCATAGACATCTACATTTATCCTCGTTTGCGAATCAAAATGCAGATGCGTTGTCACCCGTGAGGACTAAGATGGAATGCCTCTTTTCCAGTAAAAAGGGTCTCCGGTTCTCTACACTCACCATACGAAACAAAGCAGTGTTAAGCTGCTATTTTACGCTGGTATTCTGTGAGAGCGTGGTCCTTCCCCTGTCGAGCCGACCTATTCGTGCTATAACTATACTACTAATATAGCTGCAGCATGGCTCTACCATGTATAAAACGTATCTGTGCTTGCGGCATACATTCGAGAACTAAAATGTAATCCTGTCCTGTATATATGACTAGGCTCCATTAAGACCTCTCCAAGGACCTATATCCATCCATCCATCCATTACAGCTAAAAGTCCACTGCTGCACATAGACCCCTCCATAGATTGCCTCATATGGGAATATTTGCCATAGTTGTAAAGTTACCGTTGATTTAATAATTTCACCTCTCAGTGGGTCATGTGCTCCTGGTAGATTATCTTCTATACATCCATCCATTACAGCCCATAAAAGTTTAAAGCTGTACATAGGCCTCTCCATTGATTGCCTCATATGGGAATATTTGCCATAGTTGTAATGTTACCGTTGATTTAATAATTTCACCTCTCAGTGGGTCATGTGCTCCTGGTAGATTATCTTCTATACATCCATCCATTACAGCCCATAAAAGTTTAAAGCTGTACATAGGCCTCTCCATTGATTGCCTCATATGGGAATATTTGCCATAGTTGTAATGTTACCGTTGATTTAATAATTTCACCTCTCAGCGGGTCATGTGCTCCTGGTAGATTATCTTCTATACATCCATCCATTACAGCCCATAAAAGTTTAAAGCTGTACATAGGCCTCTCCATTGATTGCCTCATATGGGGATATTTGCCATAGTTGTAATGTTACTGTTCTATCGAATGTGTTATAATCGAAATTTGAAATGTACCGAGTTTATAAAATGCCTACTTGGTTACTGAAAATTCAGCCTTCTAGTTTTATCCACAACGAAGTTATATATAAAATGGCCTGAACTGCTTCGAGAAAAGAATGGTACGGCCGTGCCGGTTTTTTGCTCGACTTGGCGGGGGCACTGCCGTGCTCCCAGATTTCCTCACGATGTTTTTCTTCATCGTGATCGTACACAAATACTTAAAATGTCATTATGATTTCTTATAATTACACGATACTTGATATCGAATAATGCTAATTTTTCGGATTTTATCGCGTTTTATTTAACTTTTCTTATTTACTTTTAATTCCCGACATTTCGGTTGCTTTTGCAGCGGGTCGTCGTTTAACATTACATTCCATTGCAGCCTATAAAAGTCCACTGCTGAACATACGCTCCCCCCCCCCCCCATATATTGTCTCATAGGAGGGATTTTGCTATAGTTGCTTGGCGGACGTATTGGCTACCGCAGTTTTTGGAGCGAAGTTCCTTATCGAACGGTACGGGTTTGGCGGATGGGAGCTAGGCGACACAAAGTGTAAGATTTTTTCGTCACTGCCCCTTGTGTCATAGTGTATTTTATTTTAAATGACGCTTCATTTTAAAAGACGCTAATAATTAATTTATTTATATTTGTTTGACGTGGTAGAGACATGCTGCAGCTATTTTATTAGTATAGTTGTAGCACGAATGGGTCGGCTCGACCGGGGAAGGACCACGCTCTCACAGAATACCTGCGTAAAATAGCAGCTTGACACTGCTGTGTTTCGTATGGTGAGTGTAGAGAACCGTAGACCCGTTTTACTGGAAAAGAGGCATTCCATCTTAGTCCTTACGGGTGACGACGCATCTGCATTTTGATTATTTATTAAGGATAAATTTAGATGTCTATGGGCCGCAGCAACCACTTACCATCGGGTGGACTGTGTGCTCGTTTGTCACCCTATCCTATAAAAAAAAATATTTGTTAATCAATAATATAAAACGTTTATCAATACTATATATTATTATTGATAAACGTTTTATATTATTGTTTATGAAAGGAACTTCGTTCCAACCGAGTGTTCCACGACACTCACGCATGTTTTTTTTAACTACTTTAGGATTTTCTCCTTAATCAAACACATATACTTGTTCCATACGCGAGTCGAACTCGCGGTCGTCAGCGCTGCAACTCATTGCTGTCAGATAAATTAATAAATCTAGAGAATATTAACAGAAGTTATATTAAAAAATAATTATAATTTGACTGCCGAAAAAGTAATTTATAGCATAATAAAAAAGCCATTACATAAAGTCCTTCGACTACGAGACAAGCGTAAACTGCAATAAATAATGATTCAGCTGCTCACCTACATTTTATCGTTGTACCGGGGATTCCCGGCCTACGTGGTACACGTACTAACGATCTAAGCACTCTCATTATGACTCTGAACACAATCTAGTGCTACCAGTTTCTCGACTCCACAGAATAACTATTTCATTCACGGGATAATGTTACGCTACAACAAAGTCCCAGAAAATGCATGTCTCTCTATTACAAAGTTAAATAATTTATTCAACAAAAACTGTTTAAAAAGCGCTATTTTAACCGACTTTAAAGAAAGGAGGAGGTTCTCATTTCGAGTGTATTTTATTATGGGTTACCTCAGAACTTTTTTTTAGCTGAATCGATTTTGATGATTCTTTTTTTTTTATTTGAAAGCTTCTCATGTGGTTATATATAAATATGATATGATCAAGATCTGACCAGTAGTTTTGGAGTTTTCCTTAAAAATGCGCATTTTATTGACTTCAACTACATTGATGATGTTCTCATTTTATTTATATTGAAGTCGGTTGTACAAACATTTTTAATTTTACCACTTGTGTAATATAAATGAATACATGGTTAATAATAACCCTTGGGAATGAGGTGGTCGCTTCCAAACTGTTTCTTAAATAAGTTATATAATTTAATTTCAGAAAAGTCGCGGAAGATGAGAATAGTAGATAGAGCTTTTCTTTCCAAAACAGCGGTAAAAGTAAAAATTGACTTTCGATAAGAATTACGTGTAATATATCTCTATATAAAATAATCAATAATTGCTGTCATATCATCAATCATATCACATATGTCAAATATTGTTCAAGTTTTAAAAAAAAAGTTATTTCTAAACGTCTGAATAATGATCCTAATAACGCACTTAACGGGAACCACAGGGTTTTTGTTACATGTTGTATATTAAATTAATATTTGGCCCATTTTCAATATATCGCCAATTTAGTCGATAAACTTTCACCGAGGGCGGGGTACAGCAACCTTTTGAGTCGGAAGAGTCAAAAATTACAATTTACAAAATTACTAAGTTTTTCAAGAGTCACAATTTTTTTTCTTGGCAACCATAAATAGTACCTGCATAAATAAAGCATTTTGGTAAAAAAAAAAACTAATCTATTCATAAGAAAAATATACACAGTCAGGTCATAAGTATTGTCACACAGTAAAAACTTTTCTTTTAGAATGCTGGCCACAAAAAAGTTTATTGAATTCGAATTTCGAATTGTTCATGAAAATAAAACTGTATACTTTTTAGAATTTCACTCATTTTTAAATATGGAGTGGACGCTTAAAGAAGACCGTGTTGCAGTTATTGCGTTGCATCGTTGCGGTTACGCGCAAATTCAAATTTTTGACATACTGAAAAATTTGAAAATAACCAAAAGATTCGTTTATCGTACCATAAAACGATACAATGAAGACTCTAGTGTAGATGACAGGTCAAGAAGTGGTCGCCCTCGGTCTGTTAGGACTCCAGCAGTGATAAAAGCTGTGAAGGCGCGAATTTAAAGAAATCCCAAACGTAAGCAGAAACTGTTGGCCCTTCAGATGGGGTTAAGCAGAACCACGGTGAAAAGGGTGTTAAATGAAGACTTAGGATTTCGGGCATATCGAACAAAAACAGGACATCGTTTGAATGTTCGTCTAATGGACCTGAGACTGAAGAGCTGCCGCGCTTTGTTGAAGCGGTACGCGGGAAAAAATATCGGGAAATTCTTTTATCGGATGAAAAAAATTTTACCGTAGAAGAGAGCTACAACAAACAAAATGATAAGGTGTACGCACACAGGAGTGAAGAAGCGAGCAAACGTATTCCGCGTGTCCAACGAGGTCATTTTCCATCCTCGCTCATGGTATGCTTGGGAGTTTCTTATTGGGGCTTAACAGAGGTACAATTTTGTGAGAAAGGTGTAAAAACGAATGCAGTTGTGCATCAAAATACAGTCCTGACGAACCTTGTGGAACCTGTTTCTCATACCATGTTCAATAATAGGCACTGGGTATTCCAACAAGATTCGGCGCCAGCTCATAGAGCGAAGAGCACACAAGACTGGCTGGCGGCGCGTGAAATCGACTTCATCTGGCACGAAGACTGGCCCTCCTCCAGTCCAGATTTGAATCCGTTAGATTACAAGATATGGCAACACTTGGAGGAAAAGGCGTGTTCAAAGCCTCATCCCAATTTGGAGTCACTCAAGACATCCTTGATTAAGGCAGCCGCCGATATTGACATGGACCTCGTTCGTGCTGCGATAGACGACTGGCCGCGCAGATTGAAGGCCTGTATTCAAAATCACGGAGGTCATTTTGAATCAACTTTAGTGTCATAAGAATCTATGTTTTGTTAAGTTCATTTTGGTATACAAATGGTTACATAATGAATAAACTTCTTTAAATTATTTTATATTAAACATGTGACAGAATTTATGACCTGACTAGGTATATTTTAGCTAAGCGTAAACGGTTCCATATGAAATGTATGGTGAGCGATATTAATTTATATCTCGAGATGTAATATATATTATATTATATGCCGTAGTGAAAAGGGGGCTTTACTATCTGAGGCACATGGTTGCTAAAAGTCAGGCGTCAACACACTCAGATGTTCTATAATCTGAGGTAAGCCCAATCTTGATTGCCTCGCGTGTAGCTGAGCAAATCGTGGTGACTTGAATAATTAAACCTGTGTATATTTAAAGCCGCAACGTACGCGTCAATTTTCCTAAGCAGAAACCCATTCCAGCCAAGATTAATCAACCAAACAATTGAATTTTACATTAATTAGGATATAGACTCAGCCATTCAGCGAGGAAACGCAGACAGCGTTCTTGATACTATACTGGAGTAAGTTAATAAATATTGTATATATTTGAATGTTATTTGAATAAATATAGACAAATCTACGTTATATACAGAATTAATATGTATTTAAGCAACATTAATTAATTTACTTGACCATAAAATTAATTTACCAAACTTAATATTATAATGTAGCGTATATACATTACATACATACATACATATAATCACGCCTCTTTCCCGTAGGGGTAGGCAGAGACCACTTCTTTCCACTTGCTACGATCCTTACATACTTGTTTCGCTTCGTCCACTTTCATTATTCCCTTCATACATGCTCTTCGCTTTAGGGTACTCTTGACCTGGCCTTTTTTTTCATAAAAAAATATACATTACATTCACATGTATATTGTGCGAATGTTGTACGGTGCCTTCGATAAGACAAGAATCAGTTTTTTTTTCTTTATAGGATAATGGTGACAAACGAGCACACAGTCCACCTGATGGTAAGTGGTTGCTGCGGCCCATAGACATCTACATCTATCCTCTATTCCAAATCAAAATGTAAAATTTCCAGTAAAAAGGGCCTCCGGCCACCTGCACTCGCCAAGCGAAACGCAGAGGTAAACCTCTACTTCACGCTGGTTTTCTGTGAGGTCGTGGTACCACCCCGGTTCGAGCCGGCCCATCCGTGAGACAGCAAAAGCTGCCGCGTGGCTCTACCACTGTTAAAGTTTTTTTATTTTAAAGTTTTATCGAAAAGGAAGAAGCCATAGAATTATTTCTATGGAAGAAGCGTATTACTACGCCTCTGCACCGGATAAGCGTGAGTTAGAACGTAATTCTGTGTGAATTTAAATGTTGGTATTAATAAATTATGTTTGTCAACAATGTTTCTTCCACATTATTACCGTTTTCATTTCGATCAGAATTATCCGAACGGAGAAAAATCGGCAAAGGAAACTCCGAAACTTCCCCGTGCTTTATAACCTACCTAGATAGGAACTAGTAAGATTATTTTAATACCGTAGATAACTTACTTTAGCCCAAACATGACATTATATTCAACCAAAATTTAAGAGGAATCCTAGAAAATGTACAAAATTTCATAATATTTTATGTCATAATATCTAATTCAACATATACTTAGCTACATAATAATGTAGGCACCCATAATATGTACCTTATAAAAGTGAAATATTTGACAGATTTTATAGCTTAGAAGGCTTAGAAGTTAATTTTTTAGAAAGGTGTACACATTAATGTTTGAATAATAATTTATCTATTAAATAAAACTTAATTTTTGTTTTTTCGTATTTTATGCACTTGCCGTTTACAGATTACGCAAAAATTTTGTCAACTTATTGCTTGCGCTTGTTACTACATATTTATTTGAAATTTGCTACATATTTATTTGAAAGTCATAATATGTCATTCAATTTCAATGAATATATTATCATTTATAATTAAACATAAGCAATATAACCCTTCCAAATTTAAAATGATATTTCCGCCATAGATTTTGATTTCCGCAAATATTTTGTCTGCGGCAGCTACCTACGTGCCGGATACCAGCTAGTATTTTGTTAAGTTAGAAACGGATATATCAAACTACGAATATTCCTAAAAGAAGAAAAATTAAAAAGTTAATAAATGTATAAAAAATTTAATAATACAGCACTGAGGTGTTGTTTTGTGTACATTCATACATTAGAAACCGAAAAACTTTAATGATAACGTTACTTTTCAATGATTATGACACTGTGTGACCAGCTGAGTAACAAATAAGAAATAAGTTTACCTTCATCCTATAGCGACACCTGATGAGCGTGAGTATATTAGCCCTCATTCATTTTTTTAATAAAAAAGATGGCACTTAAGTAGTTCCATTTGCGCCATCTACCGGAAATTAGTTAAAAGGTAAACTTAATAAAAATATAAGGGTATAACAAGATAACACCACCAACACGTTAGTTGTATTCAAATTGTACTAGATGGCAGTTTAATAAATTGATAAAAATTTAACTTTAAATAATAATAAGTAAAAGCCGACTTCAAAGACTACAAAGAAATGATTTCCACATTATAGTTACACAATATAGCTTATCAATTGAAATAATTATATCGTGTTAGATTTATTTATAAATATGTTCCAAAAGTTGTGAAATAAAGTGGAACCTAGATAAAAAAAAAATAATTCAAAAACTTGCGACACCTGTTAAGCAATTTTAAAACTTGTAAGGAACTTACAATTCTAACAATGTAAGCCGGTGTTTGTGGAACCACGCTAGATGGCACTCTACAGTTTAAGTTATAGAAATGATTATTAATAATAAATAAAACATTTCAATAGTTCAGAAATATTAACTACTAATATGTCTTGTGAAAAATTTCAATCAAAATTAAAATAAAGAATTCATTAAAATTTTTATAAAAGTAAATTTGAAAGTTATTAAATAAAGTTTCAAAGTTTATATCATAGATGTCACTTAAACGATATGAAACATACTTTAATTTTTATTTATAAATTATAATAATTAAGAGTATTTTTTTTATAATTTATAATTTAATTGTTTAACACTTTAAGTAAAATATTTATCTATTAAATTATTAATGTTAAACCAAAATACCAATTTCAAAAATAATAAATTATAAAATGAAAATCATTTTCTACATCACACTATCGAAGTTTTTGCTAATATTGAGTATATATACAATTACTCTTCATTAATTGTTGTACTTGCTTCGGCAGTACATATACTAAAATTGGAACGATACAGAGAAGATTAGCATGGCCCCTGCGCAAGGATGACACGCAAAATCGTGAAGCGTTCCACATTTTTTGAAGAGTCAAGCTTTGCAATCATTATGTTCTACAGCCAAACAGACTAAATCACTAAAGTATGACTATTATATAGAAAAACTAGTAAACTGTATTTGTAATTCACGACTATAAAAATCATGACCATTTTTGTGTAAAGTTATTTTGCATTCGGAATATAATTTTTCAATTACTTTAGGTAATAAGTAAATAATAATGAATAAAGGCAATCAGTCAATATTCAGCGAGGAAATGAAACCTAAGTTCTTAATCATACACCGCAGTAAACAGGGTTTTATGAACCTTTTACGATTTACAAATACAAGCTTGTAATGCCAGTTAATGTTTAACAAAGTCCACCTGATGAGCAAGTGGACACTAAGACCCAAAGAACATAATATCTACATCTACCCCCGAATAAGAATTAAAATGTAGGTGCTTTGTCAGCCCTGAGGACCGAGAAATACAGAATGCCTCGTTACCAATAATAATTTAAAATTAAAAATTTTGTACAGCCGACTTCAATATAAGTTATTAAGAATAACTCAATAACTATTGGTCCGACCTTGATCAAATTCAAATGGGACCACCCGAGAAGTACCTACCAGTTTTCAAATAAAAAAAGAATCATCCAAATCGGTTCCCAGTAAAAAGTTATGATAGTAGTATAAGTTATTATTATGTTAAGCTATGATGTAACATACCTACATAAAAAAGATACAGTCGAATTAATCGATCGAATAATCTACGAGGATGTGATTCTTTCCCGTCGAGCCAACCTATTCGTCCTGTAACATTATATTATGTGTAGTCGCAGAGAGGCTTTACCACGTTAAAAACTTTCTCAATAACGACTTCAAGAAATCATTGATTTATTCGCAGCAATATTGTCTTAAGTCAATGGATAAAATATAATATTTTTGCCTCCCCACAGATTGTATCATAAGGGGGATATCTGCCACAGTTGCCACGCTTGGCAGGTGTGTTGACGACCGCAGTTTTTAATATGGAAGACACTAATGCCATCTTTTACGACATGCCGGCAATGATATTATGGGGGTCTTATACCGCCAGAAAATATGCAGGCCTTTTCCACCGACTTCAAAAAGGAGACGGTACTCAATTCGACTGTATGTTTTTTATGTGTGTTACCTCATAACTTATTCCTGGTTGAACCGATTTTTTATTATAGGATAAGGGTGACAAACGAGCACACAGTCCACCTGATGATAAGTGGTTGCTGCGGCTCATAGACATCTACATCTATCCTCGTTTCCGAATCAAAATGCAGATGCGTTGTCACCCGTGAGGACTAAGATGGAATGCCTCGTTTCCAGTAAAAAGGGCCTCCGGCCACCTGCACTCACCAAGCGAAACGCAGAGGTAAACCTCTACTTCACGCTGGTTTTCTGTGAGGTCGTGGTAAAAGCTGCCGCGTGGCTCTACCACTGTTAATTAATCTAATATTATACTATATAATAAATGTTAATCGATTTCGATGATTCTTTTTTTATTTGAAAGCTGGTGCTTCACATGTGGTCCCATTTAAATTTGATCAAGGTCTGACTAATAGTTTTTGAATTATACTTAATAATTTATATTGAAGTCGGTTGTACAATGTTTTTAATTTTAAATGATCTATTAAAAAGTTCAAATTTTTTACTAAGCAAAAATTGTTTAGTAAGGATTATTAGGGTATACTACTGAAGAGTACATGATAATAACCCCTGCGAATGAAGTGATCGCTACCATCCTGTTTCTAAATGTTTTCATATTAATTGTTTCAATATTATATAGTAAACTATGCTTTAAAAAAGTCCCGCTGCATTTCTTGCTGTTTCTTCCCAGGACAGAGGTATTTTTCGAACCAGTGGTAAAAGCTTTAATAAGTTTAATTATGTATTCGTGTAATCTATATTGACGGCTATAGTGACGGCTCCGTGGCGCAGTGGCTTAGCCTTGAGTTGCAGCGCTAAGGGTCGCGGGTTCGAATCCCCCAGGGAGCAAGTATTTTTATGGCCTACAAATAATTGTTCTGGTTCTCGATGTTTGTCCTTGTGAAATCTGTGTATATAAACTGCCCCCGCGGTATACAGGAGAAAATCCTAATGTGGAGGTAATATTTTTTATAAAAGAAAAAGATATGATTAAAAACGATTCTATTTTATTCTGTTCTATTCTATTCCTCTAAACATCGCCATATTCTTTGGTTATACGTACGCATATCGTATTAGTTATCTAATAATAGATTATTTAGATAATACTTATTGACAGTGAAGGAAAAAATATATTGTATTCTATTCCATTCAAAGGTGAAAACTAAAAAAATTACATTTGAAAAAGTAACTGAAGAACTTCAGTCGTCTTTGCAAATTGAGCGTATTCGCGAAAATTTTTAATCTTAGCAGGAAGGAGTCTGCTTTACAATAACTTGGAAACATTTGAAGCAGAAAATTGTTTTCTGTTTGCAGCCTCCTGGAGCACAGAGAATAATACTTTTGTGTTACAAAAAAACTTTTGTCTCTCTGTACTCTGTAGACGCAGCTCGAGCGGGGTTTGAGATATATTTAAAATGGTATTGTATAAATAAACTCTACAGGAAATTAATTGTGATCTGTTTATTATATTATTCTATTATTAAATCATTTTGTTACGACTTAGTAAATAATTCATAGCGTCGTATAGTGCTCGTGTATTCGCTGCGATATTACTCGCAACGACAATTCGCTGCCTGCCTGCCAGCGAGTACTACACAAGAATTATCTATAATATGTATCTTTTATATTCTTCAATTTTCTTTTCAATTGCTCTTCGGTTGTTATTTCGAAATTCAACTCAATTAATTCTTTAAACAATGAAGGCCTTTGCGTTTTTTTAAATTACTGGTACACCCAACATCCACAACCAAGAACCGAATTATATCGTAACTTCCCCATTTTAGAAAATCGTTTATCGGTTGACTAATTTGATTGACATACACACATGTATCATGCAGCAACGAAACGACCTATGAATACGGAATGGCTACTCGCAGCGAATACCCTGTCACTGTCACATTCAGCGAATTCTCGCAGCGAGTGCTCATTCGTAGAGAGTAAAATTGAAAATGTTCAACTCAATTCGCAGCGATTTCAATTCGCGGCGAACGAATCTATTCGCAGCGAATAGCCTGTTCGAGTAGCACTCGTAGCGAGTACTCGCTGTGTGTGACCGAGGCTTCAGAGAGTCCACTAGCCCATTCTATCCCGGGAGCATTGTAAGAGGGGATAGAGAGAAATGAAACAGGATATCGGTAGCAGCAACTTCCTTATAACTACTCAAATTAATAACTACGGGTGCCATCCCATCTGCTAAGCCTGGCAACTATGGCAAATGTTTCTCCTATGAGTTATTGGCGGCTCCGTGGCACAGTGGCTTAGCAATGATTGTAGCGAGAAGGGCCACGGACTCGAATCCCTCACGGAACAAATATTTGTATGACCTACAAATGTTCCGGGTCTTGATGTTTATGGATGTAAATTACCTCCACGATGGAGAAAACCTAGTGTGCCTAATGTTATTTAAAAATATAAAGATAAAGATAAAAATGAGACAATCTTTAGTCGAAACCAATGCCCAGCAGGAAACTCTTTATCAGCTGTGATGAGTGAAAAAAACTCTATGGGCCACAGCGTCCATGTACCTATAATGAGAAACAAAGGAGCCTCGTTTTGAAACGGTAGTAGATTTTAAAATTTGTTTAACTTTGAGAAACGAAATTTTAATTTCATATGTCAAAATATAAACTTATAATTTCATTACACTTTATTTCATTTCATTCGAACGACCACTAGACTAACGGGGCAGGTTGCCTTGGTCTAGTAATCGTAAATGCGGTTGCTTATCATGAAGTTCTGGGTTCGAATTCCGAGTCGGTACAAAATCAATTTTTGGGTTTTTCTGTCAGGAAATTCTCAGTAGCAGTCGGTAGTCAGGCAGTTTGCGGTGTGTCACCCCCGTGCCTCGGAAAGCACATAAAGCCATAGTTCTCTGATCCACCTGATATCTGTCCGGTCGTGTCGCATTACTGTCTCTAGAAGGGTGAGGACTATGAGAGTGAGGGAATAGAGAGTGCACCTGTGCTTGCGCATACACTTGGACACTATAATCCTACACTGCGCAGATGGCTAGTCTCTGTTAAAAGAAAACTACCTGTCGTAACTGAAATTCGGTCTGGAGGACAATAAACGTGGTATATACGTGGTATTTATACGTGGTAGAGCCACGCTGCAGCTATATTATAGTTGTAGCACATTCGTGGTAGGTCGAACGGGTCGAAGGGTCAGCTCGAACGGGGTGGGACCACGTTCTCACAGAATACCAGCGTCCGATAGCAACGTAATACTGCTGTGTTTCGTATGGTGAGTGTAGAGAACCGGAGACCCTTTTTACTGGCTACGAGGCATTCCATCTTAGTCCTCTGGGGTAACAACGTATCTGCATTTTGATGATTAATTGAGGATAAATGTAGATGTCTTTGGGCTACAGCGTCCACTTACCATCAGGTGGACTGTGTGCTCGTTTGTCACCTTAATTCTATAATAAAAGATTTAGGTATTATATTTATATTTAGGATTTAGGTATATTATTAATATTATTCATTTATTTTATTCAAAAAGCCGCTCTTTCAAAAAATGTATGACAGATGGCTAAAACACTTCCTACTAAGGCGGTTGTTTTTTAGCTTTTATAATACTAATGAAATTTAATTAAAAAAAATTCTAATTAGATATCTTCCAACAGTTTCCTTTCTCAAATTTCTTCCATAAGAATGAAGATAAATTGTGAAGACAAAGTGCGCGCTCACGTGGAAACTAACTCTGCGTTAATGAGCAATAATTGGATGATTTAATTAATTTAATATGTAATTAATAGGGTACCGCGTCTATATTGATGATGTTAATAATGACGTCCCTCTTGGCCATTTTTGACTACAGCAGCGGCTTCCTATCGTCTCGGACTATAAATTTTTTCTATGTCTGAGTCAGACGTTATTTAACATGCGCCCCATATTCTATCGTCATATATATCATACGCATTACGTATCGTCAAATATATATCGTAAAAGGGCGCGTTTGCATGTTTTATGAAAGTTGCATGTATGCTAGCATGTGTGCTATATTTGAAACCATTGAAAAAAGTGCGTACCATAGACTCTATACACCACTATATATTAACATACAGTCCATGTTATGTTATTTATCGAACATGTCTAGTACGCATCGGTCGTGGCAACATGTTTCGATAACAACTAGTAGCCGTCATATTTCATAAATTGTGTTTATAAATTGTATATTACTTATTAAACTAACATGATACTCCCCGAGGAACATCTATTTAGCAATAATAAGCACAATGCAGAACAATAATCAATTTAAATATTGAAAATTAAATTCTTAATAAAAAGTAAAGGCCGAGGTCAAAGAACAAAAAAGAATAAGATATTATCCACAAAACAGCTTCAGAAGCCGGCGCTAAAGCACATTAGCACAGTGTATACAAATCGGCTTCAGAAGTCGGTGCTAAAGCATATTAGAACAGTTTATACAAAACGGCTTCAGAAGCTGGTGCTAAAGCACATTAGCACACTGTATACAAAACAGCTTCAAAAGCTGGTACTAAAACACATTAGCATAGTGTATACAAAACGTCATCAGAAGCTGGTGCTAAAGCACATTAGCACAGTGTATACAAAACGGCTTCAGAAGCTGGTGCTAAAGCACATTAGCACAGTGTATACAAAACGGCTTCAGAAGCTGGTGCTAAAGCACATTAGCACAGTGTATACAAAACGGCTTCAGAAGCCGGTGCTAAAGTACATTAGCACAGTGTATACAAAACGGTTCAGAAGCTGGTGCTAAAGCACATTAGCACAGTGTATACAAAACGGCTTCAGAAGCTGGTGCTAAAGCACATTAGCACAGTGTATACAAAACGGCTTCAGAAGCCGGTGATAAGTACATTAGCACAGTGTATACAAAACAGCTTCAGAAGCTGGTGCTAAAGCACATTAGCACAGTGTATACAAAACGGATTCAGAAGCCGGTGCTAAAGCATAGTGTGTACAAAACTTGTGGTAATGTCTAGTGTCTTTGGCCACGGAAAGAAAAGGGGACATTTCCAGCGAGGCAAGGCGTTCAGCCCGGGGAGCGGCCAACAATCCGTGTGTTATTTTTTTTGCGCCCAAATGCAATGGAAGGGGTTACCTTCCGGAAAGCGAGGAAGGGAGGTGGTGAATGCTCTAAGCATACCACGCCAGCCGGCTGTCGTGGTTATGTGGGACTCACTGCGACTAACCTAACCTAAGTGCCTACCCACTAAACACCACCTGTGAGACTGGCATTGGCTTTTGTAGCTTTTCTGCTGAATCGGAAGCGACCCTCTTTAGGGATAAGGGGGCGCGGGGACCGTGTGTTATTTCGGAGCTGTTCTATATATAGCACATTAAATTCAGAACTTTGACAGCGCGATTTAGCCTTCGGTGCTTTTTGCCTGCGCGACGACAGCGCTGCCACGCCTCCTTCGATTGAAGTTGTTTGTAGATGTTCATGTCCTGCGGTAGCCACCACTTTACCTGGTTGACTCTAAGATCCTTCATCTCCCAAATATTATAAAAAAACCCAATTTTATGTGATAGAGCCACGCTGCAGCCATATTATGGCTATAGCACGAATGGGTCGGCTTAACCAGGTTAGGACCATGCTCTCACAGAATACCAGCGTAAATGCCGCAGTTTCGTATAGTGAGTGTAGAGAACCAGAGACCCTTTTACTGGCAACGACACATTCCATCTTTGTGCTCACGGGTGCGAACACATCTGCATTTTGATTCTTATTTGAAGATAGATGTAGATGTATATGGGTCACAGCATCTACTTACCATCAGGTGGACTGTGTGTCTAGTAAGTGCCTTACTAGACTTAGCCATAATCGACAACTTAATTTATTATCATATACGTGATAGTGGATCAATAAAACCTATGTCGTATGTAGTAGCCTATGTCTGTCTGTCAGTCTGTCTTCAGAATACAAAGTATCATAATGTCAAATAACTTTTTTTACTACTACTTAAGTAGAATTAATTAACAATGAAGTAAGTAGTCGTAGGGTCTCCGTTTCTCTACACTCACCATATGAAAGTGAAGAGAACCGGAGACACTTTTTACTGGAAATTGGGTATTCCATTTTAGTCCTCAGAGGTGACAACGCATCTGCATTTTGATTCTTAATTCAGGATAGATGTAGATGACTATGGACCACAGCATCAACTTAATATGAGGTAGATGGTGCCCATGTTTATATCCCATACTTCTATAAATAAATAGGTATCAAATTTTGCTGGTGTTAGTGGGGGTACGTAGTACTATTATTTATTCTGTGGTAGGAGTCGAACCATTACTTCTACTATAACCTCCGTTTTGTAGCAAAACTGAAAGTGCACGTAAAAATCAAAGACCGGCCTCTGAAATGAATTTAAAACAAATGAATAGCAATTTGATACACATCTTCCGTCATAAGAAGATTCACACGTATACATGGGAAAGGGGTGATGATAGAAGAATGATAGATTTCATAATTGTTGATGAAAGAATGAGGAGCGTGGTGGTAGATACAAGGGTTTATCGGGGTCTAACATAGGGACGCGGCATTACTTGGTCTTATGCCGAATTAATGGTCTTTTCAGACGTTGGAGGCATCGGACATCTGTGTCTACCACTGCGTTACAGCATATAAGAACAGAAAGGTTACAAGATGAAGGTGTGAAAGAGAAGTTCAAATGCAGATTGAGAGAAAATATAAGTGTATTATGTATGAATGATGTAGACTTGGAGACTGTGTGGTATATTATTTTGACCTTTCCAAGGCCTTCGACTGTGTTCACCATGAGACATTAATCAGGAAGCTACAGTACTATGGTGTCAAGAACACAGCGCTTAAACTTATTATTTCATATTTAAGTAATAGAATGCAGAAGGTTATTATCAATGGTAAAAGTTCTTCCGGGTCACTTGTACTAATGGGTGTCCCTCAGGGCTCGATTCCTGTTTCTATTGTATATTAATGACTTACCTTCCCTTGTAGGGGATAATATATATATATATATATATATATATATATATATATATATATATATATATACACAGTCAGGTCATAAGTATTGTCACATAGTAAAAACTTCTCTTTTAGAATGCTGGCCACAAAAAAGTTTATTGAATTCCAATTTCGAATTGTTCATGAAAATAAAACTGTATACTTTTTAGAATTTTACTCATTTTTAAATATGGAGTGGACGCTTAAAGAAGACCGTGTTGCAGTTATTGCGTTGCAACGTTGCGGTTACGCGCCAATTAAATTTTTGACATACTGAATAATTTGAATATAACCAAAAGATTCGTTTATCGTACCATCAATTTATTAACAGTGGTAGAGCCACGCGGCAGCTTTTGCTGTCGCACTGATGGGCCGGCTAGACCCGGGGTGGTACCACGACCTCACAGAATACCAGCGTGAAGTAGAGCTTTACCTCTGCGTTTCGCTTGGTGAGTGCAGGTGGCCGGAGATCCTTTTTACTGGAAATGAGGCATTTCATCTTAGTCCTCGCGGGTGACAACGCATCTGCATTTTGATTTGTAGTAGAGGATAGATGTAGATGTCTATGGGCTGCAGCAACCACTTACCATCAGGTGGACTGTGTGCTCGTTTGTCTCCCTTATCCTGTAAAAAAAATCAAACGATACAATGAAGACTCTAGTGTAGATGACAGGTCAAGAAGTGGTCGCCCTCGGTCTGTTAGGACTCCAGCAGTGATAAAAGATGTGAAGGCGCGAATTCAAAGAAATCCCAAACGTAAGCAGAAACTGTTGGCCCTTCAGATGGGGTTAACCCCATCTGAAGGGCCAACAGTTTCACCGTGGTTCTACTTAAGTATAACCAAGGTGAAAAGGGTGTAAAATAAAAATTTAGGGCTTCGTGCATATCGAAGAAAAACAGGACATCGTTTGAATGCTCGTCTAATGGACCTGAGACTGAAGAGATGCCGCGCTTTGTTGAAGCGGTACGCGGGAAAAAAATATCGGGAAATTCTTTTTTCGGATGAAAAAATTTTTACCGTAGAAGAGAGCTACAACAAACAAAATGATAAGGTGTACGCACACAGTAGTGAAGAAGCGAGCAACCGTAATAAAACCGTCCAACGAGGTAATTTTCCATCCTCGCTCATGGTATGGTTGGGAGTTTTTTATTGGGGCTTAACACAGGTACATTTTTGTGAGAAAGGTGTAAAAGCGAATGCAGTTGTGTATCAAAATACAGTCCTGACGAACCTTGTGGAACCTGTTTCTCATACCATGTTCAATAATAGACACTGGGTATTCCAACAAGATTCGGCGCCAGCTCATAGAGCGAAGAGCACACAAGACTGGCTGGCGGCGCGTGAAATCGACTTCATCCGGCACGAAGACTGGCCCTCCTCCAGTCCAGATTTGAATCCGTTAAATTACAAGATATGGCAATACTTGGAGGAAAAGGCGTGCTCAAAGCCACATCTCAATTTGGAATCACTCAAGACATCCTTGATTAAGGCAGCCGCCGATATTGACATGGACCTCTTTCGTGCTGCGATAGACGACTGGCCGCGCAGATTGAAGGTCTGTATTCAAAATCACGGAGGTCATTTTGAATAAACTTTAGTGTCATAAGAATCTATGTTGTGTTAAGTTCATTTTGGTATGTAAACGGTTACATAATGAATCATCTTGTTTCAATTATTTTATATTAAACATGTGACAGAATTTATGACCTGACTAGGTAATTATATAGATGTAAAACCAGTGAAAGAAAGAAAAGAAAAAGAAAAAAATATTTCCAGGTCTAGTTACGCCACAGAGCGTTTCAAAAATACCCTGTATATATACCTAATATATACAGGGTATTTTTGAAACGCTCCCGAAAATAAAGACAGATGATAGTAGATACTACACCTTAGCACATGGGTCACAAATAAATTTGATCCCGACGGAAAAAAAATCATCTTTTCACAACGTTTTATTAACTTTATTCACGCTCCATCATGTTAGTACATCTAAATGAAACGATAATTTCATAAAAAAATCATGAAAATACTTAAACAGAAAACCAGCAGTGAAACTTAAAAATTACATCAGCTGATAATAGGGTCAATATCCTCGCGGGCGCCGAACGCTTATATGTCCCGTTACGTAAAAACGCTGGCCTTGAACCTAGGCACTGAGCGATTTATCGAAGTTTCATTTTTTAGTTTAATTTTTCATTTCTTATACAAAATCAAAGATAACGATGAAATAGTGTTTATAATTGTGTGAGTACTGAGTACCCAATTAGGTACGTTTATTAATTTCATCAATCAGAAAGGAGAGTAAAATTCCCTGAGTATTATCGCCCGTATCACGGTCTCTAGAGGGGGGTGATGTGGAGGCATATCGAACCTGGAACTTCAAAGCGCGGCAGCGAGTGAGCGTACCGCTACTCGTCAAACATATGGCACGACTGTATCTAGGTCAAACGGCCACGCCTCAATCGACTTGCGCGTGAGCGGGTTCCCCCCGCCAGTCCGCAACTGCTACCGACGTAGAACGCATGCACTCACATGCCCGGACATGCACTCTTGCGCTTGTCCGGGCTATCGTATTCATTAATATAATTATTGTAGTCGCGTGGTACATATCGAGTTGTGTATAAGTTCTATTGTTTGTGTTAAATTGTCTTTCCTTTGTTTTCACTGTGTACATTATCCGCCTTCTTAAATGTTCTGTGTACTTGTAGACAATAAACGTTTTGTACGTTATATGTGGTGACTTTTATTGACACTCTAAACACCCATACAACCATAACTTTTAAATTCCATATGAAAATTAGTCGTAGGGATAAAACTTATAAATAATAAACGTTTGACGATGTCCTAACATACATAACGATTTAACGGTGTGTGGAAGGTTCTCCAGTGCGTCAAGGACTTTACATTGTGCGCATTTGTTTTAGCGTATTTGATTAATAATTTTAGTTTTTAAGACAGTTCCGTGTTGACTATCAAAAGAGACAGTTGAATTGTGTTGTTTATTAAATGATTTTTGTTATTACTTGCTATTTATTACTTAATGATATTACCCTTGTTGTAACGTTTTAAGTTTCTTGTTTTGTTTTTATAATGCCTAACGCGTACGTTTACAGAAGCTCGCAGGAATGCTTCGCATGCATTGCGAATTTACCGAGAGAAATTCCCGACCGCTCGACATCCAGCTGACTGATAACAGCAGCATTTCAGCGAGTGTTGGAAAATCGGCCCATTGCTCTGGTAGCGGCAGGAGGTGGAAGTCAAGTGGCTGTTCACTCGGAGGAGCGCATTTTAGATGTCGTTCGCTGGAATCCGAACCTAGGTACACGAAATATCGCTAAATTGTTAAGGCGTCGGGATGGAACAAGTGTGTCATACTGTACAGTTCACAAAGTATTAAAGTGTAACCGAATGCGCATAAACAAAGTGTACAAAGTGCAAGCTTTAGTTCCCAGCGATCACAACCGCCGGCGAGTTTTCTGCCGTTGGTTATTAGACCAGCAACAACGTGTGCCTCGTTTCATTGAGCACGTCACCATGGAGGATTTAGAGCGGTAAGCTTTTTCATACCTAATTTTTTAAGTAACTTAGTACTGAACTGATCTGAATAGGTACATAACTGAATACATCGAATAATAAACATATATATAGAATTTAAGTAATTTTTTCATTAGCGGGGAATCGAACCAGTTATTTGAGTTATTTTACCTGTGAATTCGAATTAGTGGTTACGTGGAGACAAGCACAGTGGCAAAATAGTAGGTTAAGTAGATAAGTTCGATATTTAGACAAGTGTTGTAAATTATTAGGTATATTGATATGGCCCATTAGGCTAGTGGGTGCGCGGCCTACAGCTGGTGGCACTATTCGGGCCGCGCAAATTCTGCGTTCGCGCGTACATTGACCCTTAATCAGCTGATTGTAATTCAGTAATTCCACTGCTGGTTTTATGTTTAAGTATTTTCATGATTTTTTTTATGAAATTATCGTTTCATTTAGATGTACTAACATTATAGAGCGTGAATAAAATTAATAAAATGTTGTGAAAAGATGATTTCTTTTCGTCGGGATCAAATTTATTTGTGACCCATGTGCAAAGGTGTAGTATCTACTATCATCTGTCTTTGTTTTCGGGAGCGTTTCAAAAATACCCTTATAGTATTATTTGCTGATGATACTTCCTTGATTTTTAAACTTAAACGTCAATCATTTAAATGTGACGAAGTGCATAATGCTATATCAAAATTAGTGCATTGCTTTAACGTTAATAATTTACATTTAAAGGGAGATATAAATTTACAACAACGAATGTTAAAATCTGAATACCAATGTGTTTTTAAATGGGGAGGAACTGAGCCCTGTTGTATCCACTATTTTTCTTGGCATCACTCTCAACGCAAAGCTTCAGTGGGGCCCCCATATATCCAAATTAGCAAGGAGACTAAGTTCTGCAGCCTATGCTGTAAAAAAGATTAGAGTTCTCACTAGTGTCGAGACAGCTAGATTAGTTTATTTCAGTTATTTCCATAGCATAATGTCTTATGGGATTTTGCTATAGGGAAATGCGGCTGATTCAGAAACTATTTTTGTTTTACAGAAGAGGGCCATTAGAGCTATTTACAATATAAAAATGAGAGTCACTTAGAGATAAATTTAAAGAAATACATATATTAAGTTTGGCCTCTCAGTATATTTACGAAAATTTAATGTATATTCACAAAAACAAAGGTAGATTTAGTAAAAAAAAGTGAAATACATTCTGTAAACACTAGGAAAAAACACTAGTGATACCAGTTTCTCGACTCCTCAGAGTCGAGTAATTCATTCTTGGGGCAATGTATGCGTATACATTACAACAGGGTCCCGGAAAGTGTATAGGCTCTCTCTATTATTAAGTTTAAATGTTTTGTTAAGTTGAAACTGTATAAAAAGGGTTATTATAGTGTGAGGAATTGAAATGTAAAGCTACAGGAAAAGGCTTTAATACCACTTCTGGTGTAAGAAACTGTTCCACTTCTGATGTTAGAAATTATTCTCAAAAGTATTTAAATAAAAGAACACCACTCGATAACAAACCCTGCTCACTATCAGGAACCCAATTACATGAAAACACCAAAGTATGCAAAGCAACAGCTACACCACTCCTCTCGATGTAACACAGGGCAGCCTCTCAGCAACACGATCTTCCTCGCTCACACTAGAAGAACTACTACACGAATAGAACCACATCACTTGTCTTATTTGGGCAGAATCTCAGTGTAAAAGTAATGTTTATTTAAATTTAGCCCAACGGGCATATTAACGATATGAGACTCGTAGAATTACCAACTGTTCCTCTTAGTCGGCTGCGTGATACTTTATACTGCTAAAATAAGTGGGAGATTACCATTCTACCTTCATTTGTTCATATTTTCTTTTATTTTACCCTAATTCCCTACACGGCCTCTCCTGACAGGAATCCATCCTCGGGCTCTCTTTAACTTTAAATATCAGTCCCCATTAACAGCATGGAGGATGCAGGCATAGCGTCAGTCACAGTCGACGCGCTTGGCAACAGCTCTACGTTAGCACAACGTGTCATAGTAAGTCATAAGCCCTTCGTTCGCATAACTGAATACAAGTGGTAAAATTAAAAACTTTGTTAAAAGTCAACTATTAATAAATACGCATTATTAAGAGTAACTAAAAAAAACTGCTGGCCTGGTCTTCATCAAATTTATATGTGACCATATGGACCACCAGCTTAGAACCATGAAAATCGGTCACCTATATAAAAGTTCTGAGGAACATACATAAAAAAACGCAGTTGAATTGAGAACCTCCTCCTTTTTGAAGTCGGTTAAAATAACTGATTAAGTTCATAGGCACTGCGTTTGCATAACTTAACAAAATGACTGATTAATGCTCGGTTTCTGAAGGTACTTTTATCGGCAGTCTATCTATTCGTTAGCGCTATTGGTTCGATAACTTGTGGAAGTGAGTTTCCGAACATCGCAATGTAAGATAAACTCCGTTTAAGCTAAATTTAATTTAACTGGCCAATATGTGTCGTTTATCGGTTCTATAACTTTATTTGACGTTTAATTTCAAGCAAACTACATCAACTTTTAGGTTATAACGTGTTATTATTAAAATAAATTGCCAGTGGCCGCTAAATACTAAAATATTAAAGGGATAAAATAATTATTAATACAAGTGCAGTCTTCTCTCTTTCAGAAAAATGTTTACTACGTTTTCCACATTCCGTAATGTTTTGGATAATGCAAAAACGATAGTAAATACCACTAAACTTAAAATAAGAATGTTATGAAAAATAAAACCACATTCGTATAAAAGCAATGAGTTTGATGTTTTCTTTTTTAACAATTTGACAATACAATGATGTCAATCACATGCACGATGCGACATTAGCATAGGTAACTTAACAAAATAATAACTCATTAAGTGATAGGTACGAGGTAAGCATAACAACAAAATAATAACTGATTAAGTCATAGGCACGACGTTAGCATAACTTAACATCTACTTAAGTCATAGGCACGACGTTAGCATAACTTAACATCTACTTAAGTCATAGGCACGACCTTAGCATAACTTAAGCTAGACGCGACAGAGGCACAACGGTAGCTTGTCCGCCTTCTACTTTTGAGAAAGAGGCACAACGTTAGCGTATCTCAATTGAAAGAAAATGAAAGAGTAATTTCAGAAAGAAAGCACTACGTTACCTATTTCTGATACATGTGTAACGACTGACTCTCAAAGAAAGCATGGGGCAAGCACACCTAGTGTGTATGCTAAAGTAACGATACTGGCTTAATTATTAATGTAACTTTCCCGTCTCGGCCCTTTCTGACCACGAATTTTCAAATCTTTACCAATCGTTATCCATCAGCAGACAATGAGTGAGCTCCTGAATACATTTCGTACAGACTAAACTTTTACAGAATTGAAATGATCGTCCAAATCAGATTTTAGAATACGTTTCCTACTAGAGTTTAACGCATGTCTTAGATAAAACATTTTTTTCTGAGGAACACTGTGCACATGGCACAGATCGTATCACAGATACACTGAAGACGCAGGACTCTGCGTCCTGCGTCTACCAGCTAAACGCGCTCAAGCGAACGGTTCCGGTGTGTTCAGCACTCGCGCAACACTCGCGGCAGCGAGCTGTCTCGGCGCACTCGCACCAGGGAGCTGTCTCGGCGCACTTGCACCAGGGAGCTGTCTCGGCGCACTCGCACCAGGGAGCTGTCTCGGCGCACTCGCACCAGGGAGCTGTCTCGGCGCACTCGCACCAGGGAGCTGTCTCGGCGCCCTCGCACCAGGGAGCTGTCTCGGCGCACGCACACCAGGGAGCTGTCTCGGCGCACTTGCACCAGGGAGCTGTCTCGGCGCACTCGCACCAGGGAGCTGTCTAGGCGCACTCGCACCAGGGAGCTGTCTCGGCGCACTCGCACCAGGGAGCTGTCTCGGCGCACTCGCACCAGGGAGCTGTCTAGGCGCACTCGCAGCAGCGAGCTGTCTCGGTGCACGCACATCAGGGAGCTGTCTCGGCGCACTCGCACCAGGGAGCTGTTTCGGCGCACTCGCACCAGGGAGCTGTCTTGGCGCACTCGCACTAGGGAGCTGTCTCGGCGCACTCGCACCAGGGAGCTGTCTCGGCGCACTCGCACCAGGGAGCTGTCTCGGCGCATGCGCACCAGGGAGCTGTCTCGGCGCACTTGCACCAGGGAGCTGTCTCGGCGCACTTGCACCAGCGAGCTGTCTAGGCGCACTCGCACCAGGGAGTTGTCTCGGCGCACTCGCACCAGGGAGCTGTCTCGGCGCAATCGCACCAGGGAGCAGTCTTGGCGCACTCGCACCAGCGAGCTATCTGGGCTCACGCGCACCAGCGAGCTGTCTCGGCGCACTCACACCAGCGAGCTATCTGGGCGCACTCGCACCAGCGAGCTGTCTCGGCGCACTCACACCAGGGAGCTGTCTCGGCGCACTCGCACCAGCGAGCTGTCTCGGCGTACTCGCACCAGGGAGCTGTCTCGGCGCACTCGCACCAGGGAGCTGTCTCGGCGCACTCGCACCAGGGAGCTGTCTCGGCGCACTCGCACCAGGGAGCTGTCTCGGCGCACTCGCACCAGGGAGCTGTCTCGGCGCACTTGCACCAGGGAGCTGTCTCGGCGCCCTCGCACCAGGGAGCTGTCTCGGCGCACGCACACCAGGGAGCTGTCTCGGCGCACTTGCACCAGGGAGCTGTCTCGGCGCACTCGCACAAGGGAGCTGTCTAGGCGCACTCGCAGCAGCGAGCTGTCTCGGCGCACTCGCACCAGGGAGCTGTCTCGGCGCACTCGCACCAGGGAGCTGTCTAGGCGCACTCGCAGCAGCGAGCTGTCTCGGCGCACTCGCACCAGGGAGCTGTCTCGGCGCACTCGCACCAGGGAGCTGTCTCGGCGCCCTCGCACCAGGGAGCTGTCTCGGCGCACGCACACCAGGGAGCTGTCTCGGCGCACGCACACCAGGGAGCTGTCTCGGCGCACTCGCACCAGGGAGCTGTCTAGGCGCACTCGCAGCAGCGAGCTGTCTCGGCGCACTCGCACCAGGGAGCTGTCTCGGCGCACTCGCACCAGGGAGCTGTCTTGGCGCACTCGCACCAGGGAGCTGTCTCGGCGCACTCGCACCAGGGAGCTGTCTCGGCGCATGCGCACCAGGGAGCTGTCTCGGCGTACTTGCACCAGGGAGCTGTCTCGGCGCACTTGCACCAGCGAGCTGTCTAGGCGCACTCGCACCAGGGAGCTGTCTCGGCGCACTCGCACCAGGGAGCTGTCTCGGCGCAATCGCACCAGGGAGCTGTTTTGGCGCACTCGCACCAGCGAGCTGTCTGGGCGCACGCGCACCAGCGAGCTGTCTCGGCGCACTCACACCAGCGAGCTGTCTGGGCGCACTAGCACCAGCGAGCTGTCTCGGCGCACTCACACCAGGGAGCTGTCTCGGCGCACTCGCACCAGCGAGCTGTCTCGGCGTACTCGCACCAGGGAGCTGTCTCGGCGCACTCGCACCAGGGAGCTGTCTCGGCGAACTCGCACCAGGGCGCTGTCTCGGCACACTCGCACCAGCGAGCTGTCTCGGCGCACTCGCACCAGGGAGCTGTCTCGGCGCACTCGCACCAGCGAGCTGTCTCGGCGCACTCGTACTAGCGAGCTGTCTCGGCGCACTCGCACCAGCGAGCTGTCTGGGCGCACTCGCACCAGCGAGCTGTCTTGGCGCACTCGCACCAGGGAGCTGTCTCGGCGCACTCGCAACAGGGAGCTGTCTCGGCGCACGCGCACCAGGGAGCTGTCTCGGCGCACTCGCACCAGGGAGCTGTCTAGGCGCACTCGCAGCAGCGAGCTGTCTCGGCGCACTCGCACCAGGGAGCTGTCTCGGCGCACTCGCACCAGGGAGCTGTCTAGGCGCACTCGCAGCAGCGAGCTGTCTCGGCGCACTTGCACCAGGGAGCTGTCTCGGCGCACT
The DNA here is from genome assembly GCA_033319125.1 of Parnassius glacialis. Lineage (NCBI taxonomy): Eukaryota > Metazoa > Arthropoda > Insecta > Lepidoptera > Papilionidae > Parnassius > Parnassius glacialis. Next base: position 41,579,670 of record JAVANC010000009.1, on the reverse strand, counting down.
CGCACCAGGGAGCTGTCTCGGCGCACTCGCACCAGCGAGCTGTCTCGGCGCACTCGCACCAGGGAGCTGTCTCGGCGCACTCGCACCAGGGAGCTGTCTCGGCGCACTCGTACTAGCGAGCTGTCTCGGCGCACTCGCACCAGCGAGCTGTCTGGGCGCACTCGCACCAGGGAGCTGTCTCGGTGCACTCGTACTAGCGAGCTGTCTCGGCGCACTCGCACCAGCGAGCTGTCTGGGCGCACTCGCACCAGGGAGCTGTCTCGGCGCACTCGCACCAGCAAGCTGTCTGGGCGCACTCGCACCAGCGAGCTGTCTCGGCGCACTCACACCAGGGAGCTGTCTGGGCGCACTCGCACCAGCGAGCTGTCTCGGCGCACTCGCACCAGGGAGCTGTCTCGGCGCACTCGCACCAGGGAGCTGTCTCGGCGCACTCGCACCAGCGAGCTGTCTGGGCGCACTCGCACCAGCGAGCTGTCTCGGCGCACTCACACCAGGGAGCTGTCTCGGCGCACTAGCACCAACGAGCTGTCTCGGCGCACTCGCACTAGCAAGCTGTCTCGGCGCACCAGCGCCAATAAGCTGCTGCGCTGCATCAGTGCTAGCAGGCTGCTGTCCTGCATCAGCGCCGGCAGGCCGCTGCACTGCATCAGCGCCAGCAAGCCGCTGCGCTGCATCAGCGCCAGCAAGCCGCCGTGCTACACTCGCACCAACGAGCTGTCCAAACTTCAACATCGTAGGCATAGGCACCAAGTTTGCATACCTCACAGTGACTGTTAACATAAGCACAAAGTTAGCGTTAACTAGTACCTGAAACATGTTTCATATTGGATTTTACTCAAGGTAGTTATAATGTAAAATTTGAAGTACACAACAGTAAAAGCAAAGGACATTGAAACAACTACGTCAGATAAGCATGTAATCAAGTATATCCAACACAGGTCTCGCAAAAATAGGTATTCAAAATAATCTAAGATTGAAACAGCTGTAAAAAGTTTTAGATGTATGAAACAAATAAATAATCTGCGTTGCAAAATTAAAAATTAAAACAAATGAAGGCAAATGTATCGCGAAGCATAGAATTCGAGGCTTCGAAAGTTCATCACATATTCTCTTAAGAAACTGCAACTGTGTGACATGGTACTCACAAACCATTGCACACATTGCAAAAACGGCGGCAGTGGAGAGTGATTCTACCACATATTCCAAAAGGAAGGAGGCAACTGCTCAAGATCTACACATTAAAAAAGGCAACTAAATGCAGAGACGTTGGCCACTACACACATTGCAAATATAAAGAGCAACTTTATGAACATATCACACATCAAATTTTAATAGTCATTTAACCGCCTCTGCCCGATAAATATCCGCGTGGCATGGCTCACCACTCGCAACGAAAACTGAGCAAGCGTCAGACGTCCATTTGCCATGCCAAAGCATCATGTGGTCGGCAGAAGCCCGAGCCGTACCGCCGCAAGATCCACCAAGACATAGCAGGTAGCAGCGGCGTAGCCTCAATCATACCAAGGCCACGGCCACGCCAATGTTCAAATGGCCGTCGACTATTTGGAGTAAACTGTAACACTTATCGACACATTAGAATACATCCAGGCTATTTATTTTTTCAATTCATAGCACGTTAAAGTTAATCCTTTGTTTGATATATCGCTTAAACATTTCGAACTTTAAAATGTATGGGCTACATTATTTCGTGGGCTACGTATTTTCATATCATTTCATAAAAAATCAAAACTAGACATTCATCAATTACAACAAAACTCGAACAAGTTAAGTTTTCACTGGATGCAAACTAAAACTCATTTAGTAACAACTATTTTCAATATTTCTTTCAACATTTGTTAACATAATATTTGAGTACCTACATTAAGAAACAATGAAAGTCCTCGCGGGTACTTTTAATATAAATCGAACAAAAAGATTTAACTTTTAGCTTAAAACATTTCCCTTTATACAATGTCAATGTCGAAAATAGGACAGCAAATTTTATTACGACATTTAACATAAAAACAAATGCATCAACGCAAGGCGCATTATAGTCTTTCACGAATGTAATACCCTCCCACTAGTCAAAGATTATATGTGGACGGTAACATGGATACATGTCGCACTTCTGATGTTAGAAATTGAAATGTAAAGCTACAGGAAAAGGCTTTAATACCACTTCTGGTGTAAAAAACTGTTCCACTTCTGATGTTAGAAATTATTCTCAAAAGTATTTAAATAAAAGAACACCACTCGATAACAAATCCTGCTCACTATCAGGACCCCAATTACATGAAAACACCAAAGTATGCAAAGCAACAGCTACACCACTCCTCTCGATGTAACACAGGGCAGCCTCTCAGCAACACAATCTTCCTCGCTCACACTAGAAGAACTACTACACGAATAGAACCACATCACTTGTCTTATTTGGGCAGAATCTCAGTGTTAAAGTAATGTTTTAGCCCAACGGGCATATTAACGATGTGAGACTCGTAGAATTACCAACTGTTCCTCTAAGTCGGCTGCGTGATACTTTATACTGCTAAAATAAGTGGGAGATTACCATTCTACCTTCATTTGTTCATATTTTCTTTTATTTTTAACCTCATTCCCTACAATAGTATAAATGAATACATGGTTGATAATAACCCCTGGGAATGAGGTGGTCGCTTCCAAGCAGTTTCAAAAATAAATTTTGTAAATAGTTTGTAATCATTTTGTATTGTAAAATTTATTTTAAAAAAGTCCCGCTGGGTATCTTGCTGGTTCTTCCCAGGACAGAGGTTTTTTTCGAACTAGTGGTAAAGAAAAAAAATAACTTTCAATAAGAATTACTCAGGTATTATTTTGAATAAAAAAATATTCTATTCTATTCCATTCTATTATATAATGTCAAGAAAGGTTTGGTAGATGCAGCTACTGAAGTATGTGGTGTAAGTAGGAGAAGAATGAAAAGAAAAATAACACGTTATGGTGAGATGATGAGGTACGGATGGCAGTTGAAGCAAAGAAGAAAGCATGGCTAGATTTACTAGCAACCAAGGCAAGTAATTCTAGCGGTATGAATGATGATATTGAAAGGAAAAAGGCAGTCTTTAGACGTCTAAATAAAAGAAAAAAGAAGTAGTTGAAAGGAAAAAGCAAGAAAGAACAGATTGGAATGATAGAAGAATATCGGATAACTTCCAGGTAAACATTAAAATGTTCTGGAAACTCATAAGAACTGCCAGGGGAAAAGCCTAGAATGAATGCTATACGAGACCAGAATGACTGTATTCTGAATCACGAAGTTTTGAGTTTAATGAGATAGAAGGAATACTTTGAAAGCGTGTTTATGAGTGATGAGACTTTGAATTAAATGAAATAGAAATTCCGAAAGAAGAGGAAACAGATAGAGACGTAAGTATAGATGAAATAATGAAATCAATGAAAAGTATGAAAGCAGGTAAGGCAGCCAGCAGCAGGGCTGGAGAAGGAGTGGTGGCAGACCTGCTGTACATCTTGTTTAATTTATGTTGGGAACTTAAGCGGGTATCGGGAGACTGGTGCAAAGCGGTAATAGTCCTAATATATGTAGAATAGGATCACAGCAGGACTCTAAAAACTACCGTGGTATCAGCCTTATTAGTATTGTGGGAAAACTGTATGCTATGGTACTAATTGAAGGACTTATGAAAGAAACTGATGGAAAAATTTGGGATGTGCAAGCGGGATTTAGAAAAGGAATGGGATGTACGGATCAGGTCTTATCGATGCGCATGTTCGCGGAGAAGTTTTTGGCCAAAAACCAAAAAGTGTTTTGTGCGTTCGTGGACTTGGAAAAGGCTTATGACAGAGTGGACAGGGATGTGTTATGGCAAACACTGAACTCATTTAGGTTGAGCGCTGAGTTGATACAGACATTAAAGTCTCTGTATAGGGACTCTAGTACTTGTGTCAGTATCAACGGGGCCTACTCGGACTGGTTTGGCATCCATAAAGGTGTCAGACAGGGCTGTGTAGTTACCCGTGGCTGTTCAACCTATTTATGGACAGTTGTTTGGAAAATTTTAAAGTATAAGAAAGCGGGTTAAGAATGGATGAGTTAACCGTCAAATGCCTTTTGTACGCCGATGCGTCGTCGGCGGCCGAGTTGCAAATTATGGTTACATTAATGAACAGGACATTAAAAGAAAAGGGAATGAAAGTGAACGCAAATAAGACGAAAGTTATGGTTTTTGAAAGAGAAGAAAGTAAAACGATATGTGCAATAAGAATAGAAGGGGAGTTGGTCGAGCAAGTAGATGAGTTTGTGTACTTGGGATGTGTATTTAGCAGGGATGGTAGATATGATAAGGATGTAGAACGACGATTGAACGCAGGAAATAGAGTGAATGGGGCTCTACATCCTATTGTGAGAAGTCAGAATGTGTCCAAAAAGGCATGTATGGCAATTCACAATGCTGTGTTAGTCCTAACTTTAATGTATGGTAGTGAAAGTTGGGTGTGGCAGAAGAAGCACGAGAGTAGAATAACTGCTGTAGAAATGCGGTTATTAAGGAGTATGTTAGGGATGAATTTGAATGACAGAGTGAGAAATTGTGTGATAAAAGAAGAATGAGGTTTGCAAGATGATGTTGTGACCAGGATTAAGAAAGGAATGCTTCGGTGGTTTGGTCATGTAGAACGAATGAATGAGAAAAGAGTGACAAAGCAAATTTATGTTGCAGAAGTGAACGGAAAGGTCAGGAAGGGACGCCCTAGGCGAAAGTTTATCGACCAAATTAACGATATATTGAAAATGGGCCAAATCAAGTGTACCCTTAACCGACGAGCGTGTATGCATAGGTATATGGATGTGGAGGAAGCGAGAGAGGTGTGTCAGGATCGTGCCAAATGGAAGTCCATAGTCTCTGCCTACCCCTCTGGGTAACAGGCGTGAGTGTTTATATATATGAATAGCAAATAACCTATATCAATAGGAATGCCTCGTTACCAATAAAATGGGTGTCCGGGTCCGGCTACACTCAACATACGAAATACAGCAGCACTACGCTGCTAAATCACATAGTTATTTAAGTCTGAGAAATTAAAAATGTTTTCACATGAGAAGACCGCAAACATATATCGCGGTTGCGTGGCGGTGTCCTTTCTGCTTCAAAGACTATTTAGAATTAAGAAGCCGATGCCCAGCCGTGAGATTGGGACTATAGGCTTTATATAAAGAGTAAAAAAGACACTAGTCTTTTTAAACTTAAAGTGAACAAATATTACTATCTAATTTTGCTAAAGCTTTCATTCCGTGTTTTATTATAAAATATAAACCACTGTCAGTGTCCGGGAAACATCTGGGACAGGTCGACACTCGAGACGCATCTTAAAGTAGAGCTGAATGTTTGATCTGCTGGCACGTACTGTTGTACAAATGCAGTTCTGTTGACCTTTCCTTACTGTCAGAAAATGATATTATAAAGTAATTTAGCAAACACATTATTTCGTATAGTAGGTACTATATTATTTTTCATTTGGCATGATCCTGACACAACTCTCTCGCCTCCTTTACATCAATATACTTATGCATACATGCTTGTTGACTGAGCGTACTCTTAAATCCAATCTTAAAGCCCATCATCAATGTTTTTTTTAAACAATAAGGGTGACAAGCGAGCACAGAGTCCATCTGATGGTAAGTGGATACTGTGGCCCATAGACATAACATCTATCCTCGATTAAGAATCAAAAGGCGGATGCGTTGTCACCCCTAAGGTACGATTAAATACGATTAAATGCCTCGTTTGTAGTAAAAAGGGTCTTCAGTTCTCTACACTCACCATAGGAAATACAGCAGCATTAAACTGCTATTTCACCTCGGTATTCTGGAAGAGCGCGGTCCCTCCCCGGTCAAGCCGTATCATTCGTACAGCCATATTACAGCCACGGCGGGGCTCTTCCACGTATAAAATAAAAATAAAATATATTGGCGATATTACATTATGTAATTTTAAAGATATATTCGGACACATATAAAGACACTCATATGATCAACAACTTTGTTTTGTGCTATTAATTAGATGTAGTTTATTAAATGTATTCATAGGAAAAAATACAACACAAACAAATTAAAAATAACAGTCGTTTTAATAAAATATTTCAATTGTTTCACTCTTAAATTCAGTCAGACTATACTTTATGTGATGAATATATTTATAGTCGCAGTATTAGTAGTAGAATATATTTAGGTCTGTAATATTGAAATAACTGCCTTCTATTAAGACACAAATATACATTTTTTTAAATTTTAGTCTGTCTGTCTGATCAGGCCAAGTTTTGGAATGGCTGAACCAATTGTGATGAAACTTTACGAAGAAATAGCGAGTAGTAGTAGAGGGAACTGCTGGGAAAAAGGGAGTATTTTATTATCCTAAATGTTAATAACGCCACACTAATAGATCCTAACCAGGCGAAGCCGGGACGAGTCGCTAGTATATGATATTTTAACTGTAATCTGACGACTGATATGAGTAACATCATTTTTTTTATCCTTCAGTACACAAGTCAGCATATAACTACTGTTCTAAATCTAAACCGTTTTCTTTCATTAAAATATAACATTCTCTGAATAGTACAACCCTCGGTCTGGAGCCCTTTGAATAAAAATTGTATTCAAGGCAGAATGTATTGAAAATATACAAATACTTCATAATTTACGCGCTGCCATTTATTTGTAGAAACATTTTTGAATAATGAAATATCGTAACATATACAAATATAACATTTAACAGGCGCGTTGTCGTGCAGAAGAAGGATTCCTTTGGTCAATTTTCCCCTTCTTTTCTCCTTTATGGCTTCCTTCAATTGTTATAGGATTCAAGCGTAGTAACTTCCGGTTATTGAGACACCTTTATATTTATATACCTTTATATGTATATATATATATATATATATATATATATATACTTTATATTTATAATTAATCAATAGGATTCCTTCTGAGTCCTAAAAGACTGTCGTCAAGATTTTCCCAGCCGATTGTGCCACCTTAAATTTCTTGTGCGGTGGTGTGCCTTTTTTGTGCCACTGCATAGAGTCCTGTTTGGACTGACGTTCATAATGTTAAGCCCAAGTTTCATCACCGGTAACAATTCGAGCTATTACTCCATCTTTGTCTACCATACAGAGGTCCAAAAATGCACTAGAACACTTCACGCGCTGTTGCTTTTGAGGCGGCGGGTGTATTCTAGGCACCCATCTTGCGCTGACTTTAGTCATGCCAAGATACTCCAACCATTTCTGCGAGCTGTTTTTTCTTTAGGCTGGCATCTTCTAATATTCATTTTTCGACTTTTTGAATAATTACCGAAGTGGTCACCTCGATTGGCCTTCGTAGCCGTGGGTCGTCTTCAAGTGACTCTCTGCCTTGTTTAAAAAAGGTATGCTATTTGTAAACCATAGCTTTAATTGTACAAGAGTCTCCGTAAACGGATGACATCTCTTCCAGTATAGTCTGAACTGTTTTTCCACGCTTGGTAAGGAACTTTATAACGGCACGGAACTCGATTTTCTCAATTTCACAATTTATTTCCGATTGATTTGTTTGGTTGACGATAACTCAAAGACTAATGATCTAATTTAATTTGACGGCTCCGTGGCGCAGTGGCTTAGCAATGAGTTGTTACGCTGGGGGCCGCGGGTTCGAATCCCGCACGGAACAAGTGTTTGTATGGCCTACAAATAATTGTTGCGGGTCTGGATGTTTGTCCTTGTGCAATTTATGTTTGTAAACTGCCTCCAGGACACAGGAGAAAATCCTAGTGTGGGGGTAACGTTTAAAAAAATACAATAAAACTCGAAATTTATACTAATAATGAGTTCATCAATTAGCATGTACTTCAGCGACGTCCCCACTTATTACCTACCTACCCATTCCGCGAACTTAAGAGGATTGTGAAGTGCCGATACGCAACGCGAGTAGGTATTTTCAAAAATGCTATCTGTTTCATAACGCACGGTCTGCCTCTCGCCGGGCTCGGAGCGTGAACAACACAAATACAACATATTACACTAATTCTTACGCACACTACAATACCAGCAGGAGGAGCGTTCATTCATTCATAGCCTATATTTGCGTACGTTTACGACAAGTTACATAATGTAACGCACCCTCGTAGATGTAGACGTATATGGGCCACATACATCCACTTAACAGCAGATGGGCTGTGTGCTCGCTTGTCACCCTTATTCTATAAAAAAAAAGATTTTATGTAAATAATATCACTTCACCGTGTATTGGCGGTGTAGGAATATCCTCTACCTCATATCGTTCTGTGAGTGTCGTAAGAGGCGACAGAAGGACAGTCAAACAGTGTTCGTGGCTATACACGCGGCAGCTTTTGCTGTTGCACGGATGGGCCGGCTCGAACCGGGGTGGTACCACGACCTCACAGAAAACCAACCTGAAGTAGAGGTTTAACTCTGCGTTTCGCTTAGTGAGTGCAGGTTGCCGGAGGCCGTTTTTACTGGAAATGAGGCATTCCATCTTAGTCCTCACGGGTGACAACGCATCTACATTTTGATTTGTAATAGAGGATAGATGTAGATGTCTAGGGGCCGCAGCAACCACTTACCATCAGGTGGACTGTGTGCTCGTTTGTAACCCTTATCCTATAAAAAAAGGAAACTATCACAAAAACAGCTGATGCGTAGCACCAGCAGCATCTTCCTGATAACAACTCAAAATAATAATAAACTGCGGTTGCCAACCCGCCTGACAATCGTGGCGACTTACGAGGCAATCTATGGGGGATGCAGTGGATACTTATGGGCTGTATGGATTGAAAAGTAAAAGCTGTGGTAACTCTAAAGATATATTTTTAAATTGCAGTCCACCTGATGTTAAATTAGTGTTAAATAGTAGCTCAATGCTGCTGTTTTTCGTATGGTGAGTGTAGATAATCGGATACCCTTTTCAATGGATAGGGTATATTCCATCTCAGTTCTCAGGGGTGACAACGCATCCGCATTTTGATTCTTAATTGAGGATAGATGTAGATGTCTATAGACATCAGCATCCACTTACTGTCGGGTGGACTGTATGATCGTTTGTCAACATTATTCTATAAATAAAACAAAGAAGACCATCCAGATGCGTTGTCACTTTTGAGGGCTAAGATTAAATGCCTCATAGTATGTAATTATACTGGTTCTATACCATTCAGAGTAGAATTCCGCAGTGCACACACTCCTACTAGGCGACAGAAATAACTTAGATGGTAGTCACACGGACTCCTAGGTTAAGAAATTCTAGCCCTCTTATCTTATTACCTACAAAGCCCACAGTTTTCAAAGCTTAAGAATTTGAGTGATTCCTATTTTTTTTTATAGGACAAGGTGACAAACAAGCACACAGTACACCTGATGGTAAGTGGTTGCTCTGGCCCATAGACATCTACATCTATCCTCGTTTGCGAATCAAAATATAGATGCGATGTCAGCTATGAGGACCAAGATGGAATGCCTCTTTTCCAGTAAAAATACTCTCCGGTTCTCTGCACTCACCATACGAAACACTATTAGCATCTATGAAGTTCTTTATCGCACAATTTTAGGTGCTTTTTATCGCAAGCTCGTCTGTGAAGGAAATCTCTGAGAAAATCTGAATACCAGAAAAAATCCTATATTCAAAGATGTTTTATAGGTCCATATACCGTGTTGCTAACACACCGCGTGACGCGCATATCTTACGTACCATGGCTGCATTAATGTGCGTGACTTCGGTAATAATAGTGCGAATCGATTACCTAAAAAATGTGGGAGATTTTATATTTCATGCATATTGACGTATCTATTGATATTACAAGTATAAAATGTGTGTGCGAGGCGTGTGCATTTGTGTGCGTGTGTGTATGGGGATATGGTTGGTTATGTGTGTTTTATGTAGGTACAATCATCGCAATAAAATATTGATGATATGTAATAAAAACCTATAATTAATGTAACAGCTAAAATAAATAAAAAAGCACAGTAGATATTTATTTCCGTAACATATATTTATAATCTATTATTATAAAATATACAGAGTACTACAGTTTAGTACTGTAGAACACAAAATATTGCCGCTTTTTACGAAGACATTAATTATTTTTCAATCCTAAGTAAAATGAGGAAAAAAGTAAGTCTGGTTAAGCGTAAACTTCGGCCAAGAAAAAAAAACAAAATGATGAATATTTTGTTCTGGATAAATTTTCCGAAAACGCAATTGGAGCGAGTTTTAAAAAGACACGACTCGCGTGTCATACGCCACACACACTTTCCGGTTGATCATGACATTAAAAAATGTTAAAAATACACACATTTACATAATTTCACAGCACAACCAGTCATTTTGCGAAATTAAAAACACCGGTGCGTGACGTATGTTCGCAGTGAACGGCGCTGGCGCAATGGCGGAACGATCGAACGAATACAGCAGTATTGGCGCCTTTGAAATGGAAGCGTTTTAGGCGCACGTACATGGTATCTGGACCTATAAAACGTCTTTGCCTGTATTGTAATCCTGTGTATTTCAAACATACAAGATGTCCGCACTCGCACTGGAGTAGCTTGGCGATTGTCTAGCATCGAATACTCTCACAGAGGTAATGAGGTCCAGTGGGCTAAATGCTGTGGCTCTTGTTATATTTTTCTTTAATTTCCATTTTCAGGTTTTAAGGACGCAATGACAGAACAGCCTTTGTCGTGCACTTTTAATTGACCTCAAATTTTATTTCATTGCTATTGTCTTACTATTGTGTCTGAAAATCGGGCAGTAAAAGTGTTAAGCCTTCCCTATTAATCTGGATTGTACTTTATATTGTTTAATTTAATTTAATTTTATTTATGCGATCATACAGCGTATTTCTCGTATTTAAAATACATAATAAATATATCACAGTAAGGCCAATAACATAGAGCAACGCGGACCACTGGCGGATCGGAGGGTAATAGTCATACGCCGGCGCGGCATTCCCCTCTGTCAAAGTAAATGTCCACTCGGAAAATGTGTGTGTAGAAAGGGTAATTGAGTATAGTACAGAGACTAATTTTGTAGTTAGGAATAATAATTAATTCGTTTACACGAATCAATTATCCAACGAGTCGAGGATAAACTAGTAACGAAATACGACAAGCGTACCGTTCCACGTCAGAGCCAAGACTGTCCTAACGGCGGCCGCGCCGTCCGTTTTATACAAGCAAAACGAGCGCCACTGCAGGTGCAATGGTGCATGTGTGCGGAACACGTGTAATTTACAAGAATTCTGTCTAACTGCACCGACGGCTACCGCGCCGCACGTGCAATGGTGCTGTTCCCGTCACGGCCATACTGACATGCGTGCGTCCTCGCACGCGCTCCATCACAATTTTAGTTATCTGTAGACAAAAAAACATCGTTCGACTATCCTGACATAACAGCGTCTGGTCCGGTCTATATTTACCCTTCAGACTTGGGTGACAATCAGTTTTGTTCCGGCAGTAAGCCCCACAAAACTTTAATCAACTTTATGCGAGATCGGAATGATTAGTCTGTAGCTTTTCTATTTTCTCTTTTTTTTTTTCAAGTACTGTTTTCGCTAGTCCGGAATCACTATTCCCTATAGCCATATCATTGGACCGGCACAAAGCCCTGCAATGATATTAAGAACTATTTTTTTTTCTTACTCTCTTTTTTTTCAAGTACTATTTGCTAGTCCGGAATCACTATTCCCTGTAGCTATATCATTGGACCGGCAAACGCCCTGCAATGATAGTAAGAACCACTTTTTTTTCTTACTCTCTTTTTTTTCAATTCAATATAGAACAGGTACAGACCAACCATACCGCAAACATGTACATGTCACAATCACACAAAAGTGTATCGTGAGGGACGTAGTGACATGATAACACCTAAGTATGTAAACCAACAGCAACACGACACATTCCAGTGCAGCACAGACCAGCCTTCCTGCAACTTCATGTTCCTTTCCTGCACAAGAATAATTACTTCGCTAGAGTGATGCAACGTCTCTAGTATTTTCTAGATGCACAGACACGGCTACCTCTGACTGTCGCACATCCTCGTGCGGTTGACAGTAAACAGCATACGGTCCATCAGTTATCACCACCTGCTAACAGATATTAACTCTTGTTAAATATTACAACGGTCAACCATCCCAGACTTCATTTAAGTCATGAACGCGCCGATATGGCTACCTTCAGGCAAACGCACTCCAGCTTTTCGTTCTGCTGAGTTCGTGCCACAATCGCGCCAGCGAGCCGTCGCGCCGTAGCCGTACTAGCTCTAGCGAATAGTTGCACTGTTTTGTAAAATTAAAAGAAATCGAGATAAATGTATTGCGAACCATGGAATTTCGAGCTTCCAAAATTCATCACATATTCTCTTAAGAAACGGCAATAGTATGACATTTGAAAACATTTCAAAAAATAACAGAAACTATGTGTAGAGGCAAATACCACAACATTTCAAAGGGAAGGAGGTAACTGCGCAAAATCTACGAAAGCCGAACTCAGACGTCACCATTTGTTCGGCGGCCGCTTAAATTGCACTGCCGTAAGATCAGCCGATAAGTTACCGTCTGTAGCGGTGTAGGCTCAATCTTACCAGCGCTCGGCCGTACCTGACCATGTTCGATTAGCCGTCACATCTCCCTCATTGATCATTGTTGTAGAGACTTCTACGAATCCCTCGACATCAAACCCCAATCTTGTCGACGACACAATATTCGGAGCAAACTGCAACACTGATCAACACATTAGAACACAAAAATGTCACTTATTATTTTCAATTCATAGCGTGTTAAAGTTAATCCTTTATTTTGGTACATCCCTTAAACGTTTTGAACTTCAAAATATAGCAAATGATAATCATGTTTCGCGTGAACTATCAAATTACAACATAACTTGAATAAGTTAATTAGAAAGCCTCCAACTTCTTTCGACATTTGTTAACATATTTAGGTACATTAAGAAATAATGAAAATACTTGCGGAGTACTTTTAATACAAATCGAACAAATAAAAAAAATTGGCTTAAATAATTTCACTTTATCTTTTCTCTACACTTTAATGATACGAAAATATCGTAAGTAGCATAGCAAATTTCATTACCGTATTTAACATAAAAACAGATTCATCAATGCGGAATGCATTACAGTCTTCCACAAATGTAATAATCCTCATACTATTCGAAGATTAAATGTGGGCAAAAATGGGGACTTTATCCTACTTCTGATGTAGAAAGGGTAATTGAGTATAGTACAGAGACTAATTTTGTAGTTAGGAATAATAATTAATTCGTTTACACGAATCAATTATCCAACGAGTCGAGGATGAACTAGTGACGAAATACGACAAGCGTACCGTTCCACGTCAGAGCCAAGACTGTCCTAACGGCGGCCGCGCCGTCCGTTTTATACAAGCAAAACGAGCGCCACTGCAGGTGCAATGGTGCATGTGTGCGGAACACGTGTAATTTACAAGAATTCTGTCTAACTGCACCGACGGCTACCGCGCCGCACGTGCAATGGTGCTGTTCCCGTCATGTGCAATAAAAGTAGCTGAAGCACCACTGTTTACTCGACTAAATCTAGTTGCGCGCCTGAATCGACGTCTTATAAATATTGTTAAATTTTTTTTGCTGCAAAAAGAGATCTGCCACGTCAAATTTAGAAAAGATGATCTTTCATATTATATAAGTAATTTTTTATCACATGATTGCTATTTACTTCTTTATAAATTTAAAAATTACAATAATAACGGTGTTTATTTCGCATTTGTTTACCAACACAGGCCGCTCGCCTTCATACAATATGCAAATCGACTATAGTAGCGATTTATCCGAGTCTGTTTCCAAGTTGCCCCTGACACCGAGTGATACCGTTATAATGTATCCATGTGTGTGTGTGTGTGTGTGTGTGTGTGTGTGTGTGTGTGTGTGTGTGTGTGTGTGTGTGTGTGTGTGTGTGTGTGTGTGTGTGTATGTGTGTGTGCGTGAAATTATTAGTTTATTGTTTTAATATGTATGAGTTGCATAGTGACAGACGATTGTTTTTGTGTGCCCAGATTTCCCATCGCAAGAGATTACAGAAAATTCTGTACTGGGCAAAATGTATCCGGGGGGAGGGGGCGGGTGTGTGTGTGTGTGTGTGTGTGTGTGTGTGTGTGTGTGTGTGTGTGTGTGTGTGTGTGTATTTGAGTGTCTGTATGTGTGTACATTATTAGGGATTTTTATTATGCCCTTTTTTATTTAAAAAAAATGTAAATAAGAACATTTTTACGTGTTATCAAGACAAAATATAAACATCTAAAGTAACTGTCGTAAAGCCCTGTTTTTCATCATCATCACAAATAACGCAGGCTTATCGCCGAAAGCTATCGAAGGTCTGATTGGGAAAGCAGGAATTTTATTCAAATTTGAACAAAGAGCGATCTTTTGGATAAACAATTTCCAATTGAAGAATTGGAAACTCAATATGAAATTGTACCTCCACAAGACCAATCTGACATTAATGTACACAATTTCAGCCCATCACAAGTACGCTTCTGACCCTGTAGTGTTATGCTACTTACATATCATTTTACACTATTTTTCCATTCTGTTTTTGATTTTCTTTTTGCATCACCTTTATTTCCATAGGATCCTGTAACGTTTTTACACAATAACAAATCATTTTCACTTCGTATTTTCACGCTATCAGCACTTTTTAAATCGCTGTCAATGGAGTCTTACCTTTTTCGATCTTTTATTTAGTTCTCCGTAACTCTGCAATTTCGGGTTTCATGCGCGCTGTTGCGCTATTTTTTTTCCTCTATAAATAATATCTCATTTCTTACATAAAACTTGCCGTTTCTTAATAACAAGCCTAAAACCAAAAATTTACATATTTGACAATCGTTATTTATTTGGTTGTCATGGCAATTTTTATTCAAATTCATTACCGGTCTGATGTTTTATTTCAATATTTCCACATAAATACTCTTTTGCTCTGGGTCATTTACAAAAAAATTCCTTTTAATTTAAATAATTTCCCGTTCTCTCTAAAAAGGTATAAAAGCCGAACCATCGGTAAATACGGGGCACAGAACACAATTACTCTTTATCAAGAGAAGAACGCCAACTTCATACTAAAAAACGAAAACACGTGTTCATGTGTGTATACGAAAAGCGCTACTGTGGACGCCCATATAAAACTTTTTTAGCGGGAATTCCAAACCTTTGTATTCTGTAAATTTAAACTTTTTATTTAAGGTTTATTCGAGTAATTTTGGCTCAAGCCTCATAAACCTATGGGGTAAATTCCCATATATTTGAGAGGTTGCACCAAAATTACTCGAATATAATTTAGATTAGTATGTGGGATAAAATAAAACTATAAATAAGTATAGTTACGTAATTTTATTTTCTGGAAGACATTGTTTTATAAACTACACATTATTATTGATGTTTTTATTGCTTTTGCACGTAATATTTCAACGCACGTTACTAATATATAACACATGTTATTGTCAGAGAGTTATTCTTCACACAACATTAACGTAAATTTAAATCAGCAAAATTCTCATGATGAGAACTTTACTCAGCCCAAATACGTGATCTGAAACAGATACAATTCGAGTCAATATAGTTATAAACCCTACAAATAACGGCCAATAAATCCAAATGTTTATAGCCTTACCACAATATTGTCATAAGTTTTTCTTTTTCTATCATAGGAAACTTGCAGAAAGTGATCAGATGATTTTGTGCTTTTTATTTACACAACACCTAACTTACTTTCGATGATGATCACAAATCGTGCATAAAACTTTGAAATAATGAATTCATTTATAGTCCATATCTTATACAGAATTAACATCTCAGAAAAAATCTTTACTGTACATTCACGACGATATTATGACTGTATATTTGCGTACATGCGAAAATGAAGTCCATGTAACTGAATATAAGCAAAAATGAATAATAAGTATTAAAAACTAAACCTATGAAATAAATTTTAATAAATTTCAGAAAATATTTTCAATATGAAAGACGTTGACAAACAAATGTCATTTTTTTCTTCTTCTATTAATTCGTGGCTTCTTTTGATAAAATTCTGCTAATATTTAATAATTTTATTTAAATCAATTAATAGGTAAACTAATTGTGCGAATCTCAGAGTAATATGTATGTAATTATACTTTCAAAAGCAAACCAATAAAAGTTTAACACCGAATTAATATTTTTATTTTCTTTCCATGTAATATGAATTTGTTTATCTAATTTTTAAAATGGCAATCTAAAACAAAATTAAAGAAAGAGACAGCGATATTTTATCTCGCTTTATTTTAACAAGCCCAACACGCATATTGACAAAATCATGATTGTGTGCAGGTTTTTCAGCTTTCATACAGAGTTGCCTCACCCTGATACGGGGAGTCTCGCTTCAGCTTCTAAACTTGAAGCATCACCTAAAGGCCTTATCCCGGGGCCGCACTGCCCCGGGATCCTGCAAGCCTCCATCTACACCTGAAGTCGTCAGCGTAGTCTACTTCAAGCGCGGGGCCGCACTTCTCCGGGATCCTGCAAGCCTCTATCTACACCTGAAGTCGTCGGCGTAGTCTACTTCAAGCGCGGGGCCGCACTACTCCGGGATCCTACAAGCCTTTACTTTCATCTGGAGTCGTCGCCTGCGCCTCCACCTGCTAGTGCCCGTGCTACCTTTGGGCACTGCGACTGTTTGCTCCAGGCGCTGAGAACACCTACTCCAGACGCTACGTGTGCTGGCTCCGGACGCTGCGTGTGCCTAGACCAGGCGCTGCGTGCCACCGCCGCCAAGAAACTCCAAGCTCAGCGTGTGCCTACTCCTACTCCAAGCGCAGCGTGTGCCGCTTTGACCTTCAGGCTCCGCTACCATATTCCCCTAATCTTTATTTTCTATCTAATTGTAATTTCACGTCACCCATCACCATCATCATATTTCATTTTTTTATAAAAAATTGTAAATATCTTTTAAAAATTCTAAATATACTATTTTCTTGTTCTATTTTTGTTGTTTTGTTGTTCTTAGGTTAGGTTTTTTTTTAATTGTCGCTTCACGACAACCCATATGAATTTTCTCAAAGAGGAGATACTTGCCATAGTTGCAACAGTTAGCAGGCATGTTGGCAACCACATGGTTGGTCAAGTGTTAGTAAATACGGTTGCTGATCATGAGGTCTCGTGTTCGAATCCCGGATCGGACCAAAGTTTGTTAAGGTGAAAGCTCCAGGGTGGCCCGCGAAATTCAAATTTTCTTACATTTTTGGAATTTGCAAGTCAGGGCCAGATTGAATGTTTAACAAAATATGATTCGCGAGCGTAACGAGTATGTATTTACAGAATTATAATCATTATAATCATCAATACAACCGTCTATGTTCGTATAATTCCAATGTAGAGCTATTGCCAGGAAAACTCATTCAAAGGAATTATACGAACTTAGGGGGTTGTATTGATGATTATAATGATTATAATTCTATAAATACATACTCGTTACGCTCGCGAATCATATTTTGTTAAACATACAACCTGACACTGACCTGCAAATTGCAAAAAACGTAAGAAAATTTGAATTTCGCGGGCTACCCTGGCGCTTCCACCTTAATGGATTTTTGTGTCAAGAAATTCTCAGTAGCAACCGAAGTTACTTAGTTGGCGGTGTTTCAGACCCGTGCCTCGGAAAGTAAGTTAAGCCGTTGGTCCTGCGGCTAATCTTTCTCCGGTCGTGTCGATTTGCCGTCCCATCGAACTATGAGAGTGAGGGAGTATTAATAATTCCTAATAATGCAATCCACCCGCGCGTGTTAATTAGTAAGTACACGCAATGTACTTACTAATTAATAGCTATTCTCCGTTGAGACTGGCTGTAATGTGCAATTTTGTAATGTAATTCAGGAGGACATTATTTGTGTTGATGATGATAATAATAAAAATGATGATGATGACGATATATAAATTGTTTCTTTTTTCTGCCGACTTCCAAAAAGGAGACGGTACTCAATTCGACTGTATGTTTTTTTATGTGTGTTACCTCATAACTTTTTACTGGGTGAACGGATTTCGATGACTATTATTTTATTTGAAAGCTGGTACTTCTCGTGTGGTCCCATATGAATTTGATTAAGATCAGACCGATAGTTTTTGAGTTATTCTTAATAACTTATATTGAAGTCGGCTGTACAAAATTTTTAATTTTAAATTATTGTTTTTTCTAAAAACATTACTCCCACACTAGAATTTTCTCCAGTATCGTGGAGGCAGTTTACAAATATAAATTGTTCTAGGACAAACACCCGGAACAATATTTTGAAGGCCCTCTACAAATACTTGTTCTACTGCGCCATGGAGCCGTCAAAATAAAACATATTGTTTGAGACTTCTAGATTTTGCGTTGGATTATTTAATAGTACGTCACTTTAAGTAATATTTGTGATTGATGTTTGTTTGATTGGAAATAATATATTAAATTTTTTGTTAATGGAGACTAGCTTTTTCACTTCAGACAAACACTTTTATTAGATCTAAGAAAATCGATCACTCGAAAAGTACTGACTCGTCAACATTGCTACCAGGCTTTAAAATTAAATGTGAACACACTCGTTTTTAGGGTTCCGTACCTCAAAAAGGAAAAAAGGAACCTTTATAGGATCACTTTGATGTCCGTCCGTCTGTCTGTCTGTCTGTCAAGACCCTTTTTCTCAGGAACGCGTGGAGTTATCCAGCTGAAATTCATATCAAATACTCAAATCTACTGTCCCTTGGAGCTGTGAAAAAATGAACTTCTAAGCCAACGCAATCAAAAGATACAACCGTTTATGCCGCAAATTTCTACATTCGCAAGGGAATCAAAACCTACAGGGTACTTCCCGTGAACTCATAATCTTGAAATTTGGTACGAAGCAACAAAATAATTAGCCATAAATACAATTTTTAATTTTAATAAATACATTTTTTTACGTGGTAAAGCCACGCTACAGCTATATTAGTAGTATAGTTGTAGCACGAATGGATCGGCTCGACCGGGGAAGGACCAGGCTCTCACAGAATACCACCGTAAAATAGCAGCTTAATGCTGCTGTGTGTTTCGTATGATGAGTGTACAGAACCGGAGACCTATTTTACTAGAAAAGAGGCATTCAATCTTAGTCCTCAACGCTGACAACGCATCTGCATTTTAATTCGCAAACGAAAACAGACGTAGATGTCTATGGGCCACAGCAACCACTTACCACCAGGTGGACTGTGGGCTCGTTTGCTACCCTTATTCTATAAAAAAAATAAAGGTTAATTTAACAACCACCGCAATACAGTAAAGAGTAACGGACTTTGAGTGTATTTTGTGTATTTAGAAATTGCTTGGTCGTGCTCACTCACAAAGAAATTGCCATTATTTACTTAAAACTAGGAAAGTAACAACATATTTTCAGTTAATTTAATGTTTCTTTTTAATTTAAAGAATAATTTTGAAGATACTAACGATATATGGAAACATTTTTTTGTGAGAGAGGTTTCTTCTCTAAACCTTTTGTGGCGATAAAACTTTCTTTAATTATTATTTATATTTACAGTTGTATTGTAATCGTCCCGTATATTTTGAGGGCTATTTGAGTATTACAAGCATAACGTTACCGTTACAGTTACAGCCTATTAAATCCACCGCTGAATATAGGCCTCCCCCATGCATTGCGTCACAGGGGAGATATTTGCCATAGTTAAAGCCGGTTAGCAACCGTATGTTTTCATTTTAGTCGCTATTAAGAGGATGCTGCTTCTTCTGATTTGTTTCCCTCTGTCCCCTCTTACGACACCCACGGGATGATATGGGTAGTGGATATTCTTACATCGCCACTACACGGCAACGGTATTATAAGCATACAACGTATACAATAAACTAAAACACTAATATTACGAATCGTAATTAATGTTAGTGCAATTAATGTATTATTTTATAAATTATATTAAGAAGCCTGAATGATCTTGACGAAACTGCATCGCAGATATTTTAACCGACGTCAACACCGTCTAGCGACTACTTTCTGTATTACTTAGAAAAGTGCATAGATTGATAGACTGCAGAGGGTGACAAGTATATAAGTGATATACTGCCTATTATGCTTGCGCATCACTGAGAGTAATGTCACGGTTCATCATCATCATCATTACAGCCTTTCATAAGTCCACTGCTGAACATAGGCCTCTCCCAAGGAATGCCACAAAGCACGGTCCTGAGCCACCTGCATCAATCGACTTCCTGCATGTCTTACCAGGTCGTCACTCCATCTAGTGGGGGGTCACCCTACACTTCGCTTATCGGTAGGTACGAGGGTGCCACTCGAGAATGTCGCGGTTAAGCATCTTCAATTACATTGCACGGTGTGGTGCTGTAGCTTCGTCTTCATTTTAAGTACGTAAGAGTTTTTATTATATTTGTTGAATCGTATTTGTTTTTTTCGTATTAATAGTTCTGGGTCTAAGCGCTCGCTGTAAATTTCACCCGGGTTTGATCCTCGGCAGCACCAATGAAATTTTTAATTACAATTTTAAGTGCTGATTTAGCACGTACACGGCGGTGAAGGAAAACATCGTGAGGAAATTTGCATGTTGCAAAAAATTTTTGAAGACATGAAATTCGCCAACACGCAGTGGGGCAGCGCAGCGGACATTTCCTTGCCCTGAAACCTTCTCAGAAATAAGAAGAGTCATGTGTCCAGCAGAGGGACCTATATAGCCTGTTACTCTACTTTTGTACCGTATACATATGGACTTATTCATATTCGTTTCAGACACAGAAGCGTACCTAATGCTGACAAAAATATCATGTGAAGGTCACGAAAACGTAAAACATCTTTGTACCTAGAATAAATGTTCTAGTGATTGTCAATCATTTCATACGCCCTGCAATTTCTATAGAGTTTAGAAACGTTTCAGATAGGGCAAAATAAAAATAATAATAGAGCAAAATAAAGTTCCTAATAATATTTCTATTACTATTTCTACACATAGCTAGAGCCGAGTAACAATATAAGAGTGTGCATATATTTTGAATACAATATAACCCCATAAATCGACGTCTATAAGGCCGGCCACATACATACGGAATTCCGGTTCGAGATTCCGAACGCAGCAAATTCATATAATAATCTATGACCTGTCACACACGTACGGTAGTTTTCGTTCGATAAATTGCAGGCAAAACGGGATTCCGTTTGTATGTGGCCGGCCTTAAAGAAATGCTTAAAGTTGCTTTCTCTCTTTTCACTAAATAGAAAGAGACAGATATAGAGATTACTAATACTTAATATAAGTGATATTCAACGATTATAGATAAGGCTGTAAGTCTTTGTACGTTGGAGTTAAGTATCGTGAATAAAAAGTGAACAGTCACTAACAAATTGCCCCCTAACCACTTACGCGAGGATAGCAGGAAGAGGTGTCTCAAGATCCGCCCGCTTCAGTGGAAAATATGACAGATTGTGTCCTTGTTGTACGACTTTGTATCAGTACTGAATAGAAAAATAACATGTATAGTATAGTCGGCGCTAACACAGTGCACAGGAGAATTAAAGCCGACTTCGGAAGCTGTCATTTTCATTTGTATTATTGCATATGGTCTATGCCTAAAATGAAATAAAAAAACTTATTATATGTATTTATTATATTATATTTAGCTTATTACTTAGGACCGATACGATCTAGGGACCTTCAAGAAAATAACCTACACCTTTTCAAAAGGCCGGCAACGCACCCGGTGTCGCACTTGCGGTTGTTCGTGGGCGGCGGTCGACACTTTCCATCAGGTGAGGCGCATGCTCGTTTGCCTGCAAATCAAAAAAATCAAAAAAATAAAAAGTATATTATGTGAAAAATTATAAAATATATTATAAATTTTTATACGTGGTACAGCCATCCTAGGGCAGTGTAGTATTAGCAGGTGTAGTTGTAGCACGAATGGGTCGGCTCGACCGGAGAAGGATCACGCTCTATTATATATATATATACTATATACTATTAAAGAGGCGTTTTCCAACAGCTTTAAACAGCATCGTTATATCCTGTGTTTTTAATAGGATAAGGGTGACAAGTAAGCACACAGTCCACCTGATGGTAAGTGGTTGCTATGGCCCATGGTGGTGGATGTCAACATCTATCCTAGTTTGGGAATAAAAATGCAGATTTGTTGTCAGCCTTGAGGACTAAGTTGAAATGCATCATTTGTTGTAAAAAGGGTCTCCGGACCGGAGACTCCGGTTCTCTGCACTCGCCATACGAAACACAATAGCATTGAGCTGCTATTTTACGCTGGTATTCTGTGAGAGCGTGGTCCTTCCCCGGTCGAGCCGACCCATTAGTGCTGTAATCATAATATAGCTGCAGAATGACTCTACCATGTAAAAAACTATGATTGATATATTAAGTTCTGGCGTTTTAAATTGAAACAATGTATTTTTTTTAATACTACCATTAAAATCTATCATTTAATGTTATTTGGCATTTCATAACAGTTTTAAACAGTCGACGTCATATACTGTGAACACGTATGCAATAGGTGTTTCCAGGTTAGAAACTCACGAAAAATTGTATTTTTGAACTGTATTACGGTCTATTTTAGGAGCTTGTGAATGTAAAAAAATAGTTTTGATATTCAATTTTGTCTCGTTAACTCTACTCGAGTATCCAAAAAAACATCATAGTTGTGAACAAAGCAAATGTTTGTAATAAAATCTGAGTGAAACCATTTTGCAGTAATTAATTACCTATTAAGGTATACTGTACAACTGTTACTTACGTTGAACGTAATTCTACGCACCCGTTTGTTTTTTTTATACAAATCTGTGTTTAGGTGCTTGCATCAATCTTGTTAATATTATAAAGAGGTAATTACGAATTTAAGAATCATTTTACGATAACTTTTAGAGATTTTCAATATATTTTTTTAAGAACACAGCCAAATGAGTCTTCAAATTTGCGGAGTATTTTTCTTCGAAACAGTGTTTCGTCATAAAAAAAAACGAATAACTTTAGAGTTCACCTACCGGCTCTTCAGTGCAAAGAAGGACCTTTTGGAAGAGGTGTCACTATTGGAACTGGTGATAGAAATTCAGACATTTAGGTAGTTCTAAGATTAAACATTTCTGATTTTGAATTTAAGATATTGAATTATTTTCATATTAAATTGATTTCTTCTGGAACCGAAAAGAAAAAAGAATGGAAATTTATTCAATTCAATTGTGTTGACAAAATGTTAAATTGAGTGTGAATTCATTGTGGGGAAGGAACAGCTTCATCGAACCGTAACGTGAATTGTTCCAATTTGCGAACAAAAATCGTTCACCCCACGAATATGAACCTCAATTTCCAATTTTTATATTTATGTTTGATACTTCCGAAGTCATACTTTGTCCTTTAGTAGGTATTCATAAATTCTGATTATTACGAGTTTAATGTCAACTAAAAAAATGATAGCCATGATGGTTTAAGCGCTCGCTGTAAGTGCGAGCAACCCAGGTTTGATCCCCGTCGGCACTAATAATATTGTTAATTGCTAGTGCTGATTTACTAAGTTCTCGGCGATGCAGAGAAACATCGTACAGGAACTTGCTTAGACATGCAAGTTCCTGTAAATGACCCAATAAAATGTTTTCAAGACATGTGAAGTCCGCGAAGACATTTTGTTGCCCTAAAAAGAATTCAGAGAGAAATGAGAGGAAGCCTATGCCCAGCAGTAGGTTACATATAGGTACCTATGTACCTATAATTAAATAGGAAACTATAGATACTAACTATAAAAAAGAAGACAACCACAAACGTTATCATATTAGCTTTGTGAGTAACAGAAACCGTCACCACATAACGCCCCGTGGTGTCATGTGTGATGATGGAAAATGCCAGAGATCTGATGCCCTCAGTTAGATTCGAGTTCAATTTTATTTAAACCATTGTAATGAAGTGGCGGTGTAAGAATATCCACTACCCCATATCAACCCGTGGGTGTCGTAAGAGGTGACTCAGAGAAACTGGAACAGGAAATGAGCAGCAGTATCTTCCTGGTAACAACACAGAATAATAAAAATCTGGGGTTACCAACTCACTTGCCACGCGTGGCAAATATGGCATGGTATACCCTATGAGGCAATCTATGTCAGAGTCCTATGCGGTGGACTTATATAAACTGTAATGGTTGGATACATTTCTTAACTTTTACGTATAAAATATAACCCTTCTGTTGTCACAAAGCTATTGCTTTTTCTTAATGAGAAGTTTTGATTTCAAAGCAAAGTTCTATAAATAAGGATAAAAATATTTCTTTAATATGGGGCACATTTGTTGTATTCACTTGGTGAAGAAACAAAGGCACACGGAATAAGGCAATCAATTATTCCTTTTTTATATTTTCCTAGCTTCCGCACTTGTGGAAACAGAGTATACGTGGTAGAGCCACACTGCAGATGTATACGGTTGTGGTACAAATGGGTCGGCTCGACCGGGGAGGACCACGCTCTCACAGAACACCAGCTTAAAATAGCAGCTTAATGCTGCTGTGGTTTTTTGGTGAGTGTAGAGAAACGGAAACCCTTTTTTACTCGAAATGAGACATTCCATCTTAGTCCTCAGGGGTGACAACGCATCTGCATTTTGATTCTTAATCGATAACAAATGTAGATATCTATGGGCCACAGCATCCATATACCATCAGGTGGAATGTGTGCTCGTTTCACGTTGTCACACTTATTTAAAAAAAGAATTCCCCTTCGTGAAAATAAACAAAAATATCCTTTTTGTTGTTTATTATCTCAATGAAAACCAATTCAAATTGGTTCTGCCATTGCAAAAATTAGTGTACACAAACGCACAGACAAACAGACAATAAGTTTGTTTACGATTTTATTATATGTTCCGAAGATTGTTTGAGAGCTAAAGTCGAGAGTGGAAAATCAAATGAAACGACCTATTACAAGTGAAAATAATAAAAAAAATTTAAACCCGCCTATCGTGGCAATTATGGCAAAACACCCTCTATGGGTGGCTTTCGTTTACCAGTGGTCTTCGGATGGATGTAATGAGTGAATAAATAAGCCGTGTTACACGCCGTAAACTCTGCAGTACGCGGGAGCAACCCGGGTTCGATTCCCATTAGCATTTGCGAAATTGTTAATCGCAATGTTAAGTGCTCATTTACCACGTGCTTGGCGGTAAAGAAAAACATCGAAAACCTACATATCAATTTCGAAGACATGTGAAGTCCATCATGTTGAATCAGGCCGGTAGGTTTATTATGAGTTATGCCCTCAGAATATGAAAGAAGACCTGTGCCCAGCGGTGGGATGTATACTGGCTGTAATTTTCACAAATTACAACTAGCACATGTGTCAACGACACAATCGGTTAATCCTTCTCATTTGAATCCGATTCAGATTTTACTGACAACATTTCGCAAGATTAAAGTCAAATATTTTTCTATAAAGTCAGACGTTGATGGATTTTGAATTCAATTTCCGCTCGCCTTCGTTTAAGCAACCAGGTTTTAAAATATGTCACTGGGGACATATTTACAGTACAAGAACAATGTAAAAATAAATGTCTTTAGCTGATGGAGAAGAAAGGTTCTAGAGTGGCAGCCTCGTACCCGTAAGCGGAGAGAAGGGCGGCCTCCCACTTGATGGACTGACGACCTGGTAAAAGATGAAGTCGATGGATGCAGGGGGCTCAGGACCGTGCTTTGTGTCATTCCTTGGGGAAGGGCTATATTCAGTAGTGGACTTGTGAATGGCTGTAACAATAATAATAGTAATAAATTATTAAATAAAATTTATGACACACTCAGCCCACTGTAGGAGAAGCCTGTATCCGTGAAAGAAAATGTACCTTATAATATACAAATATAGAAAAAAAAACAGACAAGATCTGTTAGTTTAATGGAAAGAAGTTAAAAATATTTTTCCAATGTTTTATTATCAGCTGTATTTTTTTTTATTATTTGACAGACAAAGGATAAATGTACCATACAGCCTATATCGATTTTATACCCATATAGCTCGATTAAAACCGACAACCGATGGGGAAAAAGGTTTTCGAATGGCGGCTTGGTACCGGCGGACGAAGTGTGGGGCGTCCCCCCACTAGATGGAGTGACGACCTGGTAAGACATGCAGACAGTCGATGGATGCAGGTGGCTCAGAAGCGTGCTTTGTGGCATTTGTTGGGGAAGGCCTATGTTCAGCAGTGGACGTGTGAAGGGCTGTAATGACTGAATAAATGTATAAAAAATTTAAGTGTCTGTCTGTAATATCGATATAACTGCCTTATATTGAACTGAGGGAGTTATTTACATGCCATAAAAACATGAATGATCTGTAAAAAATTGTCTGTCTGTCTGTCCAGGATAATCTTTGGTATGGCTGAACTGATTGTGACGAAACCTTACTAACAGAATCTATGCTATATTTTAACCGAAAAGCTTGTTTTTTTTTCTGAAATTTAAAAACCGATAAAACGAAAGGCTGATGATGATTATTGAAAAAAAATCTAATTTCACCACTTTAATAGATCTCACCCAGGCAAAGCGAGGTTCACAATATATTGGTAAGTGCCAAAGAGGAAAGTCACAAAACCGGGACACGATAGGTGGCATTGTGAACGAGTTACTACAAAATATGTTTAGACTGTAAAAAGTCGGGAGCAAATTCGAAGTGTAAGTTATCGCGCTACTTACCAGAAAGGGCAGAAAAATGTTTACGCGAACACTAAGTACACATTTAAATAAAACTAGTTTTTACGGATTTTAGGTGCATTATAACTTGTTTTATATTCCCGACGTTTCGGGCACTTTACAGCACCCATGGTCACGTGGGGGTGCGAGTATACGGGATAAAATCCGGTTGTTATCAGGAAGATGCTGCTGCCCATGAACTATTATATCGACCCACAGGACATTATAGGCTAGTGGACATTTTTACACCGGTGATGACAGCTTTTACATAAAACCGTTTACGTAAAACCGTTTAAAATCTAAACGTGGTAGAGCCATGCTGCAGTTATATTAGTAGTATAGTTGTAGCAAGAATGGGTCGGCTCGATCGAGGAAGGACCACGCTTTCACAGAAAACCAGCGTAAAATAGCAGCTTAACGCTGCTGTGTTTCGTATCGTGAGTGTAGAGAACCGGAGACCCATTTTACTGGAAAAGAGGCATTCCATATTAGTCCTCACGGACTGTGTGCTCGTTTGTCACCCTATCATATCAAAAAACCTGTTAATTTGTTTGAAATAAAAGTAGTTTACCTTTTGATCGAATAATGATCATATTATTTGATATTCAGACGTGACAGTTTATGTTAGTGGTAGAGCTAATGGTAGAGTCAGTAGTAGAGCCACGCGGCAGCTTTCCTGTCGCACGGATGAGCCGGCTCGAACCGGGGTGGTACCACGACCTCACAGAAAACCAGCGTGAAATATAGGTTTACCTCTGCGTTTCGCTTGGTGAGTGCAGGTGGCCGGAGGCCCTTTTTACTGGCAATGAGGCATTCCATTTTATTCCTCACGGGTGACAACGCATTTACATTTTGATTTGTAATAGAGGATAGATGTAGATGTCTATGGGCCACAACAACCACTTACCATCAGGTGGACTGTGTGCTCGTTTGTCACCATTATCCTATAAAAAAAAGAAATTGTATATGTAACGATATTTCTTTGTTCAAAAATGTTTCTACAAATAAATATCAGCGCGCAAATTATATATATTTGTATATTTTCAATACGTTAGGCTTTGAACACGATTTTTATTCAAAAGGCCCCAGACCGATGGTTGTACTATTCAGAAAATGTTATATTTCAATGAAAAAAAAAGTTTTAGATTTAGAACAGTGTTTTTATGCTGATTTATGTACTGGAGGATAAAAGAAACTGATGTTACTAAATAATGCGATCAAAAACATAACTTGTAAAAAACGCCAAGTCTCGCAACTCAGTTCTTCTACCGTAAAAAGTTGTGTGATCCATGTAATACCAAGTCGGTTAATTTATTCAGTCCCTACTTAAGGGTCCTTCTGTCTTGAGTTATTACGTAATTATCTAATCTAACAACATCTTATAGTGACCACATCAATACTAAAAATCTTTTATATTTTAAATAAATAGATTAACTTGGCCATCGCATGAAAACACAATGTATCTCTCAAGTAATACATATTATATTAAATTAGATTGTTTAACGCGATTTCCAAGTCAATTTATTTATTTAAAACATAAAAGATTTCTGATATTAATATGGTCACTATAAGACTTTGTTAGGTTAGCTAATTACGTAATAATTTAAGATAGAAGGACCCTTAAGTAGGGACTGAATACATTAACCGTCCTGGTATTACATGGATCACACAACTTTTTACGGTAGAAGAACTGAGTTGCGAGACTTGGCTTTTTTTTACAAGTTATGTTTTTGATGGCATCTCATTTCTTTTTGTAGATAGTTATATCTAGGTACCTATCTACACCTATTATTCCATTATTTTATACATATATAGGTACACTGATTCATTCACTGCAAATATAACTTTGTAATCCTATATATTTATATGGGATTACAAACTTATTTATGTATCTCGAAAACTGGACCGAAATTACAAAATATTTTAATTTTTCCTTGATTTCTATATTAAACAATAATTTTGTTCCAAATTTGAAGCTTCTATGTCTGCTAGAAGTGCCTAAGAGTTTTGATGATCGGTCAGTGAGTGACAAAATTAAGAAACTTTGACTAGTTACAATTCTTAAACTACTGGTTCAAATTTAATGAAATTTGAAATATACCGAGTTTATAAAATGCCTACTTTGTTAGTAAAATTCAGGCTTCTAGTTTTATCTGCAACGAAGTTATAGAGTTTCTAATATGGCCTGAACTGCTTCGAGAAAAGGATGGTACGGCCGTGCCGCTTTTTCCTCAACTTGGCGGGGGCACTGCCGTGCCCCCAGATCATTTATGCCGTCAGAAAAAAGTGATATTATAAAAGTCATATGTGGCGTTATTAAGACCTAAGATAATCAAAGACGATTTATTTTGTTAATGTTTCACCTTTCCAAAAAAAAAAACTTCGAGATTTTCGATTAAAATAAAGCCCTCCCGACATGCTCGCTATCTGTTCCTAAATTTTCATCACAATCGCTTTAGCCATTTCAAAGAAATAAATTAGCCTGGACAGACTCATGAAATTGTTAATTTATGCCTTAATGACCCCATGAGCTGAGCCAGTTATTTTGAATATTGCAGACAGAAACTTCAATTTTATTAATAAATATCTGTCGTTTTGCACGGGGAGTACTTAGACGAATTGTTCAGATTAATTCTAGCCGCCAAGTTCCACCAACGCTCATCGGAACAACATTCACGGTAACACATCATCGGGATGCTTGGCGGTCCACCATGACTGTGCGATATACTACGAGTTTCCTTCATCACAAGGCTTCTTTGTCATACCATTGGTGGATTTTTTGGACCGGTACGACTTAAAGACCTTTAAGTAACGAGCTTACTCATTATAAAAAGGCTATATCTAAAATATAAAATTGGTCATTAAGTAAGTAGTAACAAATTTAAAAGGTCTTTCCTTAGAGTTTGTCCTTCTTTCTTCGGGCAATTTAATATGAGACAAAATGAGATAAATGCTTTTCAAAGAGAGTGTACGCTGGAGTTACATGCCTTCATTCCTCAATCCCCTTTCCACCATGGAAAAACCAGGCAGATGGCGGGTTTCAACCATTGGTTTTCAATATTCCGCGCATTTCTACCTTAGAGTTTGCTTCGTCTTGCGTAATGCGTACAGCAAATTAATATTAGCATAAATATATTCATCAAATAAGTTATAATCCAACTTAAGAGTGAAACAGTTGAAATATTTTATTAATGCGATTGTAATTTTTAATTGGTTTATGTTGTATTTTATGCTATGGATACATTTCATAAACTAAATCTAATTAATAATACAAGGCAAAGTTTGTTTATCATCATATGAGAGTGTTTATATGTGCTCGCTTATAACCTTAAAATTTTCATAATAAAATATCACCAATATATTGCATGCCTTAAGCGAAAGCGCAATATATGTTCTACTATCGCCTAAAAATTAAGATTCCAACGTTTTATCGAATAAAATCGTATCTAGCAATCATATTATACATATAAATGATACGAAGAGCACATTGTTAGAAAGATAAATGTTTGTTGAACTTATTAATATTTTTTTTAAATCGATTAATTGCTAGTTTTAAATAAAAAAGGGGTTTTAGTGGCTTATGGTGTGGATTTATCATGACCCCAAGGCTTGTAAACACGATAAATTTTAAAAATATCAATTGTTTAACTCAATCTAATTTTTAATCTCTTCATCTATCATGTGGGAAGCCACTGAATGTAAATGGCAGTGTAATTTTGTTTTGTTTAGCTTTAATTAATTTTTTTCGGCTCCAAAATGGCGAAATTTTCGTTGATTTGGTAGCCTTGTATTTCTGTAAATGGGGAACTACAGCCACAGAGTAGTTTACTCACTCAGTTCGGCGTCAATCGCCGTCGTGAGTGGACATTGTTTCGGTTATTTGCAGCGGGTTAAAAAACGATCGCTGTATAAATACTAGTGTCCGACCGAAACAGGATTTTCAAGCGAAAACGAACCTTCAGTCTAGGTGGCAGTTTCGGCCGAAACCTAAACCGAATCTTATTTAGACATATTCATTTTTTTTGTATACTGGAATCTGGTACTTATACATCTGGTTTTTATACATATACAGATAGGTAATGCATGTTAATCAAAAACAGTAACTGTAATTAATAGTCATGCGGCAATATATTTATTTATTTTTAAGTAAAAATCAACAATTTAACGTTAAGAAATACTTTATTAAGTCAACTTTGCAAAAAAAATCAACACTTAAACCCATAAAAAGTTGCTCGCTAATTGAGAACATATTTTATTGTGTTCACAATATAGTTAATATTATTCAATGAGAGCATTAACTTAATATATCACACTCACACACAATATACATTCACACACCTTAACAAAAACCCAGAAAATATTCAAAACCTGCTCAAAGTTCAAAAACGTTAATAAACTAAGTTTGTATAAAAAGGGTTATTATAATATTAAGGAATTTATGAATGATAATAACCCCTACTATTGTGATCAACAACCAAGCTATTTTAAATTTTTTTTGTAGTTAATTGTGTTGCATACATGATTGTAAGAGTGGCGTAGCTACGTGTGGGCGAAGTGGGCCCTCGCGCACGGCCTCGCACTTAAAGGGACCTCGCGAGACCCCCTGTTACAGCGTGCAGCTGCCTATCCAAGAGTAGGATCTTCCCAGCCCATGAAGGAAGAACCTACAAGCAGATGCAGGTCGGGCCTCCTAAGGCCAAAGTGGAAAATCTCTAATAACAATAAACAATTAGGGGGAGCGTTCTATCCTACTGCAATTCAACAGGGAGAATATTAAAACCGAGCTTACTTACCAATATCCAAGGCGACTGGACCCCCAGGGTTCGGTCAGGTCGCATGTGGTTGTATGGTGCAAGGGAAGTAAGGGGCAGTGATGTGTATCTGTGTGTGACTGATTGTGATAGACCTTATTAGACCGTTGCCGTCGGCAGCAGCTCGGACTTCAGCACCGCTCCAAATTGTGGTAATCTTCCGCGGAGCCGTCCATAGTCACTTTCTTCGTTCGTCACGAGGACATCCCATTAACCCTATCGTACGATTAACTAACTTCCACAACCATAATTTTTTATAAGGCTTAACACACAAAACGAATACAGAATGTCGGTCTATAGGAAATCCCGTTACTATAAGCAAAAACGTAACACCCCGCACGAATAAGAATGTCCGGATCAAAGTTCACTACCGTTTCGCGTGGCAACAATTATTTCTAGAATAGTAGTTAATATTGTCGAATACACTTATATACGAATTCAGAGTTAAACACAAATAAGTCCCGGGAGAAGCTCTCTGGCGAGGAATGAGCGTTACTAATCCTAGACAGTATATTTATTTTCTAGATGCGCTTACACTATTCCGCGTTCCCGCACAAAAAATGACAGCGTGCCGTCGATAGCACTGCCTGCAAAGGACTCATATTTGCCCTCGCGCGTTCTCGCCACCCACACCGCTCGACTGAACTTCAAAACTGGTTTTGCGCCGAGCCGAGCGCCCTCTGGCGTCGATTCTTGACATTAGCGCTTGGCGCGAACACCCCCTAAAATGCGATGCCCCCAGACTTTACCACAGATGACTAATTAATTTGATCACTTTTACCCTTGAAAAAGTGAAAGTGTGTTTGTTTGGGGACTCACAAGAAGCCCCTTAAATGCGACTGCGAGGCCTTTGAAACTACCTTCAAAGACCGTGATTGTTACATTGACGGAATACGAGGCTTGTCAGAAATTAATAGATATGAGTAGGTACGACGGTAACACTAAAAGTTCTTAAAAATCAAAATCTGAACAAACTAGCAAGTTATTACTCTTATTAAATCTTTTCAAAATAGTGTCCATATACATCTTTGTTACAAAGTTTTTCTTTTATTTTCGGAAATAAATAAAAATCGCAAGGTGCGAGTTCAGTGCTATAGGGCAGGTGACCCAGTAATTCCACGTCTGACATCGCTAAGTAGTTGATTGTTTGCTTGGCGGTGTGCAACGAGACGTTGTCGTAGTGAAGAAAGATCCTACTGCGAGGTCGTTTCTCCCGAACTTTTTCCAAGACAAATAGCAAACAATTGTTAGTGTAGCACTCTGCAGTAACTGTTTTCAATGCAATAAAACAATTGTTGCGTAATGACCTGTCCTTCCAAAGAACGAGGCCACCATCTTTTTTCCCCACGCTTCGACTTCTCTTTACTTTAGTTGGCAACTCCTCGGAAGGAAACACCCAGACAGCAGACTGTCTCTTAGTTTCTGGATCATAACAATAAATCCAGCTTTCGTCACCTGTATGTATGTCGAACACAGCATTTGAGTCACTTCCATTAAATGTTTGAACTATTTCACGACAAAAATCAACACGACGGAGTTTTTGGGCCTCTGTCAAGTTATGAGGTATCCACCGGGCACAAAGCTTCCTGACTGCTAAATATTCATGGAGGATTTTGTGCACTTGACTCATACTGATGCCTTATCTTGTCCGAATCTGCTGATAACTCACATTTTTGTCAGTCTCTATCACACGCCGCACAACATTCATGTTATCTTCAGTCATCGCCGTAGAAGGCCGTCCCCGTTGAGTTATACAAGACTAAATCAATGGCCGTCCCTCACGCAGATCATCGGTGAAATTAGTGCGACCACGTTTAAACTCATTAAACTAGTTATAAACAGTGGCACGAGATGGGAATGCATCGTGAAAGGCCAATCGAAGTCTATCATATCTTTCTTGTTGACTTAAATAACATCGAAATTCATAAAAAATCAGTATACGAAAATTTTGTGATACAGACAATTTTCAATTTTCAGCCAAGTCGTACACAAATGACAAATTAATGAAATACATAAACAATAATATTGGCAAAGAGTTCCATTTTCAAAATTTGAACTTATTTTTTTAGTATATCGTTTACAAGGGGCCAATTATAAAAACTTTCAGTGTCGCCCTCGTATGTTGTGTCAATGCATGTTAGGTAGGATAGATCTATTCGGTAGACCCATGGAACGAAAGAAAAGGGGCCTCGCAACTTCGTCCACGTTTATATTAGTCCAGGCTACGCCTCAGATTGTAAGCAGTTATTTATATAAATATATATATATATATATATATATATATATATATATATATATATGTGTGTATTCTGTAGTTGATTATGTTGCTAAACAGAGTGAAGACGCATTTTTTTAATGTCTGGAACCGTTATATCCATTTCCGATTCAACTTCAGCCCATAACCGTTTCGAAACTTCTCGATTATTGTAATTGTCTACTATAAACACAACTAATTAATTTTTAAATATCCATAGTCATTTAGGTAGATAACAATACTGACAGAAACAACAGAATAAAGACGGAATGATTTAATTAAACTATAAATACACTCAATTTGCACCGTAGACGCCGGCAATCTGGCGAGAAATCATATAATCAAAGAAAATAATACTTATTAAAAGTCACTCTTTTGTTTCATTACCACTGGTTCGAAAAAAAAGCCTCTGTCCATGGAAGAACCAGCACGGGACTTTTTTTTAAAAATAACAGCTTACAATCAGAGGTGTTGCGTGGACTAACATAAATGTGGGCGAAGTTGCATCGGCGAGGCCCCTTTTTTTTCGTACCAAGGATCTACCCAATAGATCTATCTTACCAAACATGCTTTGCCACGACATACGAGGGCGACACAGAAAGTTTTTAGAACTGGCCACTTTTAAACCATATAATAAAAAAATAAGTTATAATTTTGAAAATGGAAAATTTCGCTAATATTATTGAGTATGTATTTTATTAATTTAACAATTGTTTACGATTTGGTGGCAAATTGAAAATTGTCGGTGTCACGTCAGCATGAATTTAACGCGAAAAAATTTTCGTACAATGATTTTTTATCACTTTCGATGTCATTTACGTCAACAAGACTAAATTAACTAAACGTGGTAGAGCCATGCTGCAGCTATATTAGTACTATAGTTGTAGCACGAACTGGTACGGCTCGACCAGGGAAAGACCACGCTCTCACAGAATACCAGCGTAAAATAGCAGTTTAACACTACTGTGTTTCGTATGGTGAGTGTACAGAACCGGAGACCCTTTTTACTGGAAAAGTGGCAGTTTATTCAGTTTTTGATTTTCTAAGAACTTTCAGTGTTACCCTCGTACCTACTCATATCTATTAATTCCTGACAAGTCTCGTACTCCGTCAATGTACGGGTTCGCGTACATCTAATCCGTCATCGGCCGAAGTTTATTCGGGCGACGACGGCCGAACTCGGATGATCGAATCAAACACTTGTAAAAGAAAGAGAGTGCGTAAACAAACACGACAGTCATCATCCGATGACGCACGAAAACGGCCCATCAACCGTTGAGTCCGAACTTGTTGGGATTTATCGCCAGATTGCCGGCGTCTACAGTGCAAATTGAGTGTATTTATAGTTTAATATAATCATTCTGTCTTTATTCTGTTGTTTCTGTGAGTGTTGTTATCTACCTAAACGACTATGGATATTTAAAAATTAATTAATTGTGTTTATAGTAGACAATTACAATAATCGAGAAGTTTCGAAACGGTTATGGGCTGAAGTTGGATCGGAAATGGATATAGCGGTTCCAGACATTAAAAAAATGCATCTTCACTCTGTTTAGCAACATAATCAACTACAGAATACCGGCAACGTCCAATGTCGGCACAAGTGGTACACTGTTGCAGTATAAGCACATACACGTCCGAGTTACTCGTCCGGGTAGTTCTGTCCGCCATCGGCCGACAAAATCGGTTTTGAAGTACACGTACCGTAACAATCGCGGTCTTTGAAGGTAGCTACAACGGCCTCGCAGTCGCATTTAAGAGGGGTTTCTTGGCCACTTACTTAACAACAAAATTTAACTTAGGGGTTACTTGGTGACTTTCTTTTTCGAGCGTAAAAGTGATCAAATTAATTAGTCATCTGTAGTAAAGTCTGGGGACATCGCATTTTAGGGGGCCTTGCGAAGCCTCTTTAAGTGCGAGACCGTGGGCGAGAGCCCACTTCGCCCATGCCTAGCTACCCCACTCTTACAATCATACTAGTATATGTAACACAATTAACAATACAAAACAAATTTGAAATAGCTTGGTAGTGATCATCTCATTCCCAGGGGTTATTATCATCCATAAATTTCTTAATATTATAATATCCCTTTTTATACAAACTTATTTTATTAGTTTTTGAACTTTGAGCAGGTTTTGTATATTTTCTGGGATCTTGTTAAGTTGTGTGTAAGTGTGTGTGATATATTAAGTTAATGCTCTCATTGATTAATATTAAAAATATCGTGAACACAATAAAATATGTTCCCAATTAGCGAGTAACTTTTTAAAAGTATTTCTTAACGTTAAATTGTTGATTTTTACTTTAAAATAAATAAATATATTGCTACATGACTTTTACAATAACTGCTTTTCATTAAATATGTATCAAAAATATACCATATTTTAGTAAACAATAAAAAAATAACATGTCTAAATAAGTTTCAGTTTCGGTTTCAGTTTCGGCCGAAACTGACACCCAGACCGAAGGTACGTTTTCGGTGGAAAATCCTGTTTCGGTTGAACACTACTAATAAATACACAATATTCGAATTACCAAATATCTTTAATACTTGATAATAATAATGATAAGAGATTTTTTTTATAACAATATTTTAAAAGCACAGAATAAATAATAGTAGTACGTACTAAAAATCATCATCATCATCATCATTACAGCCCTTCACAAGTCCACTGCTGAACATAGGCCTCCCCCAAAGAATGCCACAAAGCACGGTCCTGAGCCACCTGCATCCATCGACTTCCTGCATGTCTTACCAGGTCGTCACTCCATCTCGTGGGGGGACGCCCTACACTTCGCCTACCGGTACGAGGCTGCCACTCGAGAACCTTTCTTCCCCATCGGTTGTCGGTTCTTCGAGCTATATGGCCGGCCCACTGCCACTTCAGCTTACTAATCCGTTGGGCTATGTCGGTTACTCTGGT
Source organism: Parnassius glacialis (assembly GCA_033319125.1). Lineage (NCBI taxonomy): Eukaryota > Metazoa > Arthropoda > Insecta > Lepidoptera > Papilionidae > Parnassius > Parnassius glacialis. The sequence goes on along the minus strand of JAVANC010000009.1, from coordinate 41,542,943 downwards.
TCTACTGCGGATATCCTTATTCCTAAGTTTATCACGCAGAGAAACTCCGAGCATAGCCCTCTCCATAGCTCGCTGAGCGACCTTGAGCTTCCTCATACGGCCAGCAGTGAAGGACCACGTCTCAGTTCCGTAAGTCATCACTGGCAACACGCACTGGTTGTACAATTTCGTTTTAAGGTTTTGAGGTATGTCTGACGAGAAGATGTGTCGTAGCTTCCCGAACGCTGCCCAGCCGAGTTGAATCCGTCGATTGACCTCTCGGTCGAAGTTGGACTTACCTAGTCGGACTATTTGTCCCAGGTAAACATACTCGTCAACAACTTCGAGCTTAGTGCTCCCAACAACTACCGGCATAGGTGTGACATGGACATTAAACATGATCTTTGTTTTGTCCATGTTCATCTTAAGACCTATCCGTTGGGAGACACTATTGAGGTCATTGAGCATAGTGCTTAGGTCCTCCAGCGATTCTGCCATAAGGACTATATCGTCGGCAAATCGAAGGTGAGTGATGTATTCGCCATTGATGTTAATACCGCATCCTTTCCAGTCCAGAAGCTTGAAAACGTCTTCCAATGCAGCGGTGAAGAGTTTCGGGGATATAACATCACCCTGTCTTACACCTCTCTGCAATTGGATGGGTTTCGTACTCTGGTTCTGTACTCGGATAGCCATCGTAGCCCTACTGTACAAACACTTCAGCACTTCGATATACCGACAGTCAACTTGGCACCGCTGAAGGGACTGCAGCACCGCCCAAATTTCGACGGAATCAAAGGCTTTCTCATAGTCCACATACGCCAGACATAGTGGCAAATTGTACTCTTCGGACTTCTGTACAATTTGCCGTAGGGAATGTATGTGGTCTATGGTGCTAAAGCCCTTTCGGAAACCGGCTTGTTCGGGAGGCTGGAAGTCGTCAAGTCTGCGCGCAAGACGATTCGTAATGACTCTCGAAAACAGCATGTAGACGCGGCTCAGAAGGGAAATCGGTCTGTAGTTCTTCAAGAGAGCGTTGTCACCTTTCTTGAAGAACAAGACCACCGCACTTCTGCTCCACGCCTCCGGTGTAATGCCACCATGGAGGACGGAATTAAAGAGCTTCTGAAGGACTTCAAGTACCGGTCTTCCACCCGCTTTCAGAAGCTCCGCTGTAATTCCATCCTCGCCTGGGGCCTTGCCGTTTTTAAGGTGCTGGAGAGCCATTCTAATCTCGCTCAGACTGACGTCCGGGATATCTTCGGAATAGTGTCGGATAAGACTCGCTCTTGGATCGTTACTCACACTTGCGTGTGGCTCCAACGATGACGTGTACAGCTGCCCATAGAACCTCTCAATCTCACTCAAAATCTCAGGTGCCCCGGAAACGATGCTACCACATTCGGTCTTCAGCTTTGACAGTTGGCTCTTTCTGGCAGACAGATCTCTGGCAAAGACTTTGGAGCCTTGGTTCCGCTCGATCGCTTCTTCAATACGAGCTGTATTGAAGTTGCGTAAGTCCCGCCGCATGCATTTTGAGATCTGTCTGTTCAGTTGCCTGTATGCTGTCAAATCTCTTGAAGAATGTAGCCTCATCTCCCGTCTAACAGCCATGAGATTAAGAGTGTGATCGGAGAGTTTTTGTGTTCTTCTGCGGCGGGTCTTGCAGAACTTAGCTCCGACCGCATGGACAGTTTCCACGAGCTTGTCATTCATATCGTCCACTTCATTGCAGTCTTCTAGGCACTGAAAACGGTTTCGTAACTCGAGCTGAAAGGTTTCGGGACTTTGGATTAGAGCACGAGGGGGACGGAGCGTTGACTTCATCAGACGAGACCTCTCCAACTTAACATTTAGGTTCAGTGTGCCTCTAACCATTCGGTGATCGCTGCCGGTTTTCACCCTCGCGATCACTGAGACATCACTGAACAGTTGTCGTCTGGTCGTCATAATGAAGTCAATCTCATTTTTTGTCGAACCGTCGGGGCTCGACCAGGTCCACTTCCTGTGGGGCCGCTTCTGGAAGAAAGAGTTCATCATAAAGAGTCCCTCTTTCTCCATGAAGTCGGCCAGCTGCTGGCCCCTTGGGTTCCGTTGCCCTATTCCAAATTTCCCTACTTTCAGCTCACCGTTCTCTCTTGTGCCTAGTTTTGCATTGAAGTCTCCCATTAACACCGTATATTGGGTTTTGGAGGAATGCATGGCTCTAGAGATATCCTCATACATTTCCTCCACCTCCTCATCGGGGTGTGCCGAGGTTGGTGCGTAAACCTGTATGACCTTCAGCGAATACCGTTTGGTGATTCTGAGTATAAGGTACGCAACCCTCGTCGACACACTCCCGATCTTTACAACGTTGTTAACGAGAGACTTGTGGACGATAAATCCGACACCTCCTTGGGACAGATGTTCGCCCTCCCGGTGATAGAGCAAGTTGCCGGATTCGAGGATTACCGTGTCCTCCCCCTCTCTTCGGACTTCGGATAATCCTATAATATGCCAGCGCAACTTGTCTATCTCTTCTTCCAGCTCCACGATCTTCTCGTCAGTCCTCAGGGTGCGTGCGTTGTATGTTGCCAGGTCGAGTCGTCGTAGGTGGCAACCAAACCTCCACCGGAGATTCTTAGCACCCCCTGCCCCGCCGTTACCATGGTCGCCACCGTAGCCAGGAATAGCGGGGCCGCCGGGGACTGGGGGCCGTCTCTTTATTACATCCATTCATAAGGGGGGTATTTGCCATAGTTGCCACGCTTGGCGAGCGGGTTGGCAACCGCAGTTTTTTTTTTTTATTATAATATTGGCTATTATCAGGAGGATGCTGCTGCCCATCTCCCACCTGTTTCCCTTTGTCGCCTTTTACGACACCCACGGGAGGATATGGGGTAGTGGATATTCTTGACCGCCACTACACGGCAAAATTAATACTACTAAAAATAAGTAGTATTAATTTTTTTGTCATGGGTGACATTTTCATGGTTTTCAAGGGTGTTGAAACCGATAGGTTTGTCGAAATGTAAATCCAAGATGGCGGCTGATATAGATGTCAATGTTTTTATCATGCGTGTCATTCTCATGGTTTTCGAGGGTGTTGAAGCCGATAGTGCTGTCGAAAAGTAAATCAAGGATGGCGGCTGAATTAGGTACCAATTTCTTCATCATGGTTGTCATTTTCATGGTTTTCGAGGGTGCTGAAGCTGATAGTGCTGTCGAAATGTAAATCCAAGGTAGCGGCTGCAATAGGTATAAATTTTTTCATCACGGGTGTCATTTTAATGGTTTTCGAGGGTGCTGAAGCCGATAGTGCTGTCGAAATGTAAATCCAAGGTGGCGACTGCAATAGGTATAAATTTTTTCATCATGGGTGTCATTTTCATAGTTTTCGAGGGTGTTGACGCCGATAGTGCTGTCGAAATGTAAATCCAAGATGGCGACTGAATTAGGTACCGATTTTTTCATCATGGGTGTTATTTTCATGGTTTTCGAGGCTGTTGAAGCCGTTAGTGTTGTTGAAATGTAAATCCAAGATGGCGGCTGCAATATGTATCAATTTTTTCATCTTGGGTGTCATTTTCATGATTTTTGAGGGTGTTGAAGCCGATAGTGCTGTCGAAATGTAAACCCAAGATGGCGGCTGCAAAAGATATCAATTTTTTCATCATGGGTATCACTTTCATGGTTTTCAAAGATGTTGAAGGCGATAGTGCCGTCGAAATGTAAACCAAAGATGGTGGCTGCAAAAGATATCAATTTTTTCATCATGGGTATCATTTTCATGGGTTTCGAAGGTGTTGAAGCCGATAGTGCTGTCGAAATGTAAATCAAGGATGGCGGCTGAATTAGGTACCAATTTCTTCATCATGGTTGTCATTTTCATGGTTTTAGAGGGTGCTGAAGCTGATAGTGCTGTCGAAATGTAAATCCAAGGTAGCGGCTGCAATAGGTATAATTTTTTTTATCACGGGTGTCATTTTCATGGTTTTCGAGGGTGTTGAAGCAGATAGTGCTGTCGAAATGTATATCCAATATGGCGGCTGCAATATATATCAATTGTTTCATCATGGGTGTCATTTTCATGGTTTTCGAGGGTGCTGAAGCCGATAGTGCTGTCGAAATGTAAATCCAAGTTGGCGGCTGCAATATGTATAAATTTTTTCATCATGGGTGTAATTTTCATCGTTTTCGAGGGTGCTGAAGCCGACAGTGCTGTGAAAATGTAAATCCAAGGTGGCGGCTGCAATACCTATCAATTTTTTCATCATGGGTGTCATTTTCTTGGCTTTCGAGGGTGTTGAAGCCGATAGTGCTGTGAAAATGTAAATCCAGAATAACGGTTGAATTAGGTACCAATTTTTTCATCATGGGTGTCATTTTCATGGGTTTCGAGGGTGTTTAAGCCGATAGTGCTGTCGAAATGTAATTCCAGGATGGCGGGTGAATTAGGTACCAATTTTTGCATCATGGGTGTCACTTACATCGTTTTCGAGGGTGCTGAAGCCGATAGTGCTGTCGAAATGTAAATCCAAGATGGCGGCGGCAACGGATATCACTTTTTTCATCATGAGTATCATTTTTATGGTTTTCGAGGGTGCTGAAGCAGATAGTGCTGTCGAAATGTAAATCCAAGGTGGCGGCTGCAACACGTATCAATTTTTTCATCATGGGTGTCATTTTCATGGCTTTCGAGGGTGTTGAAGCCGATAGTGCTGTGAAAATGTAAATCCAAGATAGTGGCTGAAGTAGGTACCAATTTTTTCATCATGGGTGTCATTTTCATGGGTTTCGAGGGTGTTTAAGCCGATAGTGCTGTCGAAATGTAATTCCAGGATGGCGGCTGAATTAGGTACCAATTTTTGCATCATGGGTGTCACTTACATCGTTTTCGAGGGTGTTGAAGCCGACAGTGCTGTCAAAATGTAAATTCTAGATGGTGGCTGCAATAGATATCACTTTTTTCATCATGGGTGTCATTTTCATGGTTTTCGAGGTTGTTTAAGCCGATAGTGTTGTTGATATGTAAATCCAAGATGGCGGCTGCAATAGATAACAATTTTTTCATCATGGGTGTCATTTTCATGGGTTTCGAGGGTGTTTAAGCCGATAGTGCTGTCGAAATGTAATTCCAGGATGGCGGCTGAATTAGGTACCAATTTTTGCGTCATGGGTGTCACTTACATCATTTTCGAGGGTGTTGAAGCCGACAGTGCTGTCAAATTGTAAGTTCTAGATGGTGGCTGAAAAGATATCACTTTTTTCATCATGAGTGTTAAGTTCATGGTTTTCGAGGGTGTTGAAGCCGATAGTGCTGTCAAAATGTAAATCCAAGATGGTGGCCGCAAAAGATATCTCTTTTTTCATCATTGGTGTCATTTTTATCGTTTTCGAGGGTGCTGAAGCCGATAGTGCTGTCGAAATGTAAATCCAAGGTGGCGGCTGCAATATGTATAAATTTTTTCATCATGGGTGTCGTTTTCATGGTTTTCGAGGGTGTTTAAGCCGATAGTGGTGTCAAAATGTAAATCCAGAATGGCGGTTGAATTAGGTACCAATTTTTTTTATCATGGGTATCATTTTCATGGTTTTCGAAGGTGTTGAACACGATAGTGATGTCGAAATGTAAATCCAAGTTGGCAGCTGCAATAGGTATCAAGTTTTTCATCATGGGTGTCATTTTAATCGGTTTTGAGGGCGTTGAAGCCGATAGTGGTGTCGAAATTTAAATCCAAGATGGCGTCTACAATGGATATCAATTTTTTCATCATAGGTGTCATTTTAATGGGTTTTGAGGGCGTTGAAGCCGATAGGGTTGTCGAAATGTAAATCCTAGGTGGCGGCTGCAATAGATATCAAGTTTTTCATCATGGGTGTCATTTTCATGGGTTTTGAGGGTGTTGAAGCCGATAGTGCTGTCGAAATGTAAATCCAAGATGGTGGCTGAAGTAGGTACCAATGTTTTCATCATGGGTGTTATTTTCATGGTTTTCGAGTGTGTTGAAGCCGATAGTGCTGTCGAAATGTATTTAAACTACTTTAATAAATTCCGTATAATCATGTTATACGTAATTTTTTTAATGGGCATAAGGCATGCCCAATTGGATTTACCAATTTTTTAATTTCTTTTTAATGGGCCAGCTTGACCGGGAAAGGACAACGCTCTCCCATATAGACTAGGAGATGGTGACAGAAAATAGTCTGCCATTTTCTCCTGCATGCCTTTTTAAGAATTGATAACTAACCCCAAAATATGAAAGATAGAGGGGTTACGAGCTCTTTCGCGCTTGCACGTCATAAAGAAAATGGCTTCTCTTTGTGTAAAGAATTTTATTATTTTTCCGTGACATTATATTGCATGCCTTTGTAATATAATGTAGTTGGAACAAATTTAAGCTATAATAATTGATGGCATGCAATTCGCAACGGCCGACGGGGCTCAAAGGGTTACGTAGAAATGAAAAAAAAAAATAGAACATTTCCGTGTTTACAAATTGCATGCCGTTGTAAAAAAATAGTTTTTTTATCTCAAAATTACTCGACGAAAATTGGCATGTACCCCTCGTATGACCAAGGGTGGAAAATATTCGGAAAATGTTGTGAAAATTCAATAAAACTTGTCCGTGATTTCAAACTACTTCTAATAAAGATAAATATTAATTTTATGACCAAATAATTCTGAAATACAAATGGCATGCATATTGCACATGATCATTATATTATAAATAATAACAAAAGTTTCAAAAAATTTAATAAACATTTCCGCGTTTTTTTTTAGTTCTGTGTCACAAAGTTTTGTTTGGTTTCAGGACATTGAACTTAGAGAGGATTTAATACAAATCGTATTACATCAAAACAAAGCTTTCATATACGAATATTCTTAACTAAGTTCGAACTAGCTTTACCTTGTTGGTAAAGCAGTTCAAAGTTGATGTTCAGTTTTAACTCAAAGTTCATAGCTAAAGTGAAATGCCAAGTAAGATTCAATAAAGAACGAACTTGTTAAATACCTGTTCACATGCATTAACAGCTCTGTTACAACTTCTACAGAAGCTGGTTTATGTTCGAAATTCAAACTTGAAAAGTTCGAATTTTAAATTAATAAATGGTTATTCAACGAAGTTTGCGAACAAGGTTAAAATTTTACGATTTTAGAACGTTTTCAGAATTTATAGTGTTTGAGCCTCGCTGCACTTGACCGGGGAAGGAACACGCATGTTGCGATATTTCGTGAGGTACGGAAGAAAATCCTTATTTACAGGAAACGAGTGTCAGTCAGTGCTAGTCCTAGGCCTCAAGGGTGACAATGTTGCATTTTCAGTCTCATTTGGAAGCGGAATCGGTTTCCTTCTTAGTCCTATCCAAAAGGAGGACGGATATAGGTACAGTAGGACATTAACAAAAAAATCATATTATTAATAATTATAAAAAGGAACTCTCATACGGCAACAGTCTTTCAAACATATTTGCTTGTACCGATTTGGTGAAGTTTTGAATAACTGTCAAAATGAATACCCGAATTTATGTTCAAAAGCTTTTTCTTTCTTTTTTTAAAAACCTTACCCCCACGCAAGGGTTGGACGTATATCGTGGAGGCAGTTAACGTACATAAATTTCACAAGGACAAACATCCAGACCCGACTTGTTCCGTGTGGGATTCGAACACGTGGCCCCCAGTGCCCCAATACCCAATGAGTTGCACTCATTGCCGAGCCACTGCGCCACGGAGACGTTTTCAACAACATTATTTTTTGCAACACCCTACTTATGCGAAGCCAGATCACATGAGTTAAGAAACCGACACTCTTTACTTTGTTGCCAGATTTTCAGCTGTTACTCTTATAGGGAAGAAAAGTCACACCAAAATCAATATTGAGTAGAAAATTAGAGTAGCAGTATCAAAGACGTGTCTTTACCCGTGATTTAAAAAAAATGTATGGAGATCAGCAAATTGACACTCTTTTTCTCTATTCTTTCAATCAACGGCTTAACATCCCGTAGCTGTTTACACGAAACATAATTAACTATATAGAGAAGTATAGGACTTTACGATGCATATAAATTAAATAGCCAGAGCAAAGTCAAACGCTTAGCGGACTTTGCGATCAATTTAAATTAAAAACTCAGAGGCAGAGAAAGTCAAACACCAAAGAGGAAACTTCACATGCATTTAAACTAGTATGTCTTGCTCGGTGCAAATTTGAAACGCTAACACAGCCTTTGCGAGTCGTTTACCTGTTACTGCCAGCTCGCGATTATAGTTTCCCAGTTGATAGCGCTTTCGGAAATTTTCGATTAACTTTTCGTAAACACGTTTCGTTATGAAAAGTAGTGTATGAAAATTTTATTTCGAACTAAGTCATGTCACTCAGATATTGAAATTTCTATAGCATAAAATGAAGTCGCTTGCTCGCTCGGTTATGTGTGTCCGTTTATTTGAATAACATTTTGGAACTACTTGATGGATATTGATGCTGTTTTCTCTGTCATTGGATAATTTATGAGGAAAGCTCTAGTACTCTTATACATTGAGTTTTTTTTTTATTATTGAACAAAATATTAAAAATAAATACATTTTTAAATTGCATCATCATCATCATCATTACAGCCCTTCACAAGTCCACTGCTGAACATAGGCCTCCCCCAAAGAATGCCACAAAGCACGGTCCTGAGCCACCTGCATCCATCGACTTCCTGCATATCTTACCAGGTCGTCACTCCATCTAGTGAGGGGACGCCCTACACTTCGCCTGCCGGTACGAGGCTGCTACTCGAGAACCTTTCTTCCCCATCGGTTGTCGGTTCTTCGAGCTATATGGCCGGCCCATTGCCACTTCAGCTTACTAATCCGTTGGGCTATGTCGGTCACTCTGGTTCTACTGCGGATATCCTCATTTCTGAGTTTATCACGCAGAGAAACTCCGAGCATAGCCCTCTCCATAGCTCGCTGAGCGACCTTGAGCTTCCTCATCCGTCCAGCAGTGAAGGCCCACGTCTCAGTTCCGTATGTCATCACTGGCAACACGCACTGGGTGTACAGTCTCAATTTCAAGTTTTGAGGTATACCTGACGAGAAGATGTGCCGTAATTTCCCGAACGCTGCCCAGCCGAGTTGAATCCGTCGATTGACCTATCGGTCAAAGTTGGACTTACCTAGTCGGACTATTTGTCCCAGGTAAACATACTCGTCAACAACTTCGAGCTTAGTGTTCCCAACAACTACCGGCATAGGTGTGACATGGACATTAAACATGATTAAATTACATAATAAAATATAATAAAGTTAATTCAATGCACTAAAATCTATTCTAATGCATAACTTTAAAATTACTCGTATGCTTAAGACAGCGTTAGCTATATAAGCATATCCCATAGCACAAGATCCCATAGCACAGGGCTACCTAGTTTGGGCACCAGTCCCACCTAGATCTTATTTAGCTAATATTTATAGCTGTTATTTAGTTGTATAGTTCATTGTTACTAAGTTTACAGTGATGCACTGACCATAATACGTGGGAGAAAATAAATACCAATAATTAAGTGGCGAAGCTTGCGAAGACACTTATTGATTTCACGATGTCTGTCCGTCTGTCCGTCTGTCCCACGATTATCTCGAGAACGGTTTCGAATTTTCAAATTCTGTTTTCAGCAATCAGTAATCGATTCCACCAGATCACCCAGGCATCTGAACCTCATATTTTGAAACTGATTGCTCATCGGCAACCGTTAGAAACCGCTACAAAGCTGATTGCTTCGCCACTTTGCTATACTGTTAGCTTGCTAGGTTTATTGATTTCACGATGTCTGTCCGTCTGTCCCACGATTATCTCGAGAACGGTTTCGAATTTTCAAATTCTGTTTTCAGCAATCGATTACTGATCACCCAGGCATCTGAACCTCCTGTTTTGAAACTGATTGCTTGATTGCTTGCAACCATTAGAAACCGCCACAAAGCTGATTGCTTCGCCACTTTGCTATGCTGTTACGAGTAGCTTGCTAGGTTTATTATTATTAAAAAAAGCACTTGGGAAGCGACATCAGTTTCATTAGGAAATCATTATGAAATGCTATTTTTTTTAAATAAAATAATTATCATAACATTGATTCAGCCATGCTGCAGTTGCAGCTGGTTGCAGCGTGAGTAGGTCTGCTTTATCGGGAAAGACCACGCTCGCTAAGAATACAAGCGTAAAATAGCATCTATATGTTTCGTATAGAGAGTGTAGGGAACCGGAGATCCTTTTTACTGGTGACAAAGAACTACATAAATATATATTTTGATTTTAATGAAGGATAGATGTAGGTGTCTACGAGCCACAGCATCAGGGGCTCTTGTGCTCATTTGTCACCTACATTATTTAAAAAAAAACTCCGCGGTAATAGATAATATTGTGAGGATACCTATATCCCTAGAAAATTAAAATGTCTGATAAATCAGAAAATACACAGTCAGGTCATAAGTATTGTCACACAGTAAAACTTTTCTTTTAGAATGCTGGCCACTAAAAAGTTTATTGAATTCGAATTTCGAATTGTTCATGAAAATAAAACTGTATACTTTTTAGAATTTAACTCATTTTTAAATATGAAGTGGACGCTTAAAGAAGACCGTGTTGCTGTTATTGCGTTGCATCGTTGCGGTTACGCGCGAATTCAAATTTTTGACATACTGAAAAATTTTAATATAACCAAAAGATTCGTTTATCGCACCATCAAACGATACAATGAAGACTCTAGTGTAGATGACAGGTCAAGAAGTGGTCGCCCTCGGTCTGTTAGGACTCCAGCAGTGATAAAAGCTGTGAAGGCGCGAATTCAAAGAAATCCCAAACGTAAGCAGAAACTGTTGGCTCTTCAGATGGGGTTATGCAGAACCACGGTGAAAAGGATGTTAAATGAAGACTTAGAGCTTCGGGCATATCGTAGAAAAACAGGACATCGTTTGAATGCTCGTCTAATGGACCTGAGACTGAAGAGATGCCGCCCTTTGTTGAAACGGTACGCGGGAAAAAAATATCGGGAAATTTTTTTCGGATGAAAAAATTTTTACCGTAGAAGAGAGCTACAACAAACAAAATGATAAGGTGTACGCACACAGTAGTGAAGAAGCGAGCAACCGTATTCCGCGTGTCCAACGAGGTAATTTTCCATCCTCGCTCATGGTATGGTTGGGAGTTTCTTATTGGGGCTTAATAGATGGTACATTTTTGTGAGAAAGGTGTAAAAACGAATGCAGTTGTGTATCAAAATACAGTCCTGACGAACCTTGTGGAACCTGTTTCTCATACCATGTTCAATAACAGGCACTGGGTATTCCAACAAGATTCGGCGCCAGCTCATAGAGCGAAGAGCACACAAAACTGGCCGGCGGCGCGTGAAATCGACTTCATCCGGCTCGAAGACTGGCCCTTCTCCAGTCCAGATTTGATTCCGTTAGATTACAATATATGGCAACACTTGGAGGAAAAGGCGTGCGCAAAGCCTCATCCCAATTTGGAGTCACTCAAGACATCCTTGATTAAGGCAGCCGCCGATATTGCCATGGACCTCGTTCGTGCTACGATAGACGACTGGCCGCGCAGATTGAAGGCCTGTATTCAAAATCACGGAAGTCATTTTGAATAAACTTTAGTGTCATAAGAATCTATTTTTTGTTAAGTTCATTTTGGTATATAAATGGTTACATAATGAATAAACTTGTTTCAATTACTTTATATTAAACATGTGACAGAATTTATGACCTGACTAGGTATTTTGCTAATGTGTGAAACTTGTCAACAGGTACTGGAGCAGCGAGGTGGAATCTTCCTTACCCTAACCCTCACACGGATGACGGGAAGCCTCTGCCCAGCCGTAGAATGTTTATTGTCTGTTACTTTCCTTATTCATCCGTCTATCCATGGCAGACTATAAAATTCCACTGCAGAACATAGGCATCCCCCAAAGATTGTCTTATGGGTTCTGCCATAGTTTCCACGCTTGGCAAGCGGCTTGGCAACCACTGTTTTTTTATTATTTTGAGTTATAATCAATAGGAAGCTACTGTTTTTCTCTGTCGCCTCTTACCACACCCGCGGGATGATTTCGGACTTTCCTTATATTTGTAAGTTATTAATAATTTACCGTTTTATTAATTTACTAGCTGTGCCCCGCGGTTTCACCCGCGTCATCACGTGTCCGAGGTGCGCGACATGACCTAGTTCAAGCATTTTACATATACGGCTATGGTTTAAGCGTCGTTCGCGCGCCCAGTCAAGTATTGAATTATTTTAATTTTACATTATCTCTTTAACTATGCGTCCAAATAACAAAGTTTATCTTCATAAAATTTTCTTGATGATGAAGTAACTTTCGTTCGTAAGGATAAATAGGCCATGCCTAATAATAACGCTCATAAATCACTTTTAAATTTTCAATATTTTTTTTGTCACAGAATACCAAATTATGGCTTATGTATAAGATATAGACATATGGTAACGAGAAATTTTTTTAAGCGGAGTAAAAGTCTATATTTTTTTAGAACATTGTATTTACGTATCCCTAACGATAACATCAGCGTAGGAGGATAAATCATTTCGGGGGCGCTTTTTCTTCTGACTTGCTTAACAAATATCCATATTTAAGGCTAGCTGAGTAATAGAGCTTAATGCTAGATAGCCTATACTATTCCACATGAATCTGGCTATAATATACAAAAAAGAATTTTTCAAATCGGACTGGTAGTTCCAGAGATTAGCGCGTTTAAACAAACAAAAAAACAAAAAAACTCTTCCGCTTTATTATATTATATTATTATAGTATTGATTAATCAAAAAAGAATGAAGTCGAATATTGTGTGGCATTGAATGTTAATGCGCATGCCGTTCTCGTAGCTTGTTTCCTTGCTACTGTAAACCTATTTGATGCCCAAAACCTCCGTATCTCCGTGTTTCGGCTATAATGACAATCGAATTCTCTATTTCACTTTCCTCTATTTTCACTATTTTCACTATTTCCTCTATTTTCACTAGGTATTACAAGATCACAACCTTTTGAATACCCACGACTTTTTCCACCAGAGCCACTTTGGAATGAGGTGAAATATTTGACAGGTTTCATAGTGGGGACGTTAATTTGCTACTTAGAGTTAATATTTATTTCTGTTATATTAGTTAGATTTTATATAAATTCGATTAGAAATTTTCTTTTCTTTCTTTTTTTCTTTTTTTTCTTATATATTTTTTTATTTTAAAATAATGTAATAATAAATTAATAAATAAATCTACGGATATTCCTAAAAATGGAAAAATTAAAAAAATGAACAAATTAAAGGGCAAACCACTTTGACATTGTTGTGTGTACAAAACTCTAGAATCTGCTAAAATTTTATTTAAATCTAGCTTTTCAATTAAACCCTCTCAGAAATGAGGGGAGGCCTGTGCCCAGCTGTGTGACGTACATAGGCTGTAACTTACTAACTTTAACTTTCTCAATTACATAACTTTGTGTAACAAAAACATCATCTCAATCACAACTAGCGACATCTGGTGAGCGGAAGATTATTAACACTCATTGTTGACAACTGACAAAAAAACGTTTTCGTTTTCTTTTTAAAAAAAGATTTCAGCGAACGTTTGAAGTTGGACGATTGGACGATCATGTAGTTGGCACTCTATTGCATGCATTACGCAACATCTCCTATCATAAACAAGTAATTTTTATGATGTTATTTGTTACGGCCAACAGCTGCCTATCCCAGGAGTAGAATCCTTCGCGGCCCATAGACGAAGAAGCTACAGGCAGATGCTGGTCGGGCGTCCTCACGCCACGGGTTAAAAGTCTAATTACACTAAACAATCCGGGGGGAGCGTTACAATTATTGAACAGAGCTTACTTACCTCTATTCAAGGCGACTGGTCCCTCAGGATTCGGTCAGGTCTCTTGTGGATGTATTGTGCTAGGAAAGTAAGGGTCAGTGATGTGTATCTGGGTGTGGCTGGTAGTGTTATTGACCTTATTTGACCGTTCCCCCTGCAGCAGTTCGGCCCTCAGCTTCTCTCCAAGCTAAGGTCTCCTTCCGCAGTCACTTTCTTCCTTTGTTACGATTGACTCGCGAAAATGAACACAGAACGTACGGATCAAAGGTCACCGTTATTTCTAGAATATTAACTACCGCACTAGTAACTAATACAGTCGAATCCACTTATACAGATTCTGCGTTAAACCTAAAGTCCCGGGTAGAACTCTCAACACGCGCTACCATTCCCAGTGGTATATTTACTATACGCGCCTAACATAAAATTAGATCTAAGAGCTCCCAAACAAAACGGACCGCCTTCTATCTCGACGCGCAGAAGACTTCTAATTTTTTCGCTCTCGACTCCCACCGTTCAGTAAGCTCGGACGTTCAACACGCACGAACGTCATCCCGTATCAGCCGAGCCGAGCGCCATCTAACGTCGATGCCTGACACCAACGCTTTTGCGTAAACAAACCCCCGTCCCGGACATAAGGATTTCGGTCCGCGAGCAAACCGGTCAACGGGACAGGGTCGCGACGGCAAGTTGCAAGATCGAATCTACAACCAAACTAGGCCACCCTACGCACCAAATCAGATCTTGCAACCCTGACCAACGCCTCAAAATTACAGCCCCAACGTGGGCTAGCCGGAGAGTTGAACTGGATGCCCTTCCTGGTCATCGCAGCACATAAATAAGTCCTATTCCTAGACAGAAGTCAGACGACCTCCTTCAAACACCTATCTGCGCTCCTATGATTAGTTCCGCAACTCGACCGGATCAGGTCTGCAAACAGCGACGCGACACGAAGCGGCCCAGAGGGACCTTCAACCTTCAGTGCAGAGAGCACCCCCAAATTCCCCATGAACGTCGTCTGTGGAGAGCTGAACGAAACGCACAGATGGTCCCTAGCAGGTGATCCTATGCTCATATTTCAACTAATTTTTCAAAAGCATCAATGTTCAATTACAGAATTAATTAAAACAAGTAATCACCGATGCACATAGGTCAACTTGGCAAAGTAAACAAAAATAAACGTAAGAGACAGCCTATTTCTTATTTCAAATAAATATCTTAGACAGTGCCAACAAAATCTAAACCAAAGAGAATTTACTCTTATTTCCTTTGGCAACAACAGGGTTATCTAATTTCAACCTTCCTTATCACAAAGCAAAATGATTAAACACTATCACAAACATATACATAATTTTCAAAATAGCGCGCCATTCAAATTTCAAATGAATCCAAACTTCCCTTCAGCACAGGCGCGGCAATCAAATACAATTACAAGCATACGCACAAGCATTAAAAAAGGGCACACAATTTAATCTCAATTTTCCGTGCCACAACAAACGCAGTGATCAAATGTATTTACAAAACATATGCAGCAGCATTTAAAGGAGTATTTTAAATTCAATTCTTTTAATCACAACCGCTACAATATTAATTTCGCGGAAAACTCAAAGCATTTTAATTTTAATTCAAAGAATTCTTAACTAAGTGCTCGACCAAACCAAATCCAATACCCCTTGAGAGCGTGATTCAACGCTCCAGGGGGCCCTAATCTTCCCACCACCAAGTGGAGGCCACACCGCGTGAACCCGATACTAACAGAGCGCAACCGCTAACAGTTGCCACTCGGGTTGTACGCCCTCACTGAGGCCGTCGGCAACAGAACAGCTTAACAAGTGGACTGTTGACGGCTTAAGGCTCAGTAGAGGCAGCCATGGTGGGAGCTAAGGCGGCAGCTAGCTAGGGCCGCCTCCATCAAATGGGGTACAGTGGTCCACCAGTCGCGGCCACTCAGCTAAAGGGAGTGAGAAGGGTCCAGCGGACTGATGAGTGGCCGTGAAGTTCCTCTCCGCACGCTGAGGGGGTGTGTTGACACCCCCGCCCCTGGGGGAATTACCCCCCGACTGGTCGGGGGAGGGACCCCTTTCAAACCTAGGGGCCTGGTGGCTAGCCGGCGGGCGCCGAGCGTCGCCCGTCAAAGGGCATGGCGGAGCGCCCCCGCCCGTGGGGGTCGAGGGCCTGGCAGCGCCCCGAGAGGAGACGCCGTTCGCACCCAGGCACAGTACGACATTGTGATTGCCCTGGCAATGCAGACAGGGCCGCTGGTGCGGACAGTCTCGCTGGAGGTGCCCTTCCAAACAGGAGTAGCACCAGCGGCGCTCCTTGGCGATAGTTCGCCTCGCCGGAACCGGCTTACTTAATAATTTTGGGCAAGACGTTACCCGGTGATCCGATGCTCGACAATAGGAGCAGGGGGGGGGTTGACGACGACTTGCCCGGCGGATTTCGCCTCTCACTGGGCACGGCTTGTAAGTCGTCGACGGTGCCCGCCGCGTGCTCGATCTGTCGGCACTGCTCCTCCAAAAACCGCAGCAGGTCATAGAAGGGCGGAATATAGGAGGCCTCGTCCCCGCCGTACCTCTCCTCAAAATGCATTTGAAGGTCGAGAGGTAGACGGGACAGCACGATGCGGAGCAACAAGAAGGCCCATTCGCCTACTGGTAAATCCAGCCGCCTTTTTTTTTTTTTTTTTTTTTTATAGTAGAGGGGGCAAACGAGCATGCGGCTCACCTGATGGTAAGTGACTACCGCCGCCCATGAACAACTGCAACACCAGGGAGGGAATTGCAGATGCGTTGCCGGCCTTTTAAAAAGGAGTACGCTCTTTTCTTGAAGGTCCCTAAGTCGTATCGGTCCGGAAAAATCGCTGATGGTAATCGATTCCACAAGGAAGACGTGCGAGGAAGAAAACATCTTCTAAATCGCACAGTGGTGGACCGCCAATCATCCAGATGGTGTGGATGGTATCGGGAGTTCTGCCGCGATGTGCGTTCGTGAAATTTGGCGGCTGGGATTAATCCGAACAATTCCTCAGAGCACTCCCCATGGTAGATGCGAAAGAAAATGCAAAGAGATGCAACATCTCTTCGCAGCGCCAATGAGTCGAGCCGATCGGAAAGAACTCGGTCGTCGACGATTCGAGCCGCTCTGCGCTGGATGCGGTCAAGTGGAAGGAGCTGGCACTGGGGAGCCCCTGCCCAGAGATGGGAACAGTATTCCATGTGAGGCCGAACCTGCGCCTTGTAAAGTTGCAGGCGGTGTGCCGGCATGAAATACTGTCCCGCTCTGCTGAGCACGCCAAGCTTTTTAGAGGCCAATTTGGCCTTCTCTTCCAAATGACCACGAAACTGCACGTCACTCGATATGTCGACGCCGAGGATTCCGATACTGGCTGAGGCAACCAGGGGAGTGCCTTGAAACTGAGGAGATACGACAAAGGGGTTCTTTTTAGCGGTAAACGCGCAAACTTGTGTCTTCTGAGGATTAAACTGGACTAGATTTAGTCGCCCCCAGTTCGAGACTTTGTCCAGCAAAGACTCGACTTCAGACACAAGTTTGTTCCGGTACTCGGAGACGTTTTCCCGAGAAATATTAGCACGGCCGGTGTATAGAGCATCACCAGTGCTGTCATCCGCATAGCAATGAATGTTACCAGTTAGCAACATATCATTGATATGCAGAAGAAACAGCGTTGGTGATAGCACACAGCCTTGTGGAACACCAGCGTTAATAGGCTTGTAGTCAGAACATGCACCGTCTACAACAACCTTGATGCTCCGATCTGCAAGGAAGCTGGTGATCCAATTGCACAATTTCTCGGGAAGCCCATAGGAAGGGAGCTTCGAGAGAAGCGCTTTGTGCCAAACCCGATCGAAGGCCTTCGCAATGTCCAGACTAACGGCCAACGCCTCCCCCTTGGACTCTACTGCCTCCGCCCATCTATGGGTCAGGTAGACCAGAAGATCACCAGCTGATCGACCCCCACGAAAACCGTATTGGCGGTCACTAATCAGCTGGTGATCCTCAAGGTACCGGATGAGCTGGCAGTTGATAATGGATTCCATTATTTTGGAGAACAAGGAGGTGATCGCGATAGGCCTATAGTTGGACGGGTCTGAGCGGTCGCCTTTTTTAGGGATCGGGTGGACAAAAGCTGTCTTCCATGAATTCGGGACTACGCCTTGGGAGTAGGAGTACCGAAAAAGACGCGTTAGGACCGGTGCCAACTCCGGAGCACACGTCCTCAGCACAATTGGGGGGATTCCGTCAGGCCCACTCGACTTCTGGATGTCCAGGGAGAGAAGTGCTTTGCGAACCGAGCGCTGTGAGAACAGCACATCCGGCATAGAGCACTCACACCGCGGGATGGTCGGCGGTGTTTTCCCCCCGTCATCAAGAGTCGAGTTGGACGCAAAAAGGGAGCCTAAAAGGTCGGCTTTGTCTTTTGCGTCATGGGCCAGTGAGTCGTCCTCCCTGTGCAGAGATGGTAGTGATGGCTTACAGAAATTCCCTTGGACAGCCTTGGCGAGAGACCAGAATGCACGGGTTCCCGAAGGAAGGCGAACTAGTTTCTCGCCAATTCTGCCTATGTGCTCTGACTTTGCCTTGGCAATAACTCTTTTGAAGGACCTGGAGGCGAAGTTATACTTCTTTTTAAGTGTGCTGGTGTTTACATCCCGAGTCGCCGAAGCCGCAGCCCAGGCTTGATAACACTCCTGCTTACTGCGTAATGCAGTTTTACAGGAGCGACCAAACCAAGGCTGAGATCTGCCTCCGATGGGTACCACAGATGATGGAATAAATAGTTCCATTCCCTGTAGCACCACATCAGTGACAGAGTTAGCAACAGCGCTGGGATCATCCGGCGAGAAGCAAACCCGCCCCCATGGGTAGGATGCAAAGAAAGACCGCATTCCGTCCCAATCCGCCGACCTGTAATGCCAAACACGGCGGCAACCTGCAGAACGCAACCGCGAAGGGAGCGTGAGTGGCACCATACTCCGGATCAAACAGTGGTCCGAAGAGCCGAGAGGGGCATCGACGGAAACCTGATATCCGTCCGGATGAGAGGTCAGCAGAAGGTCCAACAGGGAAGGTGTATGATCCTCCACATCTGGAATCCGCGTAGGCGAAGTAACCAGTTGTGTCAGACCATATGCCAAGGCAAAGTCATAAACAGATCTCCCCGCATGATCGGTTAAACGTGAACCGAGCCATTCGGCATGGTGGGCGTTAAAATCGCCAAGGATCACGATCTCTGCGGATGGGACCTGTTGTAGCAAGGAATCTGTAGCCATTTGGACGTGGTCGATGAGTCGGTCTGTTTCGGCATTACCGCTATGGGACCTATAGAGGCACCCGTAGACGCGCGGATGGTCGTCACTGTCTACGCGTAGCCAAAGGATGGACAGGTCCGAACCTTCAAGACTGCCGAGGCGTCGAGAACAGATGTCCTCTCTGACATACACGCAAACTCCAGCCCGAGGCACAAAGGAGTGCTCCAATTTGTACCCAGGGTAGGAGAGATACGAAATATCAGCCGGAAAGGAAACCTGCGTCTCGGTCAGGAAGAGCAAGGCCGGCTTCGCCGTCTCGAGATGGTAGTGGACGGCGTTTAGGTTAGAGTTAAGTCCCCTGATGTTGCAGAAATTCACGAATAGCGTGGCAGGGGTCGCCTTGGTATAGTTGCTCTGTTTACCCCGAGCAGTTATGTTTTTGAGCGGAATTTTGCCCCCCCCAGAATACGCGGGGCAGCCTGAGCACCCACGCTCAGGATTGGAATAACATGGTCGTGGATGCTCAGCGAGGGATTCTCCAGGGGTACTGGTACCCTCCTGGGGTAGTCTATTGTGTAATTCCGCTACCATGTTGATGGGGGGGGGGGGGATTGGGCCTCCGGCCACCTGCACTCACCAGACGAAACGCAGAAGCAGAGCTTCTACTTCACGCCGGTATTCTGTGAGGTCGTGGTACTAACCCGGCTCGAGCCGGCCCATACGTGCAACAGCAAAAACTGCTGCATGGCTCTACCACCGTTATACCTCTGTATATACCTCAACGTATTACAGGCCACCAAGACTGGATCCAACAGGTCCGGACGTAATCGGGCCCGGTCACTAAGCAGCGGGAGGCTCAGAAGCTGCTTAACATGTTCGTCCGCAATTTGCCGGACGTTGGCGTATCTTCTGGCTAGGAGGTCCCGAGCAGTCTGGTAGGCGTCGTCCGAAAAGCTCAAATGGCTGACAACGCCCAGGGCCTCCCCCTTCAGTGAGGCCAGGAGGTACGCCATCTTCTGGCTCGGGGCCAAGTCACTCCGGGCGTCCACTAGGCCGTCGAAAAGACCAACGAAGTTCAGCCACTCGGAAAGGACCCCGGAGAACTTTGGCAAGTCCAGAGTTGGGAGTCGTCCCAACAGCTCCGGCTGAGGCTGCTTCCGAAAGGACTCGGGCAGGCCACTCGTCCGAGCTTCACGCGCCTCCTCGGCATACCTGCCTTCAGCCTCGATCAACTCGTCCGTGAGCCACAAGAACTGCTCGTAGTCTGCGAAGCAGGAGTCCAGGACTCCCTTTTCCACATCCGAATCCTCGAGCTCAGCGTAAGCCTCCTCCACTGCAGCCCTTCGAGCATCGACCTGCTCGAACCGCTTCATCAAATTATGGACCCTATCCGGTCGACCTATCAAAGCATGGGCGCTGGTGGCCCAGCGTAACTCAGTCCGCAGGCAACGGATTAGCATCTTGGGCGAGGACATCACTACTAAATACAAATTACGACGCCGCTCGGGCACAATTACAAAAATAACAAATAAAAAATACAAAAAAAATTAACAGCTAACCAATGCAGTTCCTATCAAATCGAGTTGAATAGAAATTACACAAATGAGAACCGCTATTTATTAAATCAAACACAAGTTAGTACAAAAGAAAAGGCAAATCAAATTAACAATAACAAATACTAGTGCGATCAAATCAAGTTAAATTCAAATTACGTAAATACAAATTACCACTCTTTAGTTCAAATACAAATTACAATACGAAAGATACATAACGAAGATACACATCAACAAAAAATGCCTTGCTCGGAAATCGACCCTTCGATAAGTAATACATCACAACTATCCGCAACGATAATTAACCGATTACGCAAAAATAACCATCTACCTACATGACGCAAACTCCCGCTTGCGCGCGAACCGGGCGTGGCTTTTCAAATTTACCCGCTAACAACAAAAAAAATCAAGCCACCAAAGAAAGGAGTTTTATTATTACGTATATAATAAAAAAATATGTTTTTACGTATTACGGACGGGCGTAATTGTAGACACAAAATTAAACCAATCAACCCAACGCTCTCTGCCATCAAATTGTTTAATTTTTATCAAACACTACGGTCGGTGGATCGACCGGGAATCGATCCCAGTACCGCGCTCTGCTACCAAATGTTACGGCCAACAGCTGCCTATCCCAGGAGTAGAATCCTTCGCGGCCCATAGACGAAGAAGCTACAGGCAGATGCTGGTCGGGCGTCCTCACGCCACGGGTTAAAAGTCTAATTACACTAAACAATCCGGGGGGAGCGTTACAATTATTGAACAGAGCTTACTTACCTCTATTCAAGGCGACTGGTCCCTCAGGATTCGGTCAGGTCTCTTGTGGATGTATTGTGCTAGGAAAGTAAGGGTCAGTGATGTGTATCTGGGTGTGGCTGGTAGTGTTATTGACCTTATTTGACCGTTCCCCCTGCAGCAGTTCGGCCCTCAGCTTCTCTCCAAGCTAAGGTCTCCTTCCGCAGTCACTTTCTTCCTTTGTTACGATTGACTCGCGAAAATGAACACAGAACGTACGGATCAAAGGTCACCGTTATTTCTAGAATATTAACTACCGCACTAGTAACTAATACAGTCGAATCCACTTATACAGATTCTGCGTTAAACCTAAAGTCCCGGGTAAAACTCTCAACACGCGCTACCATTCCCAGTGGTATATTTACTATACGCGCCTAACATAAAATTAGATCTAAGAGCTCCCAAACAAAACGGACCGCCTTCTATCTCGACGCGCAGAAGACTTCTAATTTTTTCGCTCTCGACTCCCACCGTTCAGTAAGCTCGGACGTTCAACACGCACGAACGTCATCCCGTATCAGCCGAGCCGAGCGCCATCTAACGTCGATGCCTGACACCAACGCTTTTGCGTAAACATTTCGTATTAAAATGATAAATAGGAAATGGAATCATCTTGGTGTCTGACTGTGTGTCTCACACATTTTTAAGAGACTTTTTCACGTAGATCACTGAAGTTGGGTGTCATTGTTATACATAGTCACTCAAATACAAACGTGAACCTTAAAATTCTAATTTTCGACTTAAAAAGTATGTTAAATAGTAATCAAGTTTAAGATGAAAAAAATCCACCAATTGTAAGAGCTTTCGGGCAGATATTTTTATCCGTTTTTGAGGTCAAGTGAGTCTTGAGTCTTCAGCTCTGAGCCTGGAGAATACCACGAGAATGAATACTATGTTGCCAAAAATAGGAGCTTGATATTAAATTAAACATTAAAAATAAGTTACATATTTATTTCCAAATCAGAAAATAAAAGGAATAGAATAAATGAGGAAAGAGTGTCAAACATCTTGCAGAAGAGAATGGTAGAGTCTGGAGGGGACGCCCTAAATTAAAGTTAATCGACCAAATTGGCGATATATTGAAGATGGTCAGTTAGAAGTACCCTCAACCGATGAGTATGTTTGCGCAGGATATAAAGGAAGCGAGAGAGTTGTACTCTGCCTACTCTTCTGGGTGATAGGCTTGAGTGTTTATGTTATGTATGTTTTCCGTGGTAAAGTCTTGCTGCAGCTATATTAGTAGTATAGTTGTAGCACAAATGGGTCGGCTCGACCGGGGAAGAACCACGCTCTCACAGAATACCAGCGTAAAATGGCAGCTTGATAATGCTGTGATTCGTATGGTGAGTGTAGAGAACCGGAGACCCATTTTACTGGAAAAGAGGCATTCCATCTTAGTCCTCACGGGTAACGACGTTTCTGCATTTTGATTCTTTATTGAGGATAAATGTATGTCAATGGGTCACAGCAACCACTTACCATCAGGTGAACTGTGTGCTCGTTTGTCATCCTATTCTATATAAAAACATATATTTTCCAAAACATCCATGTTAGGCATTATTATATATAGGCAGAGATGGCAATCATTGATATCCTTTAAACTAAGACTAAGAACTTTGTCGTGAAGCGACATTAAAAAAAAAACCTAACCTAAGAACAACAAAACAACAAAAGTAGAACAAGAAAATAATATATTTAAAAATTTTAAAAGATATTTACAATTTTTTATAAAAAAATGAAATATGATGATGGTGATGGGTGACGTGAAATTACAATTAGATAGAAAATAAAGATTAGGAGAATATGGTAGCGGAGCCTGAAGGTCAAAGCGGCACACGCTGCGCTTGGAGTAGGAGTAGGCACACGTTGAGCTTGGAGTTTCTTGGCAGCGGTGGCACGCAGCGCCTGGTCTAGGCACACGCAGCGTCCGTAGCCGGCACACGTAGCGCCTGGAGTAGGTGCTTTCAGCGCCTGGAGCAAGCAGTCGCAGCGCCCAAAGGTAGCACGGGCACTAGCAGGTGGAGGCGTAGGTGACGACTCCAGAAGAAAGTAAAGGCTTGTAGGATTCCGGAGTAGTGCGGCCCCGCGCTTGAAGTAGACTACGCCGACGACTTCAGGTGTAGATAGAAGTTTGCAGGATTCCGGTGGCTTGCAGGATCTTCTCAACGTCAGCAGCGCCTGGCCTGCAGGATCCCGGGGCAGTGCGGCCCCGGGATAAGGCCTTTAGTAGATGCTTCTCGTTTGAAAACTGAAGCGAGACTCCCCGTATTCACCGATGGTTCGGCTTTTATACCTTTTTAGAGAGAACGGGAAATTATTTAAATTAAAAGGAAATTATTTGTAAATGACCTAGAGCAAAAGAGTATTTATGTGGAAATATTGAAATAAAACATCAGACCGGTAACGAATTTGAATAAAAATTGCCATGACAACCAAATAAATAACGATTGTCAAATATGTAAATTTTTGGTTTTAGGCTTGTTATTAAGAAACGGCAAGTTTTATGTAAGAAATGAGATATTATTTATACAGGAAAAAAAAAATAGCGCAACAGCGCGCACGAAACCCGAAATTGCAGAGTTACGGAGAACTAAATAAAAGATCGAAAAAGGTAAGACTCCATTGACGATTTAAAAAGTGCTGATAGCGTGAAAATACGAAGTGAAAATGATTTGTTATTGTGTAAAAACGTTACAGGATCCTATGGAAATAAAGGTGATGCAAAAAGAAAATCAAAAACAGAATGGAAAAATAGTGTAAAATGATATGTAAGTAGCATAACACTACAACTTAACTAAGAATACAAATTACGTTGGGACTAAAATATTATGTAACGCTAACGCTATTGTGAGGAGAACTTTTAAAATCATATTTGTCATTAGCCAAGTGACCGTTATCTACACATCTATGCATACATTAGAAAACAATGTCTCTCTGTAATATTTAGATAGCTACCGTTATTTAGATACGTTACGATAGAGACGTTAGTTATTAAGATAGCTGAGGAGGTTACACGCCGTTAAGAAATGAGTAACCATTTGCAAAAAAATTGTCTTGTCTGTTTTTTCTGGCTAATCTTTGAATCGACTGAACCGACTATGATGAAACTACACGAACAGGTTAGGTTCTAGGCTATATTTAATTGAAAAACAAAAGATTTTTCTGAAGTTAAATAATTGATAAAAAGAAAGGTCATTGAAGATTCTATTTAAATCAAAATTTCGCCATTTTAATAAATCTCATCCAGGTGAAATCACTTTCAAAATACATTGGTAAGTACCAAAAAGTTAAATTACGAGGTCGAGCGTAAGTCTGCACTACTACCTGCGGGCGATCCTTAAAACCTGTGACTGCCGACGAAATCACAGAAGTAATTAAAAGCCTTAAAAAGAAATCAGAACCCAGCCACGATGGCATTAGCAACAGGGTAGTGAAATCTCTCTCCCGCAACTAGTGTGCCTCCTGGTAGGCGTATTCAACGCTATTCTTTCCAGCTGCTCCTTCTCGGATGCATGGAAAGAGACAGCCGTAATAGAAATCTCGGAACCGCAGAAACTGCACAACTTAGCCTCTAATTACAAAGCAATTAGTCAGCACACCTCAGCACACCGGGAAAAATTTACGAGCGACTCATATTGAATCGCCTTCGTAAGTACGTCTTCACCAACAAACTTCTTCCAGACAAGCAGTTCGGCTTCAGACCCGTACACTCGTGCACCGACCAGTTACATCTCCTCACAGAGTACATTCTGAAAAGATTTAACCCCCCACAAAGTAGTTGCAGAACCACTATAATCGGCGCCCTCTTTGTCAATGTTGGCTTCAAGTTTAGCACGACGGCTTGCTTTACAAACTGTATAAACTGAACTGATAGGCTTATCCACATCATCAGAGCCTTTCTTGCCAATCGCCACTTTCGCTGTCGAATAGAGGGTACTTGCTCTACAAAGCATCCTCTCAAGGCTGGAGTACCACAAGGCTCCATCCTCTCCCCACTACTCTTCACACTCTTCACGAGTGACATCCCGAAAGACCCATTAGTGAATTCTGCTCCTTTCGCAGATGACACGGCACTTTTCGTTACCCATTCCAATTAAAGATAACTCACCAAGACGCTTCAAAGAGCCATCAATCGCCTAGGCCATTGGTTCCGCTTATGGAGAATCGAAGTGAATCCTGGGAAAATTGTAGTAATATGGTTTCAAAGGATCTCCACTTTCAATCGTCAAATCAGAAACCCCAAGAAATCGTTAGGTACGATCACACTGTACGGCCGCATGATCCCCTGACAACCAACGGCCAAATACCTAGGGTAACCCCTCGACCAATTCGACCAAGGTAAGAAATTCGCGAAGCACCTTCGCGATGTCCATGCAAAATTCGTCACTAGTCACTTTCAGCCACTAGTCAACAGCAAGAGCAAACTGTCCTTAAGACAAGCTCCACCTTTATAAAACGTGCGTAAGACCTAACATGTGTTACGCAGTTTTCGCGCATGTAAACCATAGTCATTTGTACGGCCTCCAAGTCGTCCAAAATAGATTCATTCGCATAGCAACGGGAGCTCGGTGCTACCAGTAAAACTCCAACCTGCACAGAGACTGTCAACTTCCGACGATCTCTGAATACTTCAAAGATATGTCCCGACGCTATTTCGAGAGGGCCGAGACACATCCCAACCCGCTAGTGGTAAACGCAGCCACGTACGCTCCGACTCCGAACCTTACACGAACCCTCCGTAGGCCCCGCAACCTTGTAATCGAACCCCCTGTTTCGCAAGATTCCGAAGGACGAAATGTCGCTGGCCAGTCACACTAAAAACTACATAATCACAAACACCGTTAGGACAACAACGGATGGGACGCAGCAAGTCTGCAGACGAGCGCACCGCACACCCCTCCACACTGCGTACACACCGTACATCCGCGTCCCTGGGAGCTTCTCACCGCCCAGAACATCTAACAATACCAGTTAACCGTCAGAGCCGCGGCCTGCCACCCCCTGTTCGGACGACCGTTAGATAGATAACTCATCCATGTTATGATAATGTGATCACTGAATTGAACACATATTATCCCACTCACCCAACATTACCGATTTTAGTACAACGTCGTGTCCGCAACGTTGCACTATAATAAATAATAACCCTCCCCCCCTTTTTCATAGATCGCGACCTTTCAGACTGCGAGCTCTGAGCTCGATGAATCTGTAAGACCCGCATAGGCTAACAGCATGAACATCACAGAAACTAGACTAAATAAGATTTACGTCATTATAACTCGTTACGAAACTTTTATTTCTATGAAATTCTGTTCAAATATTTCATCCTTTATAAGCTGTTTTTCGAACTTGTTGTTGTTGCTTGTTTACTTTAGTAAATGAGATCTATGTTTCAACCAAGCAAGCAATGCTGTAAAAAGGCATGACTTGTCTCTTTTTTATACCAGAAATAAAAATGATTATAGTGTCGACCTGGTAGGAGATGAAGTCGATGGATGCAGATGGCTCAGGACCAATCTTTTTTGGCATTCCTTGGGGAAGGGCTATGTTCAGCAGTGGATTTGTGCTTGGCTGTAATAATAATAAATAAAATTTATGAGGCACTCATCGAACTAGAGGAGAAGCCTGTGTCCGTCAGTTGTAGTTCGGATAAGAAAGAAAATGTACCTTAAAATATACAAATACAGAGAAAAAACAACAGATAAGATCTGTTCGTTTAATAGAAAAGGATAGAAATGATTTTTTCAATGTTTAATTTTTAAGGCATCCTCGGATAAATAAGTATTAAATACAACAAATCAAGGGACAGAAGCGTGCAGAAAGCTATCGGGCTTCCAACGGAAATTGAATCGTAAGTCCATCGCCGCTCTAAGAGAACAAATTGCTTGTTCG
The DNA here is from genome assembly GCA_033319125.1 of Parnassius glacialis. Classification (NCBI taxonomy): domain Eukaryota; kingdom Metazoa; phylum Arthropoda; class Insecta; order Lepidoptera; family Papilionidae; genus Parnassius; species Parnassius glacialis. The sequence goes on along the minus strand of JAVANC010000009.1, from coordinate 41,515,610 downwards.
AAATTTTCAATCATTTACTTTGATGACTTATCCGATGGAAATGGAATTAACCTTCATAATAAAATTATTTGCGTAAATAAAAGAAAACTGTGTGGATACTTACTTACTTCTGTACTTTTTTCTGTTTATTTTATTTTGGGATTTTTTATCGAAACGATATGCCAATCCCATCATACTTTAATACTAATTACTGCTAACACTTTAAAACAAAATAAGAAAGTATAATTATGATATTATTTTTAATCAATAAACTAAAAAGAAACTGTTATTTATACTGCAGATGTGAAGATAATTATTCCATTCTAGTAGCAAACCGGAATAACTCTCTGGACATCCTTGACTTGGGGTTTGATAAAACCCTCTGCACTATATAGATATCCAAAACATTTGCGTTAAATTCTTTCAGCAAAGCCTATCTTTTACTGTACTTTGAAAAATTCTAGTTATACCAAGGGTAAAATTTAACTAGTGTCAGGACTCTTCTTCGAGTCTGTCTAAATAGGTACTGTTGGCGACGCGCCCATAAAATATTTCAATTTATTAGTTAACCGATTACGAATAGCTTCTAAAGTCAAATTATCAAGCAATAATTGTCTTATAAGAAAACGCTTAGTTAAATCTTAAAGAAATATCGAATTAATAATTTGAAGGTCTTGGGTTAGATTCCCAGATCGGACTAGTTTGTCGTTTTCTTAGTAATATTTTCTTAATAGATTCATATAGGGAATTTTTAAGACATAATTCATGTTTCCGGGTTAAGTTCCACGGTTGAATTACCTTTCCAATGTTATTGTTAATTTAAAGAAATATTAAAATAAAGTTGTATATGTGTATAAGTGGAATTAATGTAAAATAATGTTGCATAGTATTGTCTTACGTAAGTTGAGAACATTTTGTATGAAAAATAAAATGTCTATTTTCAATGTTTGACTCATAAAATATTTTCTTTGTGTTATCTGATAAGAACACGATAACTGATAAGAACTTTGATAACTGATAAGAGTTTTGTTGGATACTACTTTGCCGACAATTGGGTGTCGTGCAAAAATTGGTTGTTCACCTAGTTTCAAAAATTGGTTGTTTGTCGATGGCAGCGTATGCTAAATTTACAACCTGCTTTACCGACAATGAGAGTCGTGCAGAGAGTAGTTGTTCACCTAGTTGCAGATAAAAACAGTGCGCTAATCTGTAAATTTAAAAGTCTAAATATGTGGAAATTGAAATGTTTGTAAATTTCAGCAATTTATGTAAAATTTATTTGTAAAATGTTTCACATTGACTGTATGAGCAAATAGGTGAATTCTGTGTTATTCCCATGTAAAAATTCTTTTGGAATAGTGAAATATTGATAGTTTTGTATAGGAAATTTAAGTGTTTTAAATAGTAAAATGTATAGGAAAAATGTGAATTAATTTATATATAAATTAGTTAAGATATTTGTATTTTCAAATTATGTGTTAGGTATTTAAGAATTCTAACTTAGTACATATGTTGTAAAATAGGCATATTTTGTTGAATAAATAAAAGGTTTTTTGTGATATGAAAATGTAATGTATATCATAGTATAGATATTTTGTTGTGCTATCTTTATAAATAAAATGTATAAATGTATGTCTTATACAAATAAAGATATTGGGGAAACCGTGGGAGGGTGATAGTACAAATTGATGTAATTGAGTTGCGAAATCGTATAGAGGGCGCGGCTCTCTTTCGAGTAAAGCATTTTTGATACCCCATTAGATTGGTTTTCATACAAATCGCCGGCAGCTCACAAAGACACCACCACCTGTCTGCCCACTGGTGGACAGCACGGGGAGCAGAATTTACGACGCCCAAAAAAGGGCGGAGTTGATGGCACAGCACCTCGAACAGCAGTTCATACCAAATAACATAGCAGAGGGGTACGCAGACCACGTACAAAGTATAGAGGACCGCGTACAGGAATTCCTCTCAAACCCGGCGCCGCCCTTGCGGGGCGACGATTTCATTTCACCAGCAGAGGTAAGGTGCACCATCATGCGTACCTACCTACCCGTAAAGCGCCGGCATTACCACCACAGCCATTAAGCAGCTTACCAGAAGGGTAGTAGTGGCACTCACCAGGTTGTACAACGGCATCCTGAGGACTGGCCACTTCCCGACCATCTGGAAGCAGGGCAGGATCATCGTGCTGCCGAAACCGGGAAAAGACAGGAGGTTCCCGGCCAGCTACCGCCCCATAACGCTATTGCCGGACATAGCAAAACTCTTCGAAAAACTCACCCTCACCAGAATTCTTCCACATGTCACCCTGCGGGAAGAGCAATTCGGCTTCCGCAGGGGGCATTCCACCACTTCCCAGCTGGCCCGCGTGCTACACTATCTTGCGGCCGAATATAACTTCGGCCGCATCTGTGTGGGGGTCCTTCTCGACATGGAGAAGGCCTTCGACAGGGTGTGGCACGCAGGGCTAGTTTACAAACTTATTCAGTATACCACCATACGGCCCATGCTTGTGCGGTTAATAGCGTCGTTCCTGGAGGGGCGGAGCTTCCATGTCACCCTGGAGGGGGTTGTCTCGGCGGCACGACCGATTTTAGCCGGAGTGCCACAGGGCAGCTGCCTATCACCGCACCTGTATGCGGTTTACATCAACGACATCCCCACCCTTCAAGGCCATCTGAAGGAATGGGAAGATGACGTGGTTCTTGCTTTGTACGCCGACGACAGTGCGTACTTTGCGTCATCACGTCGGGTGGATATAGCTGCTAAGAAGTTGCAGCGGGTACTCGACCTCTTGCCCGAGTGGCTGGACAAATGGAGGCTGGCGGTCAATGTCGGGAAGACCGTCGCCTTCATGACCAGCCTGGCCAGAACACCTCCAACTCTGCAACTCCGCGGGCAGGATGTGGGTTGGAGTAGTACCATCACATACCTAGGATGCCAGATATATCGCTCGCTGCGCATGACCCCGATGGTCAATAATGTCGTAAGACAGGCCAGAGCTGCGCGAGCAAAACTCTATCCAACACTGGCATCCAAACTCCCAACAAGAACGAAAATAGGTATCTACAAAACCTACATACGGTCGCGGCTGACCTACGCAGCACCAGCCTGGTACGCGTTGACCTCGGCCACTCAGCGCAGGAGGTTGCAAGCCCAGCAAAATCTTGCGCTTCGGGTGATCGTGGGAGCCGGTCGCTACGTCAGGAATGATGTCATTGCACGCGACCTTAAGGTCGAATCTATCTCCGAATTCGTGGCCCGTACTGCGAGACGGTTGTTCGACCGCGCAGATAACGGGCCACATCTCCACCTGCAAAGTCTTGCTCCACTACATGCCCGCCCACCTGACGGGCGGCCGCTCCCACGAGAACTCCTACGCTCACCACCCGGCGACGGGGACGCCGGGGATGAGTGAGCATCCCGACACCTGATTTGATGGTGCTAAGTGCGCACCACACCAACCGACAAGCTGCCAACGCAGCACCCAGGACCGGGGGGTCGTGTCCTCCTGAGATGCCGCCCATGTAAAGAGGGTCTCCTCGACACATGCAAACCTCCATAAGGAGAAGAACCACCATACAAATCGTTCGGGACTAGCTACCATTATAATATATATAATAAAGAAAGAAAAACATATAGGGAAGTGATAGGGATAATAATTACTCTCTCAAGGAGCGGGTTGAAGATAATTGCTGTTTTATTTCCAAGGGATCCTTCACCTTTAAATATTACTACAGTCCACCTTGTGCCGCTAACGTGGCACATATTGAGGAATTAAGACACTGGGACCGGGACGACCTCGGAAGACCCGTAAGCCCCGCCTGAACCTATTTTAAGAAAAGGAAGCGGCGGACACTCTCGTGTGATACTCCTTCACGGGGTTCACAAACGCCTCGTTGCCTACCGAACCCAACGTAGATGTCATAGGAGATTCAGGATCAAGGAATCCGCTGTTGAACGCACCACGTGTCCCTTTTCAGGTACCGTCTTCTTACCTATTTGACTTCCGATCTCAAGGTTTAAATTGCAGGTGAGCCATTCTATCTTAATCCTCTAAGGTGATAATGCACCTGTTGCATTCTTTGTACAAAGTTGGCAGATATCCTTGAACTGCCACTTATCATCAGATAAACTTTAAGTTCGTTTATCACTTTGTTGAAACGCAGTTCTTTATCAGACGGTACGGATTTGACGGATGGGAGCTAGGCGACAAAACTGAAAAAAATTCTGTCACGACCCCTTCTGGCGTAGTGTTGGCAGTGTCGGTAAGGTCGTCTACTTGGCGGCTATAAGTGTATCACTCACCATACAAAATACAGCAGCATTGAGGAGCAATTTTCCTGGTATTGTGTGAGAGCGTTATCCATGTCCGGTTTAACCGACCTGTTCTTGTTACAACTATAATACAGCTGCAGCGTGGCTTTACGTGTTGTTTTGCATTTGTATAATTTATTTGAATTATAGTATTTGGAAACCCAATGTGGTAAGATAATATATTATTATACGTAGGTCACTCAATAAGTTTTGAGATGCTCGAAATTTAAAAATGGAACGCACCCGTGTTTTATGTTTCTAAAAAGCAAATTTATTTAAAAGTAGAACACCATAAGCCAATTGCTCAATATTAAAAAAAACAAAGTGCTATTAATTTTCCTGCAACGCTTCCTGCGCTTTTCATTTAAAACAATGAATCTTAACCTTGAACATTTACGTGCTATGATATATTATAATTTTAAATTTGGTTTAACCAAACAATTAAGTTTACAACGGTTACAATCTGCATTAGGGAACTCAGCTCCATTACACGCAATCATTTTTAAGTTTTATTTTAAGAGTTTAATTTTTAAGACGAGACATGCATCTATCAATATGATCCGGAAAATAAAAGGCAGTCAACGGTATGGGTCTACTAAGAAGGACAGTTACCGACAAAACTGCAAAGACCTCGCAACGTCGGCAAAAAATGGTAGCTAGTTTTTTTCGCGCAGCGGACTTTTGTCGATGTCAATACTGCAAAATTGTAGGTCAGTCAACTCTGAACGGTATACTACAGTTGCATTACCCAAAGCTTTTCAAGCTGTGCGGGAGAGAAAACCAAAGACCAGGCGTCGGGGAATCATGCTGCATCACGATAACGCCTCTTCACGTACCTCCCTTAAAACAAAACCATTTATTGATGAATCTGGTGTTGAAACTCCAAGTCACCCACCCTACAGCCCTGTTTTAGCTCCTTGTGATTTATTTTTGTTCCCAAGAGTCAAAAAATAAATAAAAGGCAAGTTTTTTTTTTTATGCGCCGAAGAAGCCGTGGCTGCCTACGAAGAAGCCGTGGCTGCCTACGAAGAAGCGATTTCCGACCTGTCAGATCAAGACTGACAAAAGTGTTTTCAGAGTTGGTTTAGGCCAGGTGTCCGCAACCTTTTGAGTCGTAAGGGCCAAAAATAATAATTTACAAAATTTCTAAGTTTTTAAGAGCCACAATTTTTTTTCTTGCCAACCATAAATAGTACTTTCATAAATAAAGTTTTTTGATAACAAAAACTAATTTATGTATTCATAAGAAAAATACATATTTCTTAAAAATTTAGACTTTACAAAACAATGTAACTTTTACTTAAAAATAAAAAAACAATACCATACATTTAAGCATACAAATTTAATGGGAGCGTTGGCTTTGCATGGTTTTAGAAAGTTTGGATAAATTTGGTTCATAACTTTTGTTTTAAGTCTCAAACACGACTCTGGATTTTCATTTGTTAGTTGGCTTCTTAATTTTTTTTTATAGGATAAGGGTGACAAACGAGCACACAGTCCACCTGATGGTAGGTGGTTGCTGCGGCCCATAGACATCTACATCTATCCTCATTTGCGAATCAAAATGCAGATGCGTTGTCACCCGTGAGGACTAAGATGGAATGCCTCATTTCCAGTAAAAAGGGCCTCCGGCCACCTGCACTCACCAAGCGAAACGCAGAGGTAAACATCTACTTCACGCTGGTATTCTGTGAGGTCATGGTACCACCCCGGTTCGAGCCGGCCCATCCGTGCGACAGCAAATGCCGCCACTTGGCTCTACCACTGTTCGAACTATTACTTTTAATTATATTCATGCAAGAGAATGCTTGCTCGCACGAAGATGTCGATCCGAAGATAGTCAGCACTCCAAATGCCAACTTCTCCACCTCACTGTAGCAATCTGGAAGACTATTCCATGCGTCGAATATAAGTGCCTCAACTCACGGCATTTCTTTTAAAGCTGTTAATTTTTGTTGCATTACGTATATACTCGTACATTTCTGGACCTCCAACTCTTTCGACTTGCTTTTTAACTCTGTAAATTGTCAACTCCACAAAGCTTTACTTTTTAAATCGATCAATTGCACTTCTAGATATCCAATATCAACTCCAAATGGCTCAATGTGGATCGATTTCGAAATATTTTTTTATAAAATAAATAATATTTGCGTATGAAACTAAAGAGCAGCTTCACATCCAAAGAGCCGCATGTGGCTCGCGAGCCGCAGGTTGCCGACCGCTGGTTTAGGCGAATGGAGCTTTGTATAGAGCATGATGGAGAATATTTTGAAAAGATATAAAATAAATATTAATAGTATCTAGAATACTATTTGTATATCTCAAAACTTATTGAGTGACCTACGTATAACGGAAATAGTAACTCTAGCTCGTATAGTCCACACTGCACTGAAATGATTTCTATTAAAAAGAAAGTTAAAAACTAAGCCCAAAATCGATAAAACACCCAATTGAAAAGTATATTTTTTAACGCTGTAAAGCCACGCTGTAGCTATACCTAAATAGACCGAGGGACCGTGTTCTCACTGGATCGGCGTAAAATACGAGCTTAATGTTGCTGTGTTTGTATGATAAATGTAGTTGAAACACAGTTTACTGTTAAAAAGGCATCCTCACTTAGTCCTAAATAGTGACAAGATGACAAACTGATCATTACATTTCGATACTTAATCGAGGGTAGATAGTTTTCTATGGTTCACAGCATCCATCCTTAGTATCAGGTGGACTGTTGCTTACATTTTACCCTTATCCTATAAAAATACATCATTTTGGCTATTTCAACAATAATAAAGAAAAATATAATAAATTATAACTCCTTTAAATAAGCGTACCTTAACATTGCTTAACATAACATTGAAGCAAAACTTGATTGAAGCTATCTCTTTAAAATCCAGAATTTTAATTTAATTTACTAAATTGATACAAATGAACACTAAAGCTTTTAAACACGATTGATATTTACAAAGTATATCAAAAAATTCGAGGGGCGTCTCGTACTGGGAGAAACGGAATATTTTAAGACAGATAGCATTCGAACGTTTTTCACGTGTTCTCATTAAAAATGTAATCTGGAAACGCGGCGCTTCCTTTAAGAGTAGAAAAATCAAGCAGTATTATTGATTACTATTCTAAGCAACACTTAAAACTATTCGAGTGTTAGTAGTAAGACTGAGTGCTATAAATTATTCGAATGTATAGACATCTACATGTACCAGTCAGATCTAGAGCTGCGATTTAGAATTTTTAACCGATTTAAAGAAGTGCAACATTTATATCGATTGTATTTTTAAAGTATAATATGCCGACCTAAACCAATATAGTGTGACCGAGACATCAAACTTCTTAGCGAGGTACCACAGGCCTTTTCGATGTAGTGTTGATGCGATGGTGGTGGGAACACCAAGATAATCGAATAGTCTGAAGAGAAAAATAGGGGAGTTGTCCTCTCCCTAGAAGGGACCATCAAAAGCCGTGTGGGGCAGAAGATATGTGTGAAAACATTCCAGTGACCTATAAGTGCCAAAGGTGGAACAAGCACACAGTCCACCTGATGGTGATTGGTTGCTGTGACCCATAGATATCTACATCTATCTTCAATCACGAATAAAAGTGCAAATGCGTTGTAACTCGTGAGGACTAACATGGAATGCCTCATTTGCAGTAAAAAGGGTATCCGGTTCTCTACACTCATCATACGAAACACAGCAGGATTAAGCTGCTATTTTGCCCTGGTATTCTGTGAGAGCGTGGTCCTTCCCCGGTCGAGCCGGCCCATTCGTGCTACAAACTTAATATAGCTGCAGCGTGGCTCTGTAACGTGGTCGATTTGACGATTATGACGTGCAAGCATTACGCAACATCTCCAACGTGCCAAAATGATGAAATGTGAAACGGTAAATATTATTTAAGAGATTTTTCACGTGGATTTCTAAAATTCGGCATCATTTTAAAACGCAATTACCCAAATATAGACGTAAAGCTTAAAGATTCTAATTTTTTATTTAAGAGTAAGTTAAATAGTAATCACGGTAGAGAGGGGAAAACAGCTCGCACCTAATTGTGAACGGTTACGGGTAGATATTTTTATCCATTTTCGAGGTCAAGTGGATACCACTTACCTCAGCCCTACGAATAAAATGATATGTTGCCATAAAAGAACTTCGAATTTAATTAAATCTTAAAAATAATTTATGATCTGAGCTGATCGACAAACATTTTTTTAAATCACGGATAAAGGTGTGATATTTCTACTCTCATTTCTTACTGAACATTGAATTTGGTGTGACTTTTACTATATATTACAGTAACAGCTGAAAATCTGGCTTCGCATATGTGCGATGTTTCGAAAATAATGTTGTTGCAAAGACGGCTTCGTGGCGCAGTGGCTCGGCAATTATTTGCGGCGCTTAGAGCCGCGGGTTCAAATCTGGATGTTTGTCCTTGTACAATTTATGTATGTATGTAAACTGCCTCCACGATATAAGGGACAACTTTTTACTAAAACAAGCTTTATGAACTTAAACTTGAATATTCATTTTGACCGTAACAAGCAAATATGTTTGAAAGACTGTTGTTGCATGAGACTTTATTCTTATAACAATTAATAATATTATGACATGTTATTAGTGTCCTACGGTACAAATCTGCTCCTTTCGGATAGAACAAGGAGAAAAAATCGACACCGCTCGCAATGAGACTCAAAATGAAGCACTGTCACCCCTGAGGACTAAGGTGTATGGCCTCGTTTCCTATAAAAAAAAATTTTGTTCCTCATTTCACGAAATACTTCAACATGCGTGTTCCATCCACAGTCAACTACAGTGTGGCTCAAACACATTGAATTTGAAATTTGAAATTATATTCTGAAAACGTTTGAAAATCGTAAAATTTTAATCTGGTTCTAGAACTTAGTTGCATAACCATTTATCAATTTAAAATTCGAACGTTTTCAAGTTTGAATACTGAACATAAAGCTTCAGTAGAAGTTATAACAAAGTTCCTAATGCATGTGAACGGGTATTTAATATGTTCCTTCTTTAAAGAATTTTACGTGGCATTTCACGTCGGATTTGAACTTTGGAGTTAAAACTGAACATCAATGTAGAAATGGAACTTGTTGGTAAAGCAAGTTAAAATTAAGCTGAGTATATATGAAAGGTTTGCTTTTGATGTAATACAACTTCTATTACATCCTCTCTAAGTTCAAAACCCTGAAACCAAGTAAAACTTAGTGACACAGAACAATAATTACTTACTTCATGGTTAATTAATGCATACTTAATTCTACTTAAGTCAAGATATAGTAGTAAAAAATATGGTTAAAATTATGATAAATTGCATTCTGAAGACAGACTGATCGACATACATAGGCTATTGTATACTCTATCTAGGTATGTTTTATTGATCCACTATCACGTAGATGATTATAAATATAGTTCTCGATTATGGTTAAGTCTAGTAAGGCACTTACTAGACACAAACAGGCCACATAATGGTAAGTGGATCCTGTGACCCATAGACATCTACATCTATCTTCAAATAAGAATCAAATTCCAGATGCTTTTGCACCCATCAGGACTAAGATGGAATGCCTTGTTTGCAGTAGACAGGGTCTCCGTTCGTCAACACTCACCATACGAAAGAAGTATTAGGCTGCTATTTTATGCTTGTGTTCTGTGAGAGCGTGGTACTACCCTAGTTGTGCCGACACATTCGTGCTACAACCATAATACGCGTATAGCTGGAACGTGGCTCTACCACCTTTAAGTAAGTGGATGCTGTGTCTACAAATACATCTATCCTCGACTGATAATAAAAATATAGTACACTATTGTCACTCCTGGGGATTAAGACGAAATGCTTAGTTAGCAAAACGTAGACTCTCGTTATTTTTTATTGTACAATGTCCAGCATAGTCCTTTTCCGGTCGAGCCGACCTATTCGTGCTGCAGTCGTAGATACGGCAATGTCACTCTACTTAACTTCCGTTACAGTTACAGCCTATTAAAGTCCACTGTTGACCATAATCCCGTTCCCATATATTGCCTCATAGGGGGGATATTTGCCAAAGTTACCACGCCTGGCAAGCTGGTTGGTAACCGCAATTATTTAACCTTTATTCGTTAATAGGAAGAAACTGCTGCCTATTTCCTGATTTGTTTCCCTCTGTTGCATCTAACGACAATTCACGGTGAACACCGTCACTACACGGTACTACTTAACTCCACCGATTCTCAAATCAAAAGCAAATCCAAAAAGTGTATACACACTTAGTGAAACCTAATCCTTTGTGTTAAATCCAATTTTAACTTCAGCCAAAACAAATGCTAGCTAACAAACACGCTGAATTCGATTGTCATAAAACGAGCTTAACTACGCACTTTGCGTGTTGTCCCAACGATAACGATTCGGTTTGTATGACGGTCTGTAATTCTGAAGCCTTGCTGAGTAAACTAAAGTCATTTTTATTTTATTTTTTCCCAAACTTAGAAAAAAGTCTATAATTTAAGGAACAAAAAAGTGTATGAAGTGACTGACTGCTAGGATATCCTAATGGCATAAAAAGAAAAAAACACTGGGGGTTATTTGCATGTTATTAAGACATAAACAACCGGGTTTAAAACGTTTTTTCTGTTTGTCTGTCTGTCTTAATTTTCGAAATGAGTTAAGCGATTGTGATGAAACTTTACGAAAAAATAGAGAGAAATACCAGGAGGGATCTAGGCTGTATTATATCCGAAAAATATATGTTTTTATATTGAAGAAAATAAAAATGTATAAAATAAATGTCCTTTGATTATCTTAAAACAGAAACAGAAACTTTTTTATTCAATATAGATTATAAATAATGCTTATTGAAAGTCACTCTTTTGTATAATTACCACTGGTTCGAAAAAAAAAACCTCTGTCCTGGGAAGAACCAGCAAGAAACCCAGCGGGACTTTTTTTTTTAAAATAACAGCTTACAATCATGTATGTTACACAAATTAACAACACAACAAATTAGAAATAGCTTGGTAGCGATCACCTCATTTCCAGGGGTTATTATCATCTATAAATTCTTTAATACTATAATAGCCCTTTTTATATAAACTTAGTTTAATAAAGTTTTTGAATTTTGAGCAGGTCAAATTTTGTATATTTTCTGGAATTTTGTTGTAAAAGCGTATACATCGCCCCAAGAATGAATTACTGACTCGATGGAGTCGAGTAACCGGTACTACTAGCTTGTGTCTGTTCCTAGAATTTACAGAATGAATATCACTTATTACTTTATTTTTTTTTGTGTACTTACATTACATTTTCATAAATGTATTGAGAGGCCAAAGTTAATATATTAATTTCCTTAAATTTTTGTCGCAGCGACTCTTTAGGCTTTAAATCATAAATTGCTCTTATGGCCCTCTTCTGTAAAACAAATATAATTTCAGTGTCAGCTGCGTGTCCCCATAGCAAAATATCATACGACATTATGCTATGGAAATAGCTAAAGTAAACTAGTCTAGCTGTTTCAACACTAGTTAGACTTCTAATATTTTTTACGGCATATGCTGCAGAACTAAGTCTGCTTGCTAGTTTTGATATATGGGGGCTCCATTGAAGCTTCGCGTCTAGTGTGATTCCAAGAAAAATGGTGGTATCTACAAGACTCAGTTTCTCCCCATTTAATATTACATTAGTATTTAATTGTTTGACATTTGGAGTCATAAATTTCATACATTTCGTTTTAGTGCCATTTAAATGCAAATTATTAACATTGAACCAATTTACTAATTTAGATATAGCATTATTTACTTCGTCATATTTTAGCAATTGTCGACTTAATTTGAAAATTAAAGAAGTGTCATCTGCAAATAATACTATATCATGGTTATCTCCTACTATGTAAGGTAAGTCATTAATGTATACAAGAAATAGAAAGGGGCCTAGAATTGAGCTTTGAGGCACGCCCATCTGTACCTTCGACCCGGAAGAACTCATACTGTTAATGACAACTTTTTGCGTTCTCTTACTTAAATATGAAATAATTAATTTAAGAGCATCACTTCTTATAGCATATATCTCACTTAATTATAGCAGGTAAAGTCAGAACAGGTCGCTAGTCGTAAGTGTTTTCATAAAAATAAACTTTAGCACCACAGGTACCCAGCCATTTTTAAGAAAAGGCGCAATATGAGGTAACAAAAATGAAAACAATTATATTAGTGATGCTTGATCTTTATGAAAGTGGCTCAGGACCGTAGGTACTTTGTCGCATTCCTTGGGAGGATGTTTATGTTCAGCTGTGGAGTCGCGAAGTGTTGTAATAATGATGATGATGATGGTGATAAAGTAAAGTGAAGGTTTTTTTTATAGGAGAGGGGGCAAACGAGCATGCGGCTCACCTGATGGTAAGTGACTACCGTCGCCCATGAACAACTGCAACACCAGGGAGGGAATTGCAGATGCATTGCGGGCCTTTTAAAAAGGAGTACGCTCTTTTCTTGAAGGTCCCTAAGTCGTATCGGTCCGGAAAAATCGCTGATGGTAATCGATTCCACAAGGAAGTCGTGCGAGGAAGAAAACATCTTCTAAATCGCACAGTGGTGGACCGCCAATCATCCAGATGGTGTGGATGGTATCGGGAGTTCTGCCGCGATGTGCGTTCGTGAAATTTGGCGGCTGGGATTAATCCGAACAATTCCTCAGAGCACTCCCCATGGTAGATGCGAAAGAAAATTCAAAGAGATGCAACATCTCTTCGCAGCGCCAATGAGTCGAGCCGATCGGAAAGGACTCGGTCGTCGACGATTCGAGCCGCTCTGCGCTGGATGCGGTCAAGTGGAAGGAGCTGGCACTGAGGAGCCCCTGCCAAGAGATGGGAACAGTATTCCATGTGAGGCCGAACCTGCGCCTTGTAAAGTTGCAGGCGGTGTGCCGGCATGAAATAGTGTCCCGCTCTGCTGAGCATGCCAAGCTTTTTAGAGGCCAATTTGGCCTTCTCTTCCAAGTGACCACGAAACTGCACGTCACTCGATATGTCGACGCCGAGGATTCCGATACTGGCTGAGGCAACCAGGGGAGTGTCTTGAAACTGAGGAGATACAACAAAGGGGTTCTTTTTAGCGGTAAATGCGCAAACTTGTGTCTTCTGAGGATTAAACTGGACTAGATTTAGTCGCTCCCAGTTCGAGACTTTGTCCAGCAAAGACTCGACTTCAGACACAAGTTTGTTCCGGTACTCGTAGACGTTTTCCCGAGAAATATTAGCACGGCCGGTGTATAGAGCATCACCAGTTGTCGTGAAGCGACAATTAAAAGAAGAAAGAAAACCTAACCTACGATCAGCAAAACAACCAAATAGACCAAGACAAATAATATATTTAGGATTCGAAAATATTTACAAATTTATATATCAAAAATGGAGTATGAAGATGATGGATGATGTGATTTACAAATTATATTTAAAAAAAAGGTATTAAAAAAAACATTTAAGTCGTAGCTGAGTCCGAAGATCCCAAGCGTGCTCTCAGCGCCTGGGACGAGCACGCACGGCGTAGGTGGGTAGGCGTGGGCGTCTCTAGGGGACGACCTCAGGTGAATGCGGCGATTGCAGGATCGGCGACTTCAGCCCAGACAGGAGCTTGCAGGATCCTCAGCGACTTCAGACAGCGCAGTGGCCTGCAGGATCCGGTGACTGCAGGCGGGACAGAGGTTTGTAGGTTCCGGTGATTTCGGGCGGAACAGAGGTCTGTAGGTTCCGGCGACTCCAGGTAGAGTAGAGACTTGTGGGATCTCGGCGACTTCAGGTAGAGCAACGTTTTGTAGGATCCGGCGACTTCAGGCAGAGCAACGGATCGTAGAGTCCAGTGGCTTCAGGCAGGATAGAGGCTTGCAGGATCCCGGGGCTGAGCGGCCCCGGGATAAGGCCTTTAGAAGATGCTTCCGATACGAGAACTGAAGCAAGACTCCTTTCTTCACCGATTGTTCGGCTTTTATATCTTTCTAGAGAGAACGGAAAAATTATTTAAATTAAAAGGAAATTTATTGTAAATGACCTAGAGCAAAAGAGTATTTATGTGAAAATATCGAGATAAAACACCATATCGGTAACGAATTTGAATAAAAATTGCCATGACAACGGTATAAATAGTAGTTGTCATAAAAACCAATTTTTGGTTTTTGGACTTTTATTAAGAAATTATTACATTTAAGTATGAATTGAGATATGATTCACATAGGAAAAACTTATGCACGGCTGCGTGCATGAAGCCTGAAGTTGTAGAGTTACAGAGAATTCAATAAAATACCATAAAAGGTAAGACTTCATTGACAGCTATTTTAAAAGTGATAAATAGTGTGAAAATACGAAGTAAAATGATATGTTATTGTGTAAAAACGTTACAGGATCCTATAGAAATAAAGGTGATGCAAAATATAAATGCAGAAAATCAAAAACAGAATGAAAAAAATAGTATAAAGTGATGCAAAACATGAATGCAGAATATCAAAACAGAATGAAGAATTAGTGTACAATGAAATGTAAGTAGTATAACACTACATTTTCCCCCCGACCCTGGAAAATTTTTGACTCAGCAAAAATTTTGATATATACATTCTAAAATAAACCATAAAAACACAGCTTTGCAGAAACAGACATCACCAGTCAAAATCAGATATACTATCTCTTACATTCATCATCTGCATTCAGGTAAGGGTGGAGTTCACATTCAATGACTACCACTCTAAAAGTGTGTTTTCAAAACGACATTAAGGCTTATTTAAGGAGTAGTCAACCGCTCCTGTGTGGGAAAAAAAAATTAGTCGAAGAAACACCACTCTTAGAAGTGTGTTTTCAAAAGGACATTCAGGCTTATTTAAGGAGTTGTCAACCGCTCCTAAGTGAAGATAAAAATTAAGGGAGTAGTCAGCTGCTCCCAAGTGAAGATAAAAGTGAAGAAAATTAAGGGAGTAGTGAGCCGCTCCCAAGTGAAGATAAAGATAAAAAAAATTAAGGGAGTAGTCAGTTGCTCCCAAGTGAAGGTTTATACATATATACAAATTAACAGTTATATTTATACATATATACAAATTAACAGTTAATAAATGTATAGAAATAATAAGGTGAACGTGGTGATATTTATACATATATACAAATGAACAGTTAATAAATGTTTAGAAAAGTTATGGTTAGTTTTGCTTCAGCTTTCAAAAACAATTTTATATAAAGTGCAAAGTGTAAAGTTAAGTTTAAGAAATAAAAATATTATTAAAAATCGTACCTCTAAGTTATCTAGAATAAAAAATATTAGAGTGATGAATGTAACTTAGAGTGATGAATGTAAATGAAGTGTTATATGTAGGCCTAAATACAATCCAGATAAGTTGAAAAACTAGAAGAAGTTTTGTTTTAGAATTTTGAAGGTATGAAAAGGATGTATAAATGAATGATGAATAATGAGTTAAGAACGAAAGGGAAAGCAATTATATCAAAAGGGAATGAACAAGGCGGAGTAAAGGTGAAGAGTTAAAAATTAAATTAAGCAAGCTTTAGTCGAAGAGACCGAAGCCCATAACTTCATCGTCAGACTCAGATTCTTCCTTCTTGGACTCTCTCTTCCTTCTTCTCAGCTGCCAGCGCTGCAGCAGCGGCGACCGCGGCCACGGGCGCTGCTCCACCGACGGGCATGGTCGACAACTTCTCACGACCCTGCGCGATCAGTTCTTCACTCTTGCCATTGAGTTCCGAGATGACCTTCTTCAGTTTCTCGGAGTTTGCCTCAACTCCGACAGAGTTGAGGATCTTCACAGACCGAGTCGACGCCTGGCCTGCAGGATCCCAGCGCCTGGCTTGCAGGATGCGCCGACGACTTTAGCCCAGACAGGATGCGCCGGATGTAGATGGAGGCGGAACAGAGGTCTGTAGGTTCCGGCGACTCCAGGTAGAGTAGAGACTTGTGGGATCTCGGCGACTTCAGGTAGAGCAACGTTTTGTAGGATCCGGCGACTTCAGGCAGAGCAACGGATCGTAGAGTCCAGTGGCTTCAGGCAGGATAGAGGCTTGCAGGATCCCGGGGCTGAGCGGCCCCGGGATAAGGCCTTTAGAAGATGCTTCCGATACGAGAACTGAAGCAAGACTCCTTTCTTCACCGATTGTTCGGCTTTTATATCTTTCTAGAGAGAACGGAAAAATTATTTAAATTAAAAGGAAATTTATTGTAAATGACCTAGAGCAAAAGAGTATTTATGTGAAAATATCGAGATAAAACACCATATCGGTAACGAATTTGAATAAAAATTGCCATGACAACGGTATAAATAGTAGTTGTCATAAAAACCAATTTTTGGTTTTTGGACTTTTATTAAGAAATTATTACATTTAAGTATGAATTGAGATATGATTCACATAGGAAAAACTTATGCACGGCTGCGTGCATGAAGCCTGAAATTGTAGAGTTACAGAGAATTCAATAAAATACCATAAAAGGTAAGACTTCATTGACAGCTATTTTAAAAGTGATAAATAGTGTGAAAATACGAAGTAAAATGATATGTTATTGTGTAAAAACGTTACAGGATCCTATAGAAATAAAGGTGATGCAAAATATAAATGCAGAAAATCAAAAACAGAATGAAAAAAATAGTATAAAGTGATGCAAAACATGAATGCAGAATATCAAAACAGAATGAAGAATTAGTGTACAATGAAATGTAAGTAGTATAACACTACACAGTGCTGTCATTCGCATAGCAATGAATATTACCAGTTAGCAACATATCATTGATATGCAGAAGAAACAGCGTTGGTGATAGCACACAGCCTTGTGGAACAGCAGCGTTAATAGACTTGTAGTCAGAACATGCACCGTCTTCAACGACCTTGATGCTCCGATCTGCAAGGAAGCTGGTGATCCAATTGCACAATTTCTCGGGAAGCCCATAGGAAGGGAGCTTCGAAAGAAGCGCTTTGTGCCAAACCCGATCGAAGGCCTTTGCAATGTGTCCAGACTAACGGCCAACGCCTCCCCCTTGGACTCTACTGCATCCGCCCATCTATGGGTCAGATAGACCAGAAGGTCACCAGCTGATCGACCCCGACGAAAACCGTATTGGCGGTTACTAATCAGCTGGTGATCCTCAAGGTACCGGATGAGCTGGCAGTTGATAATGGATTCCATTATTTTGGAGAACAAGGAGGTGATCGCGATAGGCCTATAGTTGGACGGGTCTGAGCGGTCGCCTTTTTTAGGGATCGGGTGGACAAAAGCTGTCTTCCATGAATTCGGGACTACGCCTTGGGAGTAGGAGTACCGGAAAAGACGCGTTAGGACCGGTGCCAACTCCGGAGCACACGTCCTCAGCACAATTGGGGGGATTCCGTCAGGCCCACTCGACTTCTGGATGTCCAGGGAGAGGAGTGCTTTGCGAACCGAGCGCTGTGAGAACAGCACATCCGGCATAGAACACTCACACCGCGGGATGGTCGGCGGTGTTTTCCCCCCGTCATTAAGAGTCGAGTTGGACGCAAAAAGGGAGCCTAAAAGGTCGGCTTTGTCTTTTGCGTCATGGGCCAGTGAGTCGTCCTCCCTGTGCAGAGATGGTAGTGATGGCTTACAGAAATTACCTTGGACAGCCTTGGCGAGAGACCAGAATGCACGGGTTCCCGAAGGAAGGCGAACTAGTTTCTCGCCAATTCTGCCTATGCGCTCTGACTTTGCCTTGGCAATAACTCTTTTGAAGGACCTGGAGGCGAAGTTATACTTCTTTTTAAGTATGCTGGTGTTTACATCCCGAGTCGCCGAAGCCACAGCCCAAGCTTGATAACACTCCTGCTTACTGCGTAATGCAGTTTTACAAGAGCGACCAAACCAAGGCTGAGATCTGCCTCCAATGGGTACCACAGATGACGGAATAAATAGTTCCATTCCCTGTAGCACCACATCAGTGACAGAGTCAGCAACAGCGGTGGGATCATCCGGCGAGAAGCAAACCCGCCCCCATGGGTAGGATGCAAAGAAAGACCGCATTTCGTCCCAATCCGCCGACCTGTAATGCCAAACACGGCGGCAATCTGCAGAACGCAACCGCAAAGGGAGCGTGAGTGGCACCATACTCCGGATCAGACAGTGGTCCGAAGAGCCGAGAGGGGCATCGACGGAAACCTGATATCCGTCCGGATGAGAGGTCAGCAGAAGGTCCAACAGGGAAGGTGTATGATCCTCCACATCTGGAATCCGCGTAGGCAAAGTAACCAGTTGTGTCAGACGATATGCCAAGGCAAAGTCATAAACAAATCTCCCCGCATGATCGGTTAAACGTGAACCGAGCCATTCGGCATGGTGGGCGTTAAAATTGCCAAGGATCACGATCTCTGCGGGTGGGACCTGTTCTAGCAAGGAATCTTTAGCCATTTGGACGTTGTCGATGAGTCGGTCTGTTTCGGCATTACCGCTATGGGACCTATAGAGGCACCCGTAGACGCGCGGATGGTCATCGCTGTCTACGCGTAGCCAAAGGATGGACAGGTCCGAACCTTCAAGACTGCCGAGGCGTCGAGAACAGATGTCCTCTCTGACATACACGCAAACTCCAGCCCGAGGCACAAAGGAGTGCTCCAATTTGTACCCCGGGTAGGAGAGATACGAAATATCAGCCGGAGAGGAAACCTGCGCCTCGGTCAGGAAGAGCAAGGCTGGCTTCGCCGTCTCGAGATGGTAGTGGACGGCGTTTAGGTTAGAGTGAAGTCCCTGATGTTGCAGAAATTCACGGATAGCGTGGCAGGGGTCGCCTTGGTATTGTTGCTCAGTTTGCCCCGAGCAGTTATGTTTTTGAGCGGAATTTTGCCCCCCCCCCCCCAGAATACGCGGGGCAGCCTGAGCACCCACGCTCAGGATTGGAATAACATGGTCGTGGATGCTCAGCGAGGGATTCTCCAGGGTACTGGTATTTTCCTGGGGTAGTCTAATGTGTAGTTCCGCTACCATGTTGATGGGGGGGGGGGGGGATTGGGCCTCCGGACACCTGCACTCACCAGACGAAACGCAGAAGCAGAGCTTCTACTTCACGCCGGTATTCTGTGAGGTCGTGGTACCAACCCGGCTCGAGCCGGCCCATACGTGCAACAGCAAAAACTGCTGCGTGGCTCTACCACCGTAAAAACCGTTTTTACCTTTCTGCTCCAAAGACTATTTAGAATTAAAAAGCCTATGCCCAGCCGTGAGATTGGGAAAGTAGGCTCTATATAAAGAGTAAAAAGGACATTAGCTTTTTTAAACTTAAAGTGGACAAATATTACTATCTAATTTTGCTAGAACTTTCATTTCGCGTTTTTATTATAAAATACAAAAATATATTAATTCAATTAAAATATTTATAAATCATTGTCAGTGTCCGGGATATATATGGGACAGGCCGGCACTCGAGGCGCATCTTAAAGTAGAGCTGAATGTTTGATTTGCTGGCACGTATTTTCGTGCAAATGCAGTTCTGTTTTTTAAGCTTTCCTTACTGTCGAAAAATTATATTATAAAATAATATAGCAAACACATTATTTTGTAAAGTTGGTATTATATTTTTCATTAGCTAATACACGCGACTTCTTCCGCGTTGTTTGATATATTGTGTTTATAAAATCATTGTTTCTCAAAACTTTATTATCTTCATATTAAATGATGATATCTTAATATTTTCCAGTATTTTTAAGTGTCATGTGTCTAAGAAATAAAACTTAGAAAACATTATTGAAATCGAACCAGTAATTTTTCCGTGATACAAGCACAACTGCAAACCTCTATCATTTTTTTATATAGATTTGACACGATCCACAAACACCCCTCTCGCCTCCTTTACATTCCAGTTTTTTATAGAACAAGTGTTACAAACGAGCACAAAGTCCACGTGATGGTAAGTGGTAACTGTGGTTCATAGACATCTACGTCTATCTTCGATGAAGAACTAAAATGCAGATGCGTTTTCACCCGTGAGGACTAAGATGGAATGCCTCGTGGGCAGTAAAAAGGGTCTGCGGTTCACACCATACGAAACACAACAGCATCAAATGACTGTTTCACAACAGTATTCTGAAAGAGCGTGGTCCTTCCCCGATCGAGATGACCCATTCGTGCTATGAATATATTATAGCTGCAGCGGGGCTCTACCACGTAAAAAAAATATATTGGCGATATTTCATGAAGTAATTTTAAAGTTATAAGCGAACACATATAACGACACTCATATGATGATAAACAAACTTTGTCTTGTACTATTAATTAGATTTAGTTCATAAAATGTAACTGTTCGTTCAACATAAACAAATTAAAAATACAGTCGTATTACTAAAATATTTCAACTGTTTCATTCTTAAACTCAGAATATAAATATTTAATGAATATATATATATACATATAAATCTAATAAAAATGAAGCGTCTCTTTGTAATATTGAAATACCTGGCTTCTACTAAGCTTAGGGGATCATTTGCATGCTATTAAGATATAAATAAACAGTTTTGAATGCCCCCGGGTTGTGGCGGATACCTCCGTGTAGTGGCGGGTAATAATACCCACTACACTATATTTTCCCGTGGGTGTCGCGACAGAGAGAAACTGAGGCAGAATATGGGCTGCAGCATCTTTCTGATAAAAGCAAAAAGCAATAAAAAAACTGCAGTTGCCAACCCGCTCGCCAAGCGTGGTTACTATGGCAGTAAACCCCCATGAGCAACGATACTAATAAACGGTCCCCAGTCCCCGGCAGCCCCGCTATGCCTGGCTATGGTGGCGAACATTGTACGGTGGGGCAGCGGGTGCTAAGAATCTCCGGTGGGGATTCGGTTGCCATCTAAGACAACTCGACCTAGCAACTTATAACGCACGCATCCTGAGGACTGACGAGAAGATCCTGGAGTTGGAAGAAAATGACAAGTTGCGCTGGCATATTATAGGATTATCCGAGGTCCGAAGAGAGGGGGAGGACACGGTAATCCTCGAATCCGGCAACTTGTTCTATCACCGAGAGTGCGAACATCTGTCCCAAGGAGGTGTCGGATTTATTGTTTACAAGTCTCTCGTTAACAACTTTGTAAAGATTGGGAGTGTGTCGACCAGAGTTGCGTACCTTATACTCAGAATCACCAAACGGTATTCGCTGAAGGTCATACAGGTTTATGCACCAACCTCGGCACATCTCGATGAGGAGGTGGAGGAAATGTGGGTATATCTAGAGCCATACATTTCTCCAACATCCACTATACGGTGTTAATGGGAGACTTCAACGTAAAACAAAGCACCAGAGAAAACGGTGAGCTAAAAGTAGGGAAATTCGGATTAGGGCAACGGAACCTAAGACGCCAGCAGCTGGCTGAGTTCATGGAGAAATGGGGACGTCTTTATGATGCATCTGTATTTTTCTAGAAGCGGCCTCACAAGAATTGGAACTGGTCGAGCCCCGACGGTTCGACAAAAACTGAGATTGAGTTCATTATGAAGACTAAACGGCAACTGTTCAATGATGTCTCAGTGATCGCGAGGGTGAAAACTGATAGCGATCACCGAATGGTTAGAGGCACACTGAACCTAAACGTTAAGTTGGAGTGGTGTTGACTAATGAAGTCAACGCTCCGTCCCCCTCGTGCTCTAATCCAAAGTCCTGAAACATTTCAGCTCGAGTAACAAAACCGTTTTCAGTGCCTACAAGATTGCAATGCAGTGGACGATATGAATGACAAGCTCGTGGAAACTGTCCATGCGGTCGGAGCTAAGTTCTGCAAGACCCGCCGCAGAAGAACACAAAAACTCTCCGATCACACTCTTAATCTCATGGCTGATAGACGGGAGATGAAGCTACATTCTTCAACAGATTTGAAAGCATACAGGCAACTGAATAGACAGATCTCCAAATGCATGCGGCGGGACTTACGCAACTTCAATACAGCTCGTATTGTAGAAGCGATCGAGCGGAACCAAGGCTCCATAGTCTTTGCCAGAGATCTGTCTACCAGAAAGAGTCAACTGTCAAAGCTGAAGACCGAATGTGGCAGCATCGTTTCCGTGGCACCTGATATTTTCAGTGAGATTGAGAGGTTCTATGGGCAGCTGTACACGTCATTGTTGGAGCCGCACGCAAGTGTGAGTAACGATCCAAGAGCGATTCTTATTCGACATTATTCCAATAATATCCCGGACGTCAGTCTGAGCGATATTAGAATGGTTCTCCAGCACTTTAAAAAAAGCAAGGCCCCAGGCGAGGATGGAATTACTGAAAGCGGGTGGAAAACCGGTACTTGAAGTCCTTCAGAAGTTCTTTAATTTCGTCCTCCATGGTGGGACTACCGCGGAGGCGTGGAGCAGAAGTGCGGTGGTCTTGTTCTTCAAGAAAGGCGACAACGCTCTCTTGAACAACTACAGACCGATTTCCCTTCTGAGCCGCGTTTACGTGCTGTTTTCGAGAGTCATTACGAATCGTCTCGCGCGCAGACTTGACGACTTCCAGCTTCCCGAACAAGCCGGTTTCTGAAAAGGTTTTAGAACCATAGACCACATACATACCTTTCGGCAAATTATACAGAAGTCCGAGGAGTACAATTTGCCATTACAGGGTGACATTATATCCCCGAAACTCTTCACCACTACATTGGAAGATGTTTTCAAGCTTCTGGACTGGAAAGGATACGGTATCAACATCAATGGCGAGTACATCACTCACCTCCGACTTGCCGACGATATAGTCCTTATGGAAGAATCGCTGGAGGACCTAAGCACTATGCTCAATGACCTCAATAGTGTCTCCCAACGGATATGTCTTAAGATGAACATGGACAAAACAAAGATCATGTTTAATGTCCATGTCACACCTATGCCGATAGTTGTTGGGAACACTAAGCTCGAAGTTGTTGACGAGTATATTTACCTGGGACAAATATTCCAACTAGGTAAGTCCAACTTCGACCGAGAGGTCAATCTACGGATTCAACGTTCAACGAAGGCAGCGTTCGGGAAATTACGGCACATCTTTTCGTCAGGTATACCTCAAAACTTGAAAACGAGACTGTACAACCAGTGCGTGTTGCCAGTGATGACATACGGAACTAAGACGTGGTTCTTCACTGCTGGCCGTATGAGGAAGCTCAAGGTCGCTCAGCGAGCTATGGAGAGGGCTACGCTCGGAGTTTCTCTGCGTGATAAACTCAGAAATGTGGATATCCGCAGTAGAACTACAGTGATCGACGTAGCCCAACGGATTAGTAAGCTGAAGTGGCAATGGGCCGGCCATATAGTTCGAAGAACCGATAACCGATGGGGAAAAAATGTTCTCGAGTAGCGGCCTCGTACCGGCGGACGAAGTGTAGGGCGTCCCCCCACTAGGTGGAGTGACGGCCTGGTATGATATGCAGGAAGTCGATGGATGCAGGTGGCTCAGGACCGTGCTTTGTGGCATTCTTTGGGGGAGGCCTATGTTCAGCAGTGGGCTTGTGAAGGGCTGTAATGGTGATAATGATGATACATTAAAACTTTTTCAAGTATTTTTTCCTACAATTAAATATACTACACGCTAAACAAAAAATATTCCGACGAGTATTTAAACAAGTTTTTACAAAAAAAACTATTTACGTAAACATCGTTAAAAAAAACTTTAACATTCAATCGCCTAGAACGCGTTAGCCCCGACTGCGTTCTGCGCTGGGGGCGCCTTGCGTTTGTAGTTAAATATTTCACGCAGGTAGCAAGAGTGACAGAGGCCTGCTGATTGTGTCTGAATATCGGACAATGAAAATGTTAAGCCTTTACTGTTTTATTTAGGTAATTATACAGCGTTTAAAATACATAATAAATATATTACAGTAAGGCCAATAACAGAGCAACACGTGTTGGTCTATGTACAGTAAAGATAGCACAATTTTTAACGATCAATTATTAAACGCGCGTGTTTGTTCGTATATGTGTGGGGTGCATTTATTTGTGTGGCTTCGTGTGTATACATAATTAGGGATTTTTATTATGGCCTTTCTTGTTTACAACATCGCGTTTGATGGAGCTCTTAGGCAGGTTGCAAATACGACGAAATAAAAGAGTTTTACGAAAAAAGCAACGTAAATATTTGTATAAGAAATGAGAATATTTTCTCGTTTAATCAAAACAAAATGTAAAAATCAAAAGTAACTTTAGTAAAGCCTTGTCTTTGATTTTCTCAACCTCTTACAAATAACGCAGGCTTATCGCCGAAAGCTCTCGAAGGTCTGATTGGGAAAGCAGGAAGTTTATACAAATTTGAACAAAGAGCGATCTTTTGGAGAAACAATTTTCAATTGAAGAATTGGAAATTCAATTGGAAATTGTTTCTCCATAAGGTCACTCTTACGTGAATGTACATAATTACAGCTCATCACAACTCCACTGCTGTCACACATAGATTGTCTTAAAGAGGCGATGCTTGCTATAGTTGCGACGGTTGGCAGGCATGTTGGTAACCACATGGTTGGTCAAGTGGTAGTAAATACAGTTGCTGATCATAAGTTCACGTGACCAAGTCCCGAGTCGGAACAAAATCTGTTATTGGATTTATCTGCAAAGAAATTTTCAGTGGCAGCCGGAGTTAGAAATCTGGCGGTGTTTCACCCCCGTGCCTCGGAAAGCAAGTTAATCCGTTGGTCCTGCGGCTAATCCTACTCCGGTTATGTCGAATTGCCGAATCGAATTATGAGAGTGAGGGAATAGAGAGTGCACCTGCGCTTGCGTGTATTTACTAATGGCTATTCTCCGTTAAGACTGGCTGTAGTGTGTAATTTTATAATGTAATTCGGTATGGAGGACATTATTTATGATGATGATGATGATGATAAATATAAATTCTTTCTTTTCTGTTTTTTATAAAATCGTTACCACACTAGGATTTTCTCCTGAATCGTGAAGGCAGCTTATAAACTTAAATTGTACTAGGACAAACATCCGGAACAATATCTTGAAGGCCATACGAATACTTGTTCCACTGCGCCATGGAGCCGCCAAAATAAAATTATATTTTTTGAGTTTTTGCATTGGATTATTTAATAATACGTCATTTTAAATATTAGTTTATAATAATATCTAAAAGATTTTTGTTTGAAAATAAACACTAGCTTTTCCACTTCAGACAAACACGTTTATTAGATCCAAGAAAATCATTTGAGGGCTAAATGTAGTTCTAAAATTGCTAATTCGTCAGTATAGCTATCAGGCTTTAAATTTAAATGGGAACGCACCCGTATTTTACGTTGAGTTATAGTTCAAAGAATTGCGCCTTCCTTATTTTTATTTTTTTTAGTTATATAACCTTTATTATACACCTTATAATAAGATATATAAAGGGCGGACTTAAGGCGCAGGTTGAGCAAAATGTCGCGCTAGTCGTTATTTGTGCGGTTTTTAGGAGCTATCTACTTTTTATTTAAAAGATATATCAACTAATAAAAAACACATTATATTTCTACATAATCTTGATTCCATAAGAGTCATATCCAATTTGTTTTTAAAGGAATAAATATTAAAATAATCTCCTTACAACGAAACCACATAAATGTGAAATAATTATTGATATGATGCATCTCCTCGTAAAGTAAGTATTATTTTATTTTGAGATTTACATCAATGGATAGGCAATTTATTAATGACCATTTATAAAAATACCAAAATTTGATTTTATGAAGAAATTATTTTAATAACTGGGAGTATTCATTGTCCACGGGCTTGCTGGAGTCAGTGAGCGCTAAGCTCTTGAAGGTGAAACCCGTATTGTTTGTCACGACGTCAGCCAGCGCAAATGCTCGCTGACGTCATCTTATCAATCGATAATATTATTATTACTTATTCGGTTATTTATAGGTAGTATTATTTGTTTGTTTTGGGTATAATTTTTCATATTAGTTATACATATATTTGTCTTGATTTTACTGCGCGATGAAGCTTTTTGCGTGTATTTTCTTTGAAGTAAATGCAAATAAAAAAATTAAACACCATTAGCATTTAAGGTTCGAATTCATAACTTACATTTCGACAAATATTATAATTTACACTATAGAAGGCTAATTCAATATTATCAGTATACTATACAGTTAAAAATAATCCTAATACCCAACCACAATATCTTAGTAGGTATAGTACTGCCTCGTTGGTCTAGTGGTTGTAGTAGTACGACTGCTGATCATGAGGTCCCGGGTTCGAATCCCAGGTCGGGCCAGTCAGTTGTGAGTTTTTCATTTATGTTCTAAGTTATAATTAGTATTACTAAGTTATAGTTTTTTTGCTAAAATATAGTATATTATTTATTCCTTGCTTTTTTCTTCTTTTTAAAAAAATAATTAAGTACATAAGGTGTTCTTAATATAGGCCGAATATCAGAGAGAAAAGGTAGTACATCTTTTGCTAAACTTTAAAATCTAAAACCAATTTTAAAACAGACGAATTGATCATAACTCCCTTAGCCATAAAATAAGTTATGATCTAATTAATGGTATTTATTCCAGTTTATGGCCGCCCTGATTTATATTACGTGGCTGAAATTAGGTACTTTTTATTAGGTACGTCAAACCAAATAACAGCCGGGCGGCTGACATTATGCACTCCATACATTTGTTATATCTAATTACAGCCCCACTAATTTCCACTAAAAGAAAATAAATAACTTGTAAACTCAAACAAAAATAACTGCATTTCTATGTCTATCGTTATATTCATACAAATCAAAAAGCCTATATTTGAGATAATGTGAAGTGGGCATAATTTTACCGGGATCATAACTTGTCAAATAATTAGGAAAATGATCGTTTTTCGTTGCGTATGTGTTTTGATTTTTAATTTAACACTGTTAGGTTTAAAACTGCGAGGTAATATTTGAATAAATATACTTTTCTCTAGGTACAAAGAATTTTTTAGATGACAATATTTGTAGTTAAGACTACTAGAAATCTTTTTTATGGAGTAAAAAGGCGAAAAGACTGGAATTAGGGGAATGACTGATATTAGGGGCACCCACCCTAATTCGGTAAAAAGTATGTGTTAATATACCTACCCAGTATAACTAATCGCAATAGGTACCTATGTAGGTATTATGATTAGATAAAAGGTACTTATCTAAATAGTTACCTCCTTTTACTAAGTAAGTACTAATACCTACCCGGGCATCATTTAATTACAACCCAAAAAACCCTATAATCTAAATTTTTTTAAAACTTAATTTAACTAAAAAAAAAAACTGAACTGACCATTTATTTTTTAACTCAAAACAGGATGTAACGACCCCCCCGCCCCTTTCTCATCTCTTCACTCTTTCTATATATATTTATACCTTTATTTCCTTAGAATCTATTTCTATAAGTTATACAAGTATATCTAACTTACGTGACCAGTATATTAATCATACATTGATCTTTCTAAAGGTTCAAATATAGGCCGTATAATAAATTTATGGCGTGATCGTCTTAGTTAGGACCCTTATTTACGTTGTGTTTGTATAGTAACTTAGTTCTTTTAGGTGTATCTTGGAAGAATGAATATTTGCGAGAGCAATCGAAAGCTGTTGGTAGTGTCTTATAAGCTAAAGAACCCCGTTCACGAAGACAGAGCTCAAATAAAAGTTAAGAACAATAAATTGTTCTTATTCCACTTGTATCAGGTTCACAACAGTCAATTCCTTATTAATTAATCCCTTCCCGCTTGGAAAAGGCTCACAATATTTATATCAAATACCAGATACAAGGGCTTCGCTCTTCCACATTAAAAAAAATGTGGAGGAGGTACACGGCTCCGCACACGCCGCGCACGGTGAGCGCCAACCATTTTAATGCGCTCCCCCCGAAGGGTACGCAAATTTGGGAACTGGACCGTAGTCCACAGCAAAATAACTGGCGAACCAGTAAAAGAGGACTTGGCCCCTTGATAGTGCGTAAGCACAAACATCGACCGAAGTCGCGCATGTCAATGCGTGTAAACGCCATACAGAATACGATCAAATCCAGCCACAGTGAATGTACGTCACACGGGTTAGGCAAAAATAGGCACACTAGCCATAAAAAGCCGTCCGTGAGCGCCACCACCTGCCAGACCGCCGTTCCTGCAGACGTGATGTAAGTGTAAGGCATCACCACCAATTGCATGGTCAGCACGGCCAATTGGCCGCAGAGCGTGTCATGAGTCTACCGCTCACCTCAAGGGAATGGGGTCCCACGTTGCGCGGCTTTCGGCCGCAGCCTTGAGAGCCTCCTCAGATTCTCCCTCCAGCTACCACCCGCATGAGGTCGACACATATGCTCCACCAACCAATACAATGGCAGATATAGCCAATAGGCAGTTATAAGATATTAGTAATAATTCGCCATCAGAAAGGGTTTGTGTCACTGACGTTGAGTATATGCATTTTTCGATCATGTTTGTCTCACCCACCAACAAGTTGCCTTCAATCTTTCAAAGGTGGGAACTTTATAGAGATATATTAATATGTTGTTATATAAAACATCATGGAGGGCAGACAGTCTGCAGCCCCGCTATGAAGGGACCCGACTTGGGCAAAGCTACTTGGGTTGTGAATCAAACCAAGACGCAGAGAGCGCCATTGAGAATAGCGACCCGCCAAACAACCATCGCAGAGACGCAATGCTGCAGAATGCAACAAGCATCAATACAACTATCGTCAGGCTTACACCATCCCAAGGTCCCCCATACAGTCCCAGTAGACATCACCACCCGCAAAATACAACTAACGTGTCACAGTAACACGCCACTAAGACGTCAGTAGCCAAAACTCCACGTATCATAACGCTATTGCACTAAGACATGAAGTTGAGTATGCTTGCTGCACTTAAAAGTACTACCAAACACACTCACCCCAATCCGAAAGATAGCCGACGTATCCTAACGCTATGCGCTAAGACGCCCCCACAAACAGCAGGGGTGTTCGATGTCCACGGGCAAGTCGTATTGCTACAACAAACCCGCTTACCACCGACACTAAGATGATATGTCTAGGACACATCGATTAACTACCAACGTATCATAGTAGCACGGTACCAAGACATCATTAGCCAAAACTCCACGTATCATAGTGCTATTGCACTAAGACATGAAGTTGAGTATGCTTGCTGCACTTAAAAGTACTACCAAACACACTCACCCTAATCCGAAAGATAGCCGACGTATCATAACGCTATGCGTTAAGACGCCGCCCACAAACGGTAGGGTTGTGCGATGTCCACGGGCAAGTCGTATTGCTACAACAAACCCGCTTACCACCGGCACTAAGATGATATGTCAAGGACACATCGGTTAGCGAGTCCAAGTTTACCTCGGTCTCGGATGCTGTGAAACAATCTACACGCCACTATAATAATCCTTTTCAAGTCCCAATTCTTTCAATATAATGCCTTTACATATTTGAGACCTTCAACATATTTGCTTTATTTCATAGACCATACTATTGTATGTCTTATTCATATGGGACTTCGAGTCATAACTCTGCTATCATAATGCTTATGCATCATAAAAACCTTCTATATTAATGCTTTGGTTCGTTAGACCTTACTATCATAAGTCCCTAATATAGGACTAGTCATTGTGCAACATTAGTACTAGCAGTCGATCAGCCGACCACCCCATATATATGTATAACCTTGGGTATGTGTCTCCGGCAACGCTCCTTGTTATGGAGACCATTACAAGAACACTTTCATCAACTTAGAAATTTTCCGACTAATACAAGAACACCTTCTTCAACTTACTATCTATTTTGTCTATTATATTACAAATGTTATTTATCTTTATTATTGTAATATAATCGACTTGTATTTATATAATTTAATATATTTTGAATATCTTAAACAAGATTTTAATAAATTTAGAGATTTTTTAGAGACAATTTATGCGTTAACTATACTATAATATTCAATATTCCCAATGAACATATTTGAACTTTATACTTAATTTTAAACATTTTAATTGTTTAAAATATAATTTCTAAAACATTTTTAAATGCCTTTACATTGAATTTAATTATTATTTATTAATAATAATTATGAGGCGTCACAAGGACATGTGTTTTATTTATACTCTAAAAACTATAACTTTATACAATTAGTGTTCACTATAAAATTATATTCGGTATAGATGGTAATTATTAAATGCAACATATTTTTTAATTATTAATTACATTTGTCAGTGGATTAAATTTGCTTTAATAAAGTTGGTGATGATTTTAAATAAGAATAAAATTCTGGTCAAGTTTTTTTATTGTTACCTTTTTTAACAACATCGCCTTTAGAATTGGAACCGTAAGTGTTTTCTTCAGACGTCCACAATTTATTCAAAATAGAAAAATACACTTTCTACTGGAGCATTTGATCCAGGTAGACATAAAATATATTCGATTAAAAAAATATTCTGAAGATTGTGGACTTTGAACACTTTCATCTAACGAGTTACGGGACAATTTTGTGTCCTGGAGCTTTGTTTGGAGACAACGGGACAGGTGACCGAGAAAAGGGACAGTCCCATTCAAAACGGGACGTATGGTCACTTTAGTTATAACACGGCGACGGCTCCGTGGCGCAGTGGCTTAGCAATCACTTGTCGCGCTGGGGGCCGCGGGTTCGAATCCCGCACGGAACAAGTATTTGTATGGCCTACAAATAATTGTTCCGGGTCTGGATGTTTGTCCTTGTGCAATTTATGTTTGTAAACTGCCTCCACGACACAGGAGAAAATCCTAGTGTGGGGGTAACGTTTTTTTTAAAATTGAAATTGAAAGATTGGACGCTTATACTTCTTGTTGATATTTGTATTACCTTTATTAAAGTTGCCCTTATGTATAAATAAATATAATTACGTATGTAGAAATAAAATTTAATAAAAATAAAAACAAACATGTTTTTTTTACGTAAAACTTAACAATAATCAAAAACACATCTGCAAAACATTCTATTTATTTATTTATTATTTATTGCACCAAATATTTGTACGAGCTATCTACCTATTTACCTATAGTGAGTAGGTGTCTTTTAAACTCACAATTTTCAATGCTTCATTTTTAATATATAATTTATTATAAAATTTTATAATTAGATAATATATGAGAATACATAATTCTAATATAATGCAACTAATATACCGAATAAAAAAATTAAAATACATTTATCATTGTACGCTGTGTGTATTTCCATAAAATTGTTTATTGATGTTGAAAAAATAAAACTACGTTCGTACAGCAGGTGGCGTCTTACATATTTCTTACGCGATATATTGTAGCGAGTCGGCGTGGCGGACCAAATGCTCAAGGTCGTTCGCATGGAGTAGCCCCTTAATGCCTTATGGCATGCTCTCAGTGGTGAAGCTAGGGCTCCAAAGTAGGGCAAGCCCAAGATATGTTTTTTTTTTGTTTTTAGCAGTTTTATAAAAATACACCAATCTTAATCTGTCTCTACTCTTCAGTTTCATGTTGATTGCTGTCTGAGGTTTGAAAAAAATCGATCGTTAGAGATTTAATGTTTTAGATGAATAGAATAAAATAAATAAATATAATTATTTATTTATTTTTATATAATAATAATTATTATTATGTAAAGCCTAAAAAATATTTACTAAATTTTAAGGCCATGAGTGACGAGTTGTTAAGACATGCAGGAAGTCGATGGATGCAGGTGGCTCGGGACCGTGCTTTGTGTCATTCCTTGGGAAGGCCTATGTTAAATAGTGGACTTGTGAAGGACTGTAATGGTGATGGTGATGACGATGGTGATTCAAAAAGAAATCGTACTCACGTAAAAACAACAAATTTCTAATTATAATTTTGTTGTTCGCAACTATCAAACCTAATATATTGAACCTTGTACTATACATAAAATGTGCAAGATATGTTTATATATACTCTAAATTATGAACAGATTTGTTTATCTTAATTATGATAGTTTTATATTCAAAAACCGTCCCGATAGACTGTTCTGAGCCTCAATGTAATTTGGTCCGTGGCATGTTGGACTAACACATCCTAACTCATTATTAAAACCTGGTTAAATTTTCAAACACGGTTTGGAAGATACGAACAAAAACGCGTTGGAGTTGCGTTTTACTAAAATTATTGTTTTTGGAACATGAATATACTAATAAGTAATGATTATTCTTCTTCATCTGCCGCAGTGGCGCAGTAAGGGTTGTTGTGTAAAAAAACCCCTATATGTGTTTCATGTAAGAGTCACTGAAACTGTTCTCCACCATTCGTTTTTGTATTCGTATGGTATAACAATTTGGTAACGCATCATCTGCTATAAATATTGATCAGAAGACTTATGGTATTTTCTACAGCACCTACTGAACGAGGTGAATCTACGCTGTTAACACACGGCAAAAGAATTTGGTAATAGAAATCTAGTAGTTAATTTGCTTTGTACATCTAGATATAACTTAAGGCTCGCAATTGAATCAAATAATCGTGGGAGAAACTCAGTTTAAATAATAGCAGATAAAATAACAGTATAACTGTTGAATTCTGTAAACCAGAGGACCACTCAGTACAGCGTTGCCTCGAGCCAGTACCTTCACACGGCGCGTAGTCGCAGACACGTCGCGACTTGTGATATCACGCTCCGTGATGAACCAGTATCAGATATCAAGTGTCAAAACGTATTTCCATCATACAACATACTAGTTTCCATTTATTCAATTAGAATATGTTTATCTGATCACATACCTATTATTTATATTTATATACATGAACGTTATCTCCACACCCTTCGTTGTTCTAGAATCAGTCACGAGATACCTAGCACTTAAGGATAGATACTTGCAGGTTTTATGTTTTAAAATACATACGTGATGAGAATGTGTATTAAATTTACTCCAGTTATAGATTGGTAAGAGATAGAAAGGCGACTTTTTAATCAGACGTAAATTACGTATACGCGTATTAGCGTGTAGTGGCGGTGTAAGCACATCCACTAACCCATATCATCCCGTGGGTGTCGTAAGAGTCGGAAGAGAAAAACCGTGGCAGAAGATGGGCAGCAGCATCTTTCTGATAACAGCAGAACAACAATAACAACTGCGGTTGCCAACACGCTCGTCAAGCGTGGTAACTATGGCAATATACATCCCATGATGAAAGTTACGAAGAGACGATCCCCAGCTCCCGGCGGCAACGCTATTCCTGGCTACGGTGGTCACCATGGTAACGGCGGGGCAGGGGGTGCTAAGAATCTCGGATGGAGGTTCGGTTGCAACCTAAGACGACTCGACCTGGCAACATTTATTAGTTAATGGGAGACTTTAACGCAAAACTAGACACAAGAGCGAACGATGAGCTGAAGGCAGGGCAATTTGGAATAGGGCAACGGAACCCAAGGGGCCAGGAGCTGGCCGACTTCATGGAGAAAGAGGGACCTTTTATGATAAACTCTTTCTTCCAGAAGTGGCCCTACAGGAATTGGACCTGGTCGAGCTCTGATGGTTCGACAAAAAATGAGATTGACTGATGACCAGACGACAACTATTCAGTGATGTCTCAGTGATAGCGAGGGTGAAAACTGGTAGTGATCACCGAATGGTTAGAGGCACACTGAACCTAAACGATAAGTTGGAGAGATCTCGTATAATGAAGTCAACGCTCTGTTCCCCTCGCGCTTTAATCTAGAGCATGACACTTTTCAGTTTGACCTACAAAACCGTTTTAAGTGCCAAGACGACAAGAATCACAAACTCGTGGAAACTGTTCATGCTGTCGGAGCTAAGTCCTGCAAGACCTGCCGCAGAAGAACACAAAAAGTCTTCGATCACACTCTTAATCTCATGGCTATTAGACGAGAAATGAAGCTGAGGTCTTTGACAGCGTACAGTCAACTGAACAGACAGATCTCCAAATGCATGCGGCGGGTCTTACAAAACTTCAATACAGCTTGTATTGAAGAAGCGATCCAGTGGAACCAGGGCTCTAAAGTCTGTGCTAGAGATCTGTCTACAGACAGAGCCAACAGTCGAAGCTGAAGACCGACTGTGGCAGCATCGTTTCAGGGACACCTGAGATTTTTAGTGAGATTGAGAGGTTCTACGGGCAGCTGTACACATCATCGTTGGAGCCACATGCAAGTGTGAGTAATGATTCAAGAGCAAGTCTTATCCGACACTATTCCGATGATATTCCAGACGTCAGTGTGAGCGATATTAGAGTGGCAAGGCCTTAGGCGAGGATGGAATTACAGCGGAGTATCTGAAAGCGGGTGGAAAACCGGTACTTAAAGTCCTTCAGATGCTATTTAACTCCGTCCGCCATGGTGGCATTATACCGGAGGCGTGGAGCAAAATTGCGGTGGTCTTGTTCTTCAAGAAAGGCGACAACGCTCTCTTGAAGAACTACAGACCGATTTCCCTTCTGAGCCGCGTCTACGTGCTGTTCTCGAGAGTCATAACGAATGGACTCGCATGCAGACTCGATGACTTCTAACCTCCCAAATATGCTGGTTTTGAAGTAGGCTTTAGCACCACAGATCACATACATACCCTTCGACAAATTGTACAAAAGTCCGAGGAGTACAATTTGCCACTATATCTGGCGTATGTGGACTATGAGAAAGCCTTTAAAATTCCGCCGAAATTTTGGCGGTGATGTAGTCCCTTCAGCAGTGCCAAGTTGACTATCGGTATACGGAAGTGCTGAAGTGTTTGTACAGTAGGGCTCCGATGGCTACCTGAGTACAGAACTACAGTAACCGAAACCTATTCAACTACAGAGAGGTGTAAGCCAGGATGATATAATATCCTCGAAACTCTTCACCACTTGATTGGAAGACATTTTAAAGCTACTGGGCTGGAAAGGATACGGTATGAACATCAATGGCGAGTACATCACTCACCTTCGATTTGCCGACGATAAAGTCCTTATGGCAGAATCGCTGGAGGACCTAAGCACTATGCTCAATGACCTCAATAGTGTCTCACAACGGATTGTTCTTAAGATGAATACGGGTAAAACAAAAGCTATGTGTTACGTCCATGTCACACCTATGCCAGTAGTTGTTGGGGACACTAACCTCGATTTTGTTGATGAGTATGTTTACCTGGGACAAATAGTCTGACTAAGTAAGTCCAACTTCGATAAAGTGGTCAATCGACGGATTCAACTCGGTTGGGCAGCGTTTGGGAAATTACGGCACATTTTCTCGTCAGGTATACCTCAAAACTTGAAAATGAGACTGTCCTTCACTGCTGGCCGGATGAGGAAGCTCAAGGTCGCTCAGCGAGCTATAAAGAGGGCTATGCTCGGAGTTTCTCTGTGTGATAAACTTAGAAATGAGGATATACGCAGTAGAAACAGAGTGACTGACATAGCCCAACGGATTAGTAAGCTGAAGTGGCAATGGGCCGGCCATATAGCTCGAAGAACCGATAACCGATGGGGAAAAAATGTTCTCGAGTGGCGGCCTCGTACCGACGAACGAAGTGTAGGGCGTCCCCCCAATAGGTGGAGTGACGACCTGGTAAGACATCCAGGAAGTCGAGGGATGCATTTGGCTCAGGACCGTGCTTTGTGACATTCCTCGGAGGAGGCCTATGTTCAGCATTGGACTTGTCAAGGGCTGTAATGATGATTATGATGACAGGATTGTCAGTGAGAGGTACTCCTAATTTGGCCTATTTTCAATATATCGTCAATTCGGTCGATAAACTTTCGCCTAGATCGTCCCTTCCCGACTCTGCCGTTCATCTCTGCAACATAAAATGGCTTTGTCACTCTTTCCTCATTCATTGTTTCTACATGACCAAACCAACGAAACATTACTTTAATTATTAATAATTTCTTACAATACAATATCTTAAGGAATTTATGAACGATAATAACACCTGCAAATTGATGTGATTTCTATCAAACTATTTTTAATTAGTTTTGTGTAATTAATTTTGTAACAAAGTACATGATTGTGGGCTTTATATTAAAAAAACATCTAGATACGTTTTTCTGGCTTTATAGCAAGTTCTTACTAGGGTAGAAGTATTTTCCAGTAGTAATTTAAACGTAAGAATGACTTTTAACAAGTATTTCTATAATATTTATATATTTAAAACTCTTATTTCGCTTCTAAAAATATTTCTATTTCTATCTCTACACACAGCTAGAGCCGAGTAACAATATAGAACGTTCTGATCATTCATTTTCATTACAATATAACCCTATAACCCTATAATCTATAAATCTGAGGGCCTAACTTATAAAATCCACGTCTATTAAAGAAATGCTTAAAAAGTTGCTCTCTCCCTTTTCACTAAATGGAAAGAGAAAGATATAGAGGTTACTAATACTTAATATAAGTAAGCGATATTCAACGATTATAGATAAGGCTGTAAGTCTTTGTACGTTGTAGTTTAACACCGTGAATAAAAAGTGAACAGCCTCTTACAAATTGCCCCTAACCACTTCCGCGAGGATGGCAGGAAGCGGTGTCTCAAGAGCCGCTCGCTTCAGTGGAAAATATGACAGATTCTGTTCTTGTTATACGACTTTTAGTATCAGTGCTGAATAGAAAATTAAACATGTAATAAATATGAAAGCCCACGTAATAGCTTCTGAAGTCGGTGCTAACACATCGTGAATAGAATAGAATAGAATCATTTTCATTCAATATAGATTATAGTACATAATACTTATTGAAAGTCATTTTTTACTTTTACCAGTGTTTTTTCGCAAAAACACCTCTGTTTTGGGAAGAACCAGCAAGAAACCCAGCGGTACATTCTTTTTTAAAAAGCACAATTTACAATATAATATTTTATACAATTGTTACGAAAACATTTAGAAACAATATGGTAGCGATCACCTCATTCCCAGATCACCTCATTCACTACGTGCCCAGTGGTGGAGGCAATCATCATAAAGAAACTTGCATGTCTATGAAATTTTATCAAAACAAATATTTTCAAGACATGTGAAGTCTATTGAGGACAGATGCATTGAGGCCGCGCGGCGGACATTTACTTGCCCAAAAAAGAATTCTAAGAGAAATGAGATAAAGTCTGTGCCCAGCTGTGGGCAATATATATGTACCTATAATTAGGTAAGAAACTATAGATACTGACAATAAAAAAGAAGATAACCACAAATGTTATCACCAATTTGCTTTGTGAGTAACAGAAACCATCACCGCATAACGTCCCGTGGGTGTTACGTGTGATGATGGGAAATGCCAAAGATCTGATGCCCTCAGATAGATTCGAGTTTATTTAAACTATTGTAATGTAGTGGCGATGTAAGAATATCCACTACGCCATATCATCCATCCCGTGATGTCGTAAGAGATGACAGAGGAATCTGAAACGGAAATGGGCAGCAGCATCTATTTTTTATAGAATAAGGGTGACAAACGAGCACATAGTCCACCTTATGGTAAGTGGTTGCTGTGGCCCATAAACATTTACATCTATCTTCGTTCGCGAATTAAAATGCAGATGCGTAGTCACCCGTAAGGACTAAAATAGAATGCCTCTTTTCCAGTAAAATAGCTCTCCGGTCCTCTACACTCATCATACGAAACACAGCAGTATTAAGCTTCTATTTTACGCTGGTATTCTGTGAAAGCGTGGTCATTACCCGGTCGAGCCGACCTATTCGTGCTACAACTGTACTATTAACATAGCTGCAGCATGGCTCTACAACGTACAAGTTCCTCATTACAAATCAAAATAATTAAAAACTACGGTTAGCAACCCGCCTGCCACACATCGCAACTAAATCAAAGTTCTGCTATGAGGCAATCTATGTCGGAGTTCTATGCGGTGCATTTTTATAAGGTGTAATGTTTGGATACGTGTATTACCTTTTTCCATGTTGTTGTTTTTGAAGTCACAAAGCTATTGCGTTTTCTTAATCAGAAGTTTTGATTTTAAAGCAAAGATCTATTAATAAGGTCAAATATTTCTTTAATATGGGACACAGTCGTTTATGTTGACTGGGTAAAGAAACAAAGGCATACGGAATAATGCTATAACTTATTATTTTTTATACTTTTACTAGCATTCGCACACGTGGAAACAGAATTTAGCTACGTGCAAACAAACAAAACAAACAAAAAAATTCCTTTTGTTTATTCCATTAATGAAAATCAATTTTAATTGGTTTTGTCATTGTAGAGATAACCGTAGAAAAACGCACAGACAAACTGACACAAACTATGTTTACGATTTTATTATATGTATTGATACTGTTTGAGAACTAAAGGCAACAGTAGGAAATGAAATGAACGACCAGGTAACGAGTGAAAATAATAAAAAAAACTGAGGTTATAAACCAGCCTGCCTGTCGTGGCATCTATGGCAAAATACCCTCTATGGGTGGCCTTAGTTCAGCAGTGGTGTTTCGATAGACTGTAATGAATTAATGAATAATCCATAGTACTCGTAACTCTCGTAACTCGTACTCGCCGTCAATTCCGCAGTACGTGGGCAGCGCGGTTCGATTCCCATAAACGCTTATGAATTTGTTAATTGCAATCTAAAATCGTTTAAGCAATGAGGTTTTAAAACATGTCACTGGGGATATATTTGCAGTACAAGAATAATTTAAAAATAAAGGTCATTAACCAATGGAGAAGAAAGTTTATAGAGTGGCAGCCTCAAAGAAAGAAGTGCAATGTATCGCCGATTTGGTCGATAAACCTTCGTCTAGGGCGTCCCTTCCCGATCCTGCCATTCACTTCTGCAAAAAAATGCTTTGTCACTCTCTCCTCGTTCATTCTTTCTACATGACCAAACCATCGAAGCATTCCCTTCTTAATCCTGGTCACAACGTCACCTTCAACCCACACTTTTCTCTTATCACACTATTTCTCACCCTGTCATTCAGATTCAACCCTAGCATACTCCTTAATGACCGCATTTCTACAGCATTTATTCTACTGTCATGCTTCTTCTGTCAGACTCAACTTTCACTACCATACATTACCGTAGGGACTAACATAGCCTTATGAATTGCCATACGTGCCATATTTGACACATTCTGACTCCTCATAATAAACAACTGCAAACAAAAAGATATGAAACAACATATTTCTGGTAACATTTCAAAGTAATATAAAACAGTGGTAGCCAACTCGCCCCATATCCATTGGAGCGCGGAATATCTGGGGAGGCCTATGTTCAGCAGTGGAATTTGTAGAGGATGTAATAATCAAACAATAAAAAAAAAATTACATCAGTATTGTTGAGTACTATTATTGAATAAAATATATTAAAATAAATACAAATGTGTAGGATACATAGAGGAGATCCCTCTCAGGCGGAAATTGCGATCTCAATCCAATTTTTGTTGGAATATCTGAAATGTTTTCAGATATTCTTGTATTGAATTTGAAAAGGCTTAGTTGAAAGCATATAGACGGAAAATACTGTATATAGTTACTTCAGATACACTCATGTCCTATTTTAAAGAGAATTTTCGTTCACCTTTACGATTATTTAGTTTTTAAAACTTATCTTTTAAATATTAATTCGCTAAGCAGTGGCGACGTACGAGATTCCACCAAAGAGTTTCTTAGCCTGAAGCTGAAGTTTTTTTTAATCAAGGATAAACGTAGATGTTTATATGCCACAGTATCCACTTACGATAAGGTAGACCGTGTCCTCGTTTGTCACCCTATAAAAATCGAAATGTTTTTTCCATTATCAAAATAATTATTTAAGTTTTTAAATTAATCGCAACAAAACCATTAAATTGTTTTGTTTCATGAATGATAATAATAATTATACATAAAATATACATTATATATTTAACAAGATTCATGTCTTTATAACTCGTTACGTAACTTTTCATTCTATGAAATTCTGTTCAAAGATTTCATCTTTTAAGAACTGTTTTACGAGGTTACACGTACTTCAGTAAAGGAGAGCTATGTTAGAATCAAGCAGGCAATGCTGTAAAAAATACACGATCTTCTCTTTTTTATACCAGAAACAAAAATGATTACTTTCATTTTTGTGACATTGTTTCGTACTACAAGTTTAAAATTCAAATCAATAATTGTCAAAAATATTGAATTAAACTAGCGTAGGAGCTTACGTTGCAATATTTATAATACTTTGTAACGGCTCGTCGCCGGGCCGGCAGTTAGCCCTTCGCCTCGGACCGAATAGGTAGTTGTTACCGAGTGGAAATAAATGCAGTAATATTCAAATAGACTTTGAGTCATTTATCACCCACACCTATAGGCGACGATAAGGGCTAACTTACACTAGTTTTTACAGGTAGGGCATCTGTAAACCCTAAAAATTATTTTCATTTAATGTGTAGTGTTCGTGTTAATATTAGCAATAATTATCGTCCAAAATAGGCTTTAAAACTGCA
This sequence comes from Parnassius glacialis, assembly GCA_033319125.1. Classification (NCBI taxonomy): domain Eukaryota; kingdom Metazoa; phylum Arthropoda; class Insecta; order Lepidoptera; family Papilionidae; genus Parnassius; species Parnassius glacialis. Next base: position 41,474,999 of record JAVANC010000009.1, on the reverse strand, counting down.
GTCGCTAACCAGCTTGCCAAGCGTGGCATTGGCAAAAATGGAAGATATTATAATATTATAACTATGAGGCTAACTTATAAGAGAGGACAATGTTCAGCAGTGGACTTTTGATATGAAGCAATGATGATAGAGACATGAGATTGTGTAGGAAACTGTTACTTCGCTCCCAACAATTATCGAGCAAATTAGTACTAAAGCGGAGAAAACTTTTAGAAAAAACATCGTACGTTCAACCTAGATGTCTCGCTAGGAACTGTATTTAGAGTACTGTCTGTCTGTCCAGGCTAATTTTAGGAATGTCTGAACCGATTGTAACGAAACTAACTTCACAAACAGATGGAAAGTAATGCAAGCAGTTACCTAAGCTATATTTTTTTTTTTTTTTTTTTATAGTAGAGGGGGCAAACGAGCATGCGGCTCACCTGATGGTAAGTGACTACCGCCGCCCATGAACAACTGCAACACCAGGGAGGGAATTGCAGATGCGTTGCCGGCCTTTTAAAAAGGAGTACGCTCTTTTCTTGAAGGTCCCTAAGTCGTATCGGTCCGGAAAAATCGCTGATGGTAATCGATTCCACAAGGAAGACGTGCGAGGAAGAAAACATCTTCTAAATCGCACAGTGGTGGACCGCCAATCATCCAGATGGTGTGGATGGTATCGGGAGTTCTGCCGCGATGTGCGTTCGTGAAATTTGGCGGCTGGGATTAATCCGAACAATTCCTCAGAGCACTCCCCATGGTAGATGCGAAAGAAAATGCAAAGAGATGCAACATCTCTTCGCAGCGCCAATGAGTCGAGCCGATCGGAAAGAACTCGGTCGTCGACGATTCGAGCCGCTCTGCGCTGGATGCGGTCAAGTGGAAGGAGCTGGCACTGGGGAGCCCCTGCCCAGAGATGGGAACAGTATTCCATGTGAGGCCGAACCTGCGCCTTGTAAAGTTGCAGGCGGTGTGCCGGCATGAAATACTGTCCCGCTCTGCTGAGCACGCCAAGCTTTTTAGAGGCCAATTTGGCCTTCTCTTCCAAATGACCACGAAACTGCACGTCACTCGATATGTCTACGCCGAGGATTCCGATACTGGCTGAGGCAACCAGGGGAGTGCCTTGAAACTGAGGAGATACGACAAAGGGGTTCTTTTTAGCGGTAAACGCGCAAACTTGTGTCTTCTGAGGATTAAACTGGACTAGATTTAGTCGCCCCCAGTTCGAGACTTTGTCCAGCAAAGACTCGACTTCAGACACAAGTTTGTTCCGGTACTCGGAGACGTTTTCCCGAGAAATATTAGCACGGCCGGTGTATAGAGCATCACCAGTGCTGTCATCCGCATAGCAATGAATGTTACCAGTTAGCAACATATCATTGATATGCAGAAGAAACAGCGTTGGTGATAGCACACAGCCTTGTGGAACACCAGCGTTAATAGGCTTGTAGTCAGAACATGCACCGTCTACAACAACCTTGATGCTCCGATCTGCAAGGAAGCTGGTGATCCAATTGCACAATTTCTCGGGAAGCCCATAGGAAGGGAGCTTCGAGAGAAGCGCTTTGTGCCAAACCCGATCGAAGGCCTTCGCAATGTCCAGACTAACGGCCAACGCCTCCCCCTTGGACTCTACTGCCTCCGCCCATCTATGGGTCAGGTAGACCAGAAGATCACCAGCTGATCGACCCCCACGAAAACCGTATTGGCGGTCACTAATCAGCTGGTGATCCTCAAGGTACCGGATGAGCTGGCAGTTGATAATGGATTCCATTATTTTGGAGAACAAGGAGGTGATCGCGATAGGCCTATAGTTGGACGGGTCTGAGCGGTCGCCTTTTTTAGGGATCGGGTGGACAAAAGCTGTCTTCCATGAATTCGGGACTACGCCTTGGGAGTAGGAGTACCGAAAAAGACGCGTTAGGACCGGTGCCAACTCCGGAGCACACGTCCTCAGCACAATTGGGGGGATTCCGTCAGGCCCACTCGACTTCTGGATGTCCAGGGAGAGAAGTGCTTTGCGAACCGAGCGCTGTGAGAACAGCACATCCGGCATAGAGCACTCACACCGCGGGATGGTCGGCGGTGTTTTCCCCCCGTCATCAAGAGTCGAGTTGGACGCAAAAAGGGAGCCTAAAAGGTCGGCTTTGTCTTTTGCGTCATGGGCCAGTGAGTCGTCCTCCCTGTGCAGAGATGGTAGTGATGGCTTACAGAAATTCCCTTGGACAGCCTTGGCGAGAGACCAGAATGCACGGGTTCCCGAAGGAAGGCGAACTAGTTTCTCGCCAATTCTGCCTATGTGCTCTGACTTTGCCTTGGCAATAACTCTTTTGAAGGACCTGGAGGCGAAGTTATACTTCTTTTTAAGTGTGCTGGTGTTTACATCCCGAGTCGCCGAAGCCGCAGCCCAGGCTTGATAACACTCCTGCTTACTGCGTAATGCAGTTTTACAGGAGCGACCAAACCAAGGCTGAGATCTGCCTCCGATGGGTACCACAGATGATGGAATAAATAGTTCCATTCCCTGTAGCACCACATCAGTGACAGAGTCAGCAACAGCGCTGGGATCATCCGGCGAGAAGCAAACCCGCCCCCATGGGTAGGATGCAAAGAAAGACCGCATTCCGTCCCAATCCGCCGTATATTTATTTTATCCAAGAAATTATTTTTTGAGAAATCAAAAGAATTATAAAATAAATGTTCCTTTATAATTCTTTTAAACTAACATCACCTACTGGGTCCAAATGTAAATCTAAACTATCTAGAGATTCATTCAAACACACAAAAAAATTATCAAAATCGTTCGAGCATTTTTTGAGTTTTAGCGAGACTGACGGACAGCAACTGATGTTCATATATAGAGATTAAGCGATCCTACCTCGGTGGTTTGCTAGCTAATAAAATATTTTTGAACTAAAACTGTTAGAAACATTAACTTATATATTACTAGTAGAAAACGTTAAATATTTACGTTTTAGAATTTAAATATAAGTGCCTTTATAAAAGCCATGCATTATTTCATTTTATGTTAATACGCAATATGCCGGCGGCCGGCATGTTATGTATAAATAAAATTTGCGTGTACATATGCACGATCCTGCGAGTTGCAGTTAAATAAATTTTATAACTCGTGCCCCAGTTTTTAATGTACGGATAGGGTGAAAGGCTTTTAAACATGCTAACGCCATATTTTTTTTAGATTTATGTCGATGCATTTTTTTTCCATTAGTTTCGATTGTTAAGGCTCACGTTATTAGAAATTTTATAATTAAAATACCTTCTTTTACTGATCTACACTAAACTACTTTTTTATTGGTTGTGTAAGAGGAGACAGAGAGAATGTACAAAAAATAGGAGACAGTATATTGCTAATAGCATCTCCAAGAAACTCAAAATATTAAATAACTAGCTGTTCCCCGTGACTTCGCTCGCGTGTTAGGGTTTTCATGTTTTTGCGCGGAACCCTAATAAATTTTCTAAAATAAAAGTAGCTTGAGTTACTTCTTATGAAATCAGCTACCTGCCAGTGAAAGTCCCGTCAAAATCGGTTGAGCCGTTTCGGAGATTAGCCGGAACAAACAGACAGACAAAAATTTAAAAAATTGTATTTTAGTTGTAAGTACCGTATTTGATTTCATATGCATTTAGTAAAAAACTGTAATTCTGACATTATAAACAGATTTTTATTTATTTATTTATTTATTTAAGCCTTTATTGCCCAAAAAAGATTTACATAAAATTAATTACTTAACAAAATTTCATTTACATTTATAAAACCAATCATGCTTCAAAGAAAACTTCAACAAACATTTAGATATATAAAATATAATTTATAATTTAAAATTAAAAATTTTGTACAGCCGACTTCAATATAGGTTATTTGAGAATAACTCAATAACCATTGGTCTGACCTTGATCAAATACATATGGGACCACACGAGAACTATCAGCTTTCATATAAAAAAAGAATCATCGAAATCGGTTCGCCCAGTACAAAGTTATGAAGTAACACACATAAAAAAAAAAAAAAACATACACTCGAATTGAGTACCGTCTCCTTTTTGGAAGTCGGCAGAAAATTAAAAATGTTGTACAGCCGACTTCAATATAAGCGACTTCAATATAGGTTATTTAAGAATAACTCAATAACTATTGGTCTGACCTTGATCAAATTCATATGGGACCACACGAGAACTATCAGCTTTCATATAAAAAAAGAATCATCGAAATCGGTTCGTCCAGTACAAAGTTATGAGGTAACACACATAAAAAAAAAACATATACTCGAATTGAGTACCGTCTCCTTTTTGGAAGTCGGCAGAAAATTTGCCAGAATTTAGAATAAATTTTATAAATTATGCTCAATAAATCGTTATTTAATATCATTAAAGTCAAATATCAATTTACAGCAGATTAGTTATGATTACATAATATTCAAATTGTTACTTTTTTTTTATTAATCATTGATATACATATACTTAGTCAGGTCATAAGTTCTGACACATGTTTAATTTAAAATAATTGAAGCAAGTTTATTCATTATGTAACCATTTATATACCAAAATGAACTTAACAAAACATAGATTCTTAGGGCACTAAATTTTATTCAAAATGACCTCCGTGATTTTGAATACAGGCCTTCAATCTGCGCGGCCAGTCGTCTGTCGCAGCACGAACGAGGTCCATGTCAATATCGGCGGCTGCCTTAATCAAGGATGTCTTGAGTGACTAAAAATTGGGGTGAGGCTTTGAGCACGCCTTTTCCTTCAAGTGTTGCCATATCTTGTAATCTAACGGATTCAAATTTGGACTGGAGGAGGGCCAGTCTTCGTGCCGGATGAAGTCGATTTCACGCGCCGCCAGCCAGTCTTGTGTGCTCTTCGCCCTATGAGCTGGCGCCGAATCTTGTGGGAATACCCAGTGCCTGTTATTAAACATGGTATGAGAAACAGGTTCAACAAGGTTCGTCAAGACTGTATTTTGATACACAACTGCATTCGTTTTTACACCTTTCTCACAAAAATGTACGTCTGTTAAGCCCCAATAAGAAACTCCCAACCATACCATGAGCGAGGATGGAAAATGACCTCGTTGGACACGCGGAATACGGTTGCTCGCTTCTTCACTACTGTGTGCGTACACCTTATCATTTTGTTTGTTGTAGCTGTCTTCTACTAGTATTTATTTAACACCCGTTTCACCGTGGTTCTGGTTAACCCCATCTGAAGGGCCAACAGTTTCTGCTTACGTTTGGGATTTCTTTGAATTCGCGCCTTCACAGCTTTTATCACTGCTGGAGTCCTAACAGACCGAGGGCGACCACTTATTGACCTATCATCTACACTAGAGTCTTCATTGTATCGTTTGATGGTACGATAAACGAATCTTTTGGTTATATTCAAATTTTTCAGTATGTCAAAAATTTGAATTGGCGCGTAACCGCAACGATGCAACGCAATAACTGCGACACGGTCTTCTTTAAGCGTCCACTCCATATTTAAAAATGATTAAAATTCTAAAAAGTATACAGTTTTATTTTCATGAACAATTCGAAATTCGAATTCAATAAAAAAAATTTGTGGCCAGCATTCTAAAAGAAAAGTTTTTACTGTGTGACAATACTTATGACCTGACTGTATATATATATATATATATATATATATATATATATATATATATATATATATATATATATATATATATATACGAGATATATATATATATCTCGTAACTTAAGGCCTAACATGTTCCTCTCTATTGCACGCTAAAAGACCTGAAGTTTTTTTATTATTGTTTTTGTTAATGCCCAGCTTTGACAGCCATAGAGTAGTGTGTACTCTCCAAAAAAAATAATATATATATATATATATTTTTTACTTATTTATTAGGGTACCCATTTGCGGTTGAAGGCCTCCTCCATCTTTTGCCGTTTTTGTTTGTCTTGTGCGAGTCTCATCCAGGTGTGGCCAGCTGTGGCCACAATGTCATCACACCACCTTCGCCTGGGCCTACCGCGTGGCCGTGGTACTTCGCGAGGGTACCATTGGAGGAATCTCTCACTCCAACGTCCATCTGTAGCTCTTGCAACGTGGCCTGCCCATCTCCATTTTAATTTACATACTAATTCTGCAGCATCTATTACTTTTGTTGTTTTTCTTATTTCTTTATTTTTTTGTCTATCTCGTAACTTAAGGCCTAACATGTTCCTCTCTATTGCATGCTAAAAGACCTGAAGTTTGTTTATTATTGTTTTTGTTAATGCCCAGCTTAGACAGCCATAGAGTAGTGTGGGAAGAATAATAGTATCCACTGCTTTCTTTTTAAGTCGCCTCGGTATAGGAGACTTAAATATTTCTTTTAGTGACCAGTATTTTCTCCAAGCACTTTTTATTCTCCGGCCGACTTCATTTTCAGTTTGGTTTGAAAAACAAATGTTCTGCCCAAGATATACATAGTTGTCTACATACTCTATCAATGTATTTTGAACCTTCATGTACACTCTAACGCTGTTAGTTAGGAGACTCGTTTTTTCAGTATTCATATGTCCACACTTTCGACTTTCTATATCTAGTGATATCAGCATATGTTCTAGTTCAGCATGACTTTCTCTGATAAAGATAACGTCATCAGCGAATCGTAGGTGTCTTAAATACTCTCCATTTATTTTTATGCCAATATTACCCCAATTAAGTTGTCTCAAAACATGTTACAAATTGCGTTAAATAAATACGGCGAGCTAGGATCCCCTTGTCTCACTCCTTTCAGAATATTAAATGGTGTTCCTTTTCTCTCTAATTTAACCACAGTCTTGCTCTGTTTGTATATCTCCTTCAGGATTTTGATATATTTAATATGTACTCCTTGTTCTTTGAGCGTCAGCCATAGGTATGTATGATATATAGAGTCAAATGCTTTTGAATAGTGTACAAAAGCGATGTAGAGTTTTTTGTTGTATTCGTTATATCTTTCAATAATTTGTGGGACAGTGAATATGTGGTCATTTGTAGAAAAGCCCGCTCTAAACCCTGCTTGTTCTCTCGGCTGACTTTCTTCTAAAGTTTTTAAGATTCTTTCTAGTAACAAGCTGGTAAATAATTTATATATTGTCTGAAGTAAGCTTATTGGACTACAATTACCGTGTCTGATGGATCTCCCTTTTTGTAGAGAAGAGTAATTATAGCAGTTTGCCAGTCAGAGGGTATCAATTCTTTTGCAAGGATTTGATTGAACACAATTGTTAAGATAGGTGTAAGGAAGTCTTTGATCGCTTTTAGTATGTCATTTGTAATTCGGTCTTCACCGGGACATTTTAGTGTTTTTAGTTGTTGTATAGCATTGCTTATTTCACATTCTAAAAATTGCGGAACGTTTTCGCAGTCTGTTAGGTCTAATTCTTGGTTTTCTTTTTTATAAGACATACGGCATTCATACAATGATGTATAGTATTTTGTAGCTATTTCCAATATTTGGTTTCTATTAGTTATTTGAGAATTATGTTTTGTTAATTGTGTAGTCCAAGTTTTGTTAGTGTCTAACTTTTTATATGCTCTTTTAACTGACGCTCTCTTTTCCAGTTCTTCTTCAATGATTTAATATCGATGCTCTTTTCGACTATTATGTATTTGTTTTTTTAATGAGTTTGTATAGGGCTGAAAGTTGTTTCTTTTCAAAGATTGTTTTATTTTTCTTTTCTTTTAGTAGTATTCTTTCTTCTATAAGTCTAGCAATATTTTCCTGAATTGTTAGAGTATTCTTACATCTCTTTGGAAGGTTATTGTTGCAATCTTTGATTTTCGTTACTAAAGTGGTATACGTTTGTTCAATGTTTGTAAATTGTACTTGTTTAACGTTATCTCTGAATAAAAAATTTAGATATTCTTTTTCTGTAGCTGTTAAACCGGTAGTGGATCTCTTTCCAAAGTGTTTTCTAGATGAAATTCGTTAATGATTAGGTAGTATCGATGCTCTAACTAATCTGTGATCCGTAGGGTGTGTTGTTGATATAATTTCAATGTTGTGAATGCTTGTTTTATTTCGTGCTAAGATGTAATCAATTTCATTTCGTGATACTCCATTTGGGTGTATTCAAGTCCAAGTAAGGGTGGTTTTAACAGTGGTAGAGCCACGCGGCAGCTTTTGCTGTCGCACGGATGGGCCGACTCGAACCGGGGTGGTACCACGACCTCACAGAATACCAGCGTGAAGTAGAGGTTTACCTCTGCGTTTCGCTTGGTGAGTGCAGGTGGCCGGAGGCCCTTTTTACTGGAAATGAGGCATTCCATCTTAGTCCTTACGGGTGACAACGCATCTGCATTTTGATTCGCAAACGAGGATAGATGTAGATGTCTATGGGCCGCAGCAACCACTTACCATCAGATGGACTGTGTGCTCGTTTGTCACCCTTATCCTATAAAAAAAATCTACGATTTTGTTTCTTCTTAAAGTATGTATTTGTTATATATAATTTATTTTCGAAACAAAAATTAATTAGTGTGTTGCCTCTTGGACTTCTTTTACCCATGTATCCCCATGGGCCCATAATTGACTTGTCATCAATTGTTGGCATGCCAATCTGTGCATTGAAGTCCCCAACAACCAGTGTGTCCTTATTAGTGTTATTTATTGCTTTTTGGAGATCCTTGTAGAATCTATCTAGGTCTTCTAATGATGATTGTTCCGTAGGTACATACACCTGTATTATATTAAAAGTTTTGCATTCAAAATTTAGCTCTAATCTAGCAACTCTGTCTGATATTGGTATAAAATTTTTAATGTTCCTTTTTAATTCTTTTTTAATTATAAATCCAACACCATTTCTGTTTTGCTTTTGACTGAAATACATAAAAATATAATCTTTGTATTCTTCAATTTCTTTTCCTTCTAGTTTTGTTTCAGAAAGTCCTATAATATGCCAATTTATTTCATAAATAGCATGTTCCAGTTCGATAATTCTTGAGACATTTATAAGAGATCTCACGTTTAACGTAGCTATATATAGGAAGTTGCCTTTTCTGCCGACTTCCAAAAAGGAGACGGTACTCAATTCGAGTGTATGTTTTTTTTTTGCTTTTTTTTATGTGTGTTACCTCATAACTTTGTACTGGGCAAACCGATTTCGATGATTCTTTTTTATATGAAAGCTGATAGTTCTCGTGTGGTCCCATACAAATCGATCAAGGTCAGACCAATGGTTATTGAGTTATTCTTAAATAACCTGTATTGAAGTCGCTTATATTGAAGTTGGCTGTACAAAATTTTTAATTTTAAATTATTTGTTAACAGTTTCTTTGTTTACATATGCAGGGTTGTGGTCTATTACTCCCACGGGGACCAGCCGTGTTGGGAGAGTAAATGTAAGTTTTGTTAATTGTAACTGGTTTAGGAAAAGGGACAGGTAGTTGCTACTGTTTGTTTTGAATTTCGTATTGAGAACCGTGAATTTCGTGCTGATTACTTGTAGAAGAAGCGGGAGGAGAGTCTCGTTCAGTTTCTTTTGATAAAAAGTATTTTCTCATATCGACTTTACTCTTCTTATAATTTCGATGCGCGTGTGAGAGTGATTGCCCGTTTTGTTGTATTGCGATAGAGTTGGTGGCTTCAGGTGATTCACATGGTTTTCGTTTTTGATATATTAAACTGTCTTTATTCGTACCTAAGTACATTATTTTGTCGCGTCTTAGCACAGCATTTTTACCCTGACTTCTAGCCATGTCCATTTCTTTCAGGAGCTCTTTTCTTAACATATACCATTAACAGATACTTCAATTTAATTTATTGGTATACACTATTTTTTTTACAAGATTTTATAAATTAGATGTAAACATTTTTGTCTTAATTTCATTTACATTAAAGTTAGTGCTTGACTTTTTTTATAAAAGTGGGGAACGAGCATGCGGCACACCTGATGATAAGTGTCGACGAACAAATGCAACACCAGAGGAATCGCAGGTGAATTGCTGACCTTTTAAAAATAATAGGTGTTTTTCTTGAAGAACCCTAAGTCTTATCGGTTCGGAAAAATCGCTGGTGGTAGTCGATACCCCAAATAAATTATGTGAGGAGGAAAACTTCTTGTAGATCTCGCACAGTAAAATAAAACACTAAACGCTACTTTCCTATAAGTGGTGCTAAAGTCCTAAATGATAAACAGCACTGGCTTGGCGTTACAAAAAGCTTATTCATTTGCTCCTTGAAGACAAGCAGGTTGTAATCGGACGGAAAGGCAGCTGCCGGCAAATTATTCCACTCCTTTGCTCTACGCATTATGAAAGACGAAGCAAATCGTTTAGTCGAATGCATAAAGGAAGGAAAGGAGAGCATTGGCAGTCCGCTGCAATATGTTAGCCCGCAGATTTTCACGATGTACCACTGGAGTTAAAATAACATTTAACAGAAAATTTAGCTCAATTGATCCTTTTAATAGTACTAAGAGTGGGTTCAAAAATAAAATTAACATGTTTCTATTCACTCCAGCTGAAAGTAATCAGTAAATTGTAATTAAATAGTACCTAAATTATTATTTGTTCCCTCGTTTAATACTGTTATTCTTTCATCATTAAAGTGATTGTATACATGTATGTTGTATGTGTATGTATGTGTATGTATATATGTATATGTGTATGTGTATGTATAATATGTATTTAGGTATGTATGTGTGTGTATGTGTATATATATATTTATTCATATGTGTGTTTGTAAGTTTAATTATGTACGTCTTTTGTACGTGTATATATGTGTATGAGTATATGTATGTACATCATGAAAGTAATATTAATATTTCAATTAATTTGTTAATGCTTAGAATTAGTGCTTACCGAATTTGTTTTGTAGATTTACAGTGTTATGTTTGGTTATGTACTTTGTGGATAACTATTATTGGCTTTTTCGTGTTTAATAATTTAAGTAAAATGTTTAAGTATTAATAAGCTGTTGTTATCCTGAATAAAATAAAATAAAATAAAAATAAAAACATTGTTTAAAGCCTTATGCCAAATAATGTACACGTGTAATCTGTGGGTTGATTATACGCGGGCGGCTCTCAGCGCACTCTGAGTGCAGTATAATAATGCCTTCAGAGTGATGTTGGTAAATAAAACTAGTTTTACGGATTTTATCGCGTTTACATTTTTGAGAGATCGGAACAAAGATTAATATTTAAAAGTTAGTAGCCTTCGTTAACTATGACATCAGGACGTCAAACTTCTCTATCTCCCCGTAACCGTGGGTGCTGTAAAACGCTCGAAACGTAGGGAATTAAAAAAGTTAAAATTATACGCGATAAAATCCATAAAATTAGTTTCATTTAAAATATATTTATATAATATAGAATTTCATATATAATTTTTAAAGATGTGTTAACTTGCTGATGGCCACACATTTTTTTAAATCACGGGTAAAGACGTTATACTTCTACTCTCATTTCTTACTGAACATTGAATTTGATGTGACTTTTACTATCTATTACAGTAACAGCTGAAAATGTGGCTTCGCATATGTGCGATGTTTCGAAAATAATGTTGTTGCAAAGACGGCTTCGTGGCGCAGTGGCTCGGCAATTCTTTGCGGCACTTAGAGCCGCTGGCTCAAATCTGGATGTTTGTCCTTGTGCAATTTATGTATGTATGTAAACTGCCTCCACGATATAGGAGATAACCTTTTACTACAAGTTTTTGAACTTAAATTTGAATATTCATTTTGACCGTAACAAGCAAGTATGTTTGAAAAACTATTGTTGCATGAGACTTTCTTCTTATAACAATTAATAATATTATGATATTTTATTAATGTCCTACGGTATAAATCTGCTCCTTTCCGATAGAACAAAGTAAAAACGTCGACACCACTTCCAATGAGACTGAAAATGAAGCATTGTCATCCCTGAGGACTAAGCTGAATTGCATCGTTTCCTATAAGTAAAGGTTTTGTGCCTCATTTCACGAAATACGTCAACATGCGTGTTCCATCCACAGTCAACTGCAGTGTGGCTCAAACACATTGAATTTGAAATTAAATTCTAAAAACGTTTTAAAATCGTAAAATTTTAATCTGGTTCGAAAATTTAGTTTCACAATCATCTATTAATTTAAAATTCGAACCTTTTCAAGTTTGAATTCTGAACATAAACCTGCTTCCGTAGAAGTTATAACAGAGTTCCTAATGCATGTGAACGGGTATTTAATACGTTCCTTCTTTAACGAATTTTACGTAGCATTTCCCGTCGGCTATGAACTTTGGAGTTAAAACTGAACATCAACTTTGAACTGAAACTTGTTGGTAAAGCAAGTTAGAATTAAGTTGAGTATATATGAAAGGTTTGCTTTTGATGTAATACGATTTCTATTAAATTCTCTCTAAGTTCAAAACCCTGAAACCAATCAAAACTTTGTGACACTGAACAATAACTACTTACTTCATTGTTAATTAATTCATACTTAATTCTGTTTGAGTCGAGATGTAGTAGTAAAAAAGATGGTTAAAATTATTATAAATTGCATTCTGAAGACAGACTGACAGACATATATATAGTCCGTTCGCGTTAAGAAAATAGTGAGTCATCAGGGCAACTACTGGGTAAAGGTGTATTCACAGTGGAGTAAAATTTCTTTTTTTTTCCAACATTTAATTAAGTTTAATGGAAACAAATTTTCTTAAAATTACTTAAATCACTAATCAGTATCGCTAGATTCTCCAGTTACATTAATTATGAAAGAATTTTGTTCTGCAAGTTCCATGATGTCATCCAAATTCCACATGGTATTTTCTTCGCGTATCACGTGGTCGCAGCACTTCTTCCAACGATAAGCGTCTATTAATGTTATTGCGTCATCTAATATTTTTTTATGTCACTCATTTTGAACGTGGAGTTATTGGCACCAACATACTTTTTTATTTGGGCCCAAACCAATTCAATTGGATTAAGTTTGCAATGGTAAGGCGGTAGGCGAATAATTGTAATGCCATTACATTTGACAGTCTCATCTATTAAATATTTATTATATTGTACTAACTTCAACTGGTCACTGTGAACTCGACTTTCTAATTTCTTGCATTTTAATTGGCTGCGGGGCGTGGCCAGGCCAGCGGACAACGATGACTCACTATTTTCTTAACGCGAACGGACTATAGTGTAACGCGTCATAATTATTATTAATAAACAATAATTAAATTCATTATAAAGACATTTAAAAATGTCATAGAAATTATATTTTAAACAATTAAAATTCAATATTAAGTATAAAGTTCAAATATATTCATTTGGAATATTGAATATTATAGTATAGTAAACGCATAAATTGTCTTTAAAAATCTCTAAATTTATTAAAATTCTGTATGTATTATAATTCTGAATAATCAAAATGTATTAAATAATATAAGTACAAGTAGATTATATTGCAATAGTAAAGATTAATAACATTGGTAATAAAATTGAACAAATGGATCAATTTTTTTTAAGTAAGAAAATTTCTAAGTTAATGAGGGTGTTCATGTAATGTTCCCTTATAAGAGGGGCGTTGCCGGAGACACATACCCAAGGTTGTACATATATATGGAGTGGTCGGCTGACCGACTGTTACTAGCAAGGTTGCACAGTGACTAATCCTATATTAGGGACTTATTATAGTAAGGTCTATGATACAAAAGCATTAATATAGAAGGTGATGATGCATAAACATTATGATAGCAGAGTTACGACTTGAAGTCCCATATGTATAAGACATATAATAGTATGGTCTATGAAATAAAGCAAATATGGGAAAAGTCTCTAATATGTAAAAGCATTAAATTGAAAGAAGTGGGACATATATGGGGTGGTCGGGTGACCGATTGCTAATAATATTGTTGCACAATGACTAGTTCTATATTAGGGACTCATGATAGTAAGGTCTTTGGAATCAAAGCATTAATATAGGTCTCCATGATGCATAAGCATTATGATAGCAGAGCTATGACTTGAAGTCCCATATGTATAAGACATATAATAGTGTGGTCTATGAAATAAAACAAATATTTGGAAGGTCTCTAATATGTAAAAGCATTATATTGCAAAAAATGGGACTTGAAAAGGATTATAATAGTGGAGTGTAGATTACTTCGCAGCGTCCGAGACCGAAGTAAACTTGGACTCGCTAACCGATGTGTCCTAGATATATCATATCATCTTAGTGCCGGTGGTAAGCGGGTTTGCTGTAGCAATACGACTTGCCCGTGGACATCGCACACCCCTACCGTTTGTGGGCGGCGTCTTAGCGCATAGCGTTATGATACATCGGCTATCTTTCGGATTAGGGTGAGTGTGTTTGGTAGTACTTTTAAGTACAGCAAGCATACTCAACTTCATGTCTTAGTGCAATAGCGCTATGATACGTGGAGTTTTGGCGACTGACGTCTTGGTAGCGTGCTACTATGATACGTTGGTGGTATTTATAGTTAACAACATTATCGATTTTGTTACCAAAGTCGATAGGGATCATGTGGGTGTATTGTGAGGGGGCGCCATCCGTATAATAGTTGCATTTGATGCTTACTGCTATTTCCAGTATTGCGTTTTGTGACGCATCTGCGGATGTGCTGTGGCTGATTCGATATATATATATATATATATATATATATATATATATATATATATATTGTGGTTCTGGTCGATGGAGGTATGCGGGTGGTGATGGCTGCTGGGACTGTATGGGGGACCTTGAAATTGGTGTAAGCTGACGATAGTCGTATTGATGCTTGTTGCGTTCTGGAGCATTGCGTCTATGCGATGGTTTTTTGGCGGGTCGCTATTCTCAATGGCGCTCCCTGCGTCTTGGTTTGACTCACGACCTCAGTAGCTTTGCCCAAGTCGGATCCCTTCGTTCCGGGGCTGCAGACCGTCTGACCTTCATGATGTTTTATATAACCACATAATAATATATCTCTATAAATTTCCCACCTTTGAAAGATTGAAGGCAACTTGTTGTTGGGTGAGACAGACATGATCCAAAAATGCATATACTCAACGTCAGTGACACAAACCCTTTCTGATGGCGAATTATTACTATTATCTTATAACTGCCTGTTATGTACACATACGACCTGGCAAACACTCACCTGGGTAATTTCTGAGCTGCCCGACGTTTACCGGGCCCGGTGTGATGTATCTTCTGGCCAAATGTGTCCACTATTGTTCTTTTATCCATAGGTCAGGTATTGAAAACTGCCTTAGTATTCGATGGAGCAGGGGAATGAGATCGTATCTACTGTTGGTAACGAAACGCGCACGTAATGTGTACCGTCAAAAGCGTTAGTGCTTGCGTTGACGAGGAAGTTGGCCGTTACTAGCGGTCGTTGCGGGTGTGGTTGAAAAAAGGGTTGCTCGCTTCAAAGTTAAAAAGTGCTTGCCAGTAAGAAAAAATATTTATTCGAAATGTTATGCGTAAGACGAAATGTATTCCTTTCAAATTGCACTATTTCTAGTTATAAAATTATACCGAAACATTAATGAAAAAAAAAGATATCAAATACGGAACACTGCCTATTGGCTATATCTGCCATTGTATTGGTTGGGGGAGCATATGTGTCGACTTCATGCGGTTGGTAGCTGGAGGGAGAATCTGAGGAGACTCTCAAGGCTGCGGCCGAAAGCCGCGCAACGTGGGACCCCATTCCCTTGAGGTGAGCGGTAGACTCATGAGCTCATGACACGCTCTGCTGCTGATCATGAAATTGGTGGTGATGGCTTACACTTACATCACGTCTGCAGGAACGGCGGTCTGGCAGGTGGTGGCGCTCACGGGAGGGCTTTTTATGTCCAGTGTGCCTATTGTTGCCTAACTCGTGTGACGTACATTCACTGTGGCTGTATTTGATCGTATTCTGTATGGCGTTTACACGCATTGCCATGCGCGACTTCGGTCGTTTATTTGTGCTTACGCACTACCAAGGGCCTAAGTCCTCTTTTACTGGTTCGTCAGTTATTTTGCTGTGGACTACAGTCCAGTTCCTAATTTAATGTTCCCTTCGGGGGGAGCGTATTAAATGGTTGGCACTCACCGCGCACGGCCTGTGAGGAGCCGCGTGCCTCATCCACATTTTTTTAAATGTGTTAGAGCGAAGCCCTTGTATCTGGTATTTTATATAAAAACTGTGAGCCTTTTCTGAGCAGTAATTAATTAATTAATATGGAATTGACTATTGTGAACATGATACAAGTGAAAATGGGACGACTAATTGTTCTTAAACTTTTTTTTGAGCTCTGTCTTCGTGAACGGGGTTTCTTAACTTATAAGGCACTACCAACAGTTTTCGACTGCGCTAGTGATATTCATTTCTCCAAGAGATACCTAAAAGAACTAACTTACTAAATAAACACAACGTAAATAAGGGTCTTTACTAAGACGATCACGCCAAAAATTTATTAGACGGCCTATATTTAAACCTTTAGAAAGATCAATATATGGTTAACATATACTGGTCACGTAAATTTGATATATTTTTATATCTTATAAATATAGATTCTAAGGAAAGACAAGTATAAGTATAGAAAGTGGGGGTGGGGGGGTCGATACAATAGGCTATTGTATACGATACCAATGTATGTTTTATTGATTCACTATCACGTATATGATTATACATATAGTTCTCGATTATGGCTTAGTCTGGAAAAGCACTTACTAGACACACACAGGCCACAAAATGGTAAGTGGATGCTGTGGCCTATAGAAATCTTCATCTATCTTCAAATAAGAACCAAAATCCAGATGCGTTTACACCGATGATGACTAAGATGAAATGCCTTGTTTGGAGTAGAAAGGGTCTCCGGTTCTCAACACTCACCATACGAAACAAAGCAGTATTAAGCTGCTATTTTACGCTGGTATTCTGTGAAAGCGTGGTACTACCCCGGTTGCGCCTATCCATTCGTGCTACAACCATAATACGAGTACAGCTGGAACGTGGCTGTGTCTACAAATACATCTATTCTCTACAATCTATCTACAAATAGTCTACAAATATAGTACATCTATTGTCACTCCTGGAGATTAAGATGAAATGCCTAGTTAGAAAAAAATTAAAGTAACGTGGACGGAAACCCTCATTATTTTATATTGTACAATTGCCGGTGTAGTCCTTCTCCGGTCGAGCCGACCTATTCGTGCTGCAGTCATAGATACGGCAGTATGACTCTAACTAAATGCCATTACCGTTACAGCCTATTAAAGTCCACTGCTGAAAATAGGTCCTGAGTCCTCCGCCATATATTGCCTCATAGAGGGGATATTTGCCATAGTTGCCACGCCTGGCAAGCGGGTTTTTTCCTTTAGTCGTTATTAGAAAGAAGCTGCTGCCTATTTCTCTCTGTTGGCTCTTACGACACTTAAGGGATGATATGGGGTAATGAATATTCTGACACCACCTCTTCACGGTGAACACCGTCACTACACGGTACTACTTAACTTCACTGATTCTCAAATAAAAAGCACGTCGAAAACGTGTATACACACTTAATAAAACCTAATCCTTTGTGCTAAATCCAATTTTAACATCAGCCAAAACAAATGCCAGTAAACAAACACGCTGAATTCGATTGTCATAAAACGAGCTTCACTACGTACTTTGCGGGTTGTCCCAACGATAACAATTCGGTTTGTATGACGGTCTGTAATTCTAAAGCCTTGCTAAGTAAACTAAAGTAGTTTTTATTTTATTTTTTTCCAAACTTAGGAAAAACACACAATTTATGGGATAAAAAGTGTATTGAAGTGATTGACTGTTAGGATATCCCAATGGCATAAAAAGAAAAAAACCACTGGGGGTTATTTGCATGCTATTAAGACATAAACAACCGGGTTTAAAACGTTTTTCTGTTTGTCTGTCTGTCTGTGCGCTGTGGCTCTTCGGAATGGCTTAACCGATTGTGATGATACTTTACGAACAAATAGAGAGCTGTATATATATAGGCTGTATTATATCCGAAAAATGTATGTTTTTAAATTAAAGAAAAAAATACTAAAAATGTATAAAGAATAGAATAGAATAGAATATCGTTTATTTCTTAGTATATGGTAATTACAGATGTTGAAATTATAGAATGATTCACATATACTACCGTATTCGGTGTAGAAATATTACAATTAGAATAATATTTAACACTTTATAGTACTTATTTAAACAAATTTATACATTTATAACATTATATAGGAATTATCAATTGTAAATATATATTATTATTATTATTAATACAATATTGGGAGCATTCATTTATGTATAATTTATAAATTTATAATCTATGAAATCGTTAACAGAATAAAAACACATATCCAAAAGCCAAGAAAATATTGCACGTTTAAATTTATTTATAGGCAACTGTCTGAACTGTGGTGGCAGCTTATTAAAGATTGTTATTGCCATGCAGTGGGCATTACGACTATACAAATAAAGTCTTTGGGATGGTGCCACCAATTGGTTTGGGTTTCTGTCTTGGATCCTCTTGGAAACACGTTCATTTATTGGAAATAGATAGGAATATCTCTTAACGAACAAACATATTTCAAAAATATAGAGACAGGGCAGTGGAAGTATCTTTAATTTTTGAAATAATGGCTTACAATGATCTAAATAATTAGCGCCACACATGGATCTAATACATTTTTTTTGTACTTTAAACGCCCTGCCTATATTCACTGAATTACCCCATATAACTAATCCATAGCGAAGTACTGAAGAGACGTATCCATGATATGCACTGAGGACTGTTTCTTTACTGGCTGTGAGTCTTAGTTTGCGAAGAGCGAATACAAATTTATCGAGTTTACTACACACTTTATCTACATGTTCTTTCCAGTTCAATTTACCATCAATAATTATACCTAAAAATAATGTAGATTCTACTGGTTGCAAAACAGTATTATTATATTTATTAACAATAACAGTATTATTATAAATAAATGTCCTTTAATTATCTTAATTATACCAGGCGAAGCCAGGGCAGGTTGCTAGTCGTAAGTATTTTCATATAAATAAAATTTAGCACCACAGGTACGCAGCCATTTTTCAGGAAAAGGTGCATTATGAGGTAACAAAAATGAAAACAATTATATTAGTGATGTTCGATTCATGATGCAGGTGGCTTAGGACCGTAGGTACTTTGTGGCATTCCTTGGGAGGATATTTATGTTTAACTGTGGACTTGTGAAGGGTTGTAATAATGATGATAATGATGATGATTAAGTGAAGTGAAGGTTTTTACCTTTCTGCTCCCAAGACTATTTAGAATTAAGAAGTCTATGTCCAGCCGTGAGATTGGAAAAGTAGGCTCTATATAAAGAGTAAAAAGGACATTAGCTTTTTTAAATTTAAAGTGGGCAAATATTACTATCTAATTTTGCTAGAAATTTCATTTCGCGTTTTTATTATAAAATACAAAAATATATTAATTCAATTAAATTTTTTTAAATCATTGTCAGTGGCCGGGAAATATCTGGGACAGGCCGGCACTCGAGACGCATCTTAAAGTAGAGCTGAATGTTTGATCTGCTGACACGTACTTTTGTGCAAATGCAGTTCTTTTGAGCTGTCCTTACTGTCGGAAATTATATTATAAAATATAATAGCAAAGAAATTATTTTGTAAAGTTGCTATTATTTTTCATTAGGTGATACCCGCCACTTTTTCCGCGTTGTTTGATATAATGTGTTTATAAAATCATTGTTTCTCAAAACTTTAATATCTTTATATTAAATGAAGATATCTTTATATTTTTTTTGATAAGGGCCATGTATCTAAGAAATAAAACTTAGAAAACATTATATAAAAGCTTTTAGAGAATTTTTTTTTTTTACTTTGCAAATATCCGCGTTATAAAATTTTATAACGCGGATATTTGCAAAGTAAAATTTTTCTAAAAGCTTTTATATAATGGATTTTCGCAAAGTAACGCCTGATTCTATTAATTATATTAGAAAACATTGTTGAAATCTACCCAGTAATTTTTTTGTGATGCGCGCACAACTGCAAACCTCTATCATTTTTTTATATAGATTTGACACGATCCTGACACACCTCTCTCGCCTCCTTTACTAATGCATACATGCTTGTTGACTAAGGGTACCTACTCTTAATTCCAATATTGATCAATATTTTTTTATAGGATAAATGTGCCAAACGAGCACACAGTCCACTTGATGGCAAGTGGATACTGTGGCCCATAGACATCAAAATAGAATCAAAATGCAGATGCGTTGTCACCTCTGAGTACTAAGATGTAATGCCTCGTTTCAAGTGAAAAGGGTCTCTGGTTCTTTACACTCACCAAACGAAACACAGCAGATATAAGATAATATGTATGATTTAATAAAGATATAAGATATAATGTATTTGATGAATATATCTATACATATAAATTAAACTGAAGTGTTTATCTGTAATATTGAAATAACTGCCTTTTACTAAGCTTAGGGGATTATTTGCATACTATTAAGACATAAATAAATATTTGTGATTGCCTTCATGTATTGGTGGGTACCCCCATGTAGTGGCGGGTAAGAATACCCACTACCCCATAACTTACCGTGGGTATCGTAAGAGGCGACAAAGGAAACTGTCAGAAGAAGGACAGCAGCATCTTTCTGATAAAAGCAAAAAGCAATAAAAAGCTACGGTTGCCAACCCGCTCGTTAAGCGTGGCCACTATGGCAGTATGCCTCCCATGAGCAACGACACTAATAAACGGCCCCGAGTGCCCGGAGGCCTCGCTATTCCTGGCTACGGTGGCGACCATTGTAACGGCGAGGAAGTGGGTGCAGAGAATCTCCCGTGGAGGTACGATTGCCACCTACGAGGTTTCGTCCTGGCAACTTATAACGCACGCGCCCTGAGGACTGACGAGAAGATCTTGGAGCTGGAAGAAGAGATAGACAAGTTGCGCTGGCATATTAAAGGACTATCCGAGGTCCGAAGAGAGGGGTAACATGGTAATCCTCGAATCCGGCAACTTGTTCTATCACCGGGAGTGCGAATATCTGTCCCAAGGAGGTGTCGGATTTATTGTTCACAAGTCTCTCGTTAACAACTTTGTAAAGATTGGGAGTGTGTCGACGAGGGTTGCGTACCTTATACTCAGAATCACTAAACGGTATTCGCTGAAGGTCATACAGGTTTATGCACCAACCACGGCACATCCCAATGAGGAGGTAGAGGAAATGTGGGTATATCTAGAGCCATGCATTTCTTCAACATCCACTATACGGTGTTAATGGGAGACTTCAACGTAAAACCAAGCACAGGAGAAAACGTTGAGCTAAAAGTAGGGAAATTCGGATTAGGGCAACAGAACCTAAGACGCCAGCGGCTGGCCGAGTGAATGATGATCATGGAGAACGGGGGACTTCTTTATGATGCATCTGTATTTATCCAGAAGCGGCCTCACAAGAAGTGGAACTGGTCGAGCCCCGACGGTTCGACAGAAAATGAGATTGACTTCATCATGAAGACTAAACGGCAACCTTTCAGCTCGAGTAACAAAACCGATCTAAGTGCCTACAAGATTGCAATGCAGTGGATGATATGAATGACAAGCTCGTGAAAACTCGTGGTACGCCACAGAGGAACTTAAAAACTCTTCAATGACACTCTTAATCTCATGACTGTTAGACGGGAAATGAAGCTGCAGTCTTCAGTAGATTTGACAGCATACAGGCAACTGAACAGACAGATCTCTAAATATATGCGGCGGGACTTAAGCAACTTTAATACTGCTCGAATTGAAGAAGCATTTGAGTGGAACCAGAGGTCCAAAGTCTTTGCTAGAGATCTGTCTGCCAAAAAGAGCCAACTGTTGAAGCTGAAGACTGAATGTGGCAGCATCTTTTCCAGGAGACCTGAGATTTTGAGTAAGATTGAGAACTTCTATGGGCAGTTGTACACGTCATCGTTGGAGCCACACGCAAGTGTGAGTAACGATCCAGTAGCTAGTCTTATCCGACACTATTCCGAAGATATCCCGGACTTAAGTCTGAGCAAGATTAGAATGGTTCTTCAACATCTTAAAAAGGGCAAGTCACAGGGCGAGGATGGAATTACAGTAGAGCTTCTGAAAGCGGGTGGAAAACCGGTACTTAAAGTCCTACAGAAGCCCTTTAATTCCGTCATTCATACGCTTCTCGACCTGGCGGTTTAATTGGCAGTGGCACGGGCGGCTGGATGTCCTGGACTAGTGGCGCGTTAACAACATACAAAGACAGACACAGACAGACAATTTATAATAAATTGTCCATCCGAACACAATACACGCGAAGATTGCCCACTACTGTGTTAATATCACATTGGGGAGGTCACTTGTTTAGGAGCTGAAACCATAAGGGTCCCCATACCATAAGGGTGACCATAATGAAAGATTGAGTAATATTTACGACATATACGCAACGCAACGATGCGCAATACAGTTGGCGAGCAACTAGCTACTGAGTGAAATTCTTAGTACTAAGTAGACAGGTACAGCATTACTGAGTATATACGTGTGTGTGTGCGCAGCACACCTACAGTTATACAACTCCGGAGGCATGGAACAGAAGTGCACTGGTCTTGTTCTTCAAGAAAGGCGACAACACTGTCTTGAAAAACTATAGACCGATTTCCCTTCTGAGCCGCGTCTACGTGCTGTTTTCGAGAGACATTAGGAATCGTCTCGCACCCAGACTGGACAACTTCCACCTTCCCGAACAAGCCAGTTTGCGAAGAGGCTTTAGCACCATAAAACACATACATACCCTTCGGCAAATTGTACAGAAGACCGAAGAGAAAAATCTGCCATTTTGTCTTGCGTATGTGGACAATGAGAAAGCCTTTTCTTCCGTTGAAATTTGGCGGTGCTACAGTCCCTTCAGCGGTGCCAAGTGGACTGTGGGTATATCGAGTTGCTGAAGTGTTTGTACAGTAGGGCTACGATTGTTAACCGAGTACAGAAACAGAGTACGAAACCTATCCAAATGCAAAGACGTGTAATACAGAATTATGTAATATCCTCGAAACTCTTCCCCGCTGCATTGGAAGACGTTTTCAAGCTACTAGAATGGAAATTATACGGTATTAACGTCAATGGCATGTACTCGCCATTGACGTTAATACCGTATAATTTCCATTCCACTCACCTTCGATTTGCCGACGATATAGTCTTTATGGCAGAATCGCTGGAGGACCTAAGCACTATGTTTAATGACCGCAATAGTGTCTCCTAACGGGACCTACGTGGGATAAATAGTCTGACTACGTAAGTCCAACTTCGACCGAAAAGTCACTCGACGGATTTAACTCGTTTGGGCAGTGATCAGGAAATTGCGGCACATCTTCTTGTCAAGTATACCTCAAAACTTGAAAACGGGACTGTACAATCAGAGCGTGTTGCCAGTGGAACTGAGATGTGGAACTGAGACATGGTCCTTCACTGCTGGCCATATGAGGAATGCTATGCTCGGCATTTCTCTGCGTGATAGACTTAAAAACGAGGATATCCGCAGTAGAACCAGAGTAACTGACGTAGCCCAATGTATTAGTATGTTGAAGTGGCAATGGGCCGACCACACATATATAGCTCGAAAAACCAACAACCGATGGGGAAGAAAGGCTCTTGAGTGGCAGCCTCGTACCGGCAGGCGAAGTGTAGGGAGTCCCCTTAACTAGATGGAGTAACGACCTGGTAAGACATGAAGGAAGTCAATTGATACAGGTGGCTCGAGACTGTGCTTTGTGGTATTCTTTGAGGGAGGCCAATGTTCAGCAGTGGACTTGTGAAGGGCTGTAATGATGATGATGATGAAACATTTTTGAACTTTTGGGTCTATCTGTTTTAGTTAATCTTTGGAATGGCTGCACCGATTGTGATGAATTTTTATGAACAGATAGCGAGCAATCCCAGGAGGGAACTCTTGGGAGTTTTTTATTATCCTAAATACAAATAACGCTACATTAATATATCCTAACCAGGTGAAGCCGGGATGAGTCGCTAGTATATTGAATCTGTATTTTTTTTCTTTTTTTTTAATTTTGATTTGCAAATGAGGATAGATGAAGATAGATGTCTATTGGCCACAACAATCACTTACCATCAGGTGGACTGTGTGCTCGTTTGTCAAACCTATCCTATAAAAAAAATTAACTCCAATCTGACGAATTTCTAAATGATTATTTAGTAACATCAATTTTTTTATCCGTCACTACATCATTCAACATAGAAAGACTGTTCTAAATTTAAACCTTTTTTCTTTTATTGAAATATAACATTCTCTGAATAGTACAACCCTCGGTCTGGAGCCCTTTAAATAAAAATCTTATTCAAAGCAGAATGTTTTCAAAATATACAAATACTTCATAATTTACGCGCTGCCATTTATTTGTAGAAATATTTTTGAACAAAGAAATATCGTAACATATGCAAATATAACATATAAATAAACTCTCACGTCTGAATATCTCTCACGTCTGAATATGATAAAAAAGTAAATTAAGTATTTTAATGTCTAACATATTAACAGGTTTTATGTAAAAAATAATTGGCAGCGAGCGCTAACCATCTAAGCCGTGGTAGCTCAGATGGTTAGCGCTCATTAGCTAACCATAGCGCTCGCTGTAACCTTCGCAGTATTCGACCAACCCGGGTTCGATCCCAGCCGATACCAATGAAATTGTTAATTGCAATTTTAAGTGCTGATTTACCACGTGCTTGGCGGTGAAGGAAAACATCGTGAGGAAACCTGCATGTCTGAGAAATAAGAAAAAAAATTTTTCGAAAACATGTGAAGTTCGCCAACACGCAATGGGACAGCGCGGCGGACACTTTCCAGCCCTAAAACCCTCTTAGAAATGAGAGGAGGCCTGTGCCCAGCAGTGGCAAAAAAGGCTGCAACTTTACTTTACTTTAACTTATAACACTTTTTAGGGCGTTACTCACCGGCTACGGTCATCGGAGAGTTAAGAGACTCGAGTATCAAAATAAAAGTATCCCAGGGCGCTTGTTGTTGGATGATTAGTAAATGAAAATTCAAAGATACATATTCAGACAAAAAGTAGTTTATTTCCTTCTAAAGTTCATACGGATAGCTCCAAATATCAAGTTGTCACTTTAAAATACCCTGGGAACTGAGGTTTTGACTAACCTGGTGGATTACACAATATTACACTGTTTATGGTCAATCCCGCTAAGCAGTGAGGTAACAGATGTCCTCCAGGTGTATTCCGGTCACGGTCTCCAGGCCGCCCAGTCCCAATATAGCCACCAGTTGAAGCTGTCTCGCCTCGTTCACATAGTTAAACTTGATATTGGACCATACTCAAAGTAAGGACTAAGGACCCCTATGACAAGACAAAAGAATCTATGAAATACCATGTACCGTTAATTAGAGCACATGTGCTTTTAAGAAGACAAAAACATTAAGTACTTACAATTTATGGGATGATGTGTTTCAACACATTAAACTGCCTGTAGACATTGTGTTTAAGGGGCCATACGCCCAAGTACTCGTCACTTTAAATTCATGTTCCGGCGTTTCGATTCAAAAATTATAAATGTGCGTGTCCGATCATTACAGCGGCTCGCTCAAAAAAGACTAGGCCTCCCTTGGGCTACGCGCCACCGTCGATCCGTGGTAGGATTTCGAACTAACACGAAAGGTCAATTGCATGCAATTAGCTAGCTCGATTCGACAATATACGTTTCTAGTTACATCGGACTAATGACGTTAGATGGCGCACTGATGTCTGTTCATCGAATGTTATAATATAAATATGCTAAAATAATATACACGAAAATTTTCGTGTTACAAACTTTTATGTAAAAAATGTCACTTCACCGTATAGTGGCGGTGTAGGGATATCTACTACCTTACATCGTTCTGTGGGTGTCGAAAGAGGCGACAGAGGAAAACTATTACAAAAACAGCTGATGGGTAGCACCAGCAGCATCTTCCTGATAACAACTCAAAATAAGAAAAAACTGCGGTTGCCAACCCGCCTGCCAAGCGTGGCCAACTTATGAGGCAATCTATGAGGGATGCTTGTGTTTAGCATCGGACTTTTATGATTGGAAATTAAAAGCCGTAGTAACTCTGAGAATTTATTAAAAAAAAATTGAAATGGCATACGAACTTAC
Organism: Parnassius glacialis; assembly: GCA_033319125.1. Classification (NCBI taxonomy): domain Eukaryota; kingdom Metazoa; phylum Arthropoda; class Insecta; order Lepidoptera; family Papilionidae; genus Parnassius; species Parnassius glacialis. The sequence goes on along the minus strand of JAVANC010000009.1, from coordinate 41,448,901 downwards.
AGTAAACCTGATATAAGTCATAAGCAGCGCAATGCCGCTGTGTTTCGTATGGTGAGTGTATAGAACCGGATACTCTCTTTCCTACTTACTTTTTGTAAGTGGTAGAGCCATGCTGCAGCTATACTAATTGTATAGTTGTAGCACGAATGGGTCGGCTCGACCGGGGAAGGACTACGCTCTCACAGAATACCAGCGTAAAATAGGATTTTGACGCTGTTGTGTTTCGTATAGTGAGTGTGGAGAACGAGACACCCTTTTTACTGGAAACGAGGCATTTCATCTTTGTTCACACTGTTGACAACGCATCTGCATTTTGATTCGTGATCGAGGATAGATGTAGATGACTGTGGGCCACAGCATCCACTTACCATTACATGGACTGTGTGCTCGTATGTCACCCTCGTCCTATATATTACTAAATACGAGACTTCAATCATACCATACACTCGCACAGCACACATGTCACAGCATCCAATGAACATGAAGCGTCAGTAGCCTAATGGCAGGGCGACGACTGCGAACTCGAAAGGTCGTGGGTTGGAATCCGCCATTCGACTACTGTCGGGATCCACTTCTAACACAAGCATTTTAAGCTTACCAGAAGTGGTTTAAGGGAATATTAGTAATGTTTAATTGCATTACTAGTATTAAAAAAAACATCAGATGGACTGTGTGCTCATTTGAGTGACAAACGTGTGAAATTGCTTATTTAAAATAAAAGTACACACATAGAATACCGTTCAGATGTTTTGTCAATTTTAAAGGATAATTCTAAAGAGATAGGTTAGATAAACTCACCTTTCATTATTCTTCGGTAACTTAAAAATGTCATATCTGAATCCTTTTAATTGCTCATTAAGCATAATATGAGCGACGTTTTGCTATTATAACTTATCAAATAGTTAGTTCATATACATATATTCTTAAATAACACAATACATTTCATATACTACACGCTAAACAAAAAATATTCCGACGAGAATTTAAACAAGTATTTACAAAATACTATTTACGTAAACAGCGTTTAAAAAAATTTTAACATTCAATCGCCTAGAACGCGCTAGCCCCGACTGCGTTCTGCCCCGGGGGCGCCTCGCGTTTGGAGGTAATTATTTCACGCAGGTGGCAAGAGTGACAGAGGCCTGCTATTGTGTCTGAATATCGAACAATGAAAGTTTTAAGCCTTTAGTGTTTTATTTAGGTAATTATACAGCGTTTAAAATACATAATAAATATATTACATTAACGCCAATAACAGAGCAACACGTGTTGCTCTAAGTACAGTAAAGATAGCACTATTTTTTAACAATCAATTATTAAACGTGCGTGTGTGTTCGTGTATGTGTGGGCTGCATTTATTTGTGTGGCTTTGTGTGTGTACATTATTAGGGATTTTTATTACGGCCTTTCTTGTTTACAACATCGCGTTTGATGCAGCTCTTAGACAGGTTGCAAATACGACGAAATAAAAGAGTTTTACGAAAGAAGCAGCGTAAATATTTGTATAAGAAATGAGAATATTTTCTCGTTTAATCAAAACAAAATGTAAACATCAAAAGTAACTGTAGTAAAGCCTTGTCTTTAATTTTCTCTACCTCCTACAAATAACGCAGGCTTATCGCCGAAAGCTCTCGAAGGTCTGATTGAGAAAGCAGGAAGTTTATACAAATTTGAACAAAGAGCGATCTCTTGGAGAAACAATTTCCAATTGAAGAATCGGAAATTCAATTGGAAATTGTTTCTCCATAAGGTCACTTTTACGTGAATGTACATAATTACAGCTCATCACATTTCCACTGCTGTCACACATAGATTGTCTCAAAGAGGAGATACTTGCCATAGTTGCGACGGTAGACAGGCATGTTTGCAACCACATGGTTGGTCAAGTGGTAGTAAATACAGTTGCTGATCATAAGTTCCCGTGACCAAGTCCCGAGTCGGAACAAAATCTGTTATTGGATTTATCTGCAAAGAAATTTTCAGTGGCAGCCGGAGTTAGAAATCTGGCGGTGTTTCACCCCCGTGCCTCGGAAAGCAAGTTAAGCCGTTGGTCCTGCGGCTAATCCTACTCCGGTTATGTCGAATTGCCGAATCGAACTATGAGAGTGAGGGAATAGAGAGTGCACCTGCACTTGCGTGTATTTACTAATGGCTTTTCTCCGTTGAGAATGACTGTAGAGTGTAATTTTATAATGTAATTCGGTATGGAGGACATTATTTATGATGATGATGATGATAAATATAAATTCTTTCTTTTCTGTTTTTTCTAAAATCGTTATCACACTAGGATTTTCTCCTGTATCGTGAAGGCAGCTTATAAACTTAAATTGTACTAGGACAAACATACGGAACAATATCTTGAAGGCCATACGAATACTTGTTCCACTGCGCCATGGAGCCGTCAAAATAAAATTATTTTTTTTTGAGATTTTGCATTGGATCATATAATAATACGTCATTTTAAATATTATTTATAATAATATCTTAAAGATTTTTGTTTGAAAATAAACACTAGCTTATCCACTTCAGACAAACACCTTTATTGGATCCAAGAAAATCATTTGAGGGCTAAATGTAGCTCTGAAATTGCTAATTCGTCACTATAGCTATCATACTTTAAATTTAAATGGGAACGCACCCGTATTTTACGGAGTTATAGTTCAAAGAATTGCGCCTTCCTTATTTTTATTTTTTTAGTTATATAACCTTTATTATACACCTTATAATAAGATATATAAAGGGCGGACTTAAGGCGCAGGTTGAGCAAAATGTCGCGCTAGTCGTTATTTGTGCGGTTTTTAGGAGCTATCTACTTTTTATTTAAAAGATATATCAACTAATAAAAAACACATTATATTTCTACATAATCTTGATTCCATAAGAGTCATATCCAATTTGTTTTTAAAGGAATAAATATTAAAATAATCTCCTTACAACGAAACCACATAAATGTGAAATAATTATTGATAATATGCATTTCCTCGTAAAGTAAGTATTATTTTATTTTGAGATTTACATCAATGGATAGGCAATTTATTAATGAACATTTATAAAAATACCAAAATTTGATTTTATTAAGAAATTATTTTAAAAACTGGGAGTATTCACTGTCCACGGGCTTGCTGGAGTCAGTGAGAACTAAGCTCTTAAAGGTGAAACCCGTATCGTTTGTCACGACGTCAGCTAGCGCAAATGCTCGCTGACGTCATCTTATCAATCGATAATATTATTATTACTTATTCGGTTATTTATAGGTAGTATTATTTGTTTGTTTTGGGTATAATTTTTCATATTAGTTATACATATATTTGTTGTGATTTTACTGCGCGATGAAGCTTTTTGCGTGTATTTTCTTTGAAGTAAATGCAAATAAAAAAATGAAACACCATTAGCATTTAAGGTTCGAATCCATAATTAACATTTCGACAAATATTATAATTTACACTATAGAAGGCTAATTTAATATTATCAGTATAGTATACAGTTAAAAATAATCCTAATACCCAACCACAATATCCTAGTAGGTATAGTACTGCCTCGTTGGTCTAGTGGTTGTAGTAGTACGACTGCTGATCATGAGGTCCCGGGTTCGAATCCCGGGTCGGGCCAGTCCGTTATGAGTTTTTCATTTATGTTCTAAGTTATAATTAGTATTACTAAGTTATAGTTTTTTTGCTAAAATATAGTATTTTATTTATTGCTTGTTTTTTTCATCTTTTTCAAAAAATAATTGAGTACATAAGGTGTTCTTAATATAGGCCGAATGTCAGAGAGAAAAGCTAGTACATCTTTTGCTAAACTTTAAAATCTAAAACCAATTTTAAAACAGACGAATTGATCATAGCTCCCTTAGCTATAAAATAAGTTATGATGTAATTAATGGTATTTATTCCAGTTAATGGCCGCCCTGATTTAAATTACGTGGCTGAATTTAGGTACTTTTTATTAGGTACGTCAAACCAAACAACAGCCGGGCGGCTGACATTATGCACTCCATACATTTCTTATATCTAATTACAGCCCCACTAATTTCCACTAAAAGAAAATAAATAACTTGTAAACTCAAACAAAAATAACTGCATTACTATGTCTACAGTCATATTCATACAAATCAAAAAGCCTATATATGAGATAATGTGAAGTGGGCATAATTTTACCGGGATCATAACTTGTCAAATAACTAGAAAAATGATCGTTTTTCGTTGCGTACGTGTTTTGATTTTTAATTTACCACTGTTAGGTTTAAAACTGCGAGGTAATATTTGAATAAATATACATTTCTCTAGGTACAAATAATTTTTAGATGACAATATTTGTAGTTAAGACTACTAGAAATCTTTTTTATGGAGTAAAAAGGCGAAAAGACTGGAATTAGGGGTATGACTGATATGAGGAGCACCCACCCTATTTCGTTAAAAAGCATGTGTTAATATACCTACCCAGTATAACTAATCGCAATAGGTACCTATGTAGGTATTATGATTAGATAAAAGGTACTTATTAGGTATCTCATGGCTGTTAGACGGGAGATGAGGCTACATTCTTCAACAGATTTGACAGCATACAGGCAACTGAACAGACAGATCTCCAAATGCATGCGGCGAAACTTACGCAACTTCAATACAGCTCGTATTGAAGAAGCGATCGAGCGGAACCAAGGCTCCAAAGTCTTTGCCAGAGATCTGTCTGCCACAAAGAGCCAACTGTCAAAGCTGAAGACCGAATGTGGCAGCATCGTTTCCGGGGCACCTGAGATTTTGAGTGAGATTGAGAGGTTCTATGGGCAGCTGTATACGTCATCGTTGGAGCCATACGCAAGTGTGAGTAACGATCCAAGAGCGAGTCTTATTCGACAATATTCCGAAGATATCCTGGACGTCAGTCTGAGCGAGATTAGAATGGCTCTCCAGCACCTTAAAACGGCAAGGCCCCAGGCGAGGATGGAATTACAGCGGAGCTTCTGAAAGCGGGTGGAAGATTGGTACTTGAAGTCCTTCAGAAGCTCTTTAATTCCGTCCTCCATGGTGGAATTACACCGGAGGCGTGGAGCAGAAGTGCGGTGGTCTTGTTATTTAAGAAAGGTGACAACGCTCTCTTGAAGAACTACAGACCGATTTCCCTTCTGAGCCGCGTCTACGTGCTGTTTTCGAGAGTCATTACGATTCGTCTTGCGCGCAGACTTAACGAATTCCAGCCTCCCGAACAAGCCGGTTTCCGAAAGGGCTTTAGCACCATAGATCACATACATACCCTACGGCAAATTGTACAGAAGTTCGAAGAGTACAATTTGCCACTATGTCTGGCGTATGTGGACTATGAGAAAGCCTTTGATTCCGTCGAAATTTGGGCGGTGCTGCAGTCCCTTCAGCGGTGCCAAGTTGACTGTCGGTATATCGAAGTGCTGAAGTGTTTGTACAGTATAGCTACGATGGCTATCCGAGTACAGAACCAGAGTACGAAACCTATCCAATTGCAGAGAGGTGTAAGACAGGGTGACGTTATATCCCCGAAACTCTTCACCGCTGTATTGGAAGACGTTTTCAAGCTTCTGGACTGGAAAGGATACGGAATTTACATCAATGGCGAGTACATCACTCACCTTCGATTTGCCGACGATATAGTCCTCATGGCAGAATCGCTGGAGGAACTAAGCACTATGCTCAATGACCTCAATAGTGTCTCCTAACGAAAAGGTCTTAAGATGAACATGGACAAAACAAAGATTATGTTTAATGTCCATGTCACACCTATGCCGGTAGTTGTTGGGAGCACTAAGCTCGAAGTTGTTGACGAGTATGTTAACCTGGGACAAATAGTCCGACTAGGTAAGTCCAACTTCGACCGAGAGGTCAATCGACGGATTCAACTCGGCTGGGCAGCGTTCGGGAAGCTACGACACATCTTCTCGTCAGAAATACCTCAAAACCTTAAAACAAAATTGTACAACCAGTGCGTGTTGCCAGTGATGACTTACGGAACTGAGACGTGGACCTTCACTGCTGGCCGTATAAGGAATGGCCGTATGGAGAGGGCTATGCTCGGAGTTTCTCTGCGTGATAAACTTAGGAATGAGGATATCCGCAGTAGAACCAGAGTAACCGACATAGCCCAACGGATTAGTAAGCTGAAGTGGCAGTGGGCCGGCCATATAGCTCGAAGAACCGACAACCGATGGGGAAGAAAGGTTCTTGAGTGGCAGCCTCGTACCGGTAGGCGAAGTGTAGGGCGTCCCCCCACAAGATGGAGTGACGACCTGGTAAGACATGCAGGAAGTCGATGGATGCAGGTGGCTCGGGATCGTGCTTTGTGGCATTCCTTGGGGGAGGCCTTTGTTCAGCAGTGGACTTGTGAAGGGCTGTAATGATGATGATGATGATGATGAAAAGGTACTTATCTAAATAGTTACCTCTTTTTACTAAGTAAGTACTAATACCTATCCGGGCATCATTAAATTACAACCCAAAAAACCCTATAACCTAAATATTTTTTAAACTTAATTTAACGAAAAAAAAAAAACTGAACTGACCATTTATTTTTTAACTCAAAACAGGACATGGGTTTATTTATACTCTAAAAACGATAACTTTATACAATTATTGTTCATTATAAAATTATATTCGGTATAGATGGTAATTATTAAATGCAACATATTTTTTTAATTATTAATTACATTTGTCAGTGGATTTAATTTGCTTTAATAAAGTTGGTGATGATTTTAGTAGTGTATTTTAGAGTAGGTGTCTTTTAAACTCACAATTTTCAATGCTTCTTTTTTAATATATAATTTATTATAAAATTTTATAATTAGATAATATATGAGAATACATAATTCTAATACAATGCAACTAATATACCGAATAAAAAAAATTAAAATACATTTATCATTGTACGCTGTGTGTATTTCCATAAAATAGTTTATTGATGTTGAAAAAATAATACTACGTTCGTACAGCAGGTGGCGTCTTACATATTTCTTACGCGATATATTGTAGCGAGTCGGCGTGGCGGACCAAATGCTCAAGGTCGTTCGTTTTTGTAGGTTTGAAAAAAATCGATCCTTAGAGATTTAATGTTTTAGATGAATAGAATAAAATAAATAAATATAATTATTTATTTATTTTTATATAATAATAATAATTATTATGTAAAGCATAAAAAATATTTACTAAATTTTAAGGCCATGAGTGACGAGTTGTTAAGACATGCAGGAAGTCGATGGATGCAGGTGGCTGGGGACCGTGCTTTGTGTCATTTCTTGGGAAGGCCTATGTTAAATAGTGGACTTGTGAAGGACTGTAATGGTGATGGTGACGACGATGGTGATTCAAAAAGAAATCGTACTCACGTAAAAACAACAAATTTCTAATTATAATTTTGTTGTTCGCAACTATCAAACCTAATATATTGAACCTTGTACTATACATAAAATGTGCAAGATATGTTTATATATACTCTAAATTATGAACAGATTTGTTTATCTTAATTATGATAGTTTTATATTCAAAAACCGTCCCGATAGACTGTTCTGAGCCTCAATGTAATTTGGTCCGTGGCATGTTGGACTAACACATCCTAACTTATTATTAAAACCTGGTTAAATTTTCAAACACGGTTTGGAAGATACGAACAAAAACGCGTTGAAGTTGCGTTTTACTAAAATTATTGTTTTTTGAACATGAAAATACTAATAAGTAATTTCTAATAAATTATTCTTCTTCATCTGCCGCAGTAGCGCAGTAAGGGTTGTTGTGTAAAAAACCCCTACATGTGTTTCATGTAAGAGTCACTGAAACTGGTCTCCACCATTAGTTTTTGTATTTATATGGTATAACAATTTGGTAACCCATCATCCGCTATACCTATTGATCAGAAGACTTATGGTATTTTCTACAGCACCTACTGAACGAGGTGAATCTACGCTGTTACCACACGGCAAAAGAATTTGGTAATAGAAATCTAGTAGTTAAATTGCTTTGTATATTTAGATATAACTTAAGGCTCGCAATTGAATCAAATAATCGTGGGAGAAACTCAGTTTAAATAATAGCAGATAAAATAACAGTATAACTGTTGAATTCTGTAAACCAGAGAACCACTCAGTACAGCGTTGCCTCGAGCCAGTACCTTCACACGGCGCGTAGTCGCAGACACGTCACGACTTGTGATATCACGCTCCGTGATGAACCAGTATCAGATATCAAGTGTCAAAACGTATTTCCATCATATAACATACTAGTTTCCATTTATTCAATTAGAATATGTTCATCTGGTCACATATTATTTATATTTATATAAATGAACGTTATCTCCACACCCTTCGTTGTTCTAGAATCAGTCACGAGATACTTAGCACTTAAGGATAGATACTTGCAGGTTTTATGTTTTAAAATACATACGTGATGAGAATGTGTATTAAATTTACTCCAGTTATATATATTATATTCTATCTCTTACCAATCTGGTAAGAGATAGAAAGGCGACTTTTTAATCAAATGTAAATTACGTATACGCGTATTAGCGTGTAGTGGCGGTGTAAGCACATCCACTAACCCATATCATCCCGTGGGTGTCGTAAGAGTCGGAAGAGGAAAACCGTGGCAGAAGATGGGCAGCAGCATCTTTCTGATAACAGCAAAACAACAATAAAAACTGCGGTTGCCAACACGCTCGTCAAGCGTGGTAACTATGGCAATATACATCCCATGATGAAAGTTACGAAGAGACGGTCCCCAGCTCCCGGCGGCAACGCTATTCCTGGCTACGGTGGTCACCATGGTAACGGCGGGGCAGGGGTGCTAAGAATCTCGGATGGAAGTTCGGTTGCAACCTAAGACGACTCGACCTGGCAACATTTACTCGTATTAGTTAATGGGAGACTTCAACGCAAAACTAGACACAAGAGCGAACGATGAGCTAAAGGCAGGGCAATTTGGAATAGGGCAACGGAACCCAAGGGGCCAGGAGCTGGCCGACTTCATGGAGAAAGAGGGACATTTTATGATGAACTCTTTCTTCCAGAAGTGGCCCTACAGGAATTGGACCTGGTCGAGCTCTGATGGTTCGACAAAAAATGAGATTGACTGACGACCAGACGACAACTATTCAGTGATGTCTCAGTGATAGCGAGGGTGAAAACTGGTAGTGACCACCGAATGGTTAGAGGCACACTGAACCTAAACGTTAAGTTGGAGAGATCTCGTCTAATGAACTCAACGCTCTGTCCCCCTCGCGCTTTAATCTAGAGCATGACACTTTTCAGTTTGACCTACAAAACCGTTTTAAGTGCCTAGAAGCTTGCAATGCGGTGGACGACAAGAATCACAAGCTCGTGGAAACTCGGTCGGAGCTAAGTCCTGCAAGACCTGCTGCAGAAGAACACAAAAGTCTTCGATCACACTCTTAATCTCATGGCTATTAGACGAGAAATGAAGCTGAGGTCTTTGACAGCGTATAGTCAACTGAACAGACAGATCTCCAAATGCATGCGGCGGGTCTTACAAAACTTCTATACAGCTTGTATTAAAGAAGCGATCCAGTGGAACCAGGGCTCTAAAGTCTTTGCTAGAGATCTGTCTACAGACAGAGCCAACTGTCGAATCTGAAGACCGAGTGTGGCAGCATCGTTTCAGGGACACCTGAGATTTTTAGTGAGATTGAGAGGTTCTACGGGCAGCTGTATACGTCATCGTTGGAGCCACATGCAAGTGTGAGTAAGGATTCAAGAGCAAGTCTTATCCGACACTATTCCGATGATATTCCAGACGTCAGTGTGAGGGAGATTAGAGTGGCAAGGCCTCAGGCGAGGATGGAATTACAGCGGAGTATCTGAAAGCGGGTGGAAAACCGGTACTTAAAGTCCTTCAGATGCTATTTAACTCCGTCCGCCATGGTGGCATTATACCGGAGGCGTGGAGCAAAATTGCGGTGGTCTTGTTCTTCATGAAAGGCGACAACGCTCCCTTGAAGAACTACAGATTTCCTTTCTGAGCCGCGTCTACGTGCTGTTCTCGAGAGTCATAACGAATGGACTCGCATGCAGACTCGATGACTTCTAACCGCCCGAATATGCTGGTTTTGAAGTAGGCTTTAGCACCACAGATCACATACATACCTTTCGAAAATTGTACAAAAGTCCGAGGAATACAATTTGCCACTATATCTGGCGTATGTGGACTATGAGAAAGCCTTTAAAATTCCGCCGAAATTTGGGCGGTGATGTAGTCCCTTCAGCAGTGCCAAGTTGACTATCGGTATACGGAAGTGCTGAAGTGTTTGTGCAGTAGGGCTCCGATGGCGACCTGAGTACAGAACCAGAGTAACCGAAACCTATTCAACTACAGAGAGGTGTAAGACAGGTTGATATAATATCCCCGAAACTCTTCACCACTGGATTGGAAGATATTTTCAAGCTACTGGGCTGGAAAGGATACGGTATGAACATCAATGGCGAGTACATTACTCACCTTCGATTTGCCGACGATAAAGTCCTTATGGCAGAATCGCTGGAGGACCTAAGCACTATGCTCAATGACTTAAATAGTGTCTCACAACGGATTGGTCTTAAGATGAATATGGGTCAAACAAAAGCTATGTGTTACGTCCATGTCACACCTATGCCAGTAGTTGTTGGGGACACTAACCTCGATTTTATTGATGAGTATGTTTACCTGGGACAAATAGTCTTACTAAGTAAGTCCAACTTCGACAAAGTGGTCAATCGACGGATTCAACTCGTTTGGGCAGCGTTCGGGGAATTACGGCAAGTCTTTTCGTCAGGTATACCTCAAAACTTGAAAATGAGACAGTCCTTCACTGCTGGCCGGATGAGGAAGCTCAAGGTCGCTCAGCGAGCTATGAAGAGGGTTATGCTCGGAGTTTCTCTGTGTGATAAACTTAGAAATGAGGATATCCGCAGTAGAAACAGAGTGACTGACATAGCCCAACGGATTAGTAAGCTGAAGTGGCAATGGGCCGGCCATATAGCTCGAAGAACCGATAACCGATGGGGAAAAAATGTTCTCGAGTGGCGGCCTCGTACTGACGAACGAAGTGTAGGGCGTCCCCCCAATAGGTGGAGTGACGACCTGGTAAGACATCTAGGAAGTCGAGGGATGCATTTGGCTCAGGACCGTGCTTTGTGGCATTCCTTGTCAAGGGCTATAATGATGATTATGATGACAGGATTGTCAGTGAGAGGTACTCCTAATTTGGCCTATTTTCAATATATCGTCAATTTGGTCGATAAACTTTCGCCTAGATCGTCCCTTCCCGACTCTGCCGTTCATCTCTGCAACATCAAATGGCTTTGTCACTCTTTCCTCATTCATTGTTTCTACATGACCAAACCAACGAAACATTACTTTAATTATTAATAATTTCTTACAATACAATATATTAAGGAATTTATGAACGAAAATAACACCTGCAAATTGATGTGATTTCCATCAAACTATTTTTAATTAGTTTTGTGTAATTAATTTTGTAACAAAGTACACGATTGTGGACTTTACATTAAAAAAACGTCTAGATACGTTTTTCTGGCTTTATAGCTAGTTCTTACTAGGGTAGAAGTATTTTCCAGTAGTAATTTAAACGTAAGAATGACTTTTAACAAGTATTTCTATAATATTTATATATTTAAAACTCTTATTTCGCTTCTAATAATATTTCTATTTCTATCTCTACACACAGCTAGAGCCGAGTAACAATATAGAACGTTCTGAGCATTCATTTTCATTACAATATAACTATATAACCCTATAATCTATAAATCTGAGGGCCTAACTTATAAAATCCACGTCTATTAAAGAAATGCTTAAAAAGTCGCTCTCTCTCTTTTCACTAAATAGAAAGAGACAGATATAGAGGTTACTAATACTTAATATAAGTAAGCGATATTCAACGATTATAGATAAGGCTGTAAGTCTTTGCACGTTGTAGTTAAACACCGTGAATAAAAAGTGAACAGCCTCTTACAAATTGCCCCCTAACCACTTCCGCGAGGATGGCAGGAAGCGGTGTCTCAAGAGCCGCTCGCTTCAGTGGAAAATATGACAGATTCTGTTCTTGTTATACGACTTTTAGTATCAGTGCTGAATAGAAAATTTAAGATGTAATAAATATGAAAGCCCACGTAATAGCTTCTGAAGTCGGTGCTTACGCATCGTGAATAGAATAGAATAGAATCATTTTCATTCAATATAGATTATAGTACATAATACTTATTGAAAGTCATTTTTTACTTTTACCAGTGTTTTATCGCAAAAACACCTCTGTTTTGGGAAGAACCAGCAAGAAACCCAGCGGGACATTCTTTTTTAAAAAGCACAATTTACAATATAATATTTTATACAATTATTACGAAAACATTTAGAAACAATATGGTAGCGATCACCTCATTCCCAGGGGTTCTTATCAGTCATGTGAATTGTATAAAGAAGAATTAAAAACCAGAATTCGGAAGCTTTCTTTTTTATAGGATAATGGTGACAAACGAGCACACAGTCCACCTGATGGTAAGTGGTTGCTGCGGCCCCTAGACATCTACATCAATCCTCTATTACAAGAGGACTAAGATGGAATGCCTCATTTCCAGTAAAAAGGGCCTCCGGCCACCTGCACTCACCAAGCGAAACGCAGAGGTAAGCTTCTACTTCACGCTGGTATTCTGTGAGGTCGTGATACCACCCCGGTTCGAGCCGGCCCATCCGTGCAAAAGCAAAAGCCGTCACGTGGCTCTACCACTGTTAAAATCAAGCTGTTATATTTATTTGTATCTTTGCAAATGGCCTTCGCCAGAAATAATAAAACTTATATTATTATTATGAATAGAATAGAATAGAATAATTTTTTATTCAATATTGATTATTACATAATTCTTATTGAAAGTCATTTTTTTATTTACCACTGGTTCGGAAAATACCTCTGTCCTGGGAAGAACCAGCAAGAAACCCAGCGGGATTTTTTTTCAAACATCACTTAACAATAATTTCGTTTATACAATTTTAAATGATTTTTCATAGAACCAGCATGGTGGCGATCACCTTATTCCCAGGGGTTATTTTCATTCATGTGTTCCTTGATATTATAATAACCCTTTTTGTACAGTTTCTCTTTACTAAAACTTTTAAACTTGTTTATTGACAAACTTTGAATATCTTCTGGGATTTTGTTTTAAAAGCGTATACAATGCCCCATAAATGAATTACTGATTCTGTGGAGTCTAGTAACTGGTATTACAAGCTTATGTTTATTCCTAGTGTTTAAAGTATGCACATCCTTACTCTTATTAAAGCTATTAATGTTTTTATGTACATACATTACATTTTCATAAATATATTGCGATGCCAAAGTTAATATGTTTATTTCTTTAAATTTTTGTCTGAGGGACTCTTTACTATTTAGATTATAAATCGCCCGAATGGCTCTTTTTTGCAAAGCAAATATAGCTTCAATATTAGTCGCATTACCCCATAGTAAAATTCCATAAGACATTACGCTATGAAAGTAAATAAAATACACTTATCTAGCTGTCTCAACGACTGTGAGACTTCTAATCTTTCTTACAGGATATGCTGCAGAACTAAGTCTGCTTGATAACTTAGATATATGGGGGCCCCATTGAAGTTTCGCGTTAATAGTAATACCGAGAAAAACAGTGGTATCCACAAGAATCAACTCCTCCCCATTTAACAGCACATTGGTATTCGAATGTTTTACATTAGGTATTGTAAATTTTTTCTTATTGCCGTTTAAGAGCATATTGTTGGCGTTAAACCAATGTACTAATTTCGATAGAGCATTATTTACATTGTCATAATTAATTAACTGCCGTTTGAGTTTTAAAATTAAAGAGGTATCGTCAGCAAATAATACTATGTCGTGATTGTCCCCTACAAGATAAGGTAAGTCATTAATATAGATTAAAAACAGGAATGGGCCAAGAAACGAGCCCTGAGGAACGCCCATTGATACTACCGATCCGGAGGAACCTTTAACATTGATCACGACTTTTTGAGTTCTGCTACTTAAATATGAAGTAATAAGTCTAAGTGCCAAATTTTTTACACCGTAATGTTGTCGTTTCCTGATTAATCTCTCATGATGAACACAATCGAAAGCCTTGGAAAGATCACAGAAAATACCTAAGGCATCTTGTGAATTCTCCCAGACATTAAAAATATATTTCATAAGCTCAACACCGGCGTCCGACGTCGAGCGACCCCTTGTAAAACCAAATTGGTTTTTATGTAGTAATTTATTTGTATTAACAAAAATGACAATTGATCCAAAATTATTTTTTCAAAAATTTTACTGAGACTTGGTAGTACAGAAATTGCTTTAAAATTAGCGGGGTCCAATGTACTACCAGATTTAAATAAAGGTATTACTTTACTATACTTCATTAAATCAGGAAACACACCAGAATCGATACAAGTATAAAAAATAATAGCAAGATGAGGTGCAATTAAATCTATTATGAACGCAATAACTGTAACGGAAATCCCCCACAAATCTGCGGTTTTCTTTACATCAATGGTTTTGAAGTATTTTACAATATTTTGCGGTAATACTTTTTCAAATCTTAATTCTTTTAAATAGGTCTTAACATTCTGTTTGAGTAATGACTCGGCGCCAGTTGGAGAAGTATTCAATGACTCTGTTGTCAAGATAGGAATATCAGTGAAATATTTTTAAATAATTCATTATTAATTTTTAATTGATAGTTTGAGTTACGAGGTATCTCTTTACCGGTTTCGCTGTTAATTATACTCCACGTCACTTTAATTTTATTCTTAGCCGTCTTAATTTTGTTGCTAATATGTAACGATTTGGCTGTGGAGCAAACTCTTTTAAACATTTTAGAATAAATTTTGACATATTCTTTAAAAGCATCGGAAGGATTATATGATCTTTCATGGTAAAGGTCATATAACCTTTTGCTGCTTTTATGAATTCCTACTGTCGCCCACTCATTAAATGCCTTGCGACTGTTTCTGGAGAATGTTTTAGAAGTAAATGTTTTATTAAATTCCTTGCTTATAAGGGTAAATAATTCTCCATATAAATATTCTGCATTGTTCTTATAAGAAAGCGATAGAATGTTTTTTACCATGCTACTTCTAAATCTCTCCAGGCGTTTTGCATTAATAGGAACAAACACAATTTTCTCAATTTCCTGTTTTTTGTGCATATAAGGTAATGAAACCAGTAGTCCACAGTGATCTGAACTAAGTTTTTGAATTATTGATTTGTTAATTGGTACAACACCTGTAAAAATATTATCAATAAAAGTTGCACTACACCCTGCAATTCGTGTAGCTTCAAAGAATAAATTATCAAGATTATAGGATTTGAACAAAGAGCAAAATTTAATACTGATGGAAGAAGTTTCCAGGAGAGTGATATTAAAGTCTCCACACACTACAAGAGATTTATTCTGTTTATTAAGCTTAACTAAAACTTCTTCCATAACTTTTTCAAAGGTATCATAATTTGAACATGGGGGTCTGTAAACACTGACAACAATAAGGTGCTCAAGCTCAACACATGCCATTTCTACAGTACGCTCAACAGAGAGGCTCACAATGTCTTTACGTTCTTTACATGATAAGGATTTATTAGCTAATATTAAGGAGCTACCACGTAGTTTAGTATCTCTATTGAACGAACTGACCACCTGGTGATTACTGAAATTAAATATGGAGTTGTAATCTTTCAACCAATGTTCAGTAATTCATAAAATATGAATAAGGTTACTATTTAAAAATAATTAAATTTCTAGTTCTTTGCCTTACATACCTTGTATATTTTGATGCACCAGGTTAATACAGTTTTTATTATTGCTATTTTGTGAAATTACACAGTTAAGTATTGTTGAATTGCATTCTAAGATATTTAAATTATCTTTGCTAGAGATTACCTCTATTGTCTTATTATCTAAATTAAATTACTTGGAACTAATTCCAAATCATTTGTAAAGTTAATTTTCTGCTCAAAAAAAGCTGGTGTTAAGGTAGCCAATAATTTGGCTGGGTTAAAATATGAATAATAAGATAGCGTATTTGCTACCAATCTCAAAGTAAACTTTGATAGGTAATACCTATCTCTTGTCAAAAACTTCTTAGTTAAATTATTAGTATCAACTAAATGAAATTTGTCATTATTATTCTTACAATTAAATGTCAAATTTAAGTTATTGTTACATGTCAAATTATGCATCATTAAATTTAAATTATATCTTAGTTTATTTTCCTGTGGCCACCCCTCTATGTAAGGCAATGTAAACAAGATAACTTTAACCACATTTATGTTATTGAGATATTCAATATATTTTAACAATTGATTCTTGTTCATATTGCCTCTTCTCCCAACAAAAATTATTTATATACTATTAAGGTTAAATTTACTAGTTAAAATTCTATTCATAATATCACTGAATGATGCTCCAGGCATGCAGTAATTACTTATCTGTTGCCTTTTTAAACAGTTATTTAATGATATACCCAAATTTTTACCTATGTCATCACTATACACAATTACATTATTTTTTTCATTATATGAATTACTTTTTAAATTTATTTGATTTGTTATGGTACTCTCATAGAGTGTAGGTAAAGAAAATGAAGTATTACTGCTTGTCATATTATTCACACACACTGTCCCTAAAGAACCTCGCATTGAACCCTGATATTCATTTTGATATTTTAATAAGGAGTCAAAACGTTCCTCGTTATATTTACATGACTTTACCAGATTATCCATGGCCAGTATGTGTTCTTTTATCTCATTCCCTGCTGATTTATATTTATTTGACATAATTTGTAATGAAGTTTGAAGTGATAAAATTTCTGAATTAAGACACTCTATTTCAGTCCCATAACAATTTTTCATGTTTTCCACCTCAATTGAATCCTCCTCCTTTTTCGAAGTAGGCTAAAATAAATAGAAATGCAGTAAGCTTTAAAGTTTTATATACTAAAGTAACAATCTTCATACGTATACGTTTTGGACGTATTAATACTGGAAATATCCTTGCCAGAGTAGTCGATAATTATGATTATTTATTAATAAACATATAATTATAAATAAAATATCCTCAAAAACTGTTGTGTGCATATGTTAACGTATTTTGCAATATAAACTAGTTTATTTGCTCCGACACTCTCCGCTGTTATAGTTCCGCTAGTGTTGCGTGGTATCATCATCATTGCAGCCTTTCATAAGTCCACTGCTGAACATAGGCCTCCCCCAAAAAATGCCACAAAGCACGGTCCTGAGCCACCTGCATCTATCGACTTCCTGCATGTCTTACCAGGTTGTCACTCTGTCTCGTGGGGGTTCGCCCTACACTTCGCCTACCGGTACGAGGCTGCCACTCAAGAACCTTTCTTCCCCATCGGTTGTCGGTTCTTCGAGCTATATGGCCGGCCCACTGCCACTTCAGCTTACTAATCCGTTGGGCTATGTCGGTTACTCTGGTTCTACTGCGGATATCCTCATTTCTAAAATTTTCACGCAGAGAAACCCCGAGCATAGTCCTCTCCCATAGCTCGCTGAGCGACCTTGAGCTTCCTCATACGGCCAGCAGGATATGTTGCGAACAAATTGAACACCTCTTAATAAGCTGCTTGGTTAAAATTCCCACTGACTATTGAATTAAATCATTTGAGATAGATTCAATATGGTTATGTTAAATTTCATTAAATTTCAAGTATATTATTAGCAAATCGTCAACTAAAACAATAACCGTTTATTATGATACACAACTAACATCATAAAAAGGTAATTATGAATTTAATAATTGGTTTAACGATAAGTTTAAAAGCTTTCTTTTTTAAGAACACAGCCAAATGACCTTGAAACTTGCAGACTATTTTTCTTCTAAACAGTGTGTCCTCATAATATCTGTGAACGTCATTGCTGTTAACTTGATGTTCATAGAAATGGCATTTGATAACAGGCACCACGAAATGACAGTAAATCTGATCATAATGCATTTCCTAAGCAACAGGCCAGCTACCTTGTACGGAAATAATTGCAATGTTTAGTTCATATTAAACAGAAACCAATTACTTCAGAGTTTACCTACCGGCTCTTCAGTGCAAAGAAGGACCTTTTGGAAGAGGTCTCACTATTGGAACTTGTGATAGACATTCAGACATTTAAATAGTTCTAAGATTAAACATTTCTGATTTTGAATTTAAGATATTGAATTATTTTCATATTAAATTGATTTCTTCTGGAACCGAAAAGAAAAAAGAGCGGAAATTTATTCAATTCAATTGTGTTCACAAAATGTTAAATTGAGTGTGAATTCATTGTGGGGAAGGAACTGCTTCATCGAACCTTAACGTGATTTGTTCCAATTTGCGAAAAAAGCTCGTCCACCCACGAATATGAACCTCAACATTCAATTTTTATATTTATTTTTGATACTTTAGAAGTCATACTTTGTCCTTTAGTATTCATAAATTCTGATCATAACCAAGTTTAATGTCAACTAAACTAAGCGCTAGTTGTACGCGCGAGCAACCCAGGTTCGATCCCCGCCGGCACTAATAAAGTTGTTAATTGCAGGTGCTGATTCACTACGTGCCCAGTGGTGGAGGCAATCATCATAAAGAAACTTGCATGTCTATGAAATTTTATCAAAAAAAAATATTTTCAAGACATGTGAAGTCTATTGGGGACAGATGCATTGAGGCCGCGCGGCGGACATTTACTTGCCCAAAAAAGAATTCTAAGAGAAATGAGATAAAGCCTGTGCCCAGCTGTGGGCAATATATATGTACCTATAATTAGGTAAGAAACTATAGATACTGACTATAAAAAAGAAGATAACCACAAATGTTATCACCAATTTGCTTTGTGAGTAACAGAAACCATCACCGCATAAGGTCTCGCGGGTGTTACGTGTGATGATGGGAAATGCCAAAGATCTGATGCCCTCAGATAGATTCGAGTTTATTTAAACTATTGTAATGTAGTGGCGATGTAAGAATATCCACTACGCCATATCATCCATCCCGTGATGTCGTAAGAGATGACAGAGGAATCTGAAACGGAAATGGGCAGCAGCATCTTTTTTTTATAGAATAAGAGTGACAAACGAGCACATAGTCCACCTTATGGTAAGTGGTTGCTGTGGCCCATAAACATTTACATCTATCTTCGTTCGCGAATTAAAATGCAGATGCCTAGTCACCCGTAAGGACCAAAATAGAATGCCTCTTTTCCAGTAAAATAGCCCTCCGGTCCTCTACACTCACCATACGAAACACAGCAGTATTAAGCTTATATATTACGCTGGTATTCTGTGAAAGCGTGGTCTTTCCCCGGTCGAGCCGACCTATTCGTGCTACAACTGTACTATTAACATAGCTGCAGCATGGCTCTACAACGTACAAGTTCCTCATAACAAATCAAAATAATTAAAAACTACGGTTAGCAACCCGCCTGCCACACGTGGCAACTAAATCAAATTCCTGCTATGAGGCAATCTATGTCGGAGTTCTATGCGGTGCATTTTTATAAGGTGTAATGGTGGGATACGTGTATTACCTTTTTCCATGTTGTTGTTTTTGAAGTCACAAAGCTATTGCGTTTTCTTAATCAGAAGTTTTGATTTTAAAGCAAAGATCTATTAATAAGGTCAAATATTTCTTTAATATGGGACACAGTCGTTTATGTTGACTGGGTAAAGAAACAAAGGCATACGGAATAATGCTATAACTTATTATTTTTTATACTTTTACTAGCATTCCCACACGTGGAAACAGAATTTAGCTACGTGCAAACAAACAAAACAAACAAAAAAATTCCTTTTGTTTATTCTATTAATGAAAATCAATTTTAATTGGTTCTGTCATTGTAGAGATAACCGTAGAAAAACGCACAGACAAACTGACACAAACTATGTTTACGATTTTATTATATGTATTGATACTGTTTGAGAACTAAAGGCAACAGTAGGAAATGAAATGAACGACCAGTTAACGAGTGAAAATAATAAAAAAACTGAGTTTATAAACCAGCCTGCCTGTCGTGGCATCTATGGCAAAATACCCTCTATGGGTGGCCTTAGTTCAGCAGTGGTGTTTCGATATACTGTAATGAATTAATGAATAATCCATAGTACTCGTAACTCGCCGTCAATTCCGCAGTACGTGGGCAGCGCGGTTCGATTCAGATAAGCGCTTATGAATTTGTTAATTGCAATCTAAAATCGTTTAAGCAATGAGGTTTTAAAACATGTCACTGGGGACATATTTGCAGTACAAGAATAATTTAAAAATAAAAGTCATTAACCGATGGAGAAGAAAGGTTCTAGAGTGGCAGCCTCGTACATGTAAGCGAAGAGTCGGGGGCTTCCCACATAATGAAATGACGACCTGGTCGAATAAAGTCTCAGGACCGTGCTTTGTGTCATTCTGTGGGGGGGGGGGGGGGGAGCTATGTTCAGTAGTAGACATGTGAATGGCTGTAACAATAATAATAATAATAAATTATTAAATTAAATGTATGACACACTCAGCCCACTGTAGGAGAAGCCTGTGTCCGTCAGTTCTAGTTCGGATAAGAAAGAAAATGTACCTTATACTCGTAATATACAAAACTATAGAAAAAAAAAACAGACAAGATCTATTCGTTTAATGGAAAGAAGTACAAATTATTTTTCCAATGTTTCAGTTTCAGGGAATCCTCGGATAAATAAGTATTTAATACAAGAAATCAAGGAACAGAAGCGTCCAGAAAGCTATCGGACTTCCAACGGAAATTGAATCAAAAGTCCATCACCGCTCAAAGAACAAATTGCTTGTTCGAAATTTTCAATCATTTACTTTGACGACTTATCCAATGGAAATGAAATAAACCTTTAAAATAAAACTATTTACGTAAATAAATGAGAACTGTGTAGATACTTACGTACTTCTGTACTTTATTGTCTCTTTATTTTATTTTTGGAATATTTATCGAACGACATGCCAATCCCATCAGACTTTATACTAATTACTGCTAACACTATAGAACAAAATAAAAGAGTATAATTATGATTACTAATAAAATTACTAAACTAAAAAGAAACAGGCATTTATTCTGAAGATAATAAGATAACTATTCCGTCTTAGTAGAAAACTGGAATAGTAATATATAGACAGATACTCGTATAACTATAACATAGATATCCACATCTTTCCTCGATCATGAATCAAAATGCAGGTGCCGTTGTTACCTGACCTGGTAGAGCCATGCTGCAGCTATATTAGTAGTATAGATATAGCACAAATGGGTTGGCTCGACCGGGGAAGGACCACGCTCTCACAGAATACCAGCGTAAAATGGCAGCTTGATACTGCTGTGTTTCGTTTGGTAAGTGTAGAGAACCGGAGACCCTTTTTTCTGGAAAAGAGGCATTCCTTCTTAGTCCTCACGGGTGACAACGTATCTGAATTTTTAATTCTTTATTGAGGATAAATGTAGATGTCTATGGGTCACAGCATCCACTTACCATCAGGACTGTGTGCTTGTTTGTCACCCATTCCTATAAAAAACGACTGAGTACTATCCTTACTCCTTCTGAAATCAAAATTTGTTAACCGTTTCAAGGAAGCGTAAATTTTAACTTTAATTGTATTTTAAAAGTATGATATGCCTCCTTAAGGCAATATAGTGTAGCCGAGACATTAAACGCCCTGCCGAGGCACCACGTTTCTTTTGACGCAGTGTTGATGCAGTGGTGGTAGGAACGCGGGGGTGGGCCACTTGTCTGAAAAGAAAATGAGGGAGAGAAGTAGTCCTCTTCCGAAAAGGGCTCATCAAAGGCCGGGTGGGGCTAAAGGTGTGTGCGAAAACGTTCAAGTGACCCTGCTCTATATGCGCTGAAGGTGAAACAGCGGGAGGCAGGTATTTTCAAACAAAAAAAGATTTCAGCGAATGTTTGAAGTTTGACGATTGGACGATCATGCAGTTGGCACTACTTTACCTGCATTATCCAACATCTCCTATCGTAAACAACAGATTTTTATGATTTTAGTGTTTCGTATAAAATGATAAAAAGGAAATGAAATTATATTGGTATCTGACTGTGTGTCTCAGACATTTTTAAGAGACTTTTTTACGCAGATCACCGAAGTTCGGCATAATTTTAAAACGCAATCACGCAAATGCAGACGTAAAGCTTAAAACTCTAATTTTCGACTTAAGAGTTAGTTAAAGAGTACTAACGTTTCAGAAGAAAAAAATCCACCTAAATGTAAACGGTTACGGGCAGATATTTTTATCAATTTTTGAGGTCAAGTGGTATCTTCAGATTTGAGCCCTACGGATAAAATGCTATGTCGCCAAAAATAGGACCTTCGAATTTAATTAAAGATTAAAAATAAGTTAATTATTTATTTCCAAAGCAGAAAATAAAATGAATGAGGAAAGAGTGACAAACATGTTGCAGACGTGAATGGCAAAGTCTACAAGGGATAGCCTAAATGGAAGTTTATCTACCAAATGGGCGATGTATTGAACATGGTCGGTTAAGAGTACCCTTAACCGTAAGACGTGCATGTATTTCTAGGTATATGGATGTGAAGGTGGTGACAGAGGTCACCCAGAAGGGTTAGCAGAGATTACGGACTTCCATTTGGGGCGATCCTGAAACACCTCTCTCGCCTCCTTTACATCCATATATTTTCGCATACACGCTCGTCGGTTAAGGGTACTCTAATCTGGCCCATTTTCAATGTATCGCCGATTTGGTCGATAAACCTTCGTCTAGGGCGTCCCTTCCCGATCCTGCCATTTACTTCTGCAAAAAAAATTGCTTTGTCACTCTCTCCTCGTTCATTATTTCTACATGACCAAACCATCGAAGCATTCCTTTCTTAATCCCGGTCACAACGTCATCTTGCAACCCACACTTTTCTCTTATCACACTATTTCTCACCCTGTCATTCAGATTCAACCCTAGCATATTCCTTAATGACCGCATTTCTACAGCATTTATTCTACTCTCATGCTTCTTCTGCCAGACCCAACTTTCACTACCATACATTAACGTAGGGACTAGCATAGCCTTATGAATTGCCATACGTGCCATATTTGACACATTCTGACTCCTCATAATAAACAACTACAAACAAAAAGATATGAAAGAACATATTTCTTATACATTTCAAAGTAACATAAAACAGTGGTAGCCAACCCGCCCCATATCCATTGGAGCGCGGAATTTCTGGGGAGCCCTATGTTCAGCAGTGGAATTTGGAGAGGATGTAATAATCAAACAATAAAAAAATATTTTACAGCAGTACTGTTGAGTACTATTATTGAATACAATATATTGAAATAAATACAAATGTGTGGGATACATAGAGAGAATCCCCCTTAGGCGGAAATTGCGATCTCAATCCAATTCCTATGAATGTTTTCAGATATTCTTGTATTGAATTTGAAATGGCTTAGTTGAAAGCATATAGACGGGAGATACTGTATATAGTTACTTCAGATACACTCATGTCCTATTTTAAAGAGAAGTTTCGTTCACCTTTACGATTATTTAGTTTTTAAAACTTATCTTTTAAATATTAATTCGCTAAGCAGTGGCGACGTACGACATTCCACCAAAGAGTTTCTTAGCCTGAATCTGAAGTTTTATTTTTAATCGAGGATAAACGTAGATGTCTATGTGCCACAGTATCCACTTACGATAAGGTAGACCGTGTGATCGTTTCTTACCATATAAAAAACCGCAAAGTTTTTTCAATTATCAAAATAGTTAATAAACCATTAAATTGTTTTTGTTTCATGAATAATAATAATAATTATACATAAAATATATATTATACATAATTTAACAAGTTTTAGTCCTAATCTTGAACAACTCAACTTTTGATTCTATTAAATTCTGTTCAAGGAATTCATCATTTAAAAGCTGTTTTACGAGCTTACACATATGTACTTCAGTAAAGGAGAGCTATGTTAGAACCAAGCAGACAATGCTGTAAAAAAGACACGATCTTCTCTATTTTATACCAGAAACAAAAATAATTACTTCCATTTTTGTGACATTGTTTCGTACAATAAGATTAATCTTTAGATCAATAATTGACAAAAATATTGAATTAAAGTAGTGTAGGGGCTTATTTCGTTTTTACACCTTTCTCACAAAAATGTTGTTAAGCCCCAATAAGAAACTCCCAACCATACCATGAGCGAGGATGGAAAATGACCTCGTTGGACACGCGGAATACGGTTGCTCGATTCTTCACTACTGTGTGCCTACACCTTATCATTTTGTTTGTTGTAGCTGTCTTCTACTAGTATTCATTTAACACCCTTTTCACCGTGGTTCTGCTTAACCCCATCTGAAGGGCCAGCAGTTTCTGCTTACGTTTGGGATTTCTTTGAATTCGCGCCTTCACAGCTTTTATCACTGCTGGAGTTCTAACAGACCGAGGGCGACCACTTCTTTACCTGTCATCTACACTAGAGTCTTCATTGTGTCGTTTGATGGTACGATAAACGAATCTTTTGGTTATATTCAAATTTTTCAGTATGTCAAAAATTTGAATTGGCGCGTAACCGCAACGATGCAACGCAATAACTGCGACACGGTCTTCTTTAAGCGTCCACTCCATATTTAAAAATGAGTAAAATTCTAAAAAGTATACAGTTTTATTTTCATGAACAATTCGAAATTCGAATTCAATAAAAAAAAATTGTGGCCAGCATTCTAAAAGAAAAGTTTTTACTGTGTGACAATACTTATGACCTGACTGTGTATATATATATATATATATATATATATATATATCTCGTAACTTAAGGCCTAACATGTTCCTCTCTATTGCACGCTAAAAGACCTGAAGTTTGTTTATTATTGTTTTTGTTAATGCCCAGCTTTGACAGCCATAGAGTAGTGTGTACTCTCCAAAAAAAAAAAAAAAATATATATATATATATATATATATATATATATATATATATATATATATTTTTACTTATTTATTAGGGTACCCATTTGCGGTTGAAGGCCTCCTCCATCTTTTGCCGTTTTTGTTTGTCTTGTGCGAGTCTCATCCAGGTGTGGCCAGCTGTGGCCACAGTGTCATCACACCACCTTCGCCTGGGCCTACCGCGTGGCCGTGGTACTTCGCGAGGGTACCATTGGAGGACTCTCTCATTCCAACGTCCATCTGTAGCTCTTGCAACGTGGCCTGCCCATCTCCATTTTAATTTACATACTAATTCTGCAGCATCTATTACTTTTGTTGTTTTTCTTATTTATTTATTTTTTTGTCTATCTCGTAACTTAATACCTAACATGTTCCTCTCTATTGCACGCTAAAAGACCTGAAGTTTGTTTATTATTGTTTTTGTTAATGCCCATCTTTGACAGCCATAGAGTAGTGTGGGAAGAATAATAGTATCCACTGCTTTCTTTTTTAGTCGCGTCGGTATAGGAGACTTAAATATTTCTTTTAGTGACCAGTATTTTCTCCAAGCAGTTTTTATTCTGCGCTTGACTTCATTTTCAGTTTGGTTTGAAAAACAAATGTTCTGCCCAAGTTATACATAGTTGTCTACATACTCTATCAATGTATTTTGCACCTTCATGTGCACTCTAACGCTGTTAGTTAGGAGACTCGTTTTTTCAGTATTCATATGGAGTCCACACTTTCGACTTTCTATATCTAGAGATATCAGCATGTGTTCTAGTTCAGCATGACTTTCTCTTATAAGGATAACGTCATCAGCGGATCGTAGGTGTCTTAAATACTCTCCATTTATTTCTATGCCAATATTATCCCAATTAAGTTGTCTCAAAACATGTTCTAAAATTGCGTTAAATAAATACGGCGAGATAGGATCCCTTTGTCTCACTCCTTTCTGAATATTAAATGGTGTTCCTTTTCTCTCTAATTTAACCACAGCCTTGCTCTGTTTGTATATCTCCTTCAGGATTTTGATATATTTAATATGTACTCCTTGTTCTTTGAGCGTCAGCCATAGGCAAAGAGATTTAAAATATATACTACTACTACTTAAATGTCTTTGGCCATAGGTATGTATGATATATAGAGTCAAATGCTTTTGAATAGTCTACAAAAGCGATGTAGAGTTTTTTGTTGTATTCGTTATATCTTTCAATAATTTGTGTGACAGTGAATATGTGGTCATTTGTAGTAAAGCCCGCTCTAAACCCTGCTTGTTATCTCGGCTTTCTTCTAAAGTTTTTAAGATTCTTTCTAGTAACAAGCTGGTAAATAATTTATATATTGTCTGAAGTAAGCTTATTGGACTACAATTACCCATGTCTGATGGATCTCCCTTTTTGTAGAGAAGAGTAATTATAGCAGTTTGCCAGTCAGAGGGTATCAATTCTTTTGCAAGGATTTGATTGAACATAATTGTTAAGATAGGTGTAAGGGGGTCTTTGATCGCTTTTAGTATGTCATTTGTAATTCGGTCTTCACTTATTTCACATTCGGTTTTAGTATTTTTAGTTGTTGTATAGCATAGCTTATTTCACATTCTAAAAATTGCGGAACGTTTTCGCAGTCTGGTAGGTCTAATTCTTGGTTTTCTTTTTTATAAGACATACGGCATTCATACAATGATGTATAGTATTTTGTAGCTATTTCCAATATTTGGTTTCTATTTGTTATTTGAGAATTATGTTTTGTTAATTGTGTAATCCAAGTTTTGTTAGAGTCTAACTTTTTATATGCTCTTTTAACTGACGCTCTCTTTTACAGTTCTTCTTCAATGATTTAATATCGATGCTCTTTTCGACTAATATGTATTTGTTTTTTTAATGAGTTTGTATAGGGCTGAAAGTTGTTTCTTTTCAAAGACTGTTTTATTTTTCTTTTCTTTTAGTAGTATTCTTTCTTTTATAAGTCTAGCAATATTTTCCTGAATTGTTAGAGTATTTTTACATCTCTTTGGAAGGTTATTGTTGCAGTCTTTGATTTTCGTTACTAAAATGGTATACTTTTGTTCAATGTTTGTAAATTGTACTTGTTTAACGTTATCTCTGAATAAAAAAATTAGATATTCTTTTTCTGTAGCTGTTAAACCGGTAGTAGATATCTTTACAAAGTGTTTTCTAGATGAAATTCGTTTATGATTAGGTAGTATCGATACTCTAACTAATCTGTGATCCGTAGGGTGTGTTGTTGATATAATTTCAATGTTGTGGGTGCTTGTTTTATTTCGTGCTAGGATGTAATCAATTTCATTTCGTGACACTCCATTTGGGTGTATCCAAGTCCATCTACGATTTGGTTTCTTCTTAAAGTATGTATTTGTTATATATAATTTATTTTCGAAACAAAAACTAATTAGTGTGTTGCCTCTTGGACTTCTTTTACCAATGTATCCCCATGTGCCCATAATTGACTTGTCATCAGTTGTTGGCATGCCAATCTGTGCATTGAAGTCCCCAACAACCAGTGTATCCTTATTAGTGTTATTTATTGCTTTTTGGAGATCCTTGTAGAATCTATCTAGGTCTTCTAATGATGATTGTTCCGTAGGTACATACACCTGTATTAAATTAAAAGTTTTGCATTCAAAATTTAGCTCTAATCTAGCAACTCTGTCTGATATTGGTATAAAATCTTTAATGTTCATTTTTAATTCTTTTTTAATTATAAATACAACACCATTTCTGTTTTGTTTTTGACCGTAATACATAAAAATATAATCATTGTATTCTTTAATTTCTTTTCCTTCTAGTTTTGTTTCAGAAAGTCCTATAATATGCCAATTTATTTCATAAATAGTATGTTCCAGTTCGATAAATCTTGAGACATTTATAAGAGATCTCACGTTTAACGTAGCCATATATAGGTAGTTGTCTTTTTTGTTAACAGTTTCTTTATGTTTACATATGGAGGGTTGTGGTCTATTACTCCCAAGGGGGCCAACCGTGTTGGGAGAGTAAATGTAAGTTTTGTTAATGGTAACTGGTTTAGGAGGAGGGACAGGTAGTTGCTATTGTTTGTTTTGAATTTCCTATTGAGAACCGTGAATTTCGTGCTGATTACTTGTAGAAGAAGCGGGAGGAGAGTCTCGTTCAGTTTCTTTTGATAAAAAGTATTTTCTCATATCGACTTTACTCTTCTTAAAATTTCGATGCGCGTGTGAGAGTGATTGTCCGTTTTGTTGTATTGCGATAGAGTTGGTGGCTTCAGGTGATTCAGATAGTTTTCTTTTTTGATATATTAAACTGTCTTTATTCGTACCTAAGTACATTATTTTGTCGCGTCTTAGCACAGCATTTTTACCCTGATTTCTTGCCATGTCCACTTCTTTCTGGAGCTCTTTTCGTAACATATACCATAAACAGATACTTCAATTTAATTTATTGGTATACACTATGGTTGCTAACCCGCCTTCAAGCATGGTAACTTTGGTAAAAAGGGAAAGCCTATTACTAGCAATAGCATTTTTATAGGCTGAGTATACGATATTAATCCACTGGTAAAACAGTGATTTGTATAACTTGGAGCTATGTTTTATTTGTCGCTTGAATTTGCATAAAAATATTCGTATAAAGAAAAGATTTTATAAATTAGATGTAAACATTTTTGTCTTAATTTCACTTATATTAAAGTCAGTGCTTGACTTTTTTTTTATAAAAGTGGGGAACGAGCATGCGGCACACCTGATGATAAGTGTCGACGAACAAATGCAACACCAGAGGAGTCGCAGGTGAATTGTTGACCTTTTAAAAAGAATAGGCGGTTTTCTTGAAGAACCCTAAGTTTTATCGGTTCGGAAAAATCGCTGGTGGAAGTCGATACCCCAAATAAATTATGTGAGGAGGAAAACTTCTTGTAGATCTCGCACAGTGAAATAAAACACTAAACGCTACTTTCCTATACGTGGTGCTAAAGTCCTAGATGATAAACAGCACTGGCTTGGCGTTACAAAAAGCTTATTCATTTGCTCCTTGAAGACAAGCAGGTTGTAGTCGGACGGAAAGGCAGCTGCCGGCAAATTATTCCACTCCTTTGCTCTACGCGTTATGAAAGACGAAGCAAATCGTTTAGTCGAATGCATAAAGGAGGGAAAGGAGAGCGTTGGCAGTCCGCTGCAATATGTTAGCCCGCAGATTTTCACGATGTACCACTGTAGTTAAAATAACATTGTTTAAAGCCTTATGCCAAATAATGTACACGTGTAATCTGTGGGTTGATTATACGCGGGGGGCTCTCAGCGCACTCTGAGTACAGTATAATAATGCCTTCAGAGTGATGTTGGTAAATAAAACTAGTTTTACGGATTTTATCGCGTTTACATTTTTGGAGATCGGAACAAAGATTAATATTTAAAAGTTGGTAGCCTTCGTTAACTATGACATCAGGACGTCAAACTTCTCTATCTCCCCGTAACCATGGGTGCTGTAAAACGCTCGATACGTAGGGAAATAAAAAAGTTAAAATTATACGCGATAAAATCCATAAAATTAGATTCATTTAAAATATATTTATATAATATAGAATTTCATATATAATTTTTAAAGATGTGTTAACTTGCTGATGGCCACACATTTTTTTTAAATCACGGGTAAAGACGTTATACTTCTACTCTCATTTCTTACTGAACATTGAATTTGATGTGACTTTTACTATATATTACAGTAACAGCTGAAAATCTGGCTTCGCATATGTGCGATGTTACGAAAATAATGTTGTTGCAAAGACGGCTTCGTGGCGCAATGGCTCGGCAATTATTTGCGGCACTTAGAGCCGCTGGTTCAAATCTGGATGTTTGTCCTTGTGCAATTTATGTATGTATGTAAACTGCCTCCACGATATAGGAGATAACCTTTTACTACAAGTTTTTGAACTTAAATTTGAATATTCATTTTGACCGTAACAAGCAAATATGTTTGAAAAACTATTGTTGCATGAGACTTTCTTCTTATAACAATTAATAATATTATGATATTTTATTAATGTCCTACGGTATAAATCTGCTCCTTTTCGATAGAACAAAGTAAAAACGTCGACACCACTTCCAATGAGACTGAAAATGAAGCATTCTCATCCCTGAGGACTAAGCTGAATTGTCTCGTTTCCTATAAGTAAAGGTTTTGTGCCTCATTTCACGAAATACGTCAATATGCGTGTTCCATCCACAGTCAACTGCAGTGTGGCTCAAACACATTGAATTTGAAATTAAATTCTAAAAACGTTTGATAATCGTAAAATTTTAATCTGGTTTGAAAATTTAGTTTCATAATCATCTATTAATTTCAAATTCGAACCTTTTCAAGTTTGAATTCTGAACATAAACCTGCTTCCGTAGAAGTTATAACAGAGTTCCTAATGCATGTGAACGGGTATTTAATATGTTCCTTCTTTAACGAATTTTACGTAGCATTTCCCGTCGGCTATGAACTTTGGAGTTAAAACTGAACATCAACTTTGAACTGAAACTTGTTGGTAAAGCAAGTTAGAATTAAGTTTTTTTTTTATAGGATAAGGGTGACAAACGAGCACACAGTCCACCTGATGGTAAGTGGTTGCTGCGGCCCATAGACATATACATCTATCCTCGATTACGAATCAAAATGCAGATGCGTTGTCATCCGTGAGGACTAAGATGGAATGCCTCATTTCCAGTAAAAAGGGCCTCCGGCCACCTGCACTCACCAAGCGAAACGCAGAGTTAAACCTCTACTTCACACTGGTTTTATGTGAGGTCGTGGTACCACCCCGGTTCGAGCCGCCCCATCCGTGCGACAGCAAAAGCCGCGTGGCTCTACCACTGTTAAGTTGAGTATATATGAAAGGTTTGCTTTTGATGTAATACGATTTCTATTAAATTTTCTCTATGTTCAAAACCCTGAAACCAAGCAAAACTTTGTGACACTGAACAATAACTACTTACTTCATTGTTAATTAATTCATACTTAATTCTGTTTGAGTCGAGATGTAGTAGTAAAAAAGATGGTTAAAATTATTATAAATTGCATTCTGAAGACAGACTGACAGACATACATATAGTCCGTTCGCGTTAAGAAAATAGAAAGTCATCAGTGCAACTACTGGGTAAAGGTGTATTCACAGTGGAGTAAAAATTCTTTTTTTTTCCAACATTTAATTAAGTTTAATGGAAACAAATTTTCTTAAAATTACTTTAATCACTAATCAGTATCGCTAGATTATCCAGTTACATTAATTATGAAAGAATTTTGTTCTGCAAGTTCCATGATGTCATCCAAATTCCACATGGTATTTTCTTCGCGTATCACGTGGTCGCAGCACTTCTTCCAACGATTTGCAATGGTAAGGCGGTAGGCGAAGAATTGTAATGCCATTACTTTTGGCAGTCTCGTCTATTAAATATTTATTATATTGTACTGACTTCAACTGGTCACTGTGAACTCAACTTTCTAATTTCTTGCATTTTATTTGGCTGCGGGGCGTGGCCAGGCCGGCGGACAACGATGACTCACTATTTTCTTAACGCGAAAGGACTATAGTGTAACGCGTCATAATTATTATTAATAAACAATAATTAAATTCATTATAAAGACATTTAAAAATGTCATAGAAATTATATTTTAAACAATTAAAATTCAATATTAAGTATAAAGTTCAAATATATTCATTTGGAATATTGAATATTATAGTATAGTAAACGCATAAATTGTCTTTAAAAATCTCTAAATTTATTAAAATTCTGTTTAAAATAATCAGAATGTATTAAATAATATAAGTACAAGTAGATTATATTGCAATAATAAAGATAAATAACATTTGTAATAAAATTGAAAAAATGGATCAAAATTTTTTTTTAAGTTAATGAGGGTGTTCATGTAATGTTCCCTTATAAGAGGGGCGTTGCCGAAGACACATACCACAGTAAAAATATAGTAGGAACAGTATGGAAACTTCCTACAAACCCTCGAAACGGCACACTCACACAAACATGCGCAACGACGAGACTTCTAAGCGCTCGTCGCGGTGCTCTCAGGAGCGAGTGTCGCCTCAAGACTAAAAATGCCACGAACGTATTGCGTACCTAGTATACGGCTGTTTGAACTCGGCTTCATCAAAACCAGAGCTATCTTATTTTAAGCTTCCTGCTGATTTTGAAAGGTAAGAATGATTTTTATTGTCATTGTTATAATTGTTATCGAATTATAAGTCCGTGTGTGTGATCATAAGGAATTCGTGAACTTATTTGTACATCCAGAATGCGGCGGTTTTGAGGCTATTTAAAGCTGATAGTGCAATAGTGGTAACAAAAAGTAAATCCAAGATGGCGGCTGCAATAGGTATCATTTTTCGTCATGGGTGCCATTTTCATGGGTTTCGAGGGTGTTGAAGCCGATAGTGCTGGTTGAAATGTAAATCCAAGATGGCGGCTGCAATAGGTATCAATTTTTTCGTCATGGGTGTCATTTTCATAGTTTTTGAGTATATTGAAGCCGATAGTGCTGTTGAAATGTAAATACAAGATGGCGGCTGCAATAGGTATCAATTTTTTGGTCATGGGTGTCATTTTCATAGTTTTAGAGTATGTTGAAACCGATAGTGCTGTTGAAATGTAAATCCAAGATGGCGGCTGCAATAGGTATCAATTTTTTCGTCATGGGTGTCATTTTCATAGTTTTTGAGTATATTGAAGCCGATAGTGCTGTTGAAATGTAAATCCAAGATGGCGGCTGCAATAGGTATCAATTTTTTGGTCATGGGTGTCATTTTCATAGTTTTAGAGTATGTTGAAACCGATAGTGCTGTTGAAATGTAAATCCAAGATGGCGGCTGAAATAGGTATCAATTTTTTCGTCATGGGTGTCATTTTCATATTTTTTGAGTATGTTGAAGCCGATACTGCTGCTGAAATGTAAATACAAGATGACGGCTGCAACAGGTATTAATTTTTTCGTCATGGGTGTCATTTTCATGGTTTTTGAGGGTGTTGAAACCGATTTTTCGTTGTTGCTTTAAAAAAGAATACATAAACTGCAAAGTAGCTGATCTAATTTACAAAAAACATACATAACATAAACATAACATAAACACTCACGCCTGTCACCCAGAGGGGTAGGCAGAGACTATGGAATTCCATTTGGCACGATCCTGACATACCTCTCTCGCTTCCTCCACATCCATATACCTACGCATACACGCTCGTCGGTTAAAGGTACTCTTAATTTGGCCCATTTTCAATATATCGCCTATTTGGTCGATAAACTTTCGCCTAGGGCGACCCTTCCCGACTCTGCCATTCACCTCTGCAACATAAATTTGCTTTGTCACTCTGTCCTCATTCATTCTTTCTACATGACCAAACCACCGAAGCATTCCTTTCTTAATCCTAGTCACAACATCATCTTGCAAACCACACACTTTTCTTATCACACTATTTCTCACCCTGTCATTCAGATTCAGCCCTAGCATACTACGTAATGACCGCATTTCTACAGCATTTATTCTACTCTCGTGCTTCTTCTGCCATACCCAACTTTCACTACCATACATTAAAGTAGGCACTAACACAGCATTGTGAATTGCCAAACGTGCCTTTTTGGACACATTCTGACTTTTCACAATAGAGTGTAGAGCCCCATTCAATCTATTTCCTGCATTCACTCGTCGTTCTATATCCTGATCATATCTACCATCCCTGCTAAACACACATCCCAAATACACAAACTCATCTACTTGCTCTACCAACTCCCCTTCTATTCTTATTTCACATATCGTTTTACTTTCTTCTCTTTCAAAAACCATAACTTTCGTCTTACTTGCGTTCACTTTCATTCCCTTTTCTTTTAATGTCCTGTTCATTAATGTAACCATCATTTGCAACTCGGCTGCCGACGACGCAAGTATGACTTGATCATCGGCGTACAAAAGGAATTTGACGGTTAACTCACCCATTTTTAACCCGCATTCTTCTGCTTTCAAATTTTCCAAACAACTGTCCATAAATAGGTTGAACAGCCACGGGGAAGCCACACAGCCCTGTCTGACACCTTTATGGATGCCAAACCAGTCCGAGTAGGCCCCGTTGATCCTGACACAAGCACTAGAGTCCCTCTATAGAGACTTCAATGCCTGTATCAAGCCAGCGCTCAACCCAAATGAGTTCAGTGTTTGCCATAACACATCCCTGTCCACTCTGTCATAAGCCTTCTCCAAGTCTATGAACGCACAAAAATCTTTTTGGTTTTTGGCCAAAAACTTCTCCGCGATCATGCGCATGGAAAAGACCTGATCCGTACATCCCATTCCCTTTCTAAATCCCGCTTGCACATCCCAAATATTTCCATCAGTTTCTTTCATAGTACCTTAGCATACAGTTTTCCCACAATGCTAAGAAGGCTGATACCACGGTAGTTTTTACAGTCCTGCTGTGATCCTTTTCCCTTATATATTGGGACTATCACGGCTTTGCACCAGTCTCCCGGTACCCGCTTAAGTTCCCAACATAAATTAAACAAGGTGCACAGCAGGTCTGCCACCACTCCTTCTCCAGCCTTTAGCATTTCGAGAGATACTCTATCATAACCGGCTGCCTTACCTGCTTTCATACTTTTCATTGCTTTCATTATTTCATCTATACTTATATCTCTATCTATTTCCTCTTCTTCCGGAATTTCTATTTCATTTAATTCAAACGTCTCATCACTCATAAACACGCTTTCAAAGTATTCCTTCCATCTCCTTAAACTCAAAACTTCGTCATTCAGAATACAGCCATTCTGGTCTCGTATAGCATTCATTCTAGGCTGTTTTGAATGTCCCCTGGTAGTTCTTACGAGTTTCCAGAACATTTTAATGTTTGCCTGGAAGTTATCCGATATTCTTCTATCATTCATATCCGTTCTTTCTTGCTTTTTCCTTTCAACTACTTCTTTTACTCTCTTATTTAGGTGTCTAAAGACTGCCTTTTTCCTTTCAATATCATCATTCATACTGCTAGAATTACTAGCCTTGGTTGCTAGTAAATCCAGCCATGCTTTCTTCTTTGCTTCAACTTCCATCCGTACCTCATCATCCTACCATAACGTGTTAATTTTCCTTTCATTCGTTCTCTTACTTACATCACATACTTCGGTAGCTGCATCCACTAAACCTTTCTTGACATTATACCACACAGTCTCCAAGTCTAAATCATTCATACACAATTCAGCCATACCACTTATATTTTCTCTCAATCTATATTTGAACTTCTCTCTCACACCTTCATCTTGTAACCTCTCTGTTCTTATACGCTGTAAAGCAGTGGTAGACACAGATGTCCGATGCCTCCAACGTCTGAAAAGACCATTAATTCGGCATAAGACCAAGTAATGATCCGTCCCTACGTTAGAGCCCCGGTAAACCCTTGTATCTACCACCGCGCTCCTCATTCTTTCATCAACAATTATGAAATCTATCATACTTCTATCATCACCTCTTTCCCATGTATACGTGTGAATCTTCTTATGACGAAAGAAAGTGTTCGTCACAAAAAGACTCTTTTCCACGCATACGGCGAGAAGGCTTTCACCATTCTCATTTATACTTTCATCACCAAACGTTCCCAATATCCTTTCATAACCAAGCCTCCTCACCCCAACCCTTCCATTAAAATCGCCTAATATCACAATATTTTCATTAACCTTGCATTTCATTAGCACCATCCTTACCAACTCCCAAAACTGCTCTCGGATATAAGTGGGCTTAGACATGTCTGGGGCGTAGACCCCTAAAACAAACAACTTCTTTAAGCCCACTTTCATTCGTATCCATAGCAGTCTCGGGCTTACACATTCATACTCTTTCACACAATGACCCATTCTTTCTGAAAGGATGATACCGACTCCCTGGCATGCCCGCTCGGTCTCGTCTACACCAGACCAGTACGCGGTATACATGCCATGTGTAGTAGCATCCTTTCCCTTCCGTTTCGTCCCATTTACACATAACACATCTATTCCTCTATCATGCATCATATCGCATACTTCATCCATCTTATCATTCATTCCTCCACATACATTCAATGTAGCCAGACGGGCTTCCGCAATCCACTTTTCGCCCCTCCGAGGGACAGAACGTGACTGGTGGCGAACCTAATACCTAATTTACATATATAAACCTAATTTACAAAAAAATAAACAAAATCGGTTTCATAGTACCCTGTCCTTGTTTCCCAACAGTTTATTTAAAAAAAATCCTGTTCATTAGAATGATATTTTTTTATACAATTAAATTCAATAATAAAGAATTCCGAACTTGTCGTAGCAGACGAAAATATTTTTCTGTAAATAATTTGTAATAATCTATACAAATAAATAAAATTGAAATGTCTGTTTGTAATGTCAAAAATAACAGCTTTTTACTAAATGCATATGAAAGTAAATACGGTACTTATGACTAAATAACAATTTTTAAAATTTTTGTTTGTCCGTCCGTCTGTTTGTTCCGGCTAATCTCCGAAACGTCTGGACCGATTTTGATGGCACTTTCATTGGCAGATAGCTGATGTCATAAGGAGTAACTTAAGCTACTTTTATTTTAGAAAAAGAATTAGGGTTCCGCGCTAAAAAATAAAAACCCTAACACGCGAGCGAAGTCGCAGGGAATAACTAGTGAAGAATAAAGGTACGTTTTCGTCCCGTACGTTCCCGCCGAAACTTTCAAAAGGTTACGCAGTAATGACAAAGTTAAAGATCTATAGTTCTACAAGTTGTTGTGTGTTAATATTAAATTGTTCTCCGTGTTTAAACTATCGTTTTTTGCTGCGATTATTTAAAAGTTATTTAAATTCGATTGATTGATAAAAATAGCAATATCAAAACATTAAAAGTTACAACCCTATTGCTTCAATGGAGCGTAGGTAATTACATCCTCAACTAGGCTTAGTTTCCATACTGTTCATATTTATACTGTGCACATACCCAAGGTTGTACATATATATGGAGTGGTCGGCTGACCGACCGCTACTAGCAAGGTTGCACAATGACTAATCCTATATTAGGGACTTATGATAGTAAGGTCTATGATACAACAGCATTAATATAGAAGGTGATGATGCATAAACATTGTGATAGCAGAGTTACGACTTGAAGTCCCATATGTATAAGACAAATAATAGTATCGTCTATGAAATAAAGCAAACATGGGAAAGGTCTCTAATATGTAAAAGCATTATATTGAAAGAAGTGGGACATATATGGGGTGGTCGGGTGACCGATTGCTAATAATATTGTTGCACAATGACTAGTTCTATATTAGGGACTCATGATAGTAAGTTCTTTGGAATCAAAGCATTAATATAGAAGGTCTCCATGATGCATAAGCATTATGATAGCAGAGTTATGACTTGAAGTCCCATATGTATAAGACATATAATAGTGTGGTCTATGAAATAAAGCAAATATTTGGAAGGTCTCTAATATGTAAAAGCATTATATTGCAAAAAATGGGACTTGAAAAGGATTATTATAGTGGAGTGTAGATTACTTCGCAGCGTCCGAGACCGATGTAAACTTGGACTCGCTAACCGATGTGTCCTAGATATATCATATCATTTTAGTGCTGGTGGTAAGCGGGATTGCTGTAGCAATACGACTTGCCCGTGGATATCGCACACCCCTACCGTTTGTGGGTGGCGTCTTAGCGCATAGCGTTGTGATACATCGGCTATCTTTCGGATTAGGGTGAGTGTGTTTGGTAGTACTTTTAAGTACAGCAAGCATACTCAACTCCATGTCTTAGTGCAATAGCGCTATGATACGTGGAGTTTTGGCGACTGACGTCTTGGTAGCGTGCTACTATGATACGTTGGTGGTATTTATTGTTAACAACATTATCGATTTTGTTACCAAAGTCGATAGGGATCATGTGGGTGTGTTGTGAGGGGGCGCCATCAGTATAATAGTTGCATTTGATGCTTACTGCTATTTCCAGTATTGCGTTTTGTGACGGATTTGCGGATGTGCTGTGGCTGATTCGATATATATTGTGGTTCTGGTCGATGGAGGTATGCGGGTGGTGATGTCTGCTGGGACTGTATGGGGGCCCTTGAAATTGGTGTAAGCTGACGATAGTCGTATTGATGCTTGTTGCGTTCTGCAGCATTGCGTCTATGCGATGGTTGTTTGGCGGGTCGCTATTCTCAATGGCGCTCCCTGCGTCTTGGTTTGACTCACGACCTCAGTAGCTTTGCCCAAGTCGGGTCCCTTCACACCGGGGCTGCAGACCGTCTGACCTTCATGATGTTTTATATAACCACATAATAATATATCTCTATAAAGTTCCCACCTTTGAAAGATTGAAGGCAACTTGTTGGTGGGTGAGACAGACATGATCCAAAAATGCATATACTCAACGTCAGTGACACAAACCCATTCTGATGGCGAATTATTACTATTATCTTATAACTGCCTGTTATGTACACATACGACCTGGCAAACACTCACCTGGGTAATTTCTGAGCTGCCCGACGTTTACCGGGCCCGGTGTGATGTATCTTCTGGCCAAATGTGTCCACTATTGTTCTTTTATCCACAGGTCAGGTATGGAAAACTGCCTTAGTATTCGATGGAGCAGGGGAATGAGATCTTATCTACTGTTGGTAACGAAACGCGCACGTAATGTGTACCGTCAAAAGCGTTAGTGCTTGCGTTGACGAGGAAGTTGGCCGTTACTAGCGGTCGTTGCGGGTGTTGTTGAAAAAAGGGTTGCTCGCTTCAAAGTTAAAGAGTGCTTGCCAGTAAGAAAAAGTATTTATTCGAAATGTTATGCGTAAGACGAAATGTTTTCCTTTCAAATTGCACTATTTCTAGTTATAAAATTATATCGAAACATTAATGAAAAAAAAAGAAAAAGATATCAAATACGGAACACTGCCTATTGTATTAGTTTGGGGAGCATATGTGTTGACCTCATGCGGGTGGTAGCTGGAGGGAGAATCTGAGGAGACTCTCAAGGCTGCGGCCGAAAGCCGCGCAACGTGGGACCCTATTCCCTTGAGGTGAGCGGTAGACTCATGACACGCTCTGCTGCTGATCATGAAATTGGTGGTGATGCCTTACACTTACATCACGTCTGCAGGAACGGCGGTCTGGCAGGTGGTGGCGCTCACGGGAAGGCTTTTTATATCCAGTGTGCCTATTGTTGCCTAACTCGTGTGATGTACATTCACTGTGGCTGGATTTGATCGTATTCTGTATGGCGTTTACACGCATTGACATGCGCGACTTCGGTCGATATTTGTGCTTACGCACTACCATGGGCCTAAGTCCTCTTTTACTGGTTCGTCAGTTATTTTGCTGTGGGCTACAGTCCAGTTCCTAAGGAAAGACAAGTA
Source organism: Parnassius glacialis (assembly GCA_033319125.1). Lineage (NCBI taxonomy): Eukaryota > Metazoa > Arthropoda > Insecta > Lepidoptera > Papilionidae > Parnassius > Parnassius glacialis. The sequence goes on along the minus strand of JAVANC010000009.1, from coordinate 41,409,574 downwards.
TAAGTATAGAAAGAGGTTTCGATACAATAGGCTAATGTATACGATACCAATGTATGTGTTATTGATCCACTATCACGTATATGATTATACATAAAGTTCTCGATTATGGCTTAGTCTGGAAAAGCACTTACTAGACACACACAGGCCATAAAATGGTAAGTGGATGCTGTGGCCCATAGAAATCTCCATCTATTTTCAAATAAGAACCAAAATCCAGATGCGTTTGCACTCATGATGACTAAGATGGAATGCCTTGTTTGGAGTAGAACGGGTCTCCGGTTCTCAACACTCACCATACGAAACAAAGCAGTATAAGCTGCTATTTTACGCTGGTATTCTGTGAAAGCGTGTTACTACCCCGCTTGCGCCTATCCATTCGTGCTACAACCATAATACGAGTACAGCTGGAACGTGGCTGTGTCTACAAATACATCTATCCTCTACAATCTATCTACAAATAGTCTACAAATATAGTACATCTATTGTCACTCCTGGAGATTAAGATGAAATGCCTAGTTAGAAAAAAATTAAAGTAACGTGGACGGAAACCCTCATTATTTTATATTGTACAATTGCCAGTGTAGTCCTTCTCCGGTCGATCCGACCTATTCGTGCTGCAGTCATAGATACGGCAGTATGACTCTAATTAAATGCCATTACCGTTACAGCCGTTGTCTGGCGTATGTGGACTATGAGAAAGCCTTTGATTCCGTCGAAATTTGGGCGGTGCTGCAGTCCCTTCAGCGGTTCCAAGTTGACTGTCGGTATATCGAAGTGCTGAAGTGTTTGTACAGTAGAGCTACGATGGCTATCCGAGTACAGAACCAGAGTACGAAACCTATCCAATTGCAGAGAGGTGTAAGACAGGTTGATGTTATATCCCCGAAACTCTTCACCGCTGCATTGGAAGACGTTTTCAAGCTTCTGGACTGGAAAGGATACGGAATTAACATCAATGGCGAGTACATCACTCACCTTCGATTTGCCGACGATATAGTCCTCATGGCAGAATCGCTGGAGGAACTAAGCACTATGCTCAATGACCTCAATAGTGTCTCCCAACGGATAGGTCTTAAGATGAACATGGACAAAACAAAGATTATGTTTAATGTCCATGTCACACCTATGCCGGTAGTTGTTGGGAGCACTAAGCTCGAAGTTGTTGACGAGTATGTTTACCTGGGACAAATAGTCCGACTAGGTAAGTCCAACTTCGACCGAGAGGTCAATCGACGGATTCAACTCGGCTGGGCAGCGTTCGGGAAGCTACGACACATCTTCTCGTCAGAAATACCTCAAAACCTTAAAACAAAATTGTACAACCAGTGCGCGTTGCCAGTGATGACTTACGGAACTGAGACGTGGTCCTTCACTGCTGGCCGTATGAGGAAGCTCAAGGTCGCTCAGCGAGCTATGGAGAGGGCTATGCTCGGAGTTTCACTGTGTGATAAACTTAGGAATGAGGATATCCGCAGTAGAACCAGAGTAACCGACATAGCCCAACGGATTAGTAAGCTGAAGTGGCAGTGGGCCGGCCATATAGCTCGAAGAACCGACAACCGATGGGGAAGAAAGGTTCTCGAGTGGCAGCCTCGTACCGGTAGGCGAAGTGTAGGGCGTCCCCCCACAAGATGGAGTGACGACCTGGTAAGACATGCAGGAAGTCGATGGATGCAGGTGGCTCAGGACCGTGCTTTGTGGCATTCTTTGGGGGAGGCCTATGTTCAGCAGTGGACTTGTGAAGGGCTGTAATGATGACCGTTACAGCCTATTAAAGTCCACTCCTGAAAATAGGTCCTGAGTCCTCCGCCATATATTGCCATAGTTGCCACGCCTGGCAAGCGGGTTTTTTTCCTTTAGTCGTTATTAGAAAGAAGCTGCTGCCTATTTCTCTCCGTTGGCTCTTATGACACTTAAGGGATGATATGGGGTAATGAATATTCTCACACCACCACTTCACGGTGAACACCGTCACTACACGGTACTACTTAACAATACTTCCCTGATTCTCAAATCAAAAACAAATTCAAAAAGTATATACACACTTAGTAAAACCTAATCCTTTGTGTTAAATCCAATTTTAACATCAGCCAAAACAAATGCTAGCTAACAAACACGCTGAATTCGATTGTCATAAAACGAGCTTAACTACGCACTTTGCGTGTTGTCCCAACCATAACAATTCGGTTTGTATGACGGTCTGTAATTCTAAACCCTTACTGAGTAAACTAAAGTCGTTTTTATTTTATTTTTTCCAAACTTAGAAAAAAGTCTATAGTTTAAAGAATGAAAAAGTGTTTTGAAGTGATTGACTGCTAGGATATCCCAATGGCATAAAAAGAAAAAAACATTGGGGGTTATTTGCATGTTATTAAGACATAAACAACCGGGTTTCAACGTTTTTCTGCTTGTCTGTCTGTCTGTGCGCTGTGGCTCTTCGGAATGGCTTAACCGATTGTGATGATACTTTACGAACAAATAGAGAGCTGTATATACAGGGTCATTTTTATTTTACTAAAGACCTTTTGGGAATATATTGGTTACATCATTACAAACAATTTTAGCGAGATCACTCTTCACAGAATATAATACATTTACTAAAAAACTACTTTTAAGGTTTTGTTGTCATGTCTGACATGACATTTTGTTGACTGTCTGTATTTTGTAGTACCTAAACAATGTCAGAATAAATCGTCAAAGAAAATGCCTTATTTATTTAACACTTGATATCAGTAGCAAACACTGTGTTGAAATCATTAAACGTAATTAAATGAGCAAATGACATTAAAAAAATCACAAATATTAAAATTTATAATAAGTAAGTATGACCGCCGGCCGGATCGGTCAACGCCCGCGATCAGCTGATTGCGTTGCGAGTGCCTACTAAACCATTCATCACTGTGCCTATTGCACCAGGGCGCCACTTTAAATGACTTTACATTAACTTTTCATATACTTCTTTATTTTGCATAAAACCATTTGATGAACTATTTGATTCTTTTATTAATTTCTTTAAGAATTAATAGACATTTAGGTAGTTTTTTTACGAATATTGTTTGCTAGCAACGCTGCCTGTATCCAAGAGGCAACGTCGCATTCAGCTAGTAGCAACGTCGCACATGCGGCGGCCCAAGGCCAAGCCAAAGGTATATTATGACGTCGACACAGGTGTCAACGTCATCAAAGGCACCGCCTGCCCTTTTCGGTTTGCAGCCATCGATTTGGTGATCGATGTTTGTAGCACGTGCAAATTAAATGAGTATTATTAACTATTTTTTTTAATTTAATATAAGTTGTGCTTAAAAAATAGATGCAGGATAAAATAATTACAAATATTACAATAAAATATTAATAATGATTAAATACAAATTAACAGTAATTGAATAAAGATATTAAAGTATAATGGTTCAATAAAAATATTAAAATACAAATTAAAAATTAGACTTACCTAGGTACTTGTCCGCGGATGGCGGTGAGTATCGCGCACATAGCGTTCAAAATAATCACCTCCACATTCTATGCATAGGTGACATCTAAAACTTAACTGTTCACCGACACGAGATAATATTTGATGATTCATTTTGATTTGATCGAATGCCTAAATTATTTTTTCTTCCAACATGTCGCGGGTTTCGAACGCGCGACCAGTATACACTAATGTCTTTACATGCCCCCACAAATAAAAATCCATTGGTGTGATATCTGGCGATCTGGGAGGCCATGCACAAGGCCCGTCACGACCAACCCAGCGACCAGGGTATTCCCTGTTTAAATATTCCTTTACTTGGCGAGCATAGTGCGCCGGCGCCCCGTCATGTTGGTAATACATATTGCGTAGAGATGCTAGTGGTATGTCCTCTAAAAACTCTGGCAGCGTGTCGGTGAGAAAACTATGATAGCTTTCACCGTTTAATCTTTCTATGAAGACCGGGCCCAGTAACGTTGTATTAATAATGCCTGCCCACACATTGACACTAAACCGGTGTTGAAAACTATGCGGTCTTGGTTCATGTGGATTTTCATAGCACCACAAGTGTTCATTGTGCGAATTAAATAGTCCTATTCTGCCAAATGTTGCTTCATCAGTCCATAAAATGTTAGCTCGTTCAGCAGCTAGTAACCAGTTACAAAATGTAACTCGCGCTGGTTTGTCAGCTTCGCTGAGTTCATGAACACGATGCAAGTGGAAAGGATACTTCCCTTCATTGTGTATGACACTCCATGCGTAATACTGTGACACATTGAACTGTCGGGCTGCCTCATAAGTGCTCGCTGCTGGATTTTGTCCAAAAAACTGCAGTATGTCTTCCTCCTCACGTACTGTGCGCCGCGGTGGACGACCACGATCGATTGATACAGGCTGGAATTGCCCGTAATCTCGCAATCGCTGTGTAGTACCTAACATCGTAGCATAGCTCGGTGCACGTGAGTTGGGAAATCGCCTTGAATATTCGCGACAGGCTTCACTTACGTTATCATTGCAAATTGCTAAAATTCGCACCATTTCGGTATACTCAACATTTGAGTATCGGTAAGCCATCGTGTAACAACGCGTAACGTTCGCGATATTAATCTCACAACGGAAGGAGAAACGTCGCGCGCGCACCAAATCACCAAAGGCGACTGACGACTCAGGTAATTAGGTCAAGTTCAAATGAGCAAGCGCTGCCTCCTACACCCCTCCAACCTTCCACCCCTATACCACCCCCCACGCGCTTTATTTTGCTATTTAGGACTATTGCCGTTTAGAAGGTCCAATTAAAATATTTTTATTTTTGTATGAAAATAAAATTTGAAGAAATATATTTTTTTTTCTTACAGATGTTGTTGTTATGATGTAAATAATATATTCCCAAAAGGTCTTCAGTAAATTAAAAATTACCCTGTATATAGGCTGTATTATATCCGAAAAATGTATGTTTTTAAATTAAAGAAAAAAATACTAAAAATGTATAAAATAAATGTCCTTTGATTATCTTAATTATACCAGGCGAAGCCAGGGCAGGTTGCTAGTCGTAAGTATTTTCATATAAATAAAATTTAGCACCACAGGTACACAGCCATTTTTCAGAAAATGGTGCATTATGAGGTAACAAAAATGAAAACAATTATATTAGTGATGTTCGATTAATGATGCAGGTGGCTTAGGACCGTAGGTACTTTGTGGCATTCCTTGGGAGGATATTTATGTTTAACTGTGGACTTGTGGAGGGTTGTAATAATGATGATAATGATGATGATAAAGTGAAGTGAAAGTTTTTTCCTTTCTGCTCCCAAGACTATTTAGAATTAAAAAGTCTATGTCCAGCCGTGAGATTGGGAAAGTAGGCTCTATATAAAGAGTAAAAAGGACATTAGCTTTTTTAAACTTAAAGTAGGCAAATATTACTATCTAATTTTGCTAGAAATTTCATTTCGCGTTTTTATTATAAAATACAAAAATATATTAATCCAATTAAAATTTTTTAAATCAGTGTCAGTGGCCGGGAAATATCTGGGACAGGCCGGCACTCGAGACGCATCTTAAAGTAGAGCTGAATGTTTGATCTGCTGGCACGTACTTTTGTGCAAATTCAGTTCGTTTGAGCTGTCCTTACTGTCGGAAATTATATTATAAAATATAATAGCAAAGAAATTATTTTGTAAAGTTGCTATTATTTTTCATTAGCTGATACCCGCGACTTTTTCCGCGTTGTTTGATATAATGTGTTTATAAAATCATTGTTTCTCAAAACTTTAATATCTTTATATTAAATGAAGATATCTTTATATTTTTTTGATAAGGGCCATGTGTCTAAGAAATAAAACTTAGAAAACATTGTTGAAATCTACCCAGTAATTTTTTGTGATGCGCGCACAACTGCAAACCTCTATAATTTTTTTATATAGATTTGACACGATCCTGACACACCTCTCTCGCCTCCTTTACTAATGCATACATGCTTGTCGACTAAGGGTACCTACTCTTAAATCCAATATTGATCAATATTTTTTTATAGGATAAGTGTGCCAAACGAGCACACAGTCCACTTCATGGCAAGGGGATACTGTGGCCCATAGACATCTACATCTATTCTCGATTAAGAATCAAAATGCAGATGCGTTGTCACCTCTGAGTACTAAGATGGAATGCCTCGTTTAAAGTGAAAAGGGTCTCTGGTTCTTTACACTCACCATACGAAACACAGCAGATATAAGATAATATGTATGATATAATAAAGATATAAGATATAATGTATTTGATGAATATATCTATACATATAAATTAAACTGAAGTGCTTATCTGTAATATTGATATAACTGCCTTTTACTAAGTTTAGGGGATTATTTGCATACTATTAAGACATAAATAAATATTTGTGATCGCCTTCATGTATTGGTGGGTACCCCCATATAGTGGCGGGTAAGAATACCCACTACCCCATAACTTACCGTGGGTGTCGTAAGAGGCGACAAAGGAAACTGTCAGAAGAAGGACAGCAGCATCTTTCTGATAAAAGCAAAAAGCAATAAAAAGCTACGGTTGCCAACCCGCTCGTTAAGCGTGGCCACTATGGCAGTATGCCTCCCATGAGCAACGACACTAATAAACGGCCCCGAGTGCCCGGAGGCCTCGCTATTCCTGGTTACGGTGGCGACCATTGTAACGGCGGGGAAGTGGGTGCAGAGAATCTCCCGTGGAGGTACGATTGCCACCTACGAGGTTTCGTCCTGGCAACTTATAACGCACGCGCCCTGAGGACTGACGAGAAGATCTTGGAGCTGGAAGAAGAGATAGACAAGTTGCGCTGGCATATTAAAGGACTATCCGAGGTCCGAAGAGAGGGGTAACATGGTAATCCTCGAATCCGGCAACTTGTTCTATCACCGGGAGTGCGAATATCTGTCCCAAGGAGGTGTCGGATTTATTGTTCACAAGTCTCTCGTTAACAACTTTGTAAAGATTGGGAGTGTGTCGACGAGGGTTGCGTACCTTATACTCAGAATCACTAAACGGTATTCGCTGAAGGTCATACAGGTTTATGCACCAACCTCGGCACATCCCAATGAGGAGGTAGAGGAAATGTGGGTATATCTAGAGCCATGCATTTCTTCAACATCCACTATACGGTGTTAATGGGAGACTTCAACGTAAAACCAAGCACAGGAGAAAACGGTGAGCTAAAAGTAGGGAAATTCGGATTAGGGCAACAGAACCTAAGACGCCAGCGGCTGGCCGAGTGAATGATGATCATGGAGAACGGGGGACTTATTTATGATGCATCTGTATTTATCCAGAAGCGGCCTCACAAGAAGTGGAACTGGTCGAGCCCCGACGGTTCGACAGAAAATGAGATTGACTTCATCATGAAGACTAAACGGCAACCTTTCAGCTCGAGTAACAAAACCGATTTAAGTGCCTACAAGATTGCAATGCAGTGGATGATATGAATGACAAGCTCGTGGAAACTCGTGGTACGCCGCAGAGGAACTTAAAAACTCTTCAATGACACTCTTAATCTCATGACTGTTAGACGGGAAATGAAGCTGCAGTCTTCAGTAGATTTGACAGCATACAGGCAACTGAACAGACAGATCTCTAAATATATGCGGCGGGACTTAAGCAACTTTAATACTGCTCGTATTGAAGAAGCATTTGAGTGGAACCAGAGGTCCAAAGTCTTTGCTAGAAATCTGTCTGCCAAAAAGAGCCAACTGTTGAAGCTGAAGACTGAATGTGGCAGCATCTTTTCCAGGAGACCTGAGATTTTGAGTAAGATTGAGAACTTCTATGGGCAGTTGTACACGTCATCGTTGGAGCCACACGCAAGTGTGAGTAACGATCCAGTAGCTAGTCTTATCCGACACTATTCCGAAGATATCCCGGACGTAAGTCTGAGCAAGATTAGAATGGTTCTTCAACATCTTAAAAAGGGCAAGTCACAGGGCGAGGATGGAATTACAGTAGAGCTTCTGAAAGCGGGTGGAAAACCGGTACTTAAAGTCCTACAGAAGCCCTTTAATTCCGTCATTCATACGCTTCTCGACCTGGCGGTTTAATTGGCAGTGGCACGGGTGGCTGGATGTCCTGGACTAGTGGCGCGTTAACAACATGCAAAGACAGACACAGACAGACAATTTATAATAAATTGTCCATCCGATCACAATACACGCGAAGATTGCCCACTACTGTGTTAATATCACATTGGGGAGGTCACTTGTTTAGGAGCTGAAACCATTAGGGTCCCTACAGGTGACCATAATGAAAGATTGAGTAATATTTACGACATATACGCAACGCAACGATGCGCAATACAGTTGGCGAGCAACTAGCTACTGAGTGAAATTCTTAGTACTAAGTAGACAGGTACAACATTACTGAGTATATACGTGTGTGTGCGCAGCACACCTACAGTTATACAACTCCGGAGGCATGGAACAGAAGTGCACTGGTCTTGTTCTTCAAGAAAGGCGACAACACTTTCTTGAAGAACTATAGACCGATTTCCCTTCTGAGCCGCGTCTACGTGCTGTTTTCGAGAGACATTAGGAATCGTCTCGCACCCAGACTGGACAACTTCCACCTTCCCGAACAAGCCAGTTTGCGAAGAGGCTTTAGCACCATAAAACACATACATACCCTTCGGCAAATTGTACATAAGACCGAAGAGAAAAATCTGCCATTTTGTCTTGCGTATGTGGACAATGAGAAAGCCTTTTCTTCCGTTGAAATTTGGCGGTGCTACAGTCCCTTCAGCGGTGCCAAGTGGACTGTGGGTATATCGAATTGCTGAAGTGTTTGTACAGTAGGGCTACGATGGTTAACCGAGTACAGAAACAGAAACTCATCCCCGCTGCATTGGAAGACGTTTTCAAGCTACTAGAATGGAAATTATACGGTATTAACGTCAATGGCGAGTACATCACTTACCTTCGATTTGCCGACGATATAGTCTTTATGGCAGAATCGCTGGAGGACCTAAGCACTATGTTTAAAGACCTCAATAGTGTCTTCTAACGGGACTTTTATTATTGAAACGCTTGAGGCACAGACAAGAACTAAACTCTTTATTCAAAACATAGTAGTACATGCTTTAGGGTAGAGGGCGCTACTCGTACTAGTTTAAAATCTTATAATCTATGGATATTGACGATATGGAACAACACCCCCACTTATCGCAATATGCATTAACTACTATAAGTAAATAAAATCATTCAATACATACTATACCAAGGCGACACATAAATTTGTAATGTTTCACTGAACATAAACTTTTAGTTAAAATATCAGCTGGCATATCAGCTGTTGGTAAATACAGAACTTCAACAATTTTGTCCTTTACTAGATCCCGACAAAAATGATATTTAACATCAATGTGCTTTGTGCGTTTGTGAAAGACTGGGTTTACAACCAGTTTCTGTGCACCTTGGTTATCATTGAACAGCCTTAATGTGTACATTTCACTGGTTATTTCATATTGCAGGTTTCTCAGGTATAATGCTTCCCTACATGCTTCAGATAGACCCATATACTCTGACTCTGTGCTTGAGAGAGCTACACATTTCTGTTTCCTACACTCCCATGAAATAACACCATCAGATAGTAAAAAACACAAACCAGTATATGATTTCCTATCCACAGTGTTAGAAGCCCAATCAGCATCTACATAACCTGTTAATTCTGAATTACCTTCTTTACAATATTTAATTCCATAACTTTTAGTTCGTTTTAGATATTTTAGTACTCTCTTTGCATACTCCCAATGCTCTTTTGTGTGACAATTATTAAATTGACTTAAATAACTTATAGAGTAACTAATATCTGGCCTAGTTAACACTGACAGGTACATTAAACTTCCAATCAATTGTTGGTAGGGCACATGACTATTTACACTGACTTGACCTTTGTTTACATCTAACCTGACCTCCATAGGAGTATCAACTGGTTTGCAATCACTTAATTTAAATTTGCTCAAAAGTTTATCAATATATGTTTCCTGACTTAAAGTTACATATCCTTTTTCTTTATTTAAAGTTACATTCATTCCAAGACATTGTCTAACTTCCCCTAAGTCCTTAATGCTAAACTTATTAGATAAAAGCTGTTTCAAGTTCTCAGTCTCAATGTTATCATTGGAAAATATAAAGAAATCGTCGACATAGACTGTAACAATGGTCTTACATTTATTGACATTCTTTATATACATACATGGCTCTATTTTTGATCTTTTATAACCATTACTGACTAATAAATTATCAACCTTTTTGTTCCAGGCTCTAGAGGCCTGCTTAAGTCCATAAATAGCTTTCTTAAGTTTCAATACTTTATAATTTGAACTACTAGTATAATAACAATCAGGTATTTTCATATAAATAGTCTCCTCTAAATCACCATTTAAGAACGCAGTCTTAACATCTAAATGGTTAATATCTAAACCTAACTTAACAGATAATGCAAATAATAATCTAAGGGTTGTGTGTCTCACTACAGGCGAAAATGTTTCTGTATAGTCTATACCATGTTTTTGGGTAAAACCCTTTGCTACTAAACGAGCACGGTAACACACATTGTTTTCACAGTCATATTTTTTTCGCAAAACCCACTTGCACTGCACAATAGTACCATCTTTTGGAACATCAACGAGTTCCCACGCACTATTCTTTTCAAACGACTGTAATTCATCCCGCACTGCTTCCAACCACTGTGCTTTCTCTGGACCTTCCAAGGCTTCTTGCAAGGAAATCTCACCCATGTTGATGTTGTCATCTTCTGCACAAGCACTTGCAAAACCATATCTATCTGGTGGGTGCCTGCGCCGAGGACCACTTGTCATGTTGACATTGTTTCTTAATGTAGAGTCATCACTATCAGTTGTACCAGACTCGGAGGTATCTAATGCATCACTTTCACAAGGTACGTACAGTTCACCGCTGTCATCTGGGTTCAAGTTATCTGATTGTTCAAGTGAATCTTCCTGAAGAGTCACATCTTCATCCCCCATTGGAACCGTATCCACCTCATTGTCCTCCACTGGAACCATAGTTACCTCATTGGAACTACTTTCTTGTACCTCCACAACATTTTCTGTCTCTATATCTTCCAATACAGTAACATCTCGACTAGTGGTGATGACATTAGTCTTCGGGTTGTATATCCTGTATCCTTTGACTTCATTGGAATAGCCAACAAGAATACACTTTTCGGACTTTCTGTCCCACTTTAGTCGCTTTGGTTTCGGTACATGTACCATGACTGTACTACCGAATACACGTAAATGACTTACATCAGGCTTTCTGCCTGTCCATATCTCAAAAGGAGTTTTATAATTTAAAGATCGGGTCACAGTCCTGTTCTGTAAGTACACTGCAGTATGTGCTGCCTCTGCCCAAAATCTTTTCTCGAGTCCTGCATCGAACAAAAGACACTTCGCTTTCTCCACCACAGTCCGGTTAAATCTCTCTGAAAGACCATTCTGTTCAGGTGTGTATGCATTTGTTTTCTGATGTACTATCCCATGTTTCAACAAAAAATCATCAAACTTACTGTTGCAGAACTCTGTCCCATTGTCACTCCTCAAGATTTTTATGCTGCGATTAAGTTGATTCTCAACCTCAGCTTTATATTGCTGAAAACATTTTAGTGCCTCATCTTTTGTTTTTAAAAAATAAATATATATCATACGGCTAAAATCGTCTATGAAGAGCATAAAGTATCTGGAACCACCTATTGTCCGGTTTTCCATCGGACCGCAGAGATCAGTATGCACAATGTGTAGTAACTCTGTACTTCTGCTACCTTCTTTGGGAAAAGGTAAGCGGCTCTGTTTGCCCTCACAGCATGCAACACATGATGACTTGGATATATCAGTCTTACCATCCATTGTCAATCCCTGTACAGCATCTTGCATTTTATTTAAATATTGGCTGTTGACATGACCAAGCCGTCTATGCCAAACTTCGCTGGACACCATCACTGCAGCTGATGAACGATTCTCAGGCATGTTTAGTTTATACACCCCGTTCAACAGACTTGCTGTTGCCACCAGAACTCCTGCTTTGTTGAAAATCTCACAACCATCGTTGTTAAATGAAATTCTATTTCCTTTTGATATGAGTTGACTAACAGACAGTAGATTTGTAGTCAACTTCGGCACGCATAATATACCTTCTACCGTAATATCATATTGACAGGTGCGCGTCTTTGTCGTAATCTGCACATCTCCAGTACATAATACAGGTACTTTATCTTTGTTTGCCACGACAATTTCCTTGATCTTATGATCACTCGACACATTTGACAACCATTCTTTATTTGCAGTAAGATGAACACTCGCCCCGGAGTCAATATACCAGTCATTTTTACAAAATTCACCATTCAGGAACACAGCACTGAACGCATTACTCTTTGTACTTTCATTTTTATTTGTATACGATGTATTTTTGTTCGAAAATGTACACTGGTTACGGTAATGTCCTGTTTGTTTACATTTGTAACAGGTTATGGTTTTTGGTTTTGACTTTGACGTTTGGGCGTTGTCTTTGGTAGCACTGTTACCAACATTCCGGTTCTTCTTAATACTTGCAAACGCGCCACTTGAGCTGGGAGCGCTACTATCGCTGTTTCCGCTTTCTTCCATGTCTAACAACTTTGTTTTAATGGCGTCCGCTGTCAATGGTATGCCGCAATGCTCGATCGCCATTATCATTGGAGAATATTTTTCGGTTAATCCCGCTAACAAAAGCGACGCGACCCACTCATCATTGATGTTGAAACCCGTACCACTCAATTTTTGGCTCGTTTCGATGATTTGAGTCACGTACGAAGTCATTGAAACACTATTTTCAAGTCTGATGGATATCAAACTCCTCAGCAAACTGATTCTCCTCGTGAATCCTGAGTCATCAAATAGATTTTTTAATTTTTTCCACAGCTCGTGGGTCGTTTTTACACTTTTGATGTGCACATACAGCGACGAGTCTATTGTCAAAATCAGCTTCGCTCGAGTTTTCGCGTCTCCTGCTGCTCCTATTTCTGCTGGTACAGTCTCCGATTTGATGCAATCAGACATTCCCTCTAGCACAAGGAAATTCTCAGCCGCGAAAGCCCACTCGGTGTAGTTTTCACGCCCTTTTAGTTTAGGCACACTGATTATATAGTTCGTCGTCATTTTCACAGTCACAGCGTTAATCACAGTTTATCTCAATCTGCAAGGTCTATTTCCACTATTAATGTCCGAAAAACTTGCGAGAAAACTTAATACTCTGGGCCCATAACCTTTTATTATTGAAACGCTTGAGGCACAGACAAGAACTAAACTCTTTATTCAAAACATAGTAGTACATGCTTTAGGGTAGAGGGCGCTACTCGTACTAGTTTAAAATCTTATAATCTATGGATATTGACGATATGGAACAACAGGGACCTACGTGGGATAAATAGTCCGACTACGTAAGTCCAACTTCGACCGAAAAGTCACTCGACGGATTCAACTCGGTTGGGCAGTGTTCGGGAAATTACGGCACATCTTGTCAGGTATACCTCTAAACTTGAAAACGGGACTGTACAATCAGAGCGTGTTGCCAGTGGAACTGAGATGTGGAACTGAGATGTGGAACTGAGACTGCTGGCCATATGAGGAATGATATGCTCGGCATTTCTCTGCGTGATAGACTTAAAAACGAGGATATCCGCAGTAGAACCAGAGTAACTGACGTAGCTCAATGTATTAGTATGTTGAAATGGCAATGGGCCGACCATACATATATAGCTCGAAGAACCAACAAGCGATGGGGAAGAAAGGCTCTTGAGTTGCAGCCTCGTACCGGCAGGCGAAGTGTAGGAAGTCCCCTTAACTAGATGGAGTAACGACCTGGTAAGACATGAAGGAAGTCAATAGATACAGGTGGTTCGAGACCGTGCTTTGTAGTATTCTTTGAAGGAGGCCAAGGTTCAGTAGTGGACTTGTGAAGGGCTGTAATGATGATGATGAAACATTTTTGAACTTTTGGATCTATCTGTTTTAGTTAATCTTTGGAATGGCTGCACCAATTGTGATGAAACTCTCCATACCCTTCGTTGTTCTAGAATCAGTCACGAGATACCTAGCACTTAAGGATAGATACTTGCAGGTTTTATGTTTTAAAATACATACGTGATGAGAATGTGTATTAAATTTTCTTCAGTTATAGATTGACAAGAGATAGAAAGGCGACTTTTTAATCAGACGTAAATTACGTATACGCGTATTAGCGTGTAGTGGCGGTGTAAGCACATCCACTAACCCATATCATCCCGTGGGTGTCGTAAGAGTCGGAAGAGGAAAACCGTGGCAGAAGATGGGCAGCAGCATCTTTCTGATAACAGCAAAACAACAATAAAAACTGCGGTTGCCAATACGCTCGTCAAGCGTGGTAACTATGGCAATATACATCCCATGATGAAAGTTACGAAGAGACGGTCCCCAGGTCCCGGCAGCTACGCTATTCCTAGCTACGGTGGTCACCATGGTAACGGCGGGGCAGAGGGTGCTAAGAATCTCGGACGGAGGTTCGGTTGCAACCTAAGACGACTCGACCTGGCAACATTTACGAGTATTAGTTAATGGGAGACTTCAACGCAAAACTAGACACAAGAGCGAACGAGGAGCTAAAGGCAGGGCAATTTGGAATAGGGCAACGGAACCCAAGGGGCCAGGAGCTGGCCGACTTCATGGAGAAAGAGGGACATTTTATGATGAACTCTTTCTTCCAGAAGTAGCCCTACAGGAATTGGACCTGGTCGAGCCCCGACGGTTCGACAAAAAGAGAGATGGGAGAAATTGGAGAGATCTCGTCTAATGAAGTCAACGCTCTGTCACCCTCGCGCTTTAATCTAGAGCACGAGACCGTTCAGTTTGACCTACAAAACCGTTTTAAGTGCCTAGAAGATTGCAATGTGGTGGACGATAAGAATCACAAGCTCGTGGAAACTGTCCATGCGGTTGGAGCTAAGTCCTGCAAGACCTGCCGCAGAAGAACACAAAAAGTCTCCGATCACACTCTTAATCTCATAGCTGTTAGATGGGAGATGAAACTACATTCTTCAACAGATTTGAAAGCGTACAGTCAACTGAACAGACAGATCTCCAAATCCATGCGGCGGGTCTTCAATACAGCTTGTATTGAAGAAGCGATCCAGTGGAACCAGGGCTCTAAAGTCTGTGCTAGAGATCTTTCTACAGACAAAGCCAACTGTCGAAGCTGAAGACCGAGTGTGGCAGCATCATTTCCGGGACACCTGAGATTTTTAGTGAGATTGAGAGGTTCTACGGGCAGCTATACACATCATCGTTGGAACCACATGCAAGTGTGAGTAACGATTCAAGAGCAAGTCTTATCCGACACTATTCCGATGATATTCCAGACGTCAGTGTAAGCGAGATTAGAATGGCAAGGCCTCAGGCGAGGATGGAATTACAGCGGAGTATCTGAAAGCGGGTGGAAAACCGGTACTAAAAGTCCTTCAGATGCTATTTAATTACGTCCTCCATGGTGGCATTACACCGGAGGCGTGGAGCAAAATTGCGTTGGTCTTGTTCTTCAAGAAAGGCCACAACGCTGTCTTGAAAAACTACGGACCGATTTCCCTTCTGAGCCGCGTCTACGTGCTGTTTTTGAGAGTCATTACGAATCGTCTCGCATGCAGACTCGACGACTTCTAACCTCCCGAATATGCCGTTTTTGGAGTAGGCTTTAGCACCACAGATCACATACATACACTTCGGCAAATTGTACAAAAGTCCAAGGAGTACAATTTGCCACTATATCTGGCGTATATGGACTATGAGAAAGCATTTAAAATTCCGCCGAAATTTGGGTGGTGATGTAGTCCCTTCAGCAGTGCCAAGTTGACTATCGGTATACGGAAGTGCTGAAGTGTTTGTACAGTAGGGCTCCGATGGCTACCTGAGTACAGAACCGGAGTAACCGAAACCTATTCAACTACAGAGAGGTGTAAGACAGGGTGATATAATATCCCCGAAACTCTTCACCACTGGATTGGAAGACATTTTCAAGCTACTGGGCTGGAAAGGATACGGTATTAACATCAATGGCGAGTACATCACTCACCTTCGATTTGCCGACGATAAAGTCCTTATGGCAGAATCGCTGGAGGACCTAAGCACTATGACCTCAATAGTGTATCACAACGGATAGGTCTTAAGATGAATATGGGCAAAACAAAATCTATGTGTTACGTCCATGTCACACCTATGCCAGTAGTTGTTGGGGACACTAACCTCGATTTTGTTGATGAGTATATTTACCTGGGACCAATAGTCTGACTAGGTAAGTCCAACTTCGACAAAGAGGTCAATCGACGGATTCAAGTCGGTTTGGCAGCGTTCGGGAAATTACGGCACGTCTTCTCGTCAGGTGTACCTCAAAACTTGAAAATGAGACTGTACAACCAGTGCGTTGCCAGTGTTGACCTATGGAACTGAGACGTGGTCCTTCACTGCTGGCCGGATGAGGAAGCTCAAGGTCGCTCAGCGAGCTATGAAGAGAGCTATGCTCGGAGTTTCTCTGCGTCATAAACTTATAAATGAGGATATCCACAGTAGAAACAGAGTGACTGACATAGCCCAACGGATTAGTAAGCTGAAGTGGCAATGGGCCGGCCATATAGCTCGAAGAACCGATAACCGATGGGGAAAATATGTTCTCGAGTTGCGGCCTCGTACCGGCGGACGAAGTGTAGGGCGTCCCCCCACTAGATGAAGTGACGACCTGGTAAGACATCCAGGAAGTCGAGGGATGCATTTGGCTCAGGACCGTGCTTTGTGGCATTCCTTGGAGGAGGCCTATGTTCAGCATTGGACTTGTCAAGACAGGATTGTCAGTGAGAGGTACTCCTAATTTGGCCTTTTTTCAATATATCGTCAATTTGGTCGATAAACTTTCGCCTAGATCGTCCCTTCCCGACTCTTACGTTTATCTCTGCAACATAAAATGGCTTTGTCACTCTTTCCTCATTCATTGTTTCTACATGACCAAACCAACGAAACATTACTTTATGCTTACACCAGCCGAGTAACAATATAGAACGTTCTGAGCATTCATTTTCATTACAATATAACCCTATAATCTATAAATCTGAGGGCCTAACTTATAAAATCCACGTCTATTAAAGAAATGCTTAAAAAGTTGCTCTCTCTCTTTTCACTAAATAGAAAGAGACAGATATAGAGGTTACTAATACTTAATATAAGTAAGCGATATTCAACGATTATAGATAAGGCTGTAAGTCTTTGCACGTTGTAGTTAAACACCGTGAATAAAAAGTGAACAGCCTCTTACAAATTGCCCCCTAACCACTTCCGCGAGGATGGCAGGAAGCGGTGTCTCAAGAGCCGCTCGCTTCAGTGGAAAATATGACAGATTCTGTTCTTGTTATACGACTTTTAGTATCAGTACTAAATAGAAAATTAAACATGTAATAAATATGAAAGCCCACGTAATAGCTTCTGAAGTCGGTGCTTACACATCGTGAATAGAATAGAATAGAATCATTTTTATTCAATATAGATTATAGTACATAATACTTATTGAAAGTCATTTTTTACTTTTACCAGTGTTTTTTCGCAAAAACACCTCTGTTTTGGGAAGAACCAGCAAGAAACCCAGCGGGACATTCTTTTTTAAAAAGCACAATTTACATTATAATATTTTATACAATTGTTGCGAAAACATTTAGAAACAATATGGTAGCGATCACCTCATTCCCAGGGGTAATTATCAGTCAAGAAGAGTTAAAAACCAGACTTCGGAAGTTGTTATATTTATTTGTATTTTTGCATATGGCCTTCGCCAGAAATAAAAAACCCATATTATTATGTATTTATTATATTATATTTATGTAATCATTCTGCACCAATACGACTTACGGGTAGTGACCTTCAAGAAACGAGCTTGTTGTTTTTAAAAGGCTGGTAGCGCACCTGCAATTCCCTTGCTGTTGCAGTTGTTCGACACTTTCAGGTGAGCCCCATGCTCGTTTGCCTGCAAAACTATAAAAATATTATGTGAAAATTATTTTGTCGTTTTTAGTTCTTTAAAGTTGATTTTTACTTTTTATCAAAGGTTTAGTTTTTAATTTTCCTGCCTTTTACTAACCTTAAGAGCTATTATCCCAAATTAATATGGCTCCACCCTTAAAGCGTAGGGACGATGGCTCCATGGCCCAGTGGCTTAGCACTGAGTTGCGGCACTGAAAGCCCCGGAGTTGAATCCCGCATGGAACAAATATTTGTATGGCCTACAGATAATTGTTTCGGGTCTGGATGTCTAGATGTTTGCCGCTACAATACAAAAGGGAAGTATGGAGCTGCCGTTCTATAAAAATATAACACATGAATAAAC
This sequence comes from Parnassius glacialis, assembly GCA_033319125.1. NCBI lineage: Eukaryota > Metazoa > Arthropoda > Insecta > Lepidoptera > Papilionidae > Parnassius > Parnassius glacialis. The sequence continues at coordinate 41,391,193 of JAVANC010000009.1, read as the reverse complement.
TGCTTAAAAATGAGAATCATTAAAATCAGTTCACTGTTAACGAAGATATCGCCTATCATACATACAAAAAAGGAACATAAATTCGAATTAACAATCTCCTCCTTTTTCGAAGTAGGCTGAAATAAAGAGAAATGCAGTAAGCTTTAAAATATTATATATTAAAGTAACAATCTTCATACGTCAACGTTTTGGGCTTATTAATACTGGAAATATCCTTGCCAGTGTAGTCGATAATTATGATTATTTATTATGAAACATATAATTATAAATAAAATATCCTCAAACACTGTTGTGTGCATTTGTTAACGTATTTTGCAATATAAACTAGTTTATTTGCTCCGACACTTTCCGCTGTTATAGTTCCGCTAGTGTTGCGTGGTATCATCATCATTGCAGCCTTTCATAAGTCCACTGCTGAACATAGGCCTCCCCCAAAGAATGCCACAAAGCACGGTCCTAAGCCACCTGCATCTATCGACTTCCTGCATGTCTTACCAGGTTGTCACTCTATCTCGTGGGGTTTCGCCTTACACTTCGCCTACCGGTACGAGGCTGCCACTCAAGAACCTTTCTTCCCCATCGGTTGTCGGTTCTTCGAGCTATATGGCCGGCCCACTGCCACTTCAGCTTACTAATCCGTTGGGCTATGTCGGTTACTCTGGTTCTACTGCGGATATTCTCATTTCTTTTTTCTTCAAGTTTATCTCGCCCCCCAAACCCCGAGCATAGTCCTCTCCCATAGCTCGCTGAGCGACCTTGAGTTTCCTCCAGCCGGATATGTTGCGAACAAATTGAATACCTCTTAATAAGCTGCTCGGTTAAAATTCCCATTGACTATTGAATTAAATCATTTGAGATAGATTCAATATGGTTATGTTAAATTTCATTAAATTTCAAGTATATTATTAGCAAATCATCAACTAAAACAATAACCGTTTATTATGATACACAACTGATACACAACTAACATCATAAAAAGGTAATTATGAATTTAATAATTGGTTTAACGATAAGTTTAAAAGCTTTCTTTTTTAAGAACACAGCCAAATGACCTTGAAACTTTCAGACTATTTTTCTTCTAAACCGTGTGTCCTCATAATATCTGTGAACGTCATTGCTGTTAACTTGATGTTCATAGAAATGGCATTTGATAACAGGCACCACGAAATGACAGTTAATCTGATCATAATGCATTTCCTAAGCAACAAGCCAGCTACCTTGTACGGAAATAATTGCAATGTTTAGTTCATATTAAACAGAAACCAATTACTTCAGAGTTTACCTACCGGCTCTTCAGCGCAAAGAAGGACCTTTTGGAAGAGGTCTCACTATTGGAACTTGTGATAGACATTCAGACATTTAAATAATTCTAAGATTAAACATTTCTGATTTTGAATTTTAGATATTGAATTATTTTCATATTAAATTGATTTCTTCTGGAACCGAAAAGAAAAAAGAGCGGAAATTTATTCAATTCAATTGTGTTCACAAAATGTTAAATTGAGTGTGAATTCATTGTGGGGAAGGAACTGCTTCATCGAACCGTAACGTGATTTGTTCCAATTTGCGAAAAAAGCTCGTCCACCCACGAATATGAACCTCAATATTCAATTTTTATATTTATTTTTGATACTTTAGAAGTCATACTTTGTCCTTTAGTATTCATAAATTCTGATCATAACCAAGTTTAATGTTAACTGAACTAAGCGCTAGTTGTACGCGCGAGCAACCCAGGTTCGATCCTCGCCGGCACTAATAAAGTTGTTAATTGCAGGTGCTGATTCACTACGTGCCCAGTGGTGGAGGCAATCATCATAAATAAACTTGCATGTCTATGAAATTTTATCAAAAAAAAATGTTTTCAAGACATGTGAAGTCTATTGAGGACAGATGCATTGAGGCCGCGCGGCGGACATTTACTTGCCCAAAAAACAATTCTAAGAGAAATGAGAGAAAGCCTGTGCCCAGCTGTGGGCAATATATATGTACCTATAATTAGGTAAGAAACTATAGATACTGACTATAAAAAAGAAGATAACCACAAATGTTATCACCAATTTGCTTTGTGAGTAACAGAAACCATCACCGCATAACATCCCGTGGGTGTTACGTGTGATGATGGGAAATGCCAGAGATCTGATGCCCTCAAATAGATTCGAGTTTATTTAAACTATTGTAATGTAGTGGCGATGTAAGAATATCCACTACGCTATATCATCCATTCCGTGATGTCGTAAGAGATGACAGAGGAATCTGAAACGGAAATGGGCAGCAGCATCTTTTTTTATAGAATAAGAGTGACAAACGAGCACATAGTCCACCTTATGGTAAGAGGTTGCTGCGGGCCATAAACATTTACATCTATCTTCGTTTGCGAATTAAAATGCAGATACGTAGTCACCCGTAAGGACTAAAATAGAATGCCTCTTTTCCAGTAAAATAGCTCTCCGGTCCTCTACACTCACCATACGAAACACAGCAGTATTAAGCTTCTATTTTACGCTGGTATTCTGTGAAAGCGTGGTCTTTCCCCGGTCGAGCCGACCCATTCGTACTACAACTATACTATTAACATAGCTGCAGCATGGCTCTACAACGTACAAGTTCCTCATAACAAATTAAAATAATTAAAAACTGCGAATAGCAACCCGCCTGCCGCACATGGCAACTAACTCAAATTTCTGCTATGAGGCAATCTATGTCGGAGTTCTATGCGGTGCATTTTTATAAGGTGTAATGGTTGGATACGTATTACCTTTTTCCATGTTCTTGTTTTTGAAGTCACAAAGCTATTGCATTTTCTTAATCAGAAGTTTTGATTTTAAAGCAAAGATCTATTAATAAGGTCAAATATTTCTTTAATATGGGACACAGTCGTTTATGTTGACTGGGTAAAGAAACAAAAGCATACGGAATAATGCTATAACTTATTATTTTTTATACTTTTACTAGCATTCGCACACGTGGAAACAGAATTTAGCTACGTGCAAACAAACATAACAAACAAAAAAATTCCTTTTGTTTATTCTATTAATGAAAATCAATTTTAATTGGTTCTGTCATTGTAGAGATAACCGTAGAAAAACGCAAAGACAAACTGAGACAAACTATGTTTACGATTTTATTATATGTATTGATACTGTTTGAGAATTAAAGGCAACAGTAGGAAATGAAATGAACGACCAGTTAACGAGTGAAAATAATAAAAAAACTAAGGTTATAAACCAGCCTGCCTGTCGTGGCATCTATGGCAAAATACCCTCTATGGGTGGCCTTAGTTCAGCAGTGGTATTTCGATAGACTGTAATGAATTAATGAATAATCCATAGTACTCGTAACTCGCCGTCAATTCCGCAGTACGTTGGCAGCGCGGTTCGATTCACATAAGCGCTTATGAATTTGTTAATTGCGTTCTAAAATCGTTTAAGCAATGAGGTTTTAAAATATGTCACTGGGGACATATTTGCAGTACAAGAATAATTTAAAAATAAAAGTCATTAACCGATGGAGAAGACAGGTTCTAGAGTAGCAGCCTCGTACATGTAAGCGAAGAGACGGGGGTTTCCCACTTAATGAAATGACGACCTGGTCGAATGAAGTCTCAGGACCGTGCTTTGTGTCATTCTGTGGGGGGGGGGGGGGGGGGGGCTATGTTCAGTAGTAGACATGTGGATGGCTGTAACAATAATAATAATAATAAATTATTAAATTAAATGTATGACACACTCAGCCCACTGTAGGAGAAGCCTGTGTCCGTCAGTTCTAGTTCGGATAAGAAAGAAAATGTACATTATACTCGTAATATACAAAAAAATATAGAAAAAAAAAACAGACAAGATCTGTTCGTTTAATGGAAAGAAGTACAAATTATTTTTCCAATGTTTCATTTTCAGGGAATCCTCGGATAAATAAGTATTTAATACAAGAAATCAAGGAACAGAAGCGTCCAGAAAGCTATCGAACTTCCAACGGAAATTGAATCAAAAGTCCATCACCGCTCAAAGAACAAATTGCTTCTTCAAAATTTTCAATCATTTACTTTGATGACTTATCCAATGGATATGAAATTAACCTTTAAATAAAACTATTTACGTAAATAAATGAGAACTGTGTAGATACTTACGTACTTCTGTACTTTATTGTCTCTTTATTTTATTTTTGGAATATTTATCGAACGACATGCCAATCCCATCAGACTTTATACTAATTACTGCTAACACTATAGAACAAAATAAAAGAGTATAATTATGATTACTAATCAAATTACTAAACTAAAAAGAAACTGGCATTTATTCTGAAGATAATAAGATAACTATTCCGTCTTAGTAGAAAACTGGAATAGTAATATATAGACAGATACTCGTATAACTATAACATTGATATTCACATCTTTCCTCGATCATGAATCAAAATGCAGGTGCCGTTGTTATTTGGTTAATAAACCTTCCGTCCTTCGTCTAGGGCGTCCCTTCCCAATCCTGCCATTCACTTCTGCAAAAAAATTGCTTTGTCACTCTCTCCTCGTTCATTCTTTCTACATGACCAAACCATCGAAGCATTCCTTTCTTAATCCCGGTCACAACGTCATCTTGCAACCCACACTTTTCTCTTATCACACTATTTCTCACCCTGTCATTCAGATTCAACCCTAGCATACTCCTTAATGACCGCATTTCTACAGCATTTATTCTACTGTCATGCTTCTTCTGTCAGACTCAACTTTCACTACCATACATTAACGTAGGGACTAACATAGCCTTATGAATTGCCATACGTGCCATATTTGACACATTCTGACTCCTCATAATAAACAACTACAAACAAAAAGATATGAAAGAACATATTTCTTATACATTTCAAAGTAATATAAAACAGTGGTAGCCAACCCGCCCCATATCCATTGGAGCGCGGAATATCTGGGGAGCCCTATGTTCAGCAGTGGAATTTGGAGAGGATGTAATAATCAAACAATAAAAAAATATTTTACAGCAGTACTGTTGAGTACTATTATTGAATACAATATATTGAAATAAATACAAATGTGTGGGATACATAGAGAGAATCCCCCTTAGGCGGAAATTGCGATCTCAATCCAATTCCTATGAATGTTTTCAGATATTCTTGTATTGAATTTGAAATGGCTTAGTTGAAAGCATATAAACGGGAAGTACTGTATATAGTTACTTCAGATACACTCATGTCCTATTTTAAAGAGAAGTTTCGTTCACCTTTACGATTATTTAGTTTTTAAAACTTATCTTTTAAATATTAATTCGCTAAGCAGTGGCGACGTACGACATTCCACCAAAGAGTTTCTTAGCCTGAATCTGAAGTTTTATTTTTAATCGAGGATAAACGTAGATGTCTATGTGCCACAGTATCCACTTACGATAAGGTAGACCGTGTGATCGTTTCTTACCATATAAAAAACCGCAAAGTTTTTTCAATTATCAAAATAGTTAATAAACCATTAAATTGTTTTTGTTTCATGAATAATAATAATAATTATACATAAAATATATATTATACATAATTTAACAAGTTTTAGTCCTAATCTTGAACAACTCAACTTTTGATTCTATTAAATTCTGTTCAAGGAATTCATCATTTAAAAGCTGTTTTACGAGCTTACACATATGTACTTCAGTAAAGGAGAGCTATGTTAGAACCAAGCAGACAATGCTGTAAAAAAGACACGATCTTCTCTATTTTATACCAGAAACAAAAATAATTACTTCCATTTTTGTGACATTGTTTCGTACAATAAGATTAATCTTTAGATCAATAATTGACAAAAATATTGAATTAAAGTAGTGTAGGGGCTTATTTCGTTTTTACACCTTTCTCACAAAAATGTTGTTAAGCCCCAATAAGAAACTCCCAACCATACCATGAGCGAGGATGGAAAATGACCTCGTTGGACACGCGGAATACGGTTGCTCGATTCTTCACTACTGTGTGCCTACACCTTATCATTTTGTTTGTTGTAGCTGTCTTCTACTAGTATTCATTTAACACCCTTTTCACCGTGGTTCTGCTTAACCCCATCTGAAGGGCCAGCAGTTTCTGCTTACGTTTGGGATTTCTTTGAATTCGCGCCTTCACAGCTTTTATCACTGCTGGAGTCCTAACAGACCGAGGGCGACCACTTCTTTACCTGTCATCTACACTAGAGTCTTCATTGTGTCGTTTGATGGTACGATAAACGAATCTTTTGGTTATATTCAAATTTTTCAGTATGTCAAAAATTTGAATTGGCGCGTAACCGCAACGATGCAACGCAATAACTGCGACACGGTCTTCTTTAAGCGTCCACTCCATATTTAAAAATGAGTAAAATTCTAAAAAGTATACAGTTTTATTTTCATGAACAATTCGAAATTCGAATTCAATAAAAAAAAGTGTTGTGGCCAGCATTCTAAAAGAAAAGTTTTTACTGTGTGACAATACTTTTGACCTGACTGTGTATATATATATATATATATATATATATATATATATATATATATATATATATATATATATATCTCGTAACTTAAGGCCTAACATGTTCCTCTCTATTGCACGCTAAAAGACCTGAAGTTTGTTTATTATTGTTTTTGTTAATGCCCAGCTTTGACAGCCATAGAGTAGTGTGTACTCTCCAAAAAAAAAAAAAAATATATATATATATATTTTACTTATTTATTAGGGTACCCATTTGCGGTTGAAGGCCTCCTCCATCTTTTGCCGTTTTTGTTTGTCTTGTGCGAGTCTCATCCAGGTGTGGCCAGCTGTGGCCACAATGTCATCACACCACCTTCGCCTGGGCCTACCGCGTGGCCGTGGTACTTCGCGAGGGTACCATTGGAGGAATCTCTCACTCCAACGTCCATCTGTGGCTCTTGCAACGTGGCCTGCCCATCTCCATTTTAATTTACATACTAATTCTGCAGCATCTATTACTTTTGTTGTTTTTCTTATTTCTTTATTTTTTTGTCTATCTCGTAACTTAAGGCCTAACATGTTCCTCTCTATTGCATGCTAAAAGACCTGAAGTTTGTTTATTATTGGTTTTGTTAATGCCCAGCTTAGACAGCCATAGAGTAGTGTGGGAAGAATAATAGTATCCACTGCTTTCTTTTTAAGTCGCCTCGGTATAGGAGACTTAAATATTTCTTTTAGTGACCAGTATTTTCTCCAAGCACTTTTTATTCTCCGGCCGACTTCATTTTCAGTTTGGTTTGAAAAACAAATGTTCTGCCCAAGATATACATAGTTGTCTACATACTCTATCAATGTATTTTGAACCTTCATGTGCACTCTAACGCTGTTAGTTAGGAGACTCGTTTTTTCAGTATTCATATGTCCACACTTTCGACTTTCTATATCTAGTGATATCAGCATATGTTCTAGTTCAGCATGACTTTCTCTGATAAGGATAACGTCATCAGCGAATCGTAGGTGTCTTAAATACTCTCCATTTATTTTTATGCCAATATTATCCCAATTAAGTTGTCTCAAAACATGTTACAAATTGCGTTAAATAAATACGGCGAGCTAGGATCCCCTTGTCTCACTCCTTTCAGAATATTAAATGGTGTTCCTTTTCTCTCTAATTTAACCACAGCCTTGCTCTGTTTGTATATCTCCTTCAGGATTTTGATATATTTAATATGTACTCCTTGTTCTTTGAGCGTCAGCCATAGGTATGTATGATATATAGAGTCAAATGCTTTTGAATAGTCTACAAAAGCGATGTAGAGTTTTTTGTTGTATTTGTTATATCTTTCAATAATTTGTGTGACAGTGAATATGTGGTCATTTGTAGAAAAGCCCGCTCTAAACCCTGCTTGTTCTCTCGGCTGACTTTCTTCTAAAGTTTTTAAGATTCTTTCTAGTAACAAGCTGGTAAATAATTTATATATTGTCTGAAGTAAGCTTATTGGCCTATAATTGCCCATGTCTGATGGATCTCCCTTTTTGTAGAGAAGAGTAATTATAGCAGTTTGCCAGTCAGAGGGTATCAATTCTTTTGCAAGGATTTGATTGAACACAATTGTTAAAATAGGTGTAAGGGGGGCGCGGGTTTGATCGCTTTTAGTATGTCATTTGTAATTTGGTCTTCACCGGGACATTTTAGTGTTTTAGTTGTTGTATAGCATAGCTTATTTCACATTCTAAAAATTGCGGAACGTTTTCGCAGTCTGGTAGGTCTAATTCTTGGTTTTCTTTTTTATAAGACATACGGCATTCATACAATGATGTATAGTATTTTGTAGCTATTTCCAATATTTGGTTTCTATTAGTTATTTGAGAATTATGTTTTGTTAATTGTGTAGTCCAAGTTTTGTTAGTGTCTAACTTTTTATATGCTCTTTTAACTGACGCTCTCTTTTCCAGTTCTTCTTCAATGATTTAATATCGATGCTCTTTTCGACTATTATGTATATTTGTTTTTTTAATGAGTTTGTATAGGGCTGAAAGTTGTTTCTTTTCAAAGATTGTTTTATTTTTCTTTTCTTTTAGTAGTATTCTTTCTTTTATAAGTCTAGCAATATTTTCCTGAATTGTTAGAGTATTCTTACATCTCTTTGGAAGGTTATTGTTGCAGTCTTTGATTTTCGTTACTAAAGTGGTATACGTTTGTTCAATGTTTGTAAATTGTACTTGTTTAACGTTATCTCTGAAAAAAAAATTTAGATATTCTTTTTCTGTAGCTGTTAAACCGGTAGTGGATCTCTTTCCAAAGTGTTTTCTAGATGAAATTCGTTAATGATTAGGTAGTATCGATGCTCTAACTAATCTGTGATCCGTAGGGTGTGTTGTTGATATAATTTCAATGTTGTGGATGCTTGTTTTATTTCGTGCTAAGATGTAATCAATTTCATTTCGTGATACTCCATTTGGGTGTATTCAAGTCCAAGTAAGGGTGGTTTTAACAGTGGTAGAGCCACGCGGCAGCTTTTGCTGTCGCACGGATGGGCCGGCTCGAACCGGGGTGGTACCACGACCTCACAGAATACCAGCGTGAAGTAGAGGTTTACCTCTGCGTTTCGCTTGGTGAGTGCAGGTGGCCGGAGGCCCTTTTTACTGGAAATGAGGCATTCCATCTTAGTCCTTACGGGTGACAACGCATCTGCATTTTGATTCGCAAACGAGGATAGATGTAGATGTCTATGGGCCGCAGCAACCACTTACCATCAGATGGACTGTGTGCTCGTTTGTCACCCTTATCCTATAAAAAAATCTACGATTTTGTTTCTTCTTAAAGTATGTATTTGTTATATATAATTTATTTTCGAAACAAAAATTAATTAATGTGTTGCCTCTTGGACTTCTTTTACCCATGTATCCCCATGGGCCCATAATTGACTTGTCATCAGTTGTTGGTATGCCAATCTGTGCATTGAAGTTCCCAACAACCAGTGTGTCCTTATTAGTGTTATTTATTGCTTTTTGGAGATCCTTGTAGAATCTATCTAGGTCTTCTAATGATGATTGTTCCGTAGGTACATACACCTGTATTATATTAAAAGTTTTGCATTCAAAATTTAGCTCTAATCTAGCAACTCTGTCTGATATTGGTATAAAATCTTTAATGTTCCTTTTTAATTCTTTTTTAATTATAAATCCAACACCATTTCTGTTTTGTTTTTGACTGAAATACATAAAAATATAATCTTTGTATTCTTCAATTTCTTTTCCTTCTAGTTTTGTTTCAGAAATTCCTATAATATGCCAATTTATTTCATAAATAGCATGTTCCAGTTCGATAATTCTTGAGACATTTATAAGAGATCTCACGTTTAACGTAGCTATATATAGGTAGTTGCCTTTTCTGCCGACTTCCAAAAAGGAGACGGTACTCAATTCGAGTGTATGTTTTTTTTTTGCTTGTTTTTTTATGTGTGTTACCTCATAACTTTGTACTGGGCAAACCGAATTCGATGATTCTTTATATGAAAGCTGATAGTTCTCGTGTGGTCCCATATAAATTTGATCAAGGTCAGACCAATGGTTATTGAGTTATTCTTAAATAACCTGTATTGAAGAAGCGGGAGGAGAGTCTCGTTCAGTTTCTTTTGATAAAAAGTATTTTCTCATATCGACTTTACTCTTCTTAAAATTTCGATGCGCGTGTGAGAGTGATTGTCCGTTTTGTTGTATTGCGATAGAGTTGGTGGCTTCAGGTGATTCACATGGTTTTCGTTTTTGATATATTAAACTGTCTTTATTCGTACCTAAGTACATTATTTTGTCGCGTCTTAGCACAGCATTTTTACCCTGACTTCTAGCCATGTCCACTTCTTTCTGGAGCTCTTTTCTTAACATATACCATTAACAGATACTTCAATTTAATTTATTGGTATACACTATTTTTTTTACAAGATTTTATAAATTAGATGTAAACATTTTTGTCTTAATTTCATTTACATTAAAGTTATTGCTTGACTTTTTTTATAAAAGTGGGGAACGAGCATGCGGCACACCTGATGATAAGTGTCGACGAACAAATGCAACACCAGAGGAATCGCAGGTGAATTGCTGACCTTTTAAAAAGAATAGGCGTTTTTCTTGAAGAACCCTAAGTCTTATCGTTTCGGAAAAATCGCTGGTGGTAGTCGATACCCCAAATAAATTATGTGAGGAGGAAAACTTCTTGTAGATCTCGCACAGTAAAATAAAACACTAAACGCTACTTTCCTATAAGTGGTGCTAAAGTCCTAGATAATAAACAGCACTGGCTTGGCGTTACAAAAAGCTTATTCATTTGCTCCTTGAAGACAAGCAGGTTGTAATCGGACGGAAAGGCAGCTGCCGGCAAATTATTCCACTCCTTTGCTCTACGCATTATGAAAGACGAAGCAAATCGTTTAGTCGAATACATAAAGGAGGGAAAGGAGAGCGTTGGTAGTCCGCTGCAATATGTTAGCCCGCAGATTTTCACGATGTACCACTGGAGTTAAAATAACATTGTTTAAAGCCTTATGCCAAATAATGTACACGTGTAATCTGTGGGTTGATTATACGCGTTTACATTTTTGAGAGATCGCAACAAAGATTAATATTTAAAAGTTGGTAGCCTTCGTTAACTATGACATCAGGACGTCAAACTTCTCTATCTCCCCGTAACCATGGGTGCTGTAAAACGCTCGAAACGTAGGGAATTAAAAAAGTTAAAATTATACGCGATAAAATCCATAAAATTAGTTTCATTTAAAATATATTTATATAATATAGAATTTCATATATAATTTTTTAAAGATGTGTTAACTTGCTGATGGCCACACATTTTTTTTTAAATCACGGGTAAAGACGTTATACTTCTACTCTCATTTCTTACTCAACATTGAACTTGATGTGACTTTTACTATCTATTACAGTAACAGCTGAAAATCTGGCTTCGTATATGCGCGATGTTTCGAAAATAATGTTGTTGCAAAGACGGCTTCGTGGCGCAGTGGCTCGGCAATTATTTGCGGCACTTAAAGCCGCTGGTTCAAATCTGGATGTTTGTCCTTGTGCAATTTATGTATGTATGTAAACTGCCTCCACGATATAGGAGATAACCTTTTACTACAAGTTTTTGAACTTAAATTTGAATATTCATTTTGACCGTAACAAGCAAATATGTTTGAAAAACTATTGTTGCATGAGACTTTCTTCTTATAACAATTAATAATATTATGATATTTTATTAATGTCTTACGGTATAAATCTGCTCCTTTCCGATAGAACAAAGTAAAAACGTCGACACCACTTCCAGTGAGACTGAAAATTAAGCATTGTCATCCCTGAGGCTAAGCTGAATTGCCTCGTTTCCTATAAGTAAAAAGTAAAGGTTTTGTGCCTCATTTCACGAAATACGTCAACATGCGTGTTCCATCCACAGTCAACTGCAGTGTGGCTCAAACACATTGAATTTGAAATTAAATTCTAAAAACGTTTGATAATCGTAAAATTTTAATCTGGTTCGAAAATTTAGTTTAATAATCATCTATTAATTTCAAATTCGAATCTTTTCAAGTTTGAATTCTGAACATAAACCTACTTCCGTAGAAGTTATAACAGAGTTCCTAATGCATGTGAACGGGTATTTAATATGTTCCTTCTTTAACGAATTTTACGTAGCATTTCCCGTCGGCTATGAACTTTGGAGTTAAAACTAAACATCAACTTTGAACTGAAACTTGTTGGTAAAGCAAGTTAGAATTAAGTTGAGTATATATGAAAGGTTTGCTTTTGATGTAATATGATTTCTATTAAATTCTCTCTAAGTTCAAAACCCTGAAACCAAGTAAAACTTTGTGACACTGAACAATAACTACTTACTTCTTTGTTAATTAATTCATACTTAATTCTGTTTGAGTCGAGATGTAGTAGTAAAAAAGATGGTTAAAATTATTATAAATTGCATTCTGAAGACAGACTGACAGACATACATATAGTCCGTTCGCGTTAAGAAAATAGTGAGTCATCAGTGCAACTACTGAGTAAAGGTGTATTCACAGTGGCGTAAAAATTCTTTTTTTTCCAACATTTAATTAAGTTTAATGGAAAAAAATTTCTTAAAATTACTTAAACCACTAATCAGTATCGCTAGATTCTCCAGTTACATTAATTATGAAAGAATTTTGTTCTGCAAGTTCCATGATGTCATCCAAATTCCACATGGTATTTTCTTCGCGTATCTTCCAACGATAAGCGTCTATTAATGTTATTGCGTCATCTAATAATTTTTTATGTCACTCACTTTGAACGTGGAGTTATTGGCACCAACATACTCTTTTATTTGGCCCCAAACCAATTCAATTGGATTAAGTTTGCAATGGTAAGGCGGTAGGCGAAGAATTGTAATGCCATTACTTTTGGCAGTCTCATCTATTAAATATTTATTATATTGTACTGACTTCAACTAGTCACTGTGAACTCGACTTTCTAATTTCTTGCATTTTAATTGGCTGCGGGGCGTGTCCAGGCCGGCGGACAACGATGACTCAATATTTTCTTAACGCGAACGGACTATAGTGTAACGCGTCATAATTATTATTAATAAATAATAATTAAATTCATTATAAAGACATTTAAAAATGTCATAGAAATTATATTTTAAACAATTAAAATTCAATATTAAGTATAAATTTCAAATATATTCATTTGGAATATTGAATATTATAGTATAGTAAACGCATAAATTGTCTTTAAAAATCTCTAAATTGATTAAAATTCTGTATGTATTATAATTCTGAATAATCAAAATGTATTAAATAATATAAGTACAAGTAGATTATTTTTCAATAATAAAAAATAAATAACATTTGTAATAAATATGAACATATGGATCAAATTTTTTTTTTTAAGTTAATGAGGGTGTTCATGTAATGTTCCCTTATAAGAGGGGCGTTGCCGGAGACACATACCCAAGGTTGTACATATTTATGGAGTGGACGGCTGACCGACTGCTACTAGCAAGGTTGCACAATGACTAATCCTATATTAGGGACTTATTATAGTAAGGTCTATGATACAAAAGCATTAATATAGAAGTTGATGATGCATAAACATTATGATAGCAGAGTTACGTCTTAATGTCCCATATTTATAAGACATATAATAGTATGGTCTATGAAATAAAGCAAATATGTGGAAGGTCTCTAATATGTAAAAGCATTATATTGAAAGAAGTGGGACATATATGGGGTGGTCGGGTGACCGACTGCTAATAAGATTGTTGCACAATGACTAGTTCTATATTAGGGACTCATGATAGTAAGGTCTTTGGAATCAAAGCATTAATATAGAAGGTCTCCATGATGCATAAGCATTATGATAGCAGAGTTATGACTTGAAGTCCCATATGTATAAGACATATAATAGTGTGGTCTATGAAATAAAGCAAATATGTGGAAGGTCTCTAATATGTAAAAGCATTATATTGCAAAAAATGGGACTTGAAAAGGATTATTATAGTGGAGTGTAGATTACTTCGCAGCGTCCGAGACCGAAGTAAACTTGGACTCGCTAACCGATGTGTCCTAGATATATCACATCATTTTAGTGCTGGTGGTAAGCGGGTTTGCTGTAGCAATACGACTTGCCCGTGGACATCGCACACCCCTGCCGTTTGTGGGTGGCGTCTTAGCGCATAGCGTTATGATACATCGGCTATCTTTCGGATTAGGGTTTTTTTTTGAGTGTGTTTGGTAGTACTTTTAAGTACAGCAAGCATACTCAACTCCATGTCTTAATGCAATAGCGCTATGATACGTGGAGTTTTGGCTACTGACGTCTTGGTAGCGTGCTACTATGATACGTTGGTGGTATTTATAGTTAACAACATTGTCGATTTTGTTGCCAAAGTCGATAGGGATCATGTGGGAGTGTTGTGGGGGGGCGCCATCCGTATAATAGTTGCATTTGATGCTTACTGCTATTTCCAGTATTGCGTTTTGTGACGCATCTGCGGATGTGCTGTGGCTGATTCGATATATATTGTGGTTCTGGTCGATGGAGGTATGCGGGTGGTGATGGCTGCTGGGACTGTATGGGGGACCTTGAAATTGGTGTAAGCTGACGATAGTCGTATTGATGCTTGCTGCGTTCTGGAGCATTGCGTCTATGCGATAGTTTTTTTGGCGGGTCGCTATTCTCAATGGCGCTCCCTGCGTCTTGGTTTGACTCACGACCTCAGTAGCTTTGCCCAAGTCGGATCCCTTCATTCCGGGGCTGCAGACCGTCTGACCTTCATGATGTTTTATATAACCACATAATAATATATCTCTATAAATTTCCCACCTTTGAAAGATTGAAGGCAACTTGTTGTTGGGTGAGACAGACATGATCCAAAAATGCATATACTCAACGTCAGTGACACAAACCCTTTCTGATGGCGAATTATTACTATTATCTTATAACTGCCTGTTATGTTCACATACGACCTGGCAAACACTCACCTGGGTAATTTCTGAGCTGCCCGACGTTTACCGGGCCCGGTGTGATGTATCTTCTGGCCAAATGTGTCCACTATTGTTCTTTTATCCATAGGTCAGGTATTGAAAACTGCCTTAGTATTCGATGGAGCAGGGGAATGAGATCGTATCTACTGTTGGTAAGGAAACGCGCACGTAATGTGTACCGTCAAAAGCGTTAGTGCTTGCGTTGACGAGGAAGTTGGCCGTTACTAGCGGTCGTTGCGGGTGTGGTTGAAAAAAGGGTTGCTCGCTTCAAAGTTAAAAAGTGCTTGCCAGTAAGAAAAAATATTTATTCGAAATGTTATGCGTAAGACGAAATGTATTCCTTTCAAATTGCACTATTTCTAGTTATAAAATTATACCGAAACATTAATGAAAAAAAAAGATATCAAATACGGAACACTGCCTATTGGCTATATCTGCCATTGTATTGGTTGGGGGAGCATATGTGTCGACTTCATGCGGTTGGTAGCTGGAGGGAGAATCTGAGGAGACTCTCAAGGCTGCGGCCGAAAGCCGCGCAACGTGGGACCCCATTCCCTTGAGGTGAGCGGTAGACTCATGAGCTCATGACACGCTCTGCTGCTGATCATGAAATTGGTGGTGATGGCTTACACTTACATCACGTCTGCAGGAACGGCGGTCTGGCAGGTGGTGGCGCTCACGGGAGGGCTTTTTATGTCCAGTGTGTCTATTGTTGCCTAACTCGTGTGACGTACATTCACTGTGGCTGTATTTGATCGTATTCTGTATGGCGTTTACACGCATTGCCATGCGCGACTTCGGTCGTTTATTTGTGCTTACGCACTACCAAGGGCCTAAGTCCTCTTTTACTGGTTCGTCAGTTATTTTGCTGTGGACTACAGTCCAGTTCCTAATTTAATGTTCCCTTCGGGGGGAGCGTATTAAATGGTTGGCACTCACCGCGCACGGCCTGTGAGGAGCCGTGTGCCTCATCCACATTTTTTTAAATGTGTTAGAGCGAAGCCCTTGTATCTGGTATTTTATATAAAAACTGTGAGCCTTTTCTGAGCAGTAATTAATTAATTAATATGGAATTGACTATTGTGAACATGATACAAGTGAAAATGGGACGATTAATTGTTCTTAAACTTTTTTTTGAGCTCTGTCTTCGTGAACGGGGTTTCTTAACTTATAAGGCACTACCAACAGTTTTCGACTGCGCTAGTGATATTCATTTCTCCAAGAGATACCTAAAAGAACTAACTTACTAAATAAACACAACGTAAATAAGTATCCTTACTAACACGATCACGCCAAAAATTTATTAGACGGCCTATATTTAAACCTTTAGAAAGATCAATATATGGTTAACATATACTGGTCACGTAAATTTGATATATTTTTATATCTTATAAATATAGATTCAAAGGAAAGACAAGTATTAGTATAGAAAGAGGGAGGGGGGAGGGTCGATACAATAGGCTATTGTATACGATACCTATGTATGTTTTATTGATCCACTATCACGTATATGATTATACATAAAGTTCTCGATTGTGGCTTAGTCTGGAAAAGCACTTACTAGACACACACAGGCCACAAAATGGTAAGTGGATGCTGTGGCCCATAGAAATCTCCATCTATCTTCAAATAAGAACCAAAATCCAGATGCGTTTGCACCCATGATGACTAAGATGGAATGCCTTGTTTGGAGTAGAAAGGGTCTCCGGTTCTCAACACTCACCATACGAAACAAAGCAGTATTAAGCTGCTATTTTACGTTGGTATTCTGTGAAAGCGTGGTACTACCCCGGTTGCGCCTATCCATTCGTGCTACAACCATAATACGAGTACAGCTGGAACGTGGCTGTGTCTACAAATACATCTATCCTCTACAATCTATCTACAAGTAGTCTACAAATATAGTACATCTATTGTCACTCCTGGAGATTAAGATGAAATGCCTAGTTAGAAAAAAAATAAAGTAACGTGGACGGAAACCCTCATTATTTTATATTGTACAATTGCCAGTGTAGTCCTTCTCCGGTCGAGCCGACCTATTCGTACTGCAGTCATAGATACGGCAGTATGACTCTAACTAAATGCCATTACCGTTACAGCCTATTAAAGTCCACTGCTGAAAATAAGTCCTGAGTCCTCCGCCATATATTGCCTCATAGAGGGGATATTTCCCATAGTTGCCACGCCTGGCAAGCGGGTTTTTTTCCTTTAGTCGTTATAAGAAAGAAGCTGCTGCCTATTTCTCTCTGTTGGCTCTTACGACACTTAAGGGATGATATGGGGTAATGAATATTCTGACACCACCACTTCACGGTGAACACCGTCACTACACGGTACTACTTAACTTCCCTGATTCTCAAATCAAAAACAAATTCAAAAAGTGTATACACACTTAGTAAAACCTAATCCTTTGTGTTAAATCCAATTTTAACATCAGCCAAAACAAATGCTAGCTAATAAACACGCTGAATGAGGGCTAATAATCTTCCACTCACCAGATGTCGCTACTAGCGACTGAGGTAAAGTTTTTTGTTACACAGTGTCATTTAATTGAGAAATTAGTTTTAAATAATAGTTTATCATTGTCTAGAGTGTTATATTAATATATAACACAATGCGTCAGTGGTTTGATTTTTAATTTTTTGCACATTATAACTCTTTTTTTTTAAAGTCGTCTTTTAGTTATATTTATAGTTTGGTTTATTCATTTCTAATGTAATTAATATAAAATATAACTAATAATACAGAAAGAAACCTTAAAGATTACATTTTCCTAAGAAATTATCGTCCCCGCTATGAAATCTGTCAAATATTTTACCTCACTCGAAAGTGGCGCCGCCCTGGTGGCAGAAAAAGTCGTGGATGCCCTCATTCGATTGTCATAAAACGAGCTTAACTACACAATTTGCGTGTTGTCCCAACGATAACAATTCGGTTTGTATGACGGTCTGTAATTCTAAAGCCTTACTAAGTAAACTAAAGTCGTTTTTATTTTATTTTTTCTCAAACTTAGAAAAAAGTCTATAGTTTAAGGAATAAAAAAGTGTTTTGAAGTGATTGACTGCTAGGATATCCCAATGGCATAAAAAGAAAAAAAAAACACTGGGGGTTATTTGCATGCTATTAAGACATAAACAACCGGGTTTAAAACGTTTTTCTGTTTGTCTGTCTGTCTCTGCGCTGTGGCTTATGATGATATATATATGTGATGAACGAACAAATAGAGAGCTCTATATATATATAGGCTGTATTATATCCGAAAAATGTATGTTTTTAAATTAAAGAAAAAAATACTAAAAATGTATAAAATAAATGTCCTTTGATTATCTTAATTATACCAGGCGAAGCCAGGGCAGGTTGCTAGTCGTAAGTATTTTCATATAAATAAAATTTAGCACCACAGGTACGCAGCCATTTTTCAGGAAAAGGTGCATTATGAGGTAACAAAAGTGAAAACAATTATATTAGTGATGTTCGATTCATGATGCAGGTGGCTTAGGACCATAGGTACTTTGTGGCATTCCTTGGGAGGATATTTATGTTTAACTGTGAACTTGTGAAGGGTTGTAATAATGATGATAATGATGATGATAAAGTGAAGTGAAGGTTTTTACCTTTCTGCTCCCAAGACTATTTAGAATTAAGAAGTCTATGTCCAGCCGTGAGATTGAGAAAGTAGGCTCTATATAAAGAGTAAAAAGAACATTAGCTTTTTAAAACTTAAAGTGGGCAAATATTACTATCTAATTTTGCTAGAAATTTCATTTCGCTTTTTTATTATAAAATACAAAAATATATTAATTCAATTAAAAAATTTTAAATCATTGTCAGTGGCCGGGAAATATCTGGGACAGGCCGGCACTCGAGACGCATCTTAAAGTAGAGCTGAATGTTTGATCTGCTGGCACGTACTTTTGTGCAAATGCAGTTCGTTTGAGCTGTCCTTACTGTCGGAAGATTATATTATAAAATATAATAGCAAAGAAATTATTTTGTAAAGTTGCTATTATTTTTCATTAGCTGATACCCGCGACTTTTTCCGCGTTGTTTGATATAATGTGTTTATAAAATCATTGTTTCTCAAAACTTTAATATCTTTATATTAAATGAAGATATCTTTATATTTTTTTTTTGTAAGGGCCATGTATCTAAGAAATAAAACTTAGAAAACATTGTTGAAATCTACCCAGTAATTTTTTTGTGATGCGCGCACAACTGCAAACCTCTATCATTTTTTTATATAGATTTGACACGATCCTGACACACCCCTCTCGCCTCCTTTACTAATGCATACATGCTTGTTGACTAAGGGTACCTACTCTTAATTCCAATATTGATGTGTGCCAAACGAGCACACATATGTCAACGTCAACCATATGTGTCAATAATTTGTAATGTGTTTATAATTTAATTTAAAAATATTTTGTATCGTATTTCCGAGTTAATTTTATTGTAAAACTGTGAATAGTGATCAAAAAAATCGGTTGTGATGTTATCAAAGACCTCAGTACAATAGTGTTAAAAAAAAAAAACAGTGTAAATAAATCAAGACTAAATTGTACACAAACTGGAACAATACCTTAAAAAAAGTGTTAATTGCAGTAATAATACATATAAACAAATAACCTACTCGCTAAACAATATCATTTAAGATCCTGATTCATCCAAGCGCGATCTGTATCAATAGAAACCAAAAAAATTCCGCTTCAAGCGGCCTTTTATTCAAATCTCATATGATTTGCATATCGTTGTTGGGACTGATCAGTGCTGCTGGAATTTTGTTTTGTGTACCAATTTGTACGCGTCGAATATTTGACAATAAGTGCTCTTGTCCTGAGCAACCTATTTGTCCTGACTGCGGCCTCAACTACTAATAATATTCGTTTGGAGACATTGTATTCGGCGTCAACTATTAGTTACCGATAAGAAGACGCTGCTGCCCATCTCCTGATTTAGTTCCGATGATGAAATGGAGTTATGGATATTCTTACGCCACTACACAGTTAAATATCTATGAAAAGTACAAGGTTGTAACACTACCAAGACGGGCCGCCCTACACTACGTCCGAGACTCACTGTCTACTCCATCGGTAGTCGGTTTTTCGAGGTCAACGCCGCCCGGCGAGCCTGCGCATTTCGGGCGGCGTCAACGCCTGACGTCTGGCGGTCATCACGCCGACTTAGAAATACTAAGATTATTAAGATAAGCTAAAATTTTGTTATGGCACTTTGTGCCCATAGTAGTGCGGTGAGCAATGCAGCTTCCCAAATTCTGACGGAGTCGCTGGGGGACATGATACAGTGCCCGGAGTGTCCCCAGGTTCGACTTTTTAAAGGCCGAAAAGGACTCAAAATTCATCGCACAAGATGCCACAAAAAATTTCAAATTCCTCTTTCGGCTCCGATTACAGGCTCCGAAACAGTAGCCAGTAGCAGTTCTACCAGCGCTGCTACTCCTTCCAAACCGTTTTGGGAGGTTTTAAGCTCTTTCAAAAATTCTTTTCCGGTTTTGAAACGCATTCCGCGCGGTGCTCGAATTTCGGTTGCCCGTTGTTTATCATCGGCTATTAAAAATGCTATTTCGAAAAATTCCAAACAAGCCTGGGAACATCTCCTTCTTTTTCCATACAATGTTCTTTACGTACATTTTGATCCCTTAAACCAAAAATCCCTTACAACTAGAGTAAAGGAAAACTGCGTAAAGTATAAAGCATTGGAGGAAAATCCTTTAGATCTTGCTAGCATTATTCCGCCCAAAAAGCGGAATAATCAAAATTCCAAAAAATCTGACGTTTCGGCCACTTTCAAAATAGTAGAGAACAAAATTAGCGATGGCGATATCAAAGGCGCCGCACGTGTCTTGTTTTCTAGCGACTCTATCGCCCCCTATACACCCGACACGGTTAAGTCACTTCATGACAAACATCCACCTGCAGCGGCGAATCTCCACCTACCTGATCCACCAAAGTTAGATGACGTTGCCATTGAAGTCACTGCCCAGGAGATTTCAGCGGCGGTTATGTCTTTCCAGAGTGGCTCAGCTGGAGGACTAGATGGCCTAACCCCTCAACATCTAAAAGATCTTCTATCTTTTAGCTCTGGTGAGGTGGGCGAGACCCTTTTGAAAGACATGACGGCACTGTTTAATCTCATGTTATCGGGGCGGGTCAATGGTGACGTCATTGAAATTTTGTACGGCGCCAATTTATGCGCACTTAAAAAAAAAGACGGTGGTATCAGACCTATTGCGGTTGGCACCACATATCGCCGCCTCGCAGCCAAAGCGGGCTGTAGGAAAAAGGTTGCTCTTTTAAGCAGCCTTTTTCAACCAATGCAGCTTGGTTTTGGTTCGCGGAGCGGGTGTGAGGCTGCTGTTCATTCACTTCGTACCTTTCTCGATCAAAATTGTGGAGAGGTGCTGCTAAAGGTGGATGTGAAAAACGCTTTCAATTCAGTCGATCGAGGTGCCCTGTTGACACAAGTCAAAGACAAAATTCCGGACCTTTTCAACTTTCTTTGGCAATGCTACGGCAGTCCCACCAAATTAACATACAAAAATAATGTTTTATTATCATCTGTCGGCTGTCAACAGGGTGATCCTTTTGGACCCGCGATTTTCTCCCTGGCCATTCATCCAATTATTCAACGTCTCCAGTCCAAGCTTAATGTTTGGTACTTGGATGACGGAACCTTAGGAGGCGACGTGAGCACTGTGCTCAATGATTTGAAAATTCTCATTGACGAATTCCGTCTGATTGGCTTAGAACTAAATTTTTCAAAATGCGAACTCTTTGTTTGCGATTCTTGTCCAGATAAAGATTCGGTTATCAAAAAATTTAATGATTTGGCTCCCAATATCAAATCAGTAGACAGGAGTTCCCTCCGTCTCCTGGGTTCACCGATATTAGAGGAATCTTTTTCACCTTTCGTTGAGGAAAAAATTCAAAAGTTCATGAATGCTTCCGAAAGATTGCTCAAAATTAACGCCCATATGGCTTTTACAATTATGAAATACTGTTTGTTCGTTCCCAAATTTACTTACACTTTACGATGTAGTCCACTGTGGAAACACGGTGAGCTCCTTTCGAGCCTAGACAATGTCGTTAAAAACGCGCTAGTATCGGTTTTGAATGTTGAGATGGATGACAGGACGTGGTCGCAAGCCTCCCTACCAGTGAGGTTGGGAGGCTTAGGGGTACGCAAAATTTCCAGTGTAGCGCTACCTGCATTCTTGTCCTCCATTCATGGTTCGTATAAATTAATAGAAAAAATCCTTGCACCCTCTTTAGGCCATTCCGATGTAATTGTAGCTCATTCAAGTGAGGCCAAGAATGCCTGGAGGCTGGCTTGTCCAAATACTGATTTTCCCAGGACCTTGTCTTCGCAGAGACTGTGGGATTGGCCGATCTGCGATCTAGCACGGAAATCACTTTTAGATACGTGTCCTAGTATCGCGGATCGTGCCCGTATTCTTGCAGTCTCTGTATGGGAATCTGGGCTTTGGTTACAAGCTATGCCTTCTTTTAACACAGGTAGCCTTTTGGACCCGACTGCATTTCGTCTCGCCGTCAGTTTACGTTTGGGTGCAAGGTGCTTTGAGGCCCATCGCTGCCAGTGTGGTACTGTAGTTGATCAGCTCGGTCACCACGGTCTCTCCTGCTCAAGAAGTGCTGGGCGAATGGGTCGGCACGCTAGCCTGAATGACATCATACGCCGGGCTTTTGCCACCGCCAATGTTGCAGCTATACTCGAACCGAGTGGCCTTGCACGTGACGATGGTAAAAGGCCTGACGGTATGACACTTGTGCCCTGGAAGATGGGACGGCCCCTTGTGTGGGACGCGACTTGCGTTGACACAATGGCACCGTCACATCTTTCAGAGACACGGAGTAAGGCTGGCGCGGCGGCTCATTCAGCGGAACAGCACAAGCGGCGCAAATATGCTAATCTCGGTAGTGGTTACATATTTGAGCCGTTTGGAGTTGAGACGTTGGGTCCTTGGGGACCGGGAGCTCATCTTCTTTTCCAAGACTTATCAGAGCGCCTTTTTGACGCGACGCGTGACCAAAATGCTGGCGTTTATTTGGCGCAACGCATAAGCATTGCCATTCAGCGTGGTAATGCCGCCAGCATGCTGGGTACGCTGCCAACTGGTAGTGGGCTTGAACATTTGGATTATCTTTAGACCTTTAATGGTCTCTAGGTAGTACAAATGTTCTTTTTGTGTAGCAGGCTAAGTAGTTTAGTTAGTTGTATTTTGTGCGTATTTTGTTTTATAAAGAATATTAAGATTATAGCACACAGTCCACTTGATGGCAAGTGGATACTGTGGCCCATAGACATCAAAATAGAATCAAAATGCAGATGCGTTGTCACCTCTGAGTACTAAGATGTAATGCCTCGTTTCAAGTGAAAAGGGTCTCTGGTTCTTTACACTCACCATACGAAACACAGCAGATATAAGATAATATGTATGATATAATAAAGATATAAGATATAATGTATTTGATGAATATATCTATACATATAAATTAAACTGAAGTGCTTATCTGTAATATTGATATAACTGCCTTTTACTAAGTTTAGGGGATTATTTGCATACTATTAAGACATAAATAAATATTTGTGATTGCCTTCATGTATTAGTGGGTACCCCCATGTAGTGGCGGGTAAGAATACCCACTACTCCATAACTTACCGTGGGTGTCGTAAGAGGCGACAAAGGAAACTTTCAGAAGATGGACAGCAGCATCTTTCTGATAAAAGCAAAAAGCAGTAAAAAGCTACGGTTGCCAACCCGCTCGCTAAGCGTGGCCACGATGGCAGTATGCCTCCCATAAGCAACGACACTAATAAACGGCTCCGAATGCCCGGCGGCCTCGCTATTCCTGGCTACGGTGGCGACCATTGTAACGGCGGGGAAGTGGGTGCAGAGAATCTCCGGTGGAGGTACGATTGCCACCTACGAGGTTTCGTCCTGGCAACTTATAACGCACGCGCCCTGAGGACTGACGAGAAGATCTTGGAGCTGGAAGAAGAGATAGACAAGTTGCACTGGCATATTAAAGGATTATCCGAGGTCCGAAGAGAGGGGTAACATGGTAATCCTCGAATCCGGCAACTTGTTCTATCACCGAGAGTGCGAATATCTGTCCCAAGGAGGTGTCGGATTTATTGTTCACAAGTCTTTCGTTAACAACTTTGTAAAGATTGGGAGTGTGTCGACGAGGGTTGCGTACCTTGTACTCAGAATCACTAAACGGTATTCGCTGAAGTTCATACAGATTTATCACCAACCTCGGCACATCCCAATGAGGAGGTAGAGGAAATGTGGGTATATCTAGAGCCATGCATTTCTCCAACATCCACTATACGGTATTAATGGGAGACTTCAACGTAAAACCAAGCACAGGAGAAAACGGTGAGCTAAAGGTAGGGATATTCGGATTAGGGCAACAGAACCTAAGACGCCAGCGGCTGGCCGAGGTCATGGAGAAAGGGGGACTTCTTTATGATGCATCTGTATTTTTCCAACAGCCTCACAAGAAGTGGAACTGGTCGAGCCCCGACGGTTCGACAGAAAATGAGATTGACTTCATTATGAAGACTAAACGGCAACCTTTCAGCTCGAGTAACAAAACCGTTTTCAGTGCCTACAAGATTGCAATGCAGTGGACGATATGAATGACAAGCTCGTGGAAACTGTCCATGCGGTCGGAGCTAAGTTTTGCATGACCCGCCGCAGAAGAACTTAAAAACTCTTCAATGACACTCTTAATCTCATGATTGTTAGACGGGAAATGAAGCTGCAGTCTTCAGTAGATTTGATAGCATACAGGCAACTGAACAGACAGATCTCTAAATATATGTGGCGGGACTAAAGCAACTTTAATACTGCTCGTATTGAAGAAGCATTCGAGTGGAACCAGAGATCCAAAGTCTTTGCTAGAGATCTGTCTGCCAAAAAGAGCCAACTGTTGAAGCTGAAGACCGAATGTGGCAGCATCTTTTCCAGGAGACCTGAGATTTTGAGTAAGATTGAGAACTTCTATGGGCAGTTGTACACGTCATCGTTGGAGCCACACGCAAGTGTGAGTAACGATCCAGTAACTAGTCTTATGCGACACTATTCCGAAGATATCCCGGACGCAAGTGTGAGTAAGATTAGAATGGCTCTCCAACATCTTAAAAAGGGCAAGTCACAGGTCGAGGATGGAATTACAGTGGAGCTTCTGAAAGCGGGTGGAAAACCGGTACTTAAAGTCCTACAGAAGCCCTTTAATTCCGTCCTTCATATGCTTCTCGACCTGGCGCTTTAATGGGCAGTGGCACGGGCGGCTGCATGTCCTGGACTAGTGACATGCAGAGACAGACACAGACAGACAATTTATAATAAATTGTTCATCCGATCACAAACCACGTGAAGATTGCCCACTACTGGGTTAATATCACATTGGGGAGGTCACTTGTTTAGGAGCTGAAACCATAAGGGTCCCTACAGGTGACCATAATGAAAGATTGAGTAATATTTACGACATATACGCAACGCAACGCCGCGCAATACAGATGGCGAGCAACTAGCTACTGACTGAAATTCTTAGTACTAAGTAGAGAGGTACAACATTACTGAGTATACTCAGTACGTGTGTGTGCGCAGCACACCTACAGTTATACAACTCCGGAGGCATGGAACAGAAGTGCACTGGTCTTGTTCTTCCAGAAAGGCAACAACACTTTCTTGAAGAACTATAGACCGATTTCCCTTCTGAGCCGCGTCTACGTGCTGTTTTCGAGAGACATTACGAATCGTCTCGCACCCAGACTCGACAACTTCCACCTTCCCGAACAAGCCAGTTTGCGAAGAGGCTTTAGCACCATAAAACACATACATACCCTTCGGCAAATTGTACAGAAGACCGAAGAGAAAATTCTGTCATTTTGTCTTGCGTATGTAGACAATGAGAAAGCCTTTTCTTCTGTTGAAATTTGGCGGTGCTACAGTCCCTTCAGCGGTGCCAAGTGGACTGTGGGTATATCGAATTGCTGAAGTGTTTTTACAGTAGGGCTATGATGGTTAACCGAGTACAGAACCAGTGTACGAAGCCTATCCAAATGCAAAGACGTGTAATACAGAATTATGTAATATCCCCGAAACTTCCTCGCTGCATTGGAAGACGTTTTCAAGCTACTAGAATGGAAATGATACGGTATTAACGTCAATGGCGAGTACATCACTCACGTTCGATTTGCCGACGATATAGTCTTTATGGCAGAATCGCTGGAGGACCCAAGCACTATGTTTAATGACCTCAATAGTGTCTCCTAACGGGACCTACGTGGGATAAATAGTCCGACTACGTAAGTCCAACTTCGACCGAAAAGTCACTCGACGGATTCAACTCGGTTGGGCAGTGTTCGGGAAATTGCGGCACATCTTCTTGTCAGGTATACCTCAAAACTTGAAAACGGGACTGTACAATCAGAGCGTGTCGCCAGGGGAACTGAGATGTGGAACTGAGACATGGTCCTTCACTGCTGGCCATATGAGGAATGCTATGCCCGGCATTTCTCTGCGTGATAGACTTTAAAACGAGGAAATCCGCAGTAGAACCAGAGTAACTGACGTAGCCCAATGTATTAGTATGTTGAAGTGGCAATGGGCCGACCATACATATATAGCTCGAAGAACCAACAACCGATGGGGAAGAAAGGCTCTTGAGTGGCAGCCTCGTACCGGCAGGCGAAGTGTAGGGAGTCCCCTTAACTAGATGGAGTAACGACCTGGTAAGACATGAAGGAAGTCAATAGATACAGGTGGCTCGAGACCGTGCTTTGTGGTATTCTTTGAGGGAGGCCAATGTTCAGCAGTGGACTTGTGAAGGGCTGTAATGATGATGATGATGAAACATTTTTGGACTTTTGGGTCTATCTGTTTTAGTTAATCTTTGGAATGACTGCACCGATTGTGATGAAACTTTATGAACAGATAGCGAGCAATCCCAGGAGGGAACTCTTGGGAGTTTTTTATTATGCTAAATACAAATAACGCTACATTAATACATCCTAACCAGATGAAGTCGGGATAAGTCGCTAGTATATTGAATCTGTATTTTTTTTTCTTTTTTTGTTTTAAAAATTTTGATTCGCATATGAGGATAGATGAAGATAGATGTCTATTGGCCACAACAATCACTTACCATCAGGTGGACTGTGTGCTCGTTTGTCAAACCTATCCTATAAAAAAAATTAACTGCAATCTGACGAACTTCTAAATGATTATTTAGTAACATCAATTTTTTTATCCGTCACTACATAATTCAGCATAGAAAGACTCTTCTAAATTTAAACCTTTTTTATCTTTTATTGAAATATAACATTCTCTGAATAGTACAACCCTCGATCTGGAGCCCTTTAAATAAAAATCTTATTCAAAGCAGAATGTATTAAAAATATACAAATACTTCATAATTTACGCGCTGCCGTTTATTTGTAGAAATATTTTTTAACAAAGAAATATCGTAACGTATACAAATATAACATATAAATATACTCTCACGTCTAAATATGATAAAAAAGTAAATTAAGTATTTTAATGTCTAACATATTAACAGGTTTTATGTAAAAAATAATTGGCAGCGAGTAGCGCTCATTAGCTAACCATAGCGCTCGCTGTAAGCTTCGCAGTACTCGACCAACCCGGGTTCGATCCCAGCCGACACCAATGAAATTGTTAATTGCAATTTTAAGTGCTGATTTACCACGTGCTTGGCGGTGGAGGAAAACATCGTGAGGAAACCTGCATGTCTGAGAAATAAGAAAAAAAAATTTTCGAAGACATGTGAAGTTCGCCAACACGCAATGGGACAGCGCGACGGACACTTTGTAGCCCTAAAACCCTCTCACAAATGAGAGGAGGCCTGTGCCCAGCAGTGGGAGGTAAAAAGGCTGCAACTTTACTTTACTTTAACTTTTATGTAAAAAATGTCAGTTCACCCTATAGTGGCGGTGTAGGAATATCTACTACCTCATATCGTTCTGTGGGTGTCGAAAGAGGCGACAGAGGAAAACTATTACAAAAGCAGCATCTTCCTGATAACAACTCAAAATAAGAAAAAACTGCGGTTGCCAACCCGCCTGCCAAGCGTGGCAACTTATGAGGCAATCTATGAGGGATGCTTGTGTTTAGCAGCGGACTTTTATGATTGGAAATTAAAAGCCGTAGTAACTCTGAGAATTTATTTTTAATAAAATTGAAGTGGCATACGAACTTACAGTCAACCTGATATAAACCATAAGCAGCACAATGCCGCTGTGTTTCGTATGGTGAGTGTATAGAACCGAATACTCTTTTTCCTACTTACTTTTTGTAAGTGGTTGAGCCATGCTGCAGCTATACTAATTGTATAGTTGTAGCACGATTGATCGGCTCGACCGGGGAAGGACTACGCTCTCACAGAATACCAGCATAAAATAGCATTTTGACGCTGTTGTGTTTTGTATACTGAGTGTGGAGAACGAGACGTCCTTTTTACTGGAAACGAGGCATTCCATCTTTGTCCACACTATTGACAACGCATCTGCATTTTGATTCGTGATCGAGGATAGATGTAGATGTCTATGGGCCACAGCATCCACTTACCATTACATGGACTGTGTGCTCGTATGTCACTCTCGTCCTATATATTACTAAATACGAGATTTCAATCATACCATACAGTCGCACAGCACACATGTCACAGCATCCAATGAACATGAAACATGAAAACATGAAGCGTCAGTAGCCTAATGGCAGGGTGCCGACTGCGAACTCGAAAGGTCGTGGGTTGGAATCCGCCATTCGACTTCTGTCGGGATCCACTTCTAACACAAGCATTTTAAGCTTACCAGAAGTGGTTTAAGGGAATATTAGTAATGTTTAATTGCATTACTAGTATTTAAAAAAAAAACATCAGATGGACTGTGTGCTCATTTGAGTGACAAACGTGTGAAATTGCTTATTTAAATAGAAGTACACATAGAATACCGTTCAGATGTTTTGTCAATTTTAAAGGATAATTCTAAAGAAATAGGTTAGATAAATTCACCTTTCATTATTCTTCGGTAACTTAAAAATGTCATATCTGAATCCTTTTAATTGCTCATTAAGCAAACAAACCAAACAGTTAGGTAATATACGAGTACATATATATTATACTTAAATTACATTAAAGCAACTATTTTATCTTACAGTTAAATATACTACACGCTAAACAAAAAATATTCCGACGAGTATTTAAACAAGTATTTACAAAAAACTATTTACATTCCGCCTGTGGCACCGCTCTCGAGCGGTCGTTCCAGGTAGTTCGCGCAGCCGTCCCCGTACGGTAGTGCTCTCTCGCTCTCGCGCCTCCGCTGTCCTGCTCGCGCTGTACAGCGTCGACGCCTTGGTGAGTCATTTTTGCTATCAGTTCTTGCCCCCCTGTCTTCGGGCGGGGAGGTCTGACTGACCTCCGCTTGTTACCTGTTATATTTTTTGTTAACTATTTCTATTTTTGTTTTCGTTATTTATTTGTATAACGTGTACGTGTATACTGTTTCTAGGGAGTTACTTGCTCTTTTCAGAGCAAGGCCCTGCTGTTTTAAGAGTAAGGGTATTTCTCCTTGAATAAAGAACGTCCCGTTCTTCTGAGAACGGTGATCCCGCCCTTACTGTTTAGGTTCAGAACGTCTCTGTTATTTTCAGAACAGCATCCCCCCCGCCCCATTCGTTTCTCAGCATCATGTCTAAACAAGACCTTATAGGGTCCATCGTGTCAGGCCTTAATAGGCTGGATAATTCGGCTCCCGCCACAATCGTCGCAACTATTGCCTCATATGCCCCTCAGGCAACTCAACCGCCGCCCGTTATAGCGGCCTACCTAGAGTCCAAGAACTCTTTTGCACCCTTAGAGATGGAGTACGCATGCTCCGAGTCTGAGTCCTCTGCGTCGGCCTCCCGGAAGAGGCCCGCCAACAATTCCGGCACCGGTTCATCGGAGTCCTGTGACTCCGACGGAACCGAGGAGTCATCCTTCACAACAGTAACTTCAAAACGCGGCGGTAAACGCGCCGCGAAAAACCGCACACTTCCCGCCTCAGCGGCCCCTGCCGCTCCTTCAATCTCCGCAGCCCCCGTTGCTGCCTCAAACCCCGCAGCTCCCGCTGCCGCCTCTGCCCCTGCAGCCCCCGTCGCTGCCTCGGCCCCACTTATGTCACTAGACATCCCCGCTCCGACTAAGCCAGCCTCTCGCTGTGCTTCAGTCCTTGCCAAGAAGCAAGTCCCGCCCCCTGTCTTCCTAAGAGACAAGGCGAGATTCACCAAATTGTCAAAATCCTTGTACGACGCAGGCATTAAATATGACCACGCGATTAACCTCGGGGAGACTATTAAAATCATCCCCAACTCTATCGATGACTTCCGTAGTATCACCAAGCTATTCACAGCCGAACGAGTCTCTTACCATACATACGTTCTTCCGGAAGAGCGTAAAGTCAGGGCCGTCATCCGCGGCGTACCATTCGAATTTTCCAACGAGGAAATCCTTGAGGACCTTAAGTCCCAAGGTTTCCCTGTAGAAGCCGTGCACAAAATGCACATTAGAACAGGCCAGAGGTTCAATCTTGCCTTAGTCATCTTAACCAACGTGCCGGAGGCAAAAGCCATCTTCCAGTAGGTACGCACAGTGTGTGGCCTGTCGAGAGTGAGGGTTGAGCCCCCACATAGGCGCGGGTTCCCGGCGCAGTGCCACCGCTGCCAGCTATATGGTCATGCGGCGGCCAACTGCTCTGCCCCACCCAGGTGCGTTAAGTGCCTTGAACCCCATAACACTAAAGAGTGTCCTCGGCCCAAAGACGCTGAATCCCCACCAACGTGCGTCCTGTGTAAGCAAACAGGTCACCCGGCAAACTACAGAGGCTGCCCTTGCGCACCTCACCCTCGCCACAGTAGGCAAGCTCCACCGCCGATCAATGACCGCTCATTCCCGGCTCTTTACCAACGGTTGCCCCGTCAGGGCCCCTCACAGCCCATCCAGGGCTTCTCTCGACCCTCTCAGGGTCCCCTTAGGCATTATTCGGCCCCCTCCGGGCTTCTCTGAGCGTATGCAGCCTCCAGTCTTTCCCTGGGGCCCCAAAAAGGCAGACCCACCGCGGACAATCTCCGCCCCACAACAATCACAGCCCTCAATGGCTGATGACCTAAAAACGGTGTATTCCGCTATTAGGAACATCGACGTTGGGGAAATCGCTGTGTTAGCACGTAAATTGCGCGCTGCAAGGTCCCCTCAGGACCGTCTCCTCGCTCTTGCAGAGCATCATAATCTTTTGTGCTCGTTGTAAGTTAAGTTAACTTCATTAACTTAACTTCACGATGACAGAGCAGTTTGCTCCACCAAAATCTCACGGTCGTATCAAACCTAAGGGTTTATCGCTTGTATCCTTTAATATTCGCGGTTTGCGAAATAACCTCCCAGAACTTAAGCTCTTTCTTCGAAATCGTGAAGCCGATTTCCTCCTCCTACAGGAAACTAACCTCAAAACTAAGGACACTAAAGGCCTCTCTATTAAAGACTTTTCTCTTCTTCGTAATGACAGGCCCGACCACCGAGGTGGCGGTACGGCCATTTATTACAAGAAGACACTCCACTGCTCTCCCATTTCTACTCCGCAGCTTACCAATATGGAAGCCACGGTATGCAGGCTAGCTATGACTGGACATCAGTCCATTCTCATAGCCTCCTGTTACATCCCCGCGGGAACCCTTCCCCTCAAAAGAGATTTTGAGGCTATTTAATCTCTAGGTAACCCAGTCATTATGTTTGAAGATTTTAACTCCAAGCATACTGAATGGACATGCCGTACTACCACCCCTAGTGGCAAGTTACTGCTCGATATCACGCAGTCTCTTGATATTACCGTCCACAGTCCTCTCGGTGTTACTCACTTTCCCGATAACACCGACTACGCCCCCGATGTACTAGATTTTGCGTTACTCAAAGGAGTTTCTCTCAACCTTAGGGCAATCGAGACACTAGACGATCTAGGATCCGACCACCGACCGGTCTCTCTCATTCTTGGCCATCAGCCACCACTGTCAACACCCTCTACTAAAACCTTCACAAATTGGAAGGGCTTCAAGGAGTCCCTAGCGAAAACTCTGGACTCACAGAACTCTCCCATCTCCCTATCGTCGGACTTAGACAGTCCCGAAAAAATCGACACTTCGGATCGACATTCCGGAGAGCAGCAAAATATCCCACGTCCGAATACAGGCGCACGGCCAATCGTCTTCAACGAGAACTCCGTTTCCGCCTCTCTGAATTTCGAGACCTCGAAAAGAGTAAACTCATGGAGAATATCTCTCCCTCTCATACAGCGTACTATCAGATGGCAAGAGCCCTCCGTATAGACGCTATCACCCACACTCCCCCTCTCTCCCGTCCCGACGGTACGGTTGCCTTCGAGGACGAGGAAAAGGCTGAGTACTTTGCAGACAGTATTGCCGCTCAATGCTCTCTTAGCTCTCAACCCGTCGACCCTTCAGACGTCCAGGCAGTGGAGGATGGGGTCCGCCACCGGAACTCACCCCCTACAGCCTCCGAATCTATCTCTGTGTCCAATGATGAGATTTCATCCCTCATTAAAGGACTTAAACCTAAAAAGGCTCCGGGCGCGGATGGCATCTCTTACCAAGCCCTTAAACACTTTCCTGAGCAGGTGTTAACCCTTTTATCTATTATCTTCAACGCCTGCTTCAACCTTAGTTACTTTCCCACTACGTGGGAAGAGGCAACTGTGCTTGGTATTCCCAAGCCAGGCAAGCCTCTCAACCTCCCCTCCAGTCATCGCCCCATTAGCCTCCTCAAGGCCACGGGCAAGCTCTTTGAAAGAGTCATCCAAGATCGCATGAGGCACCATCTGTTTCCCACAGACGGTGACCCTCTTATCATTCCCCATCAATTCGGTTTCTGAGCGAAACACTCCTGCCTCCAACAAGTTAACCGTGTTGTGGAATATATCCTCAGCGGTTTTTATCCCCGTCGTCATAAGACTATAGCGGTCTTTTTCGACATCGCCAAAGCCTTTGATAGAGTCTGGCATACAGGCCTTATCTACAAACTATACAAAATAGGTCTCCCCGATCGTCTAGTACGTCTCGTGGCCTCTTATCTAAATTATCGTACCTTTCGTTTTAGACACGAAGGCACGCTATCTTCACAGCGCCCCATCAAAGCTGGTGTCCCTCAGGGCTCAGTATTTGCTCCTCAGCTGTACATCCGGTTCACCAACGACATTCCCATCCCGCCGAAAGGTGTTCAGCTCTCCCTCTTCGCAGACGACACTGCTCTCTACTGTAAAGGTATCTCGCTACCTTTCATACGGAACAAGGTCCAAAAGTCAGTTGATGACCTAGGAGCTTGGTTCAAAAAATAGCGCATCGATGTGAACCCGGAGAAGAGCTCCGCTGTTCACTTCGATTATAAACGACGCCGTCTCAAAAACACTCCACCAATACGTATGCTAGGGACCCTTGTATCCTGGCATACGTCTGCCAAATATTTAGGTGTCACTCTAGACACAGGGCTAACTTTCAGGCCCCACGTCAAAAGAGTAACCCGTCACGCACGTTTTTACCTGAATAGGCTCAACAGTATGTTGGGCCGATACAGTAGAATGTCCCTCAGAAACAAGCGTACCCTTTATAAGGTCTGTATACGACCAGTCATGTCCTACGCGGGCCCCATTTTTGCCAACGCTAACCCTAAAATTATAAATGAACTTCAAGTAGTTCAAAACCTTTTCTGTCGTCGAGCTGCGAACGCACCTTGGTACGTCCGTAATGCCGACCTTCATCGGGACCTAGAGCTCCCTACAATTCAACAATTTCTTAAAAAACTCTCTGAGAACTTCTTCAAAGCCTCAGAGTCGCACTCCAATCATCTTATTCGTGAGGCAGCCCCACTCCCCTCTCGCTATCGAGTCCGCAGGCCGAGAAACTCTCTCTCGGACCCGCCTAATAAACTGTCAAACGACCTGAACTGCCTCATGGCGGCTCAGGCCAACTCTAATTAAATTATTCATAATTAATTTGCCTTCGTAGGCACTCCCTCAGCGGCTCGTAGCCGCCTGCGCCCTCTTTTCCCAAAAGAGGGTCGCTTCCGATACGGCATAAGAAGCTTTAAACAGCTAGTTGCCAGTCCCTAAAGGCGGTTTTTAGCGGGTATCACTTAGGTCCCCCGGTAGGCAGTGAGTCCCGCATAACCAGGACAGACCGGCTGTCGTGGTATGCATAATGCATTTTCCGCCCCCCTCTGTGGTAGCCCTTTTCCAATTGCTTCGGGCGCAAAAAAAAAACTATTTACGTAAACAGCGTTTAAAAAATTTTTAACATTCAATCGCCTAGAACGCGCTAGCCCCGACTGCGTTCTGCCCCTGGGGCGCCTCGCGTTTGGACGTAATTATTTCACGCAGGTAGGAGTGACAGAGTTAAGCCTTTACTGTTTTATTTAGGTAATTATACAGCGTTTAAAATACATAATAAATATATTACTTTAACGCCAATAACAGAGCAACACGTGTTGCTCTAAGTATAGTAAAGATAGCACTATTTTTTAACAATCAATTATTAAACGCGCGTGTGTGTTCGTGTATGTGTGGGGTGCATTTATTTGTGTGGCTTCGTGTGTGTACATTATTAGGGATTTTTATTACGGCCTTTCTTGTTTACAACATCGCGTTTGATGCAGCTCTTAGACAGGTTGCAAATACGACGAAATAAAAGAATTTTACGAAAGAAGCAGCGTAAATATTTGTATAAGAAATGAGAATATTTTCTCGTTTAATCAAAACAAAATGTAAACATCAAAAGTAACTGTAGTAAAGCCTTGTCTTTGATTTTCTCAACCTCCTACAAATAACGCAGGCTTATCGCCGAAAGCTCTCGAAGGTCTGATTGAGAAAGCAGGAAGTTTATACAAATTTGAACAAAGAGCGATCTTTTGGAGAAACAATTTCCAATTGAAGAATTGGAAATTCAATTGGAAATTGTTTCTCCACAAGGTCACTCGTGTACGTGAATGTACATAATTACAGCTCATCACAACTCCACTGCTGTCACACATAGATTGTCTCAAAGAGGCGATACTTGCCATAGTTACGACGGTTGGCAGGCATGTTGGCAACCACATGGTTGGTCAAGTGGTAGTAAATACAGTTGCTGATCATAAGTTCCCGTGACCAAGTCCCGAGTCGGAACAAAATCTCTTAATGGATTTATCTGCAAAGAAATTTTCAGTGGCAGCCGGAGTTAGAAATCTGGCGGTGTTTCACCCTCGTGCTTCGGAAAGCAAGCTAAGCCGTTGGTCCTGCGGCTAATCTTTCTCCGGTTGTGTCTAATTACCATCCCATCGAACTATGAGAGTGAGGGAATAGAGAGTGCACCTGCGCTTGCGTGAATTGACTAATGGCTATTCTCCGTTGAGATTGACTGTAGTCTGTAATTTTATAATGTAATTCGGTATGGAGGACATTATTTATGATGATGATGATGATAAATATAAATTCTTTCTTTTCTGTTTTTTCTAAAATCGTTACCACACTGGGATTTTCTCCTGTATCGTGAAGGCAGCTTACGAACTTAAATTGGACTAGGACAAACATCCAGCACAATATCTTGAAGGCTATACGAATACTTGTTCCAATGCGCCATAGAGCCGTCAAAATAAAATATATTTTTTTGAGATTTCGCATTAGATTATTTTATAATACGTCACTTTAAATATTATTTATTATGATTTTAAAAAATAATATCTTAAAGATTATTGTTTGAAAATAAACACTAGTTTTTTTACTTCAGACAAACACTTTTATTAGATCCAAGAAAATCAATTTAGAGCTAAATTTAGCTGTAAAATTGCTAAGTCGTCACCATTGCTATCAGGCTTTATACACATAATTAGTAAGTACACGCAATGTACTTACTAAATAATAGCTATTCTCCGTTGAGACTGGCTGTAATGTGTTATTTTGTAATGTAATTCGGTTTGGAGGACTTTATTTATGTTGATGATATATAAATTCTTTCATTTTTATTTTCTATAAAAATATTACACCCACACTAGGATTTTCTTTTGTATCGTGGAGACAGTTTACAAACATAAATTGTCCTAGGGCAAACATCCGGAACAATATTTTGAAGACCCTACAAATACTTGTCCGTCAAAATAAAATATACTGTTTGAGATTTCTAGATTTTGTATTGGATTATTTAACAGTACGTCACTTTAAATAATATCTTTTATGATTTTTCGGAAATAATATATTAAAGTAAATTCTTTGAAAATAAACACTAGCGTTTTCTTTTTAGGCAAACACTTTTATTAGATCCAAGAAAATCAATTTAGAGCTAAATTTATCTCTAAAATTGCTAAGTCGTCAACATTGTTATCAGGCTTTAAATTTAAATGGGAAAGCACCCGTATTTTACGGAGTTATAGTTCAAAGAATTGCGCCTTCCTTATTTTTATTTCTTTTAATTTATTTTACCTATATTATACACCTAATAGTAAGATATATAAAGGGCGGACTTAATGCCTTATGGCATGCTCTACCAGTCAACCCTTGATGATCTGAGAAACTGTTTACAGGCGTAAACGGTATCTTATATCTTTATTACTTATTTATTAAATATACTCAGCGGCACGGAATCTTGGCCAAGCGGTTATTTCGCGATAGCAAAAGCTTTAAGTGTTTCTAATGAATGTTTGTTATGCAAGTATGTCAAAAAATGTTTACCCTCAAGTTCAAGAGGGTAATTCATTATGTTTAAGTGCACCATGACGAATTCTTTAATTTTTAGTTGAATCGGGTCATTTGAGCGACTAAGTTCACATTTTAAATTTGTGTGTTGTGAAAAGTTTACTGTAAGGTTATTCAATTATTGTGATCTTGTGTCTTAATTCAATAACTAAAGGTGCTTTAAAGCCAATAAAAATGCCATTAACACCAGCACAAGTTGCACAAGCAGTAGCATTAATTGACCAAGGGCTGACACAGCGTGAAGTTGCTATTGTGCTTAACGTACCACTGTCCTCAATGCAGTATTCACTGAAACGATACCAGGAGACAGGCCGCTACACCCGCAGGCCAGGTCAGGCCAGTGGGGGCGTAAGGTGCACATCGGCCCGGGACGATCGTTTTATTGTTATGGAGATTTTGAGAAACCGCTACCTGACCGCTGTTGAGATACGCCAGCGGCTCCAAATCGCAAGAGGCGTTAATATTAGTGAGCGTACAGTGAGAAGACGAATGGAGGAAGTGAATTTAAAAGCTCGTAGACCAGCACGAGGTCCAGAACTTCTCAGACAGCACCGAGTAGCCCGACTTCAGTTCGCAAGAGAACATGTAAATTGGACCCACGAGCAATGGGCTAGAGTGTTGTTCACAGATGAGTGTCGAATAGCTTTACGTGCTCCAGACGGTCGAGAACGAGTGTGGAGAAAAAGAGGAGAGAGGTTTCAACCCATTACCACCACCCAAACTGTGAGTTTCCATGGAGGCTCAATAATGGTATGGGGAGGTGTAAGTTCCGACGCACGTACAGAGTTGGTCATCGTCGATAATCGGCTTACAGCTACTCGATACATCGAGGAAGTTCTTCAGGAGCACGTAATGCCTTATTCGGGATTCATTGCACACGACCAATTCCTCCTCATGCACGATAATGCACGCCCGCACGTCGCACATTGTGTAGAGGAATATCTGGAAGAGGTTGGAATACAAAAATTACAGTGGCCAGCTCGTAGCCCGGACTTAAATCCAATTGAGCATGTATGGGGTATGCTCAAAAGAAAGATAAAGTCCAGCTCCAAACCGCCACAAACTCTAAATGAACTCCGAAATGCAGCGCTGGCCGCTTGGGACAGCATACCGCAAGTTGATGTCAGAAACCATTCAAAGCATGCCAGATCGAATGCAAGCGGTTATCAGGACTAGAGGAGGAAACACCCGATATTAAAACTGATAGACAATAAAGAAACAGACTTAATTTTTAACTTTGTAGTGTTTTTAAAGTGACAATGGAAAGATGTTAATTTTAGTGAAAACATGTTATCTTGAAAAGAAAAATTTCGGTGAAGTAAACATTAAATTTCTACGTTCTAAAACCATTAGAGACACTTATTGAATGCATCTACCCTTAATTTACTGTTAAAAAAACGTTTCAGTGCAAATAATCAGCAAATTCACGAGTGGCCAAATTTCCGTGCCGGTGAGTATATATGATTTAATAAGTAAGTAATAAAGATATAAGATACTATAAAATACAAATATATAGAATAAATTAAATATAGTTAGTAAAAATATATATAATTAATATCTACCATATAATCTAATATACAAAAATTAATTTTTGTTTGTTCGTATTATAATATGCACTGCCATACCGTTCATCAGATTGTAGTAAAACCTTGTCAACTTATTGCGTGCATTTGCGCGAAGATTATAGGTATAGTACAATTAACTTACAGTAGGTGGCGCGCGTATCTTAGTGACACATTTATTTGAAAGTTTATATATCATTTAACTTAAATGAATGTTTTTTTCATTCCTAATTAAACTATATAACTCTTTCAAATTTAAAACGATATTAACACAATTATTTCTTCAGCGACAGAAACGCAGCATAGTATAGAATTAATAAGTAATCCTAGGTGGTACCCGGCGCGTAAGGAGTATTTGGGTTATTTAAAATTGAATTTAGTACTTCAAATAGTAGGGAGCTACGCCTTTGACGGCGGGATTTTGTTTGGCGGGAGGTACTGGGAACATGGTCATACGTAAGCCAACACTGAACCTAATGCAACTGTTGAGAAGGCGCTCCAACTCATCACATACATACACCACAAACATCCGCACAATCTATAATGCGCAAAAACTCCTTCTTATCCTTCCTTCCATTTTAAATTTCTCGACTAATATACCCATTGTTGCTTTTTTATTAAACTGAAGTGACAAACAAACTTACAGTCGATCTGACGGTAAGTGGTAACTGCATTCCACTTCAAACAAAGAAGTCTACAGTTGCGTTGTCACCTACGAGGACTAAGATTGAACGCCTTACAGCCTGTAGTTATAGTGGTTCTCTATATCTTTCTGACTGGAACTTAACAGTAGTGCTATTTGGTACCAGAAATAGTTAAAAAGAAAAAAAAAATACGTAGAAGGACTCCAACCATCCATCCATCTCTCCATCCATTATAGTTGATAAAAGTCTACTGTTAAACAAATACCCATTGATTGCCTCGTAGGGGGAATATTTGCCATTGTTAAAACCGGTTAGCTACTACTATTGCAATGTAATGTTATTGTAATGTAATGTTATTGCAATGTTATTTTATTTTCATTCGTCAGATAAAAGTTACCCGTCAAATAAACTATAACCTGGCTGATTAAAAAAATAAAACAATGGAACTAGTTTGTTCGTACATGTAGTTTTTAATTTGTTTATGTTGTATTTAATGCTATGAATAACTTCTAGCTGAGGATTGAAAAAAAATCGATCCTAAGAGATTTAATGTTATTATATGAATATAATATAATAAATTAATACAATTGGGATTTACTTCAGATAACTGGAATTGCGTCAACGTACTCGGTTGAGAACACACCTGTAATACATTTCTCTGTAATTTTTAGTGAATACTCATAATCAAAGTGCTTATTTAACGTCAAACTTACTACTAATTTGAAGAAGACAAACGAACAAAGATTGTAGTGAAAATTAGAACCCGAAAATTCATCGGTCCATCTGGTTAAAAGCAAAAATATTTCTAAGTATTTATATCGGCTGGAACAGCACTGACCTAGGACAACCCGTACACCGACTGCATCGGCCGTGAGGTGAGTCATTACGCCCTCACTGTTTAATGCACTTCAACTCGCTCAAACTATCTAAGTCTACCGTACGTATCTAAAATTTATTTTGTCTCTTTACTGGCGACCTGCGTTTAAAATGTCTACGACTTGCAGCGGTTTTAACAACAAAATTCGCAATCTTGGTTTCATGAAATGTTCCAAGTGTAATAAACTATATGACTTAATGTGTCCTAATATAACGGAGGAACACTTTAACACACTTTCGCAAAAGTACAGAGATGAATGGATTTGCCCGTCATGTGTTTGCTCCCTACCAAAAAAAAGTAACCTGTTAACGCCAGTGCGTTCCCCAGCGGCTTCCCTGAATGACAAATACACAATGAGCCTCAATGTCAGCACCACAAGAGGGAATAAACAAAAATTGAAAAGCTCTGAGCTGCTTTCAAACGAAGACGTCGACTTAACTACATTAATTTCGGAAATACGCGACTTCAGGGACGAAGTTAAAGACATAGTACGCCAAGAACTGAAAGTGCAAACATCAGCCATTACCAAATGCTTTGAAGAGAGGCTAGGCGAATTATCGAAGGCACTTGAGTCCAAAGACTTGGAAATCAGTTCATTAAAATCATTAGTTAATCAGTTACAGCAACAAATCGCCGTCCAAGACCAACACTCGATGCGAAATGAACTGGAGATTATTAGTATGCCTGAAGAAAACAATAAAAATCTCACGCATATCGTTCTCGCTACTTGTCAAAAGCTCGGAGTACAAGTATCCGTAAATGAACTGGATGAAGTGGTACGTGTAGGCCCTAAACGTTCCTCACGCTCAAAATCATCTATGCCCAACTACAAACACCCGCGCCCAATCATAGTCAAACTACTGCGACGTAAAAAGAGGGATGAGCTTATAACGACAGCCAGGGCCAGGCGGGGCTTGTCATCTGAGAACATTGTAAATAGCTCACCACAAAATATTTATATTAACGAACGGCTCACCAAGTCTAATCGCTATTTATTTCGAAACTCAAGACTGCGAGCAAAGAACCTGGGCTTCCAATTCTGTTGGGTACGCAACGGAGGGATCTATATCAAACAAGCAGAGAACAAACCAGCTATCCGTATTCTTTCGCACGAAGACCTGGATACCAAAATTGGCCCCGAAAAAGCAAGCGAACTCTCCTAAAAGTGATATTTTATTTTTTGTTAAATTTACCGTAATCAAACACAATAGAATTATTACAATTTCTATTACTAGAACATGCATACACACATTTAAATAAAACTAATTTTACGGATTTTATCGCGTATATTAACTTATTTTATATTCCCGACGTTTCGAGCACTTTACAGCACCCATGGTCACGGGGTGCTGTAAAGTGCTCGAAACGCTTTAAAGTCAATTTAAAGCGTTGAATAACCTACGCAATAAACGAGAACTCACGATTCTCCGCGCAGATAAAGGAAACGCCACGGTAGTCCTGGATACGTCGGATTATAATTCTAAAATACAAGAACTTTTGTCGGATGCAAGTACGTATAAAAAGGTTAAAAATGACTCAACAAATAACACACTCAAAACAACTAGTGATCTCATAAAGAAACACTCCGAAAGATTAAATCTAGGCTTAAAATCGATAATACCTACGTGTGCCAAACCACCGAAATTGTATGGGTTACCAAAAATACACAAGCCCAATGCTCCACTACGTCCTATAGTGAGCCAAATCGATTCACCAACTTACAAATTGGCTCAACACTTAGCGAATATACTCTCACCGCTCAGGGGACATACAAGAGCACACACAAAGGATTCCTACCATTTTGTCAGCGAGATTAAAGACCTACATCTGGCAGACAATGAAACTATGGTCAGTTTTGATGTGCAGTCTCTGTTCACATGCTTACCTGTTGAAGACTGCATCTCGATTGTTACTAGAAGGCTAGAGCAAAACAACATGCCCGTAGAATATGCAGTATTACTTAGACACTGCCTTACATCTGGCTACCTATTTTGGAAGGAGGAGTTCTACAAGCAAGTAGATGGAGTGGCGATGGGCTCACCTGTATCTCCCATTGTTGCCGATATATTCATGGAGGACTTTGAGGAGAAAGCCCTGCGTACTTCTCCCGTAAACCCAAGATTCTACAAGCGGTACGTAGACGACACTTTCACAATTCTCCCTTTAGATAAAGTAACTGCATTTCTAGACCATCTTAACTCCTTAAATTCTAAAATTCAGTTCACAATGGAATTAGAGGCAAACAATTCTTTAGCTTTTCTAGATGTGTTAGTAATTCGGAATCCTGATAACACCTTGAGCCACACTGTGTATAGAAAAAAGACCAATACAGATAGATATTTAAACGGTGATTCTCACCACCATCCTTCACAGTTAGCTACCGTGGGTAAATCTTTGTTTCAGAGAGCACGAGGGATCTGTGACAGTAAACACCTGGCCGCCGAGCTCCAACACGTCAAGCAAGTTTTGCACGACAATAAGCTTCGGGTCCCGCGCCTACGTCACAGTGAACGAGTGAAGCCGGCCACAGTCGAGCGAGTGCCTGCTGTACTGCCATATGTCAGAGGTGTCACTGACAAGATTGGCTACATCTTGAAGCGGGCTTCCATTAAAACATATTTCAAGCCGCCGAAGAAGATTAGTCAGTTTTTACCATCAGTCAAGTGTAATATTCCTCTGCAAGATGCAGGAGTGTACAAGCTTGATTGTGAATGTGGTCTCTCTTATATAGGACAAACTAAAATATCTATAAAAACCCGTGTTAAAGAACACATAGCTGATGTGAAGAATAAACGCTCCGGAAAGTCTGCAGTCTGTGAACACGTACAGGATCGCCCCCGTCACTACATTAGATTTGATAGACCACAAATCCTCGCTAAAGAACACCGATTCCTTCCAAGGATGATTCGCGAGGCTATTGAAATCAAGAAACATTCTAATTTCAATAGAGAAGATGGCTGGGTGCTACCATCTGCTTGGGATCCCATAATTAATAAAATTAAATCCCAACCCAAGCATACAACTGCAAGACTTCATGATACTGTAAGTTCATACTGCGTGGATCGGAACAAAAATTAATAATTTTTAATCTGGAGGTAGCCGTGGTTAACTATGACATTGGGACGTCATACACCTCAGTCCCCCCCGTGACCATGGGTGCTGTAAAGTGCTCGAAACGTCGGGAATATAAAATAAGTTAATATACGCGATAAAATCCGTAAAATTAGTTTTATTTAAATGTGTAGTGTTCGCGTAAATATAAGAAATCATTATGCATACACACTTTCACCATTGAATTATATGTACTAGTACGTAGTACATATAACTCAATGACTTTCAGACACAAAACGCACCGCACCAACATCACACTACACAATCATCAGTCCCAATTGTTCTGGCTCTCAACTAATGACTACTGTCCAAAATCACTCTTGCAGTTAGTAGAATTATTTGTTATTATTAAGCGAAAAAATGTGTAACTTTCATGTTGACATAGACGAAACTTTGACAGTAAAGTGTCATTCCATTGAGAGCCTTGAGCAATGTCGTAATTTATTACCCGTAGGTGTCGACTTTAAAGTTTTAAATGTCAATATTAGGAGCCTCCAACAAAATTTTGACGGTTTTTTGATTTCGTTAGCCCGATTAATGTTGATATAGATGTGGTTATACTAACGGAGTGTTGGCTTGGTGTAAACCCCACGATTTCACAAATTCCAGGATATATTTCCTTTTACACAAAAAATAACCTTAATAAAAGTGGAGGTGTCACCGCATATGTTAAAGATTCATGGAGTGTAATATCTTCAGAACCGTTAAGTGACCAGTGCGATTGCCTAAACTTAAATTTAAATAATAAAATTACTATTCTAGGCATATATAGGTCTCCCTCTATTAAGAATGTGAATAACTTTCTAGCCTTTCTCTATAAATCATTATCGGAAATTAACAACAAGCATGCCGTGGTGTTGACAGGTGACTTAAATATAAATATAAACGGAGACCCACTTGATGATCAGTGCTCCGAGTATCAATGCTTGTTAGCAAGTCATCAACTGCTCTCTGCTATCTCGGAGCCTACCAGGGGCTCGGCCTGCCTGGACCACATCTTTGTTAGGGATACAAATTCTGCTGTTGGTATAGTGTGCCATGCAGATCTTACTGATCATGACATTTGTTTACTTGGTACTACCATCAACCAGGCGAATCACCCATCTCGAAACCACGGTAAGTTCAAAATGGATTTTAATCGGATTGTTGACAAGCTTGAGTCGACTGATTGCTCATTGATAATGAATATGGAAGACGCTAACGAGGCAGCTGATAATTTTAACTCAATCTTAGAAATGGCAATAAACGAAAACACAAGTTATGTGGTGCCCAAACGGTCAGAACGAGTTATAAAGCCATGGATAACTCCAGGCTTAATGAGATGCCAAAAACACCGTGACAATCTGCATCTCGAAGCCAGGAGAAACCCTTATTATACATTTATCTAAATAACTTATAAACGATACAGAAACTTACTTTACGCGCTACAACGAAAATTAAAGACCGAATACGAGAATAACCAAATTCAGCAAAATAAAGATAACCCAAAAAAGTTGTGGAAAACGCTCAAAAATTTATGTAAGCTCACACGTAATACTACCGAGGCTACTGAATTGTTGTTCGTAGACAAAGACCCAGATTCTTCTTTAAACGCTTGTG
Source organism: Parnassius glacialis (assembly GCA_033319125.1). Lineage (NCBI taxonomy): Eukaryota > Metazoa > Arthropoda > Insecta > Lepidoptera > Papilionidae > Parnassius > Parnassius glacialis. The sequence continues at coordinate 41,346,624 of JAVANC010000009.1, read as the reverse complement.
ACGAGTACTTTACTAGAGTTGGCAGAGAACTGGCTGATGAGACGCTCAGTAGATTAAACACCCAAGAAAACCTGTTAGCTGCAGAATACAAGCTAAGAGTACTTTGCAAGGACTCCATCTTTCTGCAAAACCAGCTGAAAAACGATACTGCACCGGGTATCGACGGCTGCACCCCAAGGTTGATAAAACACATAAAACACACAGTTCTGCAACCACTTACCCACATATTTAATCTTAGCTTGTTATGTGGCATTTTTCTTAATTGTTGGAAATTAGCAGTTGTTACTCCAATACACAAAGATGGGGATAAAAACTGTCCTTGCGATTACAGGCCCATATCTTTGCTAAGTATATTTTCCAAGTTACTGGAAAAAATTGTAAGCAAGCGCCTCACCAACTTTATAGAAAATAATAATCTGCTCTCTGTAAATCAATTTGGCTTCAGGAGGGGTAAGTCCACGGAGGATGCGGTAGTTCTACTGACAGATGCTGTGTCTAGACATTTGGACAATAAACGCAGCTGTTTAAGTATTTTACTAGATCTTGCTAGGGCCTTCGACACCGTCTCGGTCCCTATACTGCTGCGGAAGCTGGAAACAAAAGGAATTAGAGGAGTGGCGTTGGCTTGGTTCCGTAGCTATCTATTAAATCGGCGTCAATGCATAAGAGTCGGCTCACATACAAGTAAGCAATTAAAAATCAGTATTGGAGTTCCTCAAGGAAGTATTCTTGGTCCAATCCTATTCTGCATTTACATTAATGACGTCCTAGAATTACCCATACAAAGAGCAGACGTCATATGCTATGCGTTTGATACAGCCATTATATTTAATGATTTAACTTGGGACAGCGTACTCGAGACGGCTCAAAAAGGCATGGTAGTGTTGAATAAATGGTTAAGTTCCAATTTACTAACTCTAAACTATAAAAAAACTAAGTTCATAGCCTTTCATAAAACTCTATGTCTATGTAAACTTAGTAATTCACACTTGCGAATCTGAAGTACCCTCTTGCGGATGTAATATAATCAGCAACACAGATAACATCAGGTATCTAGGAGTGATCATTGATATTATTACATATCAAGCTATCATTTAAAAAACATCTAAGCCGCTTGTCAGGTAGTGTTAGAAAAACCATTTACATAATGAAAGTTTTACGACGCTGTGCTACTAAAGAAACAATGAAAATGGTTTACAAAGCACTAACCCAATCCCTACTATACTACTGCACGCTGGCTTGGGGTGGAGCTATCAAAACAAAAATGCTTGAAGTCGAGAGGGCCCAGCGAGCAGTACTAAAAGTAATGCTGTCTAAAAACTTTAGATTTCCTACTGACGAACTGTACAAGGAATGTAAAATGCTACGGGTTCGCCAAATCTACATTTTAAAGGCAGTAATACTAACCCACAGAAAAATAATAAATTCCCCGGATTATCCTAGCCTGTGCCAACGTCGGATCTTTCGAGTACCGATTCCCATTTCACACAGTAGCTTTATCAAACGCCACTCACCATTTCTTCTGCCTAGCATTTACAAAAAATTCTGCTGTCTCTTCCAGATTTGAGGTCTTTGTCTACAAGTAAAGTCAAACACAAAATAACAACCTGGTCGCTATATGCTTCTTATCAGGAAACGGAAAACTTACTTTCCTTTCATAGTTGACCCTATACGTGCACACGCGTAGACTTACACTCACTCACACACACGCGCAAGCACGACCCCCCCCCCCACACACACAAACATACGCACACACACACAGACATCAGACACACACCTCACACACACGCACGCACACACACACGTACGCACGCACGCAAGCACTCCTAGAGTAAATTAGCTATTTTTTTCTTTCTTTCATGGATTAATTTATACAAAAAAAATGTTTTTTCTTTTTGCTTTATTTTAATTTAATCGGAGTTCTATGTATTTATCAGTGTAAACGGTGTCAGTCAATGTTGCTTAATTATGTAATGTTTTTTGGTTAAATAAATACATTTTCTATTTCTATTTATAATTATTTATTTATTTTAATTTTATAATAATAATTATTATATAAAACATACAAAATATTTACTAAATTTAAAGGCCTCACTAGAAGGAGTGACGACATGCAGGAAGTCGGTGGATACAGGATGCTCAGGACAATGATATGTAGCATTCCTTGGGGAGGCCTATGTTAAACAGTGGACTTGTGAACGGCTGTAATGATGAGGATGATGATGATTAACATCGTAATGCTGTAAAAACAATAAATTTCTAATTTAAAATTCCCTGGCGACCTGTAATACCGGTTTTTATACCTACATCACTACATCAGGCACCAGTCTCTCACAAGTTAGGTACCAGTCTGGCAATTTTGTAATACTTAGTTTTAAGTTTACCTATTGTGAAGAGATAATAAATTCATTGATTCATTCAATTATAATTTTGTTGTTCGCCACTATCAAACCTAATATTATGAACGTTGCAGTATACATAAAGCGTGCATGATATGTTTATGTATACTCTAAGTTATGACCAGATTTGTGGTAACTTAATTATGATAGTTTTATATTCAAAAACCGTCCCGATAGACTGTCCTGAGCCTCAATGTAATTTGGCCCGTGGCATGTTGGACTAACACATCCTAACTCATTAATAAAACCTGGTAAATTTTCAAACACGGGTTTGAAGATGCGAACAAAAACGCATTGGAGTTGCGTTTTATTAAAACTGTTCGTTTTGGTACATGAGAATACCTAACTAACTACGGAAATCATTATGAAAATACCTATTAATAAGTAATAATTATTCTTCTTCATCTGCCGCAGTAGCTTAAAGTAGTTTAAGGTCGGCAACGCATCTGCAATTCCCCTGATGTTGCGGTTGTTCATGGGCGGCGGTAGTCACTTACCATCAGGTGAGCCGCATGCTCGTTTGCCCCCTATTCTATAAAAAAAAGCGTAGAAATAGTTGTTGTGTAAAAAACCCCTACGTGGGTTTTACGTAAGAGTTACTGTGGATGTTTTATGCCACTGACACTGCTCCACACCATTAGTTTTGGTATTTTATATGGTATAATAATTTGATAACCTATCATCCGCTACACATATTGATTAGAAGCCTTATGGTATTTTCTACAGCACCTTCTGAACGAGGTGAAGCTACGCTGTCGCTACTCGGTAAAAGAATTTGGTAATAGAAAACTAGTATGTGTTAAATAATAGCAGTATAAAATAACAGTATAACTGTTTAATTCTGTAAACCGGAGATCCACTCAGTGCAGCGTTGCCTCGAGACAATACCTTCGCACTGCGCGTAGTCGCAGACACGTCGCAACTTGTGATATCACGCTCCGTGAGAAACTAGCATCAGATACCAAGTGTCGAAACGCATTTACATTAATACAAAATATTAGTTTCCATTTAGTCAATTAGATTATGTTTATTTGGTCACATATTATTTATATTTATTTTGATTAACGTTATCTCCACACCCTTCATTGTTCTAGAGTCAGTCACGAGATACCTGGCACTTAAGGATAGATAGTTGCAGGTTTTATGTTTTAAAAAACGTACGTGATGAGAATTTGTTTGAAATTTACTCCAGTAATAGATGGGTAAAAGATAGAAAGGATACTTTTTAGTCAGCCGTAAATTACGTACACGCGTATTACCGTTTAGTGGAAGAATATCCACTACCCCATATCATCCCGTGGGTGTCATAAGAGGCAACAGAGATTAAAATTCAACAATTACATATAAGGCTGTAAGTCTTTGTACGTTGGAGTTAAGTATCGTGAATAAAAGTGAACATTCACTTACAAATTGCCCCGTAACCACTTCCGCGAGGATGGCAGGAAGCTGTGTCTCAAGAGCCGCTCGCTTCAGTGGAAAATATGACAGATTGTGTCCTTGTTGTACGACTTTTAGTATCAGTACTAAATAGAAAATTAAACATGTAATAAATATGAAAGCCCACGTAATAGCTTCTGAAGTCTGAGAATAGAATAGGATAGATTCATTTTTATTCAATACACATTATAGTATATAATACTTATTGAAAGTAATTTGCTTACTTTTACCACTGGTTCGCAAAGAAACCTCTGTCCTGGGAAGAACCAGCAAGGACGCTCTTTTTTTTAAAAAAATCACAATTTACACTATAATATTTTATACAATTGTTATGAAAACATTTAGAAACAGCATGGTAGTGATCACCTCATTCCCAGGGGTTTATTATCAGTCATGTAAATTGTATAGAGAAGAACTAAAGACCAGACTTCGGAAGCTGTTATATTTATTTGTATTTTTGCATATGGCCTTCGCCAGAAATAATAAAACTTATATTATTATGAATTTATTATATTATATTTATGTTATCATTCTAAACCGATACGTCTTAGAGACCTTCAAAAAACGAGCTTGCTCCTTTTAAAATGCCGGTAGCGCACCTGCAATTCCCTTGCTGTTGCAGTTGTTCGTAGGCGGCGCGGCGGTCGACACTTTCCATCAGGTGAGCCGCATGCTCGTTTGCCTGCAATGCTACAAAAAATATTATGTGAAAATTATTTTGTCCTTTTTAGTTTTTTGAAGTCGATATTTACTTTTTATCAAAAGTTTAGATTTTTAATCTTCCTGCCTTTTACTAACCTTAAGAGCTATTACCCCAAATTAATATGGCTCCACCCCTAAAGCGTAGCGACGATGGCTCCAAGGCGCAGTCGCTTAGCACTGAGTTGCGGCGTTGAGAGTCGTGGGTGTGAATCCCGCACGGAACAAGTATGTGTATGGCCTACAGGTAATTGTTTCGGATCTGGATGTCTGCATGTCTGCCGCTACAATACGGTACCGCTACAATAGTATGGAGGTAACGTTTATAAGAAAATAACACAAATAAATAGCTTAAAAATGAGAATCATTAAAATCAGTTCACTGTTAACGAAGATATCGCCTATCATACATAAAAAAGGAACATAAAGTTGAATTAACAACCTCCTCCTTTATCGAAGTAGGCTAAAATAAAGAGAAATGCAGTAAGCTTTAAAGTTTTAAATATTAAAGTAACAATCTTCATACGTAAACGTTTTGGGCTTATTAATACTGGAAATATCCTTGCCAGAGTAGTCGATAATTATGACTATTTATTATGAAACATATAATTATAAATAAAATATTCTCAAACACTGTTGTGTGAATATGTTAACGTATTTTGCAATATAAACTAGTTTATTTGCTCCGACACTCTCCGCTGTTATAGTTCCGCTAGTGTTGCGTGGTATCATCATCATTGCAGCATTTCATAAGTCCACTGCTGAACATAGGCCTCCCCCTAGGAATGCCACAAAGCACGGTCCTGAGCCACCTGCATCTATCGACTTCCTGCATGTCTTACCAGGTTGTCACTCTATCTCGTGGGGGGTCGCCCTACACTTCACCTACCGGTACGAGGCTGCCACTCAAGAACCTTTCTTCCCCATCGGTTGTCGGTTCTTCGAGCTATATGGCCGGCCCACTGCCACTTCAGCTTACTAATCCGTTGGGCTATGTCGGTTACTCTGGTTCTACTGCGGATATCCTAATTTCTAAAATTTTCACGCAGAGAAACCCCGAGCATAGTCCTCTCCCATAGCTCGCTGAGCGACCTTGAGCTTCCTCATACGGCCAGCAGGATATGTTGCGAACAAATTGAACACCTCTTAATAAGCTGCTCGGTTAAAATTCCCATTGACTATTGAATTAAATCATTTGAGATAGATTCAATATGGTTATTTTAAATTTCATTAAATTTCAAGTATATTATTAGTACAATGGATGAAAAGTGGACTGTATATTTATTTCTGACTGATTACTTAACGACTGATCTGAGGTTAACTATACTAGGGGACTGCTTGAAGAAAATATGGTACTTTTTACTATACTGTATTACGCTATTTACAATATTCGGCACTATAACTATCTAATATGTACAGAGAGAGGTCTTCAGTTGTGGAGTCTTGATCTGTTGTCTTGAGTCTTCTTTGGAGTCTTCTCGAGTGCCGCTTCCGAAGTGAAATGAACAGCTCACAGACCGAGACGCCCTTCTTATATCTCGCAAGAAGGTGCCTCAGTCTGTGAGTAGTGCCGTGCGACGACAAATGAAGCCACACGCGCGCTGATTGGTCGCCGACATCACTGGATCGACGCCGGTGTGCGGGGTGCGCGGGAGGTAGCGGGGTACGAAGGGGCGACGGGGCGGCGGGTCTCTAGCTGTCCTCAACATCCTCCCCCCGGCGTAGCTCGCGAGCGTCATCTTCTTTCGGGAGGACGGCGATCTTCCTGACCGGCCGCCGCAGCAATCCGCCCCTGGTCCGCACCTCCACGTTGCGCACCACGCCGTCTGGTCCGGGAAAGGTCCGCGTTACAATGCCACGCGGCCACACGTTCCTTGGCAGGCTACCGTCTGCCACCACGACGAGGTTCCCTTCTTGTAGCTGTCGCTGCTGCACATCCCGTGAGTCCCCGCGCGCAACCAGCGTCGGCAGGTACTCCTTCATCCAGCGCTTCCAGTACTCGTCGGCAAGTCCTTGCGCCGCTCTCCACGCCCGACGATCACTAGGCGTGCACGGCGCGGTTACTGGAAGGCTCGATGGTCCCAGCAGCAGGAAGTGGTTGGGCGTCAGCGCCTCTTCCTCGTCGATGTCGACCGGTACGTGTGTCAACGGTCGAGAGTTCACCGTGTTCTCGGCTTCTGTGCGGAGCGTCACCAACGTCTCCTCCCGCGGGCTCTTCTGGTGTAGAGTGGCTTCGAGCGCGGTCTTCACTGAGCGCACGAGACTCTCCCATGCGCCTCCCTGGTTCGGCGCGCCCGGCGCGATGAACTTCCAGTCTGTCCGCCGAGTCAACGCGTAGTCCTTCAGCAGGAGTGCCCACTCCTCCATTTCCCGTCGTAGTTCGGTGTCCGCCCCATGGAAATTTGTTCCGTTGTCAGAGTAGATGACCCGTGGCCACCCACGCCTAGCCGCCATGCGCCGCAATGCCGATATCGCCGAGTCCGTCGTTAGGGAATAAACTATCTCTAGATGTACCGCGCGCGTCGTCAAACAAGTGAATAACGCTATCCACCGCTTTTCATGCCTACGTCCTATTGTTACCGTTATAGGCCCGAAATAGTCGATTCCGGTGTAGTTGAATGGTCGCGCGAATGCCCCTAACCGTTCAGGTGGTAGATCTCCGATAACCGCTGGCCGTGGTGTCGCCTTGCGTACCCTGCACCGCAGACATCTCCGCTCCACTTCTCTTACGGTCGGTCGTAGTCGAAGTATGTGATATCTCATGCGTAGGTCGTTCACTACCCGTTCCCTGTTGGCGTGGCTTGCTTCCTTATGCGCCTTCTCCACAAGCAGCTTTACAAATTGGTGGCGTCCGTTCAGTATGATGGGCCTCTTCATTTGGCTGTCCACATCGGCTGCGTCGATCCGTCCTCTAGCTCGCAGTATGCCATCTTCGAATATGGGGTCGAGCTTCCTTAACGCGCTGCCGGTTGCCAAGTTCTTTCCTCGCTGCAGTCGACTGATGTCTTCAGCAAATCTCTCTTGTTGACTGCGCTCTATCCACATCCGCTCTGCTCTCTGGATGTGGTCCAATGTTAGTCCGTGCGCCTTTCCTCTCATGGCATCGACGAACTGTAATATCCGAGCGGTGGCCCTGACCAATCTCTCGTAAGAAGAGAACCTCTCGATGTCTGGCAGGTGTGGAGCGTCCCTGGTGTCGCTCTGGTGCGCTACGACTTCCTACAACTCGTCATCTTCATCCCCTGCCTTCTCTTCCCGACGTCGAGGCCATCGATCTTCATCTTCGTACAGGAATGGCGGTCCCGTAAACCATTTGTCGCTCTCTTCCTTGTACGTATAATTTATGCGCGTTGCCTGATCCGCGATGTTGTCTGCGGTCGGTATCCACCTCCATTGCTCGGGTGACGTTTTCTCCGATATCTCCCCTAATCTATGAGCCACGTAGGGGGTGTAACGCGCCGTATCATTCTGTATCCAGTGGAGCGCCGTAGTGGAGTCTGTCCAATACACTACCCTATCGGCTACCACTCTGTGCTCGCCTTGCACGAATTCCGCGAGTCGCGCGCCTGTCAGATTCGCCTGCAACTCTAACCGCGGTATGCTTTGCGCCTTTATCGGGGCGACTTTCGCCTTGGCCGTTTCGATCGTAGGCCTGTCCCTACCGTCGCGATGTGTGTACGCCTTATCGCCGCGCGGTGGGTTCCCTATTACTCCCCCCGTGGGAGCGTAGCGTCTCGGCAGTCATAACATCTTCCTACCCGGACTGGCGAGCACCTGGACGTCCTCATCTGACCGTCCGCTATCGCTTACGACGTGTAGTACGGTTTCACCGTCCTCCCTACACGTGAATCGCGGCACGGTTCCCTGTATCACCCATCCTAATAACGTACGTGCAGCTATAGGCTGCCTTCGACGTCCTATCCTTAAATTACGGGTGATTATTAAATGCCAGTTGTCGGCGCCTAATAATAATCTCGGTTTGGCGTCCTCGTAGCAAACCGAGCTCGGTAGGTCGCGTAAGTGTTTCAACCGTAAACACTCTTTATTTACCGACTGTGAACCTATCTGTAAATTTGTTACTGTACGCGCATTTATTCTATACATTTCGCTGCGCGTCTTGCCACGTATGCCTATGTTAACTAGCCTGCTATCGGCCTCGCGCTGACTATTGTTTACTCCTCTAATATTCAGCGGCTTTACCGGTCCTTCCGTTCCTAACTCGCGCGCTAAGTCGTCGTCGATCAACGAAATAGTCGAGCCTTCGTCAAGCAACGCATACGTATCTATTTCCCTACCGCGTGGTCCACGTAACGTAATGGGACACACTTTCAATAATACGGACGCATTACTACCAACGTTAGACGCGACGAGCACGGTCTCATCCGGTTTTGCCGATGTCTCAGGTGCGCGGGTCTTGCGGGTGTGAAGGAGGGCATGGTGGGGGGCGTTGCAGCCGTCGACGCCGCATTTCTTCGCTCTACATTTAAATCGTCGGTGTTTACTATTCAAACAGAGAAAACACACCCCCTCTTCCTTTACCCAATTCCACCGGTCGTCCACACCCATTTGCGCTAACTTTCTACACTTAGCGATCACGTGTTCACCCCCGCAACATATACAAGAGGCACTACCGGTGTCCTCCTGGGCGGTGAACGTTTTTACGTCGCGGGCCCTATTCTCTACGCGGCGTGTTAATACAACTCGTTTCGACGGCGGCGCCTCTCGTCCTACGGGCGATTCCTTAGTCGGCGCTACGGACGTATAGGCATGACTCAACGCACGGTCAGCCTCTCTCATCATGAACCTAGACAGTGTAACGATGTCCGGTTCGTCTGCACTTCCGTAGTGCTCCGCATAATCGCACCAACGCGACCGTAAGTGAGGGCTTAGTTTACTAGTTACTTCCCTAGTCAGCATTGGATTTTGTAAATACCCTTTGCCGTCGACGTTCTGTAAAATACATACTATATTTTGTAATTTAATCGCGAACGAATTCAATTCCTGAGCGGTTTGACCCGGGCGCGGAAGGCGTTTCAGTTCTTCTAACGCTCGATCGATAATTACTTCCGGGCGGCCGAAACACTGCTCTAATGTTCGCATAATATCTGCTGGATCCTTCGCGGTAAACAGCAGTGCCGATACTACCTCCCTAGCTTCACCGCGTAGACAGTTTCTTAACCTTGCCATATTTTCCGTATTTGTGAATCCATATAAACGCGTGGATTCCTTCATCGCGGCTTTGAAGGCTAACCATTCCGCGGCCGAACCGTTAAAAATAGGTAAGTCCTGCGTCTGCTTCGCGGCAGCGGGCCTGAATCTAATCATATTCTCTAGAGCTTCCGCTAGTCGCTCTATACCCCTCTATTTCCCTCGCGGAGTAAGCGACCTATCTCTATCCCTATCTCCCTCTAGCCTACGCTGTGGCGCTGGCGTTCTATGTACCCCTACATCCCTATGACACGGCGACGATAATCTACGATCCGCGTGGCGATGTGGCGATGGCGATCTATGTACACCTACATCCCTATACGGCGACGGTGATCTACGATCCGCGTGGCGATGTGGCGATCTATGTGTAGGCGATAGAGTGCGGCGTTGGACGCGCGACGGCGACGTAACCCGTACACGGCGATCCACCTGGTTCATTTCTACGGCGACTCCACTATCCCTCTCTATCGTTTCTACGCGACGTGGTTGAACCTCATTCGCTACCGTCCTCCCCTGGGCATCTTCACTGTGGTCGTAACCGGTTACCCTGTTCGGTAGGGTCTGCTCTAACTCGATGCGGGGCGCGGGCTGAGACGGGCGGCAAGGCGACTCCCCCCGCACAGTCTCTACGTTCTCTAACCACCTATCAACGCGTACCCTATTTTCAACTAACTCGTCTTCGCTAATACTTTCCCTATCTGTTTCTTCTTGCAGTTGCGCGACGTCCCTAGCGTACTTCTTCTTAATAAGATCTTCTTCCAGTTGCAATTGCTTCCTCCTAATTGCAGCTAGTTCCTCCGCGGCGTTATATTCAATTTGTTTTAACCTAGTTATCGCGCTAGCTGTCGACCGGGCTGAAAGAACGGAGCGGGCCGACGGAGCTCGAGGTGCGGGCCTACGTACGACGTCTGTTACAGGCGCGACGGTACGTACTATCGAACTAGTTTCTGTAGACGGAAGATCTTCAATAATCGTGGCGAGTGTCTCTGTGCGCGGCGCGGATGTGCTAACCTCTCCCAAGCGATCGGTCGTAGACACGGACATAGCGGTGCGCGGCGGCGGGGGCGCGGGCGCGGGCGTAGATGCGGGCGCGAGCGGGGCCTGGGGCGCGGGCGCGGCGGAGGGCGCTTGTGCCATCGCGAGATAATCGGACGGGGACGCGGGTGCTTCTTCGAATATACGCATTCCTACCGGCATGTCGTCCTCGTTCCGTGCCTTCTGGCTTCGTGTCTTCCTCATTGTCCCACGTTGCGACCTCCGGTAGTCTTCAAAAAGACGTACGTATCGTCTTCAAAAAGACGCACGTATTGGCTGTCGTTCTCGCCACAAGGGCGTTACCAGATGGTCACAGTTTGACGCCGTTAGGGAGCAACCACCTGGCCGCGTAAACGCGGTTAAAGAAACAAGAAATTGTCTGGAAACAGACAATAGACGTATGTGACGTAGTCGTAACAAGAAACAGGGAAGAAATTAGTACCGACGATCATCTCTCTTCGTCGACGAACTTCTTTCTTCCTTGAAGATCTTCTATAATGATCTTCTCTCTTCTATAATTATGTTCTTTCTTCTATAATTATGTTCTTTCTTCTATAATTATGTTCTTTCTTCTGTAATTGGCTTCTTTCTTGTTTCTTCTTACTTCTTGCTTCTTTCTTCTGGCTTGAATCCGGCGGCGATGGACCAAGAATACAATGGATGAAGAGTGGACTGTATATTTATTTCTGACTGATTACTTAACGACTGATCTGAGGTTAGCTATACTAGGGGACTGCTTGAAAAAAAGATGGTACTTTTTACTATACTGTATTACGCTATTTACAATATTCGGCACTATAACTATCTAATATGTACAGAGAGAGGTCTTCAGAGGAGTCTTGATCTGTTGTCTTGAGTCTTCTTTGGAGTCTTCTCGAGTGCCGCTTCCGAAGTGAAATGAACAGCTCACAGACCGAGACGCCCTTCTTATATCTCGCAAGAAGGTGCCTCAGTCTGTGAATAGTGCCGTGCGACGACAAATGAAGCCACACGCGCGCTGATTGGTCGCCGACATCACTGGATCGGCGCCGGTGTGCGGGATGCGCGGGGGGTAGCGGGGTACGAAGGGGCGACGGGGCGGCGGGTCTCTAGCTGTCCTCAACAATTAGCAAATCATCAACTAAAACAATAACCGTTTATTATGATACACAACTGATACACAACTAACATCATAAAAAGGTAATTATGAATTTAATAATTGGTTTAACGATAAGTTTAAAAGCTTTCTTTTTTAAGAACACAGCCAAATGACCTTGAAACTTGCAGACTATTTTTCTTCTAAACCGTGTGTCCTCATAATATCTCTGAACGTCATTGCTGTTAACTTGATGTTAATAGAAATGGCATTTGATAACAGGCACCACGAAATGACAGTTAATCTGATCATAATGCATTTCCTAAGCAACAGGCCAGCTACCTTGTACGAAAATAATTGCAACGTTTAGTTCATATTAAACAGAAACCAATTACTTCAGAGTTTACCTACCGGCTCTTCAGTGCAAAAAAGGACCTTTTGGAAGAGGTCTCACTATTGGAACTTGTGATAGACATTCAGACATTTAATTAATTCTAAGATTAAACATTTCTGATTTTGAATTTAAGATATTGAATTATTTTCATATTAAATTGATTTCTTCTGGAACCGAAAAGAAAAACGAGCGGAAATTTATTCAATTCAATTGTGTTCACAAAATGTTAAATTGAGTGTGAATTCATTGTGGGGAAGGAACTGCTTCATCGAACCGTAACGTGATTTGTTCCAATTTGCGAAAAAAGCTCGTCCACCCACGAATATGAACCTCAATATTCAATTTTTTATTTATTTTTGATACTTTAGAAGTCATACTTTGCCCTTAGGTTTCATAAATTCTGATCATAACCAAGTTTAATGTCAACTAAACTAAGCGCTAGTTGTACCCGTGAGCAATCCAGGTTCGATCCCCGCCGGCACTAATAAAGTTGTTAATTGCAGGTGCTGATTCACTACGTGCTCAGTGGTGGAGGCAATCATCATAAGGAAACTTGCATGTCTATGAAATTTTATCAAAAAAAAATGTTTTCAAGACGTGTGAAGTCTATTGAGGACAGATGCATTGAGGCCGCGCGGCGGACATTTACTTGCCCAAAAAAGAATTCTAAGAGAAATGAGATAAAGCCTGTGCCCAGCTGTGGGCAATATATATGTACCTATAATTAGGTAAGAAACTGTAGATACTGACTATAAAAAAGAAGATAACCACAAATGTTATCACCAATTTGCTTTGTGAGTAACAGAAACCATCACCGCATAACATCCCGTGGGTGTTACGTGTGATGATGGGAAATGCCAAAGATCTGATGCCCTCAGATAGATTCGAGTTTATTTAAACTATTGTAATGTAGTGGCGATGTAAGAATATCCACTACGCCATATCATCCATCCCGTGATGTCGTAAGAGATGACAGAGGAATCTGAAACGGAAATGGGCAGCAGAATCTTTTTTTTATAGAATAAGAGTGACAAACGAGCACATAGTCCACCTTATGGTAAGTGGTTGCTGTGGCCTATAAACATTTACATCTATCTTCGTTCGCGAATTAAAATGCAGATGCCTAGTCACCCGTAAGGACTAAAATAGAATGCCTCTTTTCCAGTAAAATAGCTCTCCGGTCCTCTACACTCACCATACGAAACATAGCAGTATTAAGCTTCTATTTTACGCTGGTAATCTGTGAAAGCGTGGTCTTTCCCCGGTCGAGCCGACCTATTCGTGCTACAACTGTACTATTAACATAGCTGCAGCATGGCTCTACAACGTACAAGTTCCTCATAACAACTCAAAATAATTAAAAAGTGCGGTTAGCAACCCGCCTGCTACACGTGGCAACTAAATCAAATTCCTGCTATGAGGCAATCTATGTCGGAGTTCTATGCGGTGCATTTTTATAAGGTGTAATGGTTGGATACGTATTACCTTTTTCCATGTTCTTGTTTTTGAAGTCACAAAGCTATTGCGTTTTCTTAATCAAAAGTTTTGATTTTAAAGCAAAGATCTATTAATAAGGTTAAATATTTTTTTAATATGGGACACAGTCGTTTATGTTGACTGGGTAAAGAAACAAAGGCATACGGAATAATGCTATAACTTATTATTTTTTATACTTTTACTAGCATTCGCACACGTGGAAACAGAATTTAGCTACGTGCAAACAAACAAAAGAAACAAAAAAATTCCTTTTGTTTATTCCATTAATGAAAATCAATTTTAATTGGTTCTGTCATTGTAGAGATAACCGTAGAAAAACGCACAGACAAACTGACACAAACTATGTTTACGATTTTATTATATGTATTGATACTGTTTGAGAACTAAAGGCAACAGTAGGAAATGAAATGAACGACCAGGTAACGAGTGAAAATAATAAAAAAAACTGAGGTTATAAACCAGCCTGCCTGTCGTGGCATCTATGGCAAAATACCCTCTATGGGTGGCCTTAGTTCAGCAGTGGTGTTTCGATAGACTGTAATGAATTAATGAATAATCCATAGTACTCGTAACTCTCGTAACTCGTACTCGCCGTCAATTCCGCAGTACGTGGGCAGCGCGGTTCGATTCCCATAAACGCTTATGAATTTGTTAATTGCAATCTAAAATCGTTTAAGCAATGAGGTTTTAAAACATGTCACTGGGGATATATTTGCAGTACAAGAATAATTTAAAAATAAAGGTCATTAACCAATGGAGAAGAAAGTTTCTAGAGTGGCAGCCTCAAAGAAAGAAGTGCAATGTATCGCCGATTTGGTCGATAAACCTTCGTCTAGGGCGTCCCTTCCCGATCCTGCCATTCACTTCTGCAAAAAAATGCTTTGTCACTCTCTCCTCGTTCATTCTTTCTACATGACCAAACCATCGAAGCATTCCCTTCTTAATCCTGGTCACAACGTCACCTTCAACCCACACTTTTCTCTTATCACACTATTTCTCACCCTGTCATTCAGATTCAACCCTAGCATACTCCTTAATGACCGCATTTCTACAGCATTTATTCTACTGTCATGCTTCTTCTGTCAGACTCAACTTTCACTACCATACATTAACGTAGGGACTAACATAGCCTTATGAATTGCCATACGTGCCATATTTGTCACATTCTGACTCCTCATAATAAACAACTGCAAACAAAAAGATATGAAACAACATATTTCTGGTAACATTTCAAAGTAATATAAAACAGTGGTAGCCTACTCGCCCCATATCAATTGGAGCGCGGAATATCTGGGGAGGCCTATGTTCAGCAGTGGAATTTGTAGAGGATGTAATAATCAAACAATAAAAAAAAATTTACATCAGTATTGTTGAGTACTATTATTGAATAAAATATATTAAAATAAATACAAATGTGTAGGATACATAGAGGAGATCCCTCTCAGGCGGAAATTGCGATCTCAATCCAATTTTTGTTGGAATATCTGAAATGTTTTCAGATATTCTTGTATTGAATTTGAAATGGCTTAGTTGAAAGCATATAGACGGAAAATACTGTATATAGTTACTTCAGATACACTCATGTCCTATTTTAAAGAGAATTTTCGTTCACCTTTACGATTATTTAGTTTTTAAAACTTATCTTTTAAATATTAATTCGCTAAGCAGTGGCGACGTACGAGATTCCACCAAAGAGTTTCTTAGCCTGAAGCTGAAGTTTTTTTTAATCAAGGATAAACGTAGATGTTTATATGCCACAGTATCCACTTACGATAAGGTAGACCGTGTCCTCGTTTGTCACCCTATAAAAATCGAAATGTTTTTTCCATTATCAAAATAATTATTTAAGTTTTTAAATTAATCGCAACAAAACCATTAAATTGTTTTGTTTCATGAATGATAATAATAATTATACATAAAATATACATTATATATTTAACAAGATTCATGTCTTTATAACTCGTTACGTAACTTTTCATTCTATGAAATTCTGTTCAAAGATTTCATCTTTTTAGAACTGTTTTACGAGGTTACACGTACTTCAGTAAAGGAGAACTATGTTAGAACCAAGCAGGCAATGCTGTAAAAAAGACACGATGTTCTCTCTTTTATACCAGAAACAAAAATGATTACTTTCATTTTTGTGACATTGTTCCGTACTACAAGTTTAATCTTCAGATCAATAATTGTCAAAAATATTGAATTAAACTAGTGTAGGGGCTTATGTTGCAATAATATAATATTGTGTAAAGGTTCGACGCCGGGCCGGCAATTGGCCCCTCGCCTCGGACCGAATAGGTAGTTGTGACCGTGTAGAAACAAATGCAGTAATATTCAAATAGACTTTTGTCATTTATGACCCACACCTATAGGCGACGATAAGGGCTAACTTACACTAGTTTTTACAGGTAGGACATCTGTAAACCTTTAAAACTAGTTTCATTTAATGTGTAGTGTTCGTGTTAATGTTAGAAATAAATATCGTCCAAAATAGTTAAGGCTTTAAAACTGCGGTCGTCAACCAGCTTGCCAAGCGTGGCATTGGCAAAAATGGGAGATATTATAATATTATAACTATGAGGCTACCTATAAGAGAGAACAATGTTTTGCAGTGGACTTTTGATATGAAGCAATGATGATAGAGACGTAGTACGTAGTAGTAGTTTTTAACAGTGGTAGAGCCAGGCGTCAGCTTTTGTTGTCGCAAGGATGGGCCGGCTCTAACCGGAGTGGTACCACGACCTCACAGAATACCAGCGTGAAGTAGAGGTTTACCTCTGCGTTTCGCTTGGTGAGTGCAGGTGGCCGGAGGCCCTTTTTACTGGAAATGAGGCATTCCATCTTAGTCCTCACGGGTGACAACGCATCTGCATTTTGATTAGCAAGCGAGGATAGATGTAGATGTCTCTGGGCCGCAGCAACCACTTACCATCAGGTGGACTGTGTGCTCGTTTGTCACCTTTATCTTATAAGAAAAAAAAAGTACGGTGTGTAGGAAACTGTTACTTCGCTCCCAACAATTGTCAAAAAAATTAGTACTAAAGCGGAGAAAACTTTAAGAAAAACAACGTACGTTCAACCCAGATATCTCGCCGGGCACTGTATTAGTACTGTCTGTCTGTCCGGGCTATTTCACGGAATAACTGAACCGATTGTAACGAAACTATCTTCACAAACAAATTGAAAGCAATGCAAGAAGTTACCTAGGCTATATTTATTTTATCCGAGAAAATTTTTGTTGAGAAATCAAAAAAATTATAAAATAAATGTTTCTTTATAATTCTTTTATACTAGCGTCACCTACTGGGTCTAAACGTAAATCTAAATCATCTAGGGATTCATTTAAACACACAACATTCAACACAACAAAATATCAAAATCGATCGAGCAGTTTTTGAGTTTTAGCGAGACTAACGGACAGCATTTGATTTTTATATATAGAGGTTAAACGATTTTACCTCGGTGGTTTGCTAGTTAGTATAATATTTTTGAAGTAAAACTTTTAGAAACATTCACTTATATATTACTAGTAGAACAGGTTAAATATTTACGTTTTATTTATTTATTTTATTGCATTTACTTTATTGCATTTCTTAATCTAAAGTATACAAAGGGCGGACTAAATGCCTTGTGGCATTCTCTACCAGTCAACCCATCGAGTGGTGAGAAAGTAGGTGTAGCAATATAGAATAAAAACAAAATAGAAATGATAATTAATTACGTTATATATACATTTTACTAATATATACAATAACTAAACTATAAAAATATATTCTATTTATGCATGTATACAAATATATACGTACATACATAAGCATACATATATTCATACCAACATACATATACAAACAGTACATATAAATAACTATAAATATATACGTCTAAAAATATAAATTTTAGAACTTTAATATAAGTGCTTTTATAAAAGCCATGCATTATTCCATTTTATGTTATTGTTTAGGCCTTATCGGGACTTTTATTATACAATTTAAGTAAAATAACTTATTACACAATATTATTACTAATGTTATACATACATAAAATGTGCGTGTCCACATGCACAATCCTGCGAGTTGCAGTTAAATAAATTTTATAACTCGTGCTCCAGTTTTTAATGTACGGACAGGGTGAAAGGTTTTAAACATGCTAACGCTATATTTTTTTAGATTTATGTCGGTGCATAATTTTTTCCATTAGCTTCGATTGTTAAGGCTCACGTTATTAGAAATTTTATTACTAAAATACATACATACATATAATCACGCCTCTTTCCCGTAGGGGTAGGCAGAGACCACTTCTTTCCACTTGCTACGATCCTTACATACTTGTTTCGCTTCGCCCACTTTCATTATTCCCTTCATACATGCTCTTCGGTTCAGGGTACTTTTGACCTGGCCTTTTTTCAAGACGTCCTTGATTTAATCTAGAAACGTCCGCTTAGCTCTACCCCTTCCAAAACTTTCATTCACACTCGCCTTATACACCTTCTTCGTCAAACGTTCTTCATTCATTCTCTCGACATGGCCAAACCATCTTAGCATTCCTTTCTCAATTTTTGTCACTACATCTTCTTTCAGACCACAACGTTTCCTTATCTCACTATTTCTTATCCTGTCACTCAGTTTAACTCCTATCATACTTCTTAACGCTCTCATCTTAACTGCATTTATTCTGCTTTCATGTTTCTTTTGACATACCCAACTTTCACTTCCGTACATGAGTGTCGGAACCAACACCCCCTTATGCACAGGCAAACTAGCCTTGTTAGACACCTTCCGACTGCTCATAAAGGAGTGCAAAGCTCCTTTCACCATGTTTCCTGCATTCACTCTTCTTTCGATATCACTCTCATACTTTCCATCTCTCGTAAACTTTGAACCCAGATACACAAACTCCTTGAACTTGAACAGGTGAAGGAGTTTGTGTATTACTAAAATACCTTTTTTTACTGATCTACACTAAACTACTTTTTTATTTGTGGTGTAAGAGGTGACAGAGAGAATTTACAAGTAATAGGAGACAGTATATTACTAATAGGAACTCCAAGAATCTCAAAATAATAAATAACTATTGTCGCTAACCCGCCTCCAATGATAACTTTGGTAAAAAGGGGAACCCTAATACTAGCAATAGAATTTTTTATAGGCTGAATATACGATAATAATCCATTAGTAAAACAGTAATTTTTATAACTTGGAGCTATGTTTTTATTTGCGGCTTAATTTGCATAAAAATATTCTTATAAAGAAAAGATTTTATAAATTAGATGTAGACATTTTTGTATTAATTTCACTTATATTAAGTCAGTACTTGACTTTTTTTGTAAAAGAGGGGAACGAGCATGAGGCACACCTGATGGTAAGTGTCGACGAACAAATGCAACACCAGAGGAATCACAAGTGCATTGCCGACCTTTTAAAAAGAGTAGGCTTTTTAACTAACTAACGCTGGTGGTAGTCGATTTCACAAGAAAGTTATGTGAGGAGGCAAACTTCTTGTAAATCTCGCACAGTGAAAAATCACTAAACACTACATTCCTATCTAGTAGTTAGTCGTGATAAAGCTCAAGATGATTAATCGCACTGGCTTGGCGTTACAAAAGCCTATTCATTTTCTCCTTGAAGACAAGCAGGTTGTAATCGGACGGAAAGGCAGATGCAGGCAAATTATTTCACTCCTTTGCTCCTACGCATTACGAAAGACGAAGAAAACCGTTTAGCCGAATGCATAGTTAATCGACAACAAGGAAGCGTAGGGATGTACATTTAAATTATAAAAGTTAAGTTAAAATGCGCAAACATCGTTAGACTTTTTGACGTATGTATGTATATTTACCAAGGAGGTTATAAGGTTACACTGTCAGTCTGTGGTCTCTTCTCGTTCTCATTTATGAGTGTTCTATAGACATTAGTACGTCACTATACTCTAGCATGACTTTGCGAGTTCACATGTTCTGAACATATTTTATTATTTAGACATTCGGATTTCTTTTAGATGTGTAATCTCGTAATAAATTACCGCTTGAAATAAAAAATGCTGTACAATTTTTTATAGAATATGGGTGTGTTATCTACTTGGACACTCCACCTGATGGAAAGTAGTTACTGTGGCCTATAGACATCTACATCTATGTTCGAAGAATCATAAATTCAGATGTGTTATCAATTCACCCTGGAGGACTAAGATATAATGCCTCGTTTCCAGTAAAAAGGTCTCTGGTTTTCTATCTCTATAATATTTATACCGGTTAAGCCGATCCGTTCGTGCTACAACCAAACTATAGCTGCAACATGGTTTTACCTGGTATAAAAATTTCTATTAGTGCCAGTGGCGTGGATCGAATCTACACCTGGGTACTCTCGCTCATACTTACATTATTTATGTTATTACCATCATTAACATCACAACTCTTCATAAGTTCGCTCCTAAAAATCCTCCTCCACAATAAGCTTGATCCATCAACTTCCTGCATGTCTGACTAGGTTTTTACTAACGTTACACCGTCACGTACTGAATAGAGTCACTTAATTCTTTTATCTCGGGCAGTCGATCATCAAGGATTTCTTCAATGATATGGATGTGTCTTCATCACCTGATAACCACTTAAAATAATTAAAAAAAACTACGGTTACCAAACCGCCTGCCAAGAGTGGCATTTGTGGCAAGTAACTCCATTCATCATCATCATAATACAGCCTTTCATAAGTCCACTGCTGAACATAGGCCTCCCCCAAGGAATGCCACAAAGCACGGTCCTGAGCCACCTGCATCCATCGGCTTCCTGCATGCCTTACCAGGTCGTCACTCCATCTCGTGGGGGGTCGCCCTACACTTCGCCTACCGATACGAGGCTGTCACTCGAGAACCTTTCTTCGCCATCGGTTGTCGGTTCTTCGAGCTACATGGCCGGCCCACTGCCACTTCAGCTAACTAATCCGTTGGGCTATGTCGGTCACTCTGGTTCTACTGCGGATATCCTCATTTCTGAGTTTATCACGCAGAGAAACTCCGAGCATAGCCCTCTCCATAGCTCGCTGAGCGACCTTGAGCTTCCTCATACGGCCAGCAGTGAAGGACCACGTCTCAGTTCCGTAAGTCATCACTGGCAACACGCACTGGTTGTACAATTTCGTTTTAAGGTTTTGAGGTATGTCTGACGAGAAGATGTGTCGTAGCTTCCCGAACGCTGCCCAGCCGAGTTGAATCCGTCGATTGACCTCTCGGTCGAAGTTGGACTTACCTAGTCGGACTATTTGTCCCAGGTAAACATACTCGTCAACAACTTCGAGCTTAGTGCTCCCAACAACTACCGGCATAGGTGTGACATGGACAAACATAATCTTTTTTTTGTCCATGTTCATCTTAAGACCTATCCGTTGGGAGACACTATTGAGGTTATTGAGCATGGTGCTTAGGTCCTCCAGCGATTCTGCCATAAGGACTATATCGTCGGCAAATCGAAGGTGTAAAAGTAACTCCATTATGAGGCAATAATAGGAAGACCTTTGTTTAGTAGTGGACTTTGTTAGACTATAATGATAACGACGAAAAAATAAAT
Source organism: Parnassius glacialis (assembly GCA_033319125.1). Lineage (NCBI taxonomy): Eukaryota > Metazoa > Arthropoda > Insecta > Lepidoptera > Papilionidae > Parnassius > Parnassius glacialis. The sequence continues at coordinate 41,325,323 of JAVANC010000009.1, read as the reverse complement.
TAATAAAATTATCAAGATACTGTAAATTACCTTGACCTACATATTAATTTAAAAATCATAGAATAATCTACTCGTATTTGCTGAAAGTTCTCGTTAACCGCGCATTGAATATTCAATGACACGCCCACGCGTGATTTAATAAACGAACGGAGCGTAGTGAATGTACTGCCTACTAAATATCCGGGAGCATTCACTAGATATTCATATTTGATATACCGACGACCCGGGACGCACCCAACGATCAGAAACTACGTTTCATGAGAAATATACATCTAAAATGAATTCTTATATTGACGTGAAAACTACTCGTAAATAAAACTAGTTTTACAGATATTATCTCGTTTATATTTTTTAAGGGATCGGAACAAAGATTAATATTTACGAGTAGCAGTTGGTAGCCTTCGTTAACTATGACATCAGGATATCAAACACCTCAATCTCCCCGTAACAATGGGGTGGTTTTTTATAGGATAGGGTGACAAACAAGCACACAGTCTACGTCCATCCACATCTATCCTCAATAAAGAGTCAAAATGCAGATGCGTTGTCCCGTGAGGACTAAGAAGGAATGCCTCTTTTTCAGTAAAAGGGTCTCCGGTTTTCTACGCTTACCATACGAAACACAGCAGTTGTAGTGTTATGCAACTTACATTTCATTGTACACTAATTCTCCATTCTGCTTTGATATTCTGCATTCATGTTTTGCATCACTTTATACTATTTTTTTTCATTCTGTTTTTGATTCTCTGCATTTATATTTTGCATCACCTTTATTTATATAGGATCCTGTAACGTTTTTAAACAATAACATATCATTTTACTGCGTATTTTCACACTATTTAGTACTTTTAAACTAGCTGTCAACGAAGTCTTACCTTTTTTTTTGGTCTTTTATTGAATTCTCTGTAACTCTACAATTTCAGGCTTAGTGTACGTTGTCGTGCATTAGTTTTTCCTATGTGATTTTTATCTCGTTTCTTACTTAAATGTAATAGTTTCTTAATAACAGTCCTAAAACTAAAAATTCCTCAATTTGACAACCATTGTTTTTGTGGTTGTTATGGTAACTTTTATTTAAATTCGTCTCTGGTATGATGTTCTTTCTACATTAATACTTTTTGGCTGTAGGTCATTTACAATAAATTTCGTTTTAATTTAAATAATTTCTCGTTCTCTCTAAAAAGGTATAAAAGCCAAACAATTGGAGAATACAGGACAGTCTCGCTTCGGTTCTCAAACGAGAAACATCTACTAAAGGCCTTATCCCGGGGCCGCTTTGCCCCGGGATCCTGCAAGCCTCCATCTACATCCGGCGCATCCTGAAGTCGTCGGCGCATCCTGCAAACCAGGCGCCGGGATCCTGCAAGCCTCCATCTACATCCGGCGCATCCTGAAGTCGTTGGCGCATCCTGCAAGCCAGGCGCTGGGATCCTGCAGGCCAGGCGTCGACTCTGTCTGTGAAGATACTCAACTCTGTCGGTGTTGAGGTAAACTCCGAGAAACTGAAGAAGGTCATCTCGGAACTCAATGGCAAGAGTGAAGAACTGATCGCGCAGGGTCGTGAAAAGTTGTCGACCATGCCCGTCGGTGGAGCAGCGCCCGTGGCCGCGGTCGCCGCTGCTGCAGCGCCGGCAGCTGAGAAGAAGGAAGAGAGAGTCCAAGAAGGAAGAATCTGAGTCTGACGATGAAGTTATGGGCTTCGGTCTCTTCGACTAAAGCTTGCTTAATTTAATTTTTAATTCTTCACCTTTACTGCGCCTTGTCCATTCCCTTTTGATATAATTGCTTTCCCTTTCGTTCTTAACTCATTATTCATCATTCATTTATACATCCTTTTCATACCTTCAAAATTCTAAAACAAAACTTCTTCTAGTTTTTCAACTTATCTGGATTGTATTTAGGCCTACATATAACACTTCATTTACATTCATCACTCTAAGTTACATTCATCACTCTAATATTTTTATACTAGATAACTTAAACAGGTACAATTTTTAATAAAATCTTTATTTCTTAAACTTAACTTTGCACTTTACACTTTATATAAAATTGTTTATGAAAGCCGAAGCGAGACGATTCATAAATTTTCTAAACATTTATTAACTGTTAAATACTTTTCTAAACATTTATTAACTGTTAATTTGTATATATGTATAAATATAACTTGTAATTTGTATATATGTATAAATATCACCATCATTTTCACCTTATTATTTTAATTTCTTTTAATTTGTTTGTTTGTTTGGTGTTCCAGGGTTCTTCAACTTCATAGCGACTAATGCTTGCTTAAGAGTAAGTTCTTTATCTTTATCTTCACTTGGGAGCAACTGACTACTCCCTTAATTTTCTTTATCTTTATCTTCACTTGGGAGCAGCTGACTACTCCCTTAATTTTTTTATCTTCACTTAGGAGCGGAAGACAACTCCCTAAATAAGCCTGAATGTCCTTTCGAAAACACACTTCTAGAGTGGTGTCTCTTCGAATTTTTTATTTCACTTAGGAGCGGTTGACAACTCCTTAAATAAGCCTGAATGTCCTTTCGAAAACACACTTCTAGAGTGGTGTCTCTTCGAATTTTTTTATCTTCACTTAGGAGCGGTTGACAACTCCTTAAATAAGCCTGAATGTCCTTTCGAAAACACACTTCTAAGAGTGGTCTTTCTTCGACTATTTTTTTTTCCACACAGGAGCGGTTGACTACTCCTTAAATAAACCTTAATGTCGTTTTGAAAACACACTTTTAGAGTGGTAGTCATTGAATGTGAACTCCACCCTTACCTGAATGTAGATGATGAATGTAAGAGATAGTATATCTGATTTTGCCTGTTGATGTCTGTTTCTGCAAAGCTGTGTTTTTATGGTTTATTTTAGAATGTACATGTCAAAATTTTTTCTGAGTCAAAAATTTTCCAGGGTCGGGGGGAAAATGTAGTGTTATGCAACTTACATTTCATTGTACACTAATTCTCCATTCTGCTTTGATATTCTGCATTCATGTTTTGCATCACTTTATACTATTTTTTTTCATTCTGTTTTTGATTCTCTGCATTTATATTTTGCATCACCTTTATTTATATAGGATCCTGTAACGTTTTTATACAATAACATATCATTTTACTGCGTATTTTCACACTATTTAGTACTTTTAAACTAGGTGTCAACGAAGTCTTACCTTTTTTTTGGTCTTTTATTGAATTCTCTGTAACTCTACAATTTCAGGCTTAGTGTACGTTGTCGTGCATTAGTTTTTCCTATGTGATTTTTATCTCGTTTCTTACTTAAATGTAATAGTTTCTTAATAACAGTCCTAAAACTAAAAATTCCTCAATTTGACAACCATTGTTTTTGTGGTTGTTATGGTAACTTTTATTTAAATTCGTCTCTGGTATGATGTTCTTTCTACATAAATACTTTTTGGCTGTAGGTCATTTACAATAAATTTCGTTTTAATTTAAATAATTTCTCGTTCTCTCTAAAAAGGTATAAAAGCCAAACAATTGGAGAATACAGGACAGTCTCGCTTCGGTTCTCAAACGAGAAACATCTACTAAAGGCCTTATCCCGGGGCCGCTTTGCCCCGGGATCCTGCAAGCCTCCATCTACACGTGAAGTCGTCGGTGAATTCTAATTCAAGTGCGGGGCCACACTACTCCGCGCGCTACGACTGCTTGATCCAGGCGCTGAGTGCAGCCTACTGCCCGCGCTACCTTCAGGCGCGCTTCGACTGCTGGCTCCAGGCGCTGCGTCCCTACTGCCCGCGCTACCTCTGGGCGCGGCGACTACTTCTCCAAGAACTGAGCGCACCTACCCCAGGCGCTACGTGCGCCGGCTCCGGACGCTGCGTGTGCCCAGTCCAGGCGCTGCGTACCGTCGCCGCTGAGAAACCTCAAGCTCTGCGTGTGCCTACTTTCTACAAAAGCAGCGAGGCTCCAGGCTCCACTATAAAACTATATTGTCCTATTCTCCAACCTTTATTTTTTTTAAACCTAATTGTAATCTCATTTCATCCATCACCTTCATATTTCATTTTTTTATAAGATTGTAAATACCTTTTAAAAAATTATAATATATTATTTTCTTGGTCTTTTTTGTTGTTTTGCTGTTCTTAGGTTAGGTTCTTTCTCTTTTAATTGTCGCTTAACGACACAGTATTAAGCTGCTATTTTACGCTAGTATTCTGTAAGAGCGTGGTCTTTTGCCGGTCGAGCCGACCCATTCGTGCTACAACTATACTACTAATATAGCTGCAGCATGGCTCTACCACGTATAAATAGTGATATTTAGCTCCTGCGCTACTGTAGCCTGTATTAGAGGAGTTAATGCTCTTCTTTTTCTTTTGCCTATATTGTACATAGTATATATACTTATATAATAAACTTTATTTAACAACCACTTTACAATGAAGATACACTTGGCTATATGTCAAATGTACGAAATTGTAATCTTTTTGCAAATTGTAATTGTAATGGTTGTTTTTAGTTAATTTACGGGAGACGAAGTTTCACCTGTGACACTCACACTAAACTCGGCTTGTATCGGAGAGAACATATATTGTGTATATGTTGTGCGCGCTCTTCTATGGTGTTGAAATATATAGAATGAAACTAATTTTTCGGATTTTATCGCGTCCAGTTTATTTTTACTTATTTTAAATTGTTTACGTTTGGACAGACAGAAACCTAAAAATATGTATTGACGGCGGATTAATGTGCATCGTAAAAATAATGATAATAATAGGTACACCAATTTATGGTCTGTTTGTACAAGCACGATTAGATGTCAACCATCCGTAAGTGCCTTGGGGGAATCTGCAAGCGCTTCCGTTTCGCATTTCAACAAACTGAGACCCAGTCAAGCTAAGCCAAGCCAAGTGTAACATTAAACCTGACAAGTATTTAGTTAGTCTGTTTATTGTGTAACTGTTGAGTGTGAACAGTAAGCTTTTCTGACTGTTTAATCTGTAATCTGTTTTAGTTGGACTGTAATTTAATCTGTTTTCAATCAATGAGAACGTAGTTTTTTTCAGTCAAGCTATCCATTCGTACGAGTTATTATGTAGAATTGATCTCATCGCACTATGAGAGTGGGGGAATAGTATTATATAATAGTGACTGCGTTTATACTCGGGCTCTATTATCCTGTCTTCTAAAGATCATATAGAATTATCTCTACTTTTGTTCGATTACGTTAATTAGTAAAAAAAATCAAGTTTTGTTGAGTGAAACCGAACACCTTTGTCAACAATTGGCTCTACGCCGCCAAGTGCATTGTCGTTTCACAGCAGTTTCGGGTGCATTCATAACAATTTATTAAATTTTTTGTAACTGTTTCAAATAAAGTGATTTTTTTACTATTTCGGACGTTATCAATTCAACATACTTAACAAACAACCAGACACAACTCCGAAATCTAGTTCTTCGAGCGGTGGTTTTTGGTGAGTTTCAAGTCTGAGCAATCGGTCCAATGGTCTCCCGCTGGTCTCACCAATGGATTAAGAATGTGCGTTGATAACATGAGAGCTTCCTAAAAATCCAACTAAACATCAACAGGGGTGTTGTAGTGTCTGCGTAATATAACATAACATCAAGAGCAACAACAAGACATAATGGAAGATCTTCTATGAAAACAGTCAGAATTAACAGCAGACATCCAGAAAGAGTTGGATGGCTTTAAGAAAGATAACACTGAACGAAGGTGAGCCGCAGCAAAACTGCGTAACGTATTCATTGAGCATTTTCAAGCTAACCACGAAATCTTCGTCCAATGCGGAGATCAAACCAGTGATTACTTTCTTAACAAACATTACGAATCGGTGAGAAAACTGTATTCTAGTGCAGTAACAACAATTATATGTGCATAAAGGAAATTTTGAGGAAGGAAGTATTTCAACAAGTGCCTAAAACGCCCAGCAAGCAAAAACCTACCGTAAGTACAGTACCATCAACATCTGTATCTGTATACAATAACATGGAAGAAAAACTAAAAAGATAAGCAGCTAATTACAAAGCATTGCAAAGAACTATAGATACTATAAACATCGAAACAATAACCGAGAATGGGAGTTGGAGGATACTCGTAGAACATTAGAAGCGCGTTGATCGAAAGTGGATTCCCTCCATTGGGATATTGAGAGCGAACTTAACGGTATAAAATATAGGGAAATGGAAGACCTATTCAAGAAACATGAAGAGGAATATAAAAAACTAAAAAAGGCCATTAACTCGAAGATTTGATCGGAGACGCATCGGGACAAAACAACCCCTAAAGTGGAAATACCCATCTTCCACGAAATTTACAACCAGTGGGTGTCGTTCAAAGATCTCTTCACAGAAACTGTGCATAATAAAACGGCGCTCTCAAAGCCATAAAGCAATGCATGTTTTAAATAAATAAATTCACTTGTCAATCGCACTAAACAATCTAATTTAATATAATATGTATTACTTGAGAGATACATTGTGTTTTCATGCGATGGCCAAGTCAATCTATTTATTTAGACAGAAGAACCCTAAAGTAGGGACTGAATAAATTAACCAACTTGATATTACATGGATCTCACAACTTTTTACGGTAGAAGAACTGAGTTGCGAGACTTGGTTTTTTTACAAGTTATGTTTTTGAAGGCATTTATTTTATCTTCATCCCTTTCATCCCTTTGAACACCTTTGTCAACAATTGGCTATACGCCGCCAAATTTTTAGTGCATTTTCGTAACGAAATAGTGTCAGGTGCATTCATAACAACTTATAAAAAATGTTGTAACTGTTTCAAATAAATTGATTTTTTACTATTTGGGATGTTATCAATGCAACATACTTAACAAACAACCAGACACACATCCGACAAGTTTAAAATCATTAAAGTTCTAGGAGAAATATTATATTTTAAATTTTCTCGTCTTTATTGTCTGTAGAGGTTTATACAACAGAACAATTATTGTTCATTACAAAGGAGTAATTTTCCACTAGGGCTAGCACTTTGTCTGTAATGATTTCCTGCCACCCAACATAAAATATTTTAAGACAAGTATCTTGAAAAATCACAAAGCTTTTTTAATTTTCATATTGAGTTTTTGATTGTATAAAAAATATAAGTTAGCTGATATTTGGCGACGAAAGAAAATATAAAAAAAAACAATTACATAAGAAAAAATGGTAATGGTTATAAACGAGCCATTTGATGGTAAAAAGATATTTTGATTCATGAATCACTCACTTCTTTCATTGATTAGGAATCAAAATGCAAATGCATTGTCACCTCTGAGGGTTAAGATGGAATGCCGCGTTACCATTATAAAATGTCTCGCTTTCTTTAATCTTACCGTACGAAACACAACAGCATTATGTTGCTATTTTAGACTGGTATTCTGTGTGAGCGTTGGCTTCCCAGATTTACCCAGCTGTATAATGGCTGCAGTACAGCTATATTTTACGTATTAAATATGATGTTTATGGTCTGCCAACGTAGTAGAATAGTGTAGTAATAGTGTAGTGTAGACCGATATATATCAAATTAAAATTTATCTACTGCATTTTTTGATCTAATCGCGTTAAATTTGAATTATGTTCATGCCACCTTATATCCTTACATAATGTGTTACCTCCACACTAGGATCTTCTACTGTATCTTGGGGGCAGATTACATAAATTTCAGAAGGACAAACATCCAGACCTGCAACAATTATTTGTAGGCCATATATAAACTTGTTCTGTGCGGGTTTCGTACCCGCGGCCTTTATTGCTGATACTTCTTGATAAGCCAGTACACTACGGAGCCGCTTAGAGTTTAAAAAAAATATTTTAAAACATCTATTATATAATGGATTTACGCAATATAACGCTTTTTATTCAAAAACATGTGCCAAATTATTATTAAAAAAAACTAGATAATTTTCAGTTGCATTCATCGTAATGCGAGGAGATTTAAGTAATAAAATAAAAAAAAAGTTAGTGCGTTTATGCGCCATCTTCGGCTGCATCACCGCATACCATCAGGTAGGATATTAATCAAACTCTGGCTTAGAATAGCAAAAAATATAAAAAATTTGCTTTGTTTTTACATAATTTCTTTTCTATAAGCATCAATACTTTGTACGCGATATTTTAATATAAATATTAGTCTCATTACGTAAACTTGCTAATGAAGCAAATGTGCTGCGCTGGAAAAAAATCCAGCTTTTTCCACTTCAAACTCTTTAGCGTATTAATATACGGCTTAAGGCGAGCCCTGAGGTGTTTAACCTTTGACCCGAGGCCCCATTTATACGAATAAATTATACACGTACTTTACTTTGAAGATATAAATATTTAATAGCATACCCACAACGTTATCGGAACGTAAACATTACTTTTTATTCAGTTACAAACAATCATATAACTTTTAAAACTTTTTTTTCTTTTTTTTCTTTACGAAGATATTTTACTCCCCTTGATAACGCAAACCAATAAACTAATATTAAAACCAATATGGCGGTGTAAGATAATCCACTCCACTACGTGGGTGTCGTAATAAGTAACATAGGGAAATGATACAGATCAGCGCCAGCATCACATGAGTAAATAAACGGAGCAGAGACAAAACTTCTTAAGAACGTGCAAAATTGTTACCTATTTTGGTAGGGTTGTCACAATAGGTGAAGACAAATTAAACAAAACATTAATTTGTGAAATAGTTTTATTATTTAGTATGATAGAATAGTTTACAAATTACTTAATCTAATCATTTTCTTTTTTTAATTTTTGTTTTTGAGTAATTTATTGTTTCTTTTAATAGTGTGGTAAATTATACCTATTATTGAAATATTTATTTAATTTAAAGACTGACCGACTAGTAGCGGGAAATAAAAACAATGTAGGTATTAATGATAAGTTTTCATTTAAAATGCTTTTTAAACGCGTATTCAAACTTTCATGATCATGCTACTATAGCTGTTGAGGAGTTCTCTCGTGAGTATACTATTCTGTCTGCAGTAGCAGTTTATGGTGAAGAGCATATTTAGGAAACAAAATTAAATTTAAATACAAAGTTTCAAGCCCCTACTAGTAACCGTTGTAGAGTTTCCTCGTAAGGCGACACTGCTGGCTGCAGTACCAGTTCATAATAAAAATCGTGTTAAACTATCAAAATTAAACTAAAATACAAAATTTCGTGACCTTGCTGCTACCCGTTGAAGAGTTCACTAGTGAGGAGACACACCTGGCTGTAGCATCAGGTTTCATTTATCATATTATTGCATTGTCACTGAAGTTAATGTGTACAAAACTTAAACTCAATCAGACAGCGGAAAGCTGTTCAAATCTTACTTGCAAATCTTGCAATATGTGAAATTAACAGACATACCTACTAATGTTTAGAAAAACTTGTAATAACAATAAAAAGGTAAAAACACACCGTTACCTCATATAATTAAAAAAATGAAAAAAAAAATAAAATAAAAACTATTGGTAAGTCCAATTGTGCATTAAAAATACATATAACATGATTATACGTAATTTTTATAGGTAGTTTAAATACATATAAGTTTTCACTAATAACCTTACTATTATACTTCCAACATTCCAATAATTTTATGTCAAACTTCAATTTAAAAAAAAATTGGAAAATCCAAAAGTGCACGACTCATAATGCTCTATATGATCATCATATCATCATTCAGGTCACTCTATAAAGTCCAAGACGTCCTACCTACATTTAGTACGTAGTACTATTATTTATTTTGTGCTTTTAAAATATTGTAATAAAAATCTCTGATTATTATAATAATCAAGTATGTATGACATTTGGTTTTTCGAATATTTTGTATTTGTACAGCGATATTTTTGAGCCGCTGCAAACAACAGATACAGTATCCATTCACGACGGCGGTTGACGCCGAAGTGAGTGAGTGAGGCAGTCTATGTAGTAAAATAAATTATTACAAGGCTGCTAAAAACACAGTAGTAAGCAGTAGCAGTAAGCAGGAGTGTTATCAAGCCTGGGCTGCGGCTTCGGCGACTCGGGATGTAAACACCAGCACACTTAAAAAGAAGTATAACTTCGCCTCCAGGTCCTTCAAAAGAGTTATTGCCAAGGCAAAGTCAGAGCACATAGGCAGAATTGGCGAGAAACTAGTTCGCCTTCCTTCGGGAACCCGTGCATTCTGGTCTCTCGCCAAGGCTGTCCAAGGGAATTTCTGTAAGCCATCACTACCATCTCTGCACAGGGAGGACGACTCACTGGCCCATGACGCAAAAGACAAAGCCGACCTTTTAGGCTCCCTTTTTGCGTCCAACTCGACTCTTGATGACGAGGGGAAAACACCGCCGACCATCCCGCGGTGTGAGTGCTCTATGCCGGATGTGCTGTTCTCACAGCGCTCGGTTCGCAAAGCACTTCTCTCCCTGGACATCTAGAAGTCGAGTGGGCCTGACGGAATCCCCCCAATTGTGCTGAGGACGTGTGCTCCGGAGTTGGCACCGGTCCTAACGCGTCTTTTTCGGTACTCCTACTCCCAAGGCGTAGTCCTGAATTCATGGAAGACAGCTTTTGTCCACCCGATCCCTAAAAAAGGCGACCGCTCAGACCCGTCCAACTATAGGCCTATCGCGATCACCTCCTTGTTCTCCAAAATAATGGAATCCATTATCAACTGCCAGCTCATCCGGTACCTTGAGGATCACCAGCTAATTAGTGACCGCCAATACGGTTTTCGTGGGGGTCGATCAGCTGGTGATCTTCTGGTCTACCTGACCCATAGATGGGCGGAGGCAGTTGAGTCCAAGGGGGAGGCGTTGGCCGTTAGTCTGGACATTGCGAAGGCCTTCGATCGGGTTTGGCACAAAGCGCTTCTCTCGAAGCTCCCTTCCTATGGGCTTCCCGAGAAATTGTGCAATTGGATCACCAGCTTCCTTGCAGATCGGAGCATCAAGGTTGTTGTAGACGGTGCATGTTCTGACTACAAGCCTATTAACGCTGGTGTTCCACAAGGCTGTGTGCTATCACCAACGCTGTTTCTTCTGCATATCAATGATATGTTGCTAACTGGTAACATTCATTGCTATGCGGATGACAGCACTGGTGATGCTCTATACACCGGCCGTGCTAATATTTCTCGGGAAAACGTCTCCGAGTACCGGAACAAACTTGTGTCTGAAGTCGAGTCTTTGCTGGACAAAGTCTCGAACTGGGGGCGACTAAATCTAGTCCAGTTTAATCCTCAGAAGACACAAGTTTGCGCGTTTACCGCTAAAAAGAACCCCTTTGTCGTATCTCCTCAGTTTCAAGGCACTCCCCTGGTTGCCTCAGCCAGTATCGGAATCCTCGGCGTCGACATATCGAGTGACGTGCAGTTTCGTGGTCATTTGGAAGAGAAGGCCAAATTGGCCTCTAAAAAGCTTGGCGTGCTCAGCAGAGCGGGACAGTATTTCATGCCGGCACACCGCCTGCAACTTTACAAGGCGCAGGTTCGGCCTCACATGGAATACTGTTCCCATCTCTGGGCAGGGGCTCCCCAGTGCCAGCTCCTTCCACTTGACCGCATCCAGCGCAGAGCGGCTCGAATCGTCGACGACCGAGTTCTTTCCGATCGGCTCGACTCATTGGCGCTGCGAAGAGATGTTGCATCTCTTTGCATTTTCTTTCGCATCTACCATGGGGAGTGCTCTGAGGAATTGTTCGGATTAATCCCAGCCGCCAAATTTCACGAACGCACATCGCGGCAGAACTCCCGATACCATCCACACCATCTGGATGATTGGCGGTCCACCACTCTGCGATTTAGAAGATGTTTTCTTACTCGCACGACTTCCTTGTGGAATCGATTACCATCAGCGATTTTTCCGGACCGATACGACTTAGGGACCTTCAAGAAAAGAGCGTACTCCTTTTTAAAAGGCCGGCAACGCATCTGCAATTCCCTCCCTGGTGTTGCAGTTGTTCATGGGCGGCGGTAGTCACTTACCATCAGGTGAGCCGCATGCTCGTTTGCCCCCTCTACTATAAAAAAAAAAAAAAAAAACACTGGAAATTTCTTCGCAGAAAAAAATAATTATAACTAAACAAAATATATTTAACTGTCATTTACATTCCATGGTTTCCCACATAATAGATGAAGAGATTTAAAAATAGATTGAGTTAAACAATTGATATTTTCAAAAGTTATCGTGTTTACCACTCCATGCGGATTTGATAAATCTACACCATAAGCCACTAAAACCACTTTTTTATGTAAAAATAGCAATTAATCGGTTTAATAAAAATAATAAGTTCAACAATCATTTATCTTTCTGAACGATTTTATGCGACAAAACGTTGGAATAGGCGCTAGTAGAACATAACTATGCGCGTGGCGCTTAAGGAATGCAATAAAGGTACTTACTTGAAAAGTAATAATCAAATATATACTATTGTAGTCATTGGGATAGGTAAAGTATGATATATTTTTTATTTATCTAGTATAATTCATACACACTATACAATAAACAACGATTATTAATAATATCACGTTTTTACATTACAATATTCAAACTTGCAACTAATAAAAAAACAACGTGCGTCGCACTGACCTTGAGATTGTTGTCTACTGGCTGTGCCAACGGTACCCGATTTTTCCAGACTCGACGCGTACGCGACAAGCGGCCAGTGGTCCCGCACACATGCCTCGTGCTTGTTAGTAGTGCAACCGATTCGCGCGGTTGTATGAAGCTTTATCTCTGTTCCCTTTATTTACTCATGTGGCAGCATCTTCCTGATGATAACTCAAAATAACAAAATACTGCAGTTGCCAGCCAACCCTGGTAACTATATTGATAAATATTCACTTCAATGAAACAATTTATGGTGGAGACCTGATTTTTGTAATTAATTAATGTAATAATTTAAAATTAATAATTTTGTACAGCCGACTTCAATATACAATAACTCAAAAACTATTGATCTGACCTTAATCAAATTCATGTGGGACCACACGAGAAGTACCAACTTTCAAATAAAAAAAAGAATCATCCAAATCGGTTCCCCCAGTTAAAAGTTATGAGGTACCACACATAAAAAAACATATAGTCAAATTGAATACCGTCTCCTTTTTGGAAGTCGGCAGAAAAGAACGTTTTTGTCACTTGATCTTATAATACTCGTATCTAGTGAAAATAGAGATCGAAATCAATTGTCATTATAGCCGAAACACGGAGAAACAGTTTCGAGGATCAATTCGGCTTACAGATAGCAATGAAACACGCTACGTGACCGGCATGCGCATCAATATTCAATACCACACAATGTTCGGCTTCACTATTTGTTGATTAGTAAATCAATATATTAATAGTAAATTAATATTAAAACAGTAAATTAAATTAACAGATTATATACAGATCACAGCTGGGCACAGGCGCCCTTTCCTCCGTGTAAGAGGGTTTAAAGCAAGAAAGACTCAACCGCGATGCCCCAATGCCAGTTGATGATTATTTGATGATTATGAATAAATGAAATTGATTTAACAAATCCTCTAAATATTTTCAGATTTATCAAACATTTTAATTTCATAGACATACAAATTGTTCGCGACGGCAAAAAGTGATTGAAAAAAATAGCGATCAAAAACAATATTAAAATTGTAATTAGGAAAAGTATTAGCGACAAACCTAAGTGAAAGGCAATAGTGTAATTTTACAAAATGTTACTATTATAGTATAGAGCATTGTTTTGTAATGGTTAAGCAAATTACCCTTATAAGCCGGCCAATCAAAGCGCGCCACGTTATAGTACAAACATCTTTTTTTTTAAACAACGTTACCCCCACACTAGGATTTTCTCCTGTATCGTGGAGGCAGTTTAAAAACACAAGTTGCACAAGGACAAACATCCAGACGCGGAACAATTATTTGTAGGTCATACAAATACTGACAATACCGACCCAAAAATAATTAAAATATTTTCTATGCTTTAGAATAATTGTAAACATAGTATTTAATTAGATTAAGATTTATAGACTAAGGAAATAAAACAATATTTAGTACTAGCTGTTCCTCGCGACTTCGCCCGCGTGTTATTTGGGGTTTTAGTTTTTTTGCGCGGATTATTTTTCTAAAATAAAATAATTCTTTTCCCTAATTCTTTTTTTAAAATAAAAGAAGCCTAAGTTACTCCTTATGACATCAGTTATCTGCCAGTGAAAGTCCCAGGAGATTAGCCGGAACAAAGAGACAGACAGACAGACAAACCGACAGACAGACAAAAATTTTAAAAATTGTGTTTTTGTTATAAGTATCGTATATACTTTCATATGCATTTAGTAAAAAGCCGTAATTTTGATATTACAAACAGACACTTCAATTTTATTTATTTGTATAGATATAGATGATGTAATTTATTTCCCACCTATAGTAAAATTAAAGAATCAATGTACCCGAATATTGTGAAAATTTGGGATATTTTTGTTAATAACTTTTTGCATTATTAATATAATATAGAGTGGGTCATGCTCGGGGTTTCTCTGATAAACTTAGAAATGAGGATATCTGCAGTAGAACCACAGTGACCGACATAGCCCAACGGATTAGTAAGCTGAAATGGAAATGGGCCGGCTACACGAGTATAGCTCGAAGAACCGACAACCGATAGGGAAAGAAGGTTCCCCTACTAGATGGAGTCACGACCTGGTGTGATATGCAGGAAGAAGAGAAAACGATGGATGCAGGTGGTTCAGGACCGTGCTTTGGGGCATTTCTTGGTGGAGGTCTATGTTCAGCAGTAGAATTGTGAAGGGCTGTAATGATGATGATTATGATGATGATAGCGGTCACAAAAACAACGTTGCAATTAACTATTCCAGTAATGCTGACGGAACACTTACCTCATAACCTTTTTCTACATGCACCGATTTTGATGATTCTTTATTATTTTATTTATCATAGATTAATCAAAATCTGACCAGTAGTTTTTGAGTTAACCTTAATAATGCGTATTTAATTGACTTGGACTACATTGATGATATTCTCATTTTATTTATATTGAAGTCAGTTGTACAAAGCTTTAAATTTGACCATTTGTTTCCGAGAGGTAATAAATGGTAAAATTGGACATTACCTAGCTTTGAGCTAGGTAATGTCCACCGCGCTGCAAAAAAGTTGGTTTTGGTTTTATTTTATAAACTACTAGCTGACCAGGCAGACGTTGTTCTGCCCTTTCCGACCACCATTTGCTTTCCTAAAAAACACTCCTGAGATTAGCAATAAAAAAATTGAGGGTCACTTATCGGGATAAAAACTATCCTATCTTTCAAGTTGGACCAAAGTGCACTCAGTGTGCAAAATTTCATTGAAATCAGTTTAGTGGTTTAGGAGTTCATCGCGGACAAACAACGTGACACGTAATTTTTATATATAATGATATTACATTATTATATTATTAAAAATAATTGCATCTTAAAATTACAAGCCGCACCTTGGTAGCTGAGCCCCGTGGTAGCTCAGATGGTTAGCGCTCGCTGTTAATTTCCCGGTACGCCCGGGTTCAATCCCCATCGGAATCAATCAAATTGTTAATTGCAATTTTTAGTGCTGATTCACCACGTGCTCGGCGGTGAAGAAAAACATCGTGAGGACAAGTCTGAGAAATAAAAAAAAAATCGAAGACATTGAAGTTCGCCAACGCGCATTGGGGAATTGGGGCATTGTGTCCAGCAGTGAGACGTAAATAGGCTGCATTTTTAACTTCTTCAACTTTTTAAAATTGCAAAATTAAAATGTTTAAAAGTTAATTTTACTAATTAAAATCAGTACAAAATAAAAATGTCCAAAATTTTAAGACAAAATGATGATCATTGGTTTGGATTATATCAAATTACAAATAGCTATTTTATGCTACGCTATGCCATGTTTATATAATTCCTACCGGTATCCCTTTCAACTGATAACAAGGCATTCTATTTTAGTCGTAAAGGATAAGATTTACATTTTGTTTCTATATCTATGGACCACATCATCCGCATACCCTCAGGTGGACTGTGTGTTCGTTTTTCAAGCTTCCTTTAGAAATAATCTAAATGTCAGTGAAAACCGCGTCAACATCATGTCAACATCCATCAAGTAGTTTTAAATTATTATTCAAATACACCGTCAGTCATGGCCGTGACTTCATTTTATCTATAATATTATATTTATAAATTATTCTATACGTATAAATAAAATTGAAGTATCTGTCTGTAATGTTGAAATAACTAGCTTCTATTAAGCTCAGAGTGTTATTTGCATGCTATCAATTTTAAAAATGTTATCTGTCTGTCTGTTCGGGTTAGTCTTCGGAATGGTGGACTTGATTGTGATGAAATTTTACGAATGGATAGAGGGCAATGCCAGGAGAAGTCCAAGCTATATTTTATCCGAAAAAAATTACTAAATCCTATGCAAGTTAAGCCGGGGCGGATTGCTACTACATAAATACCCTCTTGACCTCTAAAAGACATGAGAGTGTGTTTGTTAGAACTAAAATTCTCATATACTACACTTCATAACAATACCTCTTTACGAAAAGTTAATCGAAAATAACCGAAAGCGCCGTCAACTGGGAAACTACATCGCGACCTGCCTGTAACAGGTAAATGAGGACTCGCAAAGGCTGTGTCGGCGTTTTAAATTTGCATCGAGCACGACACACTGTTTTAAATGCTTGTGAAGTTTTCTTTTTCAGCTTCTAACTTTGCTCTGACTTTTTAATTTACATGCATCGAAGTCCGTTATACTTCTCTAGTAAATTACCTTTTGTTTAAAGAGCTACAGGATGTTTAGCTGTTGATAGAAAGAGATCTCCGTCGGGTTAGGTGTTCAGAAAGAGAACACCAAGTTTGAATGCCTTCTGATCTAGTGGCTGAAACGAGAATGCGGATCTCGATGTCCTGGGTTTGTACGTCGATTTGGTTTAAAAATTAATTATTGAGCTTTTCTGTAGAGAAATTCTCAGAAGCAGTCAAGAGTCAGGATGTTGGAGGTGTATCACTCCCGAAAGCATCAGTGGTAGAGCCAGGCAGCAGCTTTTGCTGTAGCACGGATGGGCCAGCTCAAACCGGGGTGGTACCACGACCTCACAGAAAACCAGCGTGAAGTAGAGGTTTACCTCTGCGTTTCGCTTGGTGACGGCAGGTGGCCTTCTTACTGGAAATGAGGCATTCTATCTTAGTCCTCACGGGTGACAACGCATCTACATTTTGATTTGTAATAGAGGATAGATGTAGATGTCTATGGGCCGCAGCAACCACTTACCATCAGGTGGACTGTGTGCTCGTTTGTCACCCTTACCATATAAAAAAAATCTTTACGTGCTTTCCGAGCGCCTGATCGTTCTCTCAGTGAGATGATCACTTTTATTTAAATATTTTTAAACTATTAACCTCAGGTGAAACTGTCTCTCCTTTCGCGAGATTTTTTTATTATATGTAATAAACACGCTGTAAAAATGGCAGATTAAATCAAACACTTTTTTTAATTATTGAAAATACAACTTTGGGCTAGTTTGCCCCTACGTCAATCCCTTCAAAATAAAAAAATAAAAATGGCAGAAGTGTCTGCCATTTTTTTCTTAATTCTTTATCAACTTAGCTGACGGATAGTCATTATTATTATTTGGATCAAACATTTTTTTGGGTAATTTTTTTGCGACTTACCTGTATGCGCAGTACCAGGTGTACCCAGGTAGGCTAGGCAAACAGTCGAAAACCTGCTTATTGAGTGGACTGATACTTTTCAACAAAGTTTCATGATGCAACAAACACTTCATGAACTCTTGGACCATATATAATAAAGGAGATATTATGCGAGTTTCGTGAGAGAGGCTGTGAATATTTGTAAGTTAAAGATATTTCCATTTAAAGCTTTAATAAAATGTGTAAGAAAAATGCACTTCAAAAATTTACAATATACCCAGTAGATGACACGTGATAGAGTAATGCTGTAAATAATATGGTTGTAGCACAATTGGGTCTGATAAATCGGGGCAGGAAAACGCTCTCACAAAATACCAGCGTAAATTAGCAGCTTTATGCTGCTGCTTTGTAAGGTGAGTGTAGAGAACCGGATACGCTTTTTACTGGCAATGAGGCACTCCATCTTAGTCCTCCGGGGTGGCAACGCATCTGCATTTTGATTCTTAATCGAGGTAAAATGTAGATGTCTATAGGCCACAGCATCCACTTACTATCAGGTGAACTGCGTGCTCGTTTGTCACCTTTCGTCCATAAAAAAACATACACAATTTTCTGTAAATAATTTGCTGCTATAAATTTTACCCAATAAAAAATACGATATGAACTAGTATTAATTTCTGCATAGTTACGAACTGAACAACGCAATAACCCATAAAGAAAATTTATTTTTAATCATCTCGGTTGTAGCATATTTCTCGCCATCAAAGGGTGAAAAAGGAACAAAATGTTCGTTTAATTTTCGTTCCCGATCGTCTGACGCCAATATTGAAATAGTGTGTTTTAATCTGAGTATATTTCGATGTAAATGAGTTATTCATTCTGCTTGGTTGCAAAAGGCATTAAATTATTTTTAGCGAATGAACCGGACATTGACATCTTATGGTCCATTATCTGTGTTAGATTGCCGTTCCATTGGACTTAGGGAAACAGTGCACCTGTGCTTGCGCATACACTCGGACACTATAATCACATGAGTAAAGAAACTATAATCCTATCCATCACAGTGGCTAGCTACGACTTAAATTCGGTCTGCCGGACATTATTAACTCCGAAGCAGCCAACGTTCCATTTGTAGTGTAGCTTCGACAGTTAGAAAATATACTGGGTGGCGATTAGGTTATCACATTAAATAAAACAGCGGTATATACAAGTTCATATATGTTGATTAAAATAAAAAAATAAAAAATTCTACCAAAAATAAAAAAATACATTTTTCAAACAAAATAAAAAGCGTAAAATTTGACACGATATAAATCCCCTTAATAATATTAGTTTACTGACCAGAAGTGACATGTAAAAGCGGCAACGGTGCGGCAGGTATACAGTACTCAGTAAGTAACAGTAAACGGCTTCGACGTAGGTAATTATTTACCTACACTTTCCCGTTCATAAGTAATTAGTAAAACGAAAAAATGGGCTATTGCGACTAGAATGTTAATTGTTACATATTTTTTTAGTTGTGTGTGTTCAAAGAACGTTATATAGGATAAGTCTTTTCATTTAATGTGATAACTTTATCGCCACCCCGTATAATATAAAAATTTGATAGTGTGATTTACAGTTCGGTTGTCATCTGGCCCGTTTACATTATTGTGACGCGGTATAACAGCACCGCTTTGGTAAAGCAAGGTGTATTTTATCTTTTTTTACCAAATGCCAACATCACTAAGCGGTTGGCCATATTAATGGATGAAGCTTTGGTGTCCAACAGATAAACAAAAAATCCATCAGATAACGTTGATCGCAAAATTTACTGACTAGTTAAGTAAAAAACATTTTTAATGCGAGGTTCTTAGTTGTGATCATCAAGAAATCTTCTAAGACATACTGGGTAACAATAAAAGTACCACAAATTATACTTGCACATAGAATACTTTGATTTTTTGATTCTGATTCTGATAGAATACTTTCGTTTAACAGCTATCGTTATAATATTAATGTACAGTTTGATTTATGTATTATGACTTGTAGTAATAGCACAGTAGTAGTAGAACGTGGTAGAGCCATGTCGCAGCTATATTTCTAGTATAGATATAAGGTTGGCTCGACCGGGAAAGGACCATGCTCTCCCAGAATACCAGAGTAAAATGGCAGCTTGACACTGCTGTGTTTCGTATAGAGAGAGTAGAGAACCGAAGACCCATTTTAATGGAAAAGAGGCATTCCTTCTTAGTCCTCATGAGTGACAACGCATCTGCATTTTGATTCTTTATTGAGGATAAATGTAGATGTCTATGGGCTACAGCAATCACTTATTATCAGGTAGACTGTGTGCTCATTTGTCACCCTATTCTAGAAAAAAAGTATAAATTTATTATAATGTATTTTGATATAGTACTATGACTGAAGCCTGCTTGTAGGATTAGTAGTGGCACTGACGGAATAAAAGCGCTGCAGCAATACTACTGCGGAATAATGCTGAGTCGGTGGCCTTTTCGTTGCCTAGCAACCTTGAATGCCTCGTTGGTCTGGTGATAAACGCAGTTGCAGATAATGAGGTTAAAGTTAAAGTTACAGCCTATATACACGTCCCACTGCTGGGCACAGGCCTCCTCTCATTTCTGAGAGGGTTTTAGAGCAAAGAAAGGTCCTCCGCACTGCCCCAACGCGTGGTGGCGAACTTCACATGTCTTCGAAATATATTTTTTTTCTTATTTGTCAAACATGCATGTTTCCTCACGATGTTTTCCTTCACCGCCGAGCACGTGGTAAATCAGCACTTAAAATTGCAATTAACAATTTCATTGCTGCCAGCGGGGATCGAACCCAGGTTTCTCGCGTACTGTGAAACTTACAGCAAGCGCTAACCATCTGAGCTACCACGGCTCTTGATCATGAGGTACTGGGTTCGAATCCTGGATCGTGCAAAAATCAGTTATTGGGTTTTTCTGTCGAGAAATTCCCATTAGCAGTCCGGAGTCAGGATGTTGGCGGTGTTTCATCCTCATGGCTTGGAAAGCACGTAAAGCCGTTGGTCCTGCGCCTAATCTCTCTCCAATCTTGTCGGTTAACCGTCCCATCGGACTATGACAGAAAGGGAGTAGAGTGCACTTGTGCTTGCGCTTACATTCGGTCAATATAAACCTGTCCTGCGTCGATGGCTAGTTTATATTAAAACTAGCTGCCATGACTGGAATTCGGTCTGGAGGACTTCCTTTCTTTTTTCTTGAGAGGGTAATAGTACAGAATAATTGATCCTGCTGCTCCAGTGTGAGAAGATAGACTTCCCAACTCTTTCAAATATGATATTTGTTATATAAGTCGCACAAGCACACAGTCCATTTGATAGTAAGTAGATATCGTGGTCCATAGACATCTTCGTCTACCTTCGATTAATTATCGAAATATAAATGCCTTAGGACTAAGATACAATGGCTACTTACCAGTAATAATTTAAAATAAAATAAATTGTACAACCTACTTCAATATAAAATATTATGAATAACTCAAAATGTATTGGTCAAAGCTTGATCAAATTTATACGTGACCACATGAGAAGCACCTGTTTTTAAATAAAAAAAGAACTATCAAAATCGGTTCACTCAGAAAAAAGTTATGAGTTAACACACATAAAAACATACATTTGAATTGAATACCTTCTCCTTTTTGAAGTCGGTAGAAAGGGGTTTTTCCTTCTCTTTGTTATTCATACAAAACAACGCACTATATAGTAGCTGCTGTGTGGCGTAGTGGCTTACCATTGAGTTACAGCGATGATGGCCGTGGGTTCAAATCCCGCTCGAATCAAGTATTTGTATGGCCATTGGCCATGATTGTCCTTGGGCAATTTATGTATGTATTCGTTAACTGCCTCCACGATACAGGAGGAACCCCGAATGTATTACTAACGTTTATAAAAAAACAATGAAAAAAACAGGTGAGCCCCATGTTCGTTGCCTTTATCTTTTATCTACTACGAAACAACATAGTATAGCTGCAACCTAGCTCTACCACGTCGAAAAAGTTTGTCGAACAATTTTGCAAGTATCTCAAAATAATATTATTTACTTACAGAGCTATGCTGCAGCTATATTATGGTTGTAGCACGAGTGGGTTGGCTTGATCGGGAAAGCACAACACTCTTATAGAATACTGACGTATAACAGGGGCTTGAAGCCGCTGTATTTCGTAAGATGAGTGTAGAGAGACCCTGGAGACCCGTTTTACTGAAAATGACGTATTCCGTCTTAGTCCTCAGAGTGACTACGGATTTATATTTTGATTCTTAATTGATGATTGATGTAGATGTATATGGACCACAGCATATATTACTATCGGATAGACTGTGTGCTCGTTTGTCACCTTATTATATAAAAAAAAAATTGGCGAGTCTACTATTTTGTAAAGTAATAATGTCCCCCAGACTGTAATTCGGTCCCGGTGCGACGGCCAGCCTCAACGGAGACTAGCTATCGGCGCAGGACAGGATTATTAAAGCAATCACAGGTGCACTCACTATTCTCTTTCTCATAGTCCGATGGAACAGTTAAGCGACACGACTGGAGAGAGAACAGGCGCAGGACCCTACGGCTTTACGTGCTTTCCGAGGCACGGACCCCCGTGAGACACCGCCAACTTCCTGACTCTAAATAGCTGCTCGGCTATTGAGAATTTCTGGATAGAAAAACTCAATAACTGATTTTTAAGGCCTAATCCGGGATTCAAACCCGGGACCTCATGATCACTGCTACAACCACTAAATATTAATTGTAGTAACTATTTAACAATGAACAAAATTTATAGAATATACAATTTAGCAATGAATAAAGTCCCTACTCTTGGCATATATGTGTGTGTTCAGAATATCATTTTTAAAAACTTCATTGTCTATACACATAATAAAAAGTAAATAGCAGATGTCTATACATTTTATATTTTTGTTATAAATGTGATTGAGAGGGACTAAAAATAAGTAATTAAATACATTTCTACCATTTTTATATTTTTCTGTGTCTGTCTGTCTGTCTGTTTGTTTGTTAACGTATCACGTATAAAGTACTAATTTATATCATAAGAATCGCTAGGGAAATTATTAAGTGTATCTTCGGGTTACATTATTAAGTCTTTATTTCATTAAAATCAGTTCATTACATCAAAAGTTATGACAAATATTCTGAAGTATGGGTACTAAGTATATGTACGAATTTGTTCAATAGTGGCGTTGGATGAGTCATCAAGTACATTTTAAATTAATATCGTATTATCAATCATAATTAAATTATGTAAAATAATGTTCTTTAATGATATAATGATATCTAAAACGCAGTAAACCAAAGTATTACATAAAGAACGTAATAATTATATACAAAACCTCATATTATGTAAATCTAAAGTACAATAGTTAACCAATTTCATCGATAGATGGTGGTGTTGCACAAATGTGATACAAAAAGGCAGGTTAAGTATTTTTCCTGTTGATGAGTTTCATATTTGCTTCTAATCTTTATATTACATGCTGCCCTACTGCGTGTTGACAATCTCATTTATTTTTTACCGCCGAATAGGTACTCTAGTATGTGGTAAATCAAATTAAAAAAGAGCTATTAACAATTTCGTTTTTCGGCGAGGATCAATCTTTCGTTTTTTGCTTACTATGCAGGCACTGATTTATAAGTTATTTTATGTTTTTTATTGTATCAATCGCGTCAATTAATATCTTATTTTTAGAATTGATGTTAACAGCGCCATCTCTCTTTAAATCTATACATATAATAAAAATGGTGATAACATGTTGTGTTTGTTTCTGTACATTTTATATAGTATATTAATTTGTAACTAAAACGATTATGGGGACTGAAAATCATTTAATAAGTACATTTTTATAATTTTTAGAATTGTACTGTCTGACGGTCTCTCTGTTTGTTTATGAAAGCATTACGTTTCGAGTAAGCATCTTTTCTTTTCAATGAAATCCGTAATCCGTAAGAAAATCGTAAAGCGTATTGTCGAGTTCATTTAATCTTTGTTTTATTAAAATTGGTTAATTCTATCGAAAGTTATGATTATTATTTTGAAATGTAAATTCGAATGTTTAATGGCGCCATAAAATCTCAGAAATAGTAATAAAAAGATTCGTGTGTAAAAAAAATTTAAGATAGGGATGATCGATGTTGCAAAAACATACGATGATGACATCGATGATGTCATCGATGTTGGCATCGATAGCTCAACATCGATGTTTGATTGTTTGTTTAGCCTACTCAAAACATCGATGTTGACCGTTTTTTGTATATGTGTAGATACTTACACATTGTTTCAAAATTATGTGGGTATATACAGCAAGGGAAGAGTAACAATTAACTTGAATATTAATTTACGTAGAATAGCTATTATGCGACAACCGACAACGACACTACAAAATAAGGCGAAATCAATGACCATTGTGACATCATAGGTGACATTTGACAATTAAGTTTGACACACCATAATGACATTTTTTTAGGTTAACGATGCGTTCAGGAATTCTGAATTATTCAAAATTTTTAATCTTCAGAGCAGATACGAGATTTAGTTGATATTGATTTCGCAGGTTCACATTGTTTGCAAGTTCCCAATTATCGATAATGGGTTCATTGACGTCGATGTTACGATGTTCGACATGTGTCAACATCGATATTAAAACATCGAAGTTTTAATTTTTAACATCGATGATCATCGAAGATCCCTATTTTAAGCACGCTTCCCACTAAGCGTGTGTTTTTGCGACGATCGTAAATAAAGCGCAAGGTCAAACTTTATGCGTTGCAGGAGTAGACCTCATTACTGATTGTTTTGCACATGGCCAACTATATGTTGCTTTTTCCCGCGTTAGTAGTACCCGTTACCTTTTTCTGTACGCCCCGGCTAAGTCTACTTCTAACTTCGTTTACACAGAAGCTCTATCATAAACGAATTAGGACTTTGGGCATATCGATTTATTTAGTTACCACTTATTCATACAGTAATGATATAAATCGTTTAATATTCTCTTACCCTAAACGTCAAATTCTTTAAGTAAAACCTGTATACGTGAGCTACGCCGCGGGCACAGCTAGTACATAATAAAATCAGTAAAAGCATTTTTTTTCGGATTTTAATAGTTTTGCTGGCATAATTTAAAAAGTTAAAGCGGAAGGTAGACCTCTATCACAAAATGCCACCCTCTAAACATCCACCCCCATGCTACGCAAATGAATGAGGTGAACTAAATTTGTAGATAAGTTGTGAAATAATAACATCGGGACCAACAAATTTATGAAGCTATTTGTTCAAAGCGGAAGCAATTTGTGAACAATTGCGAAGCGCTAATGGGAAATGGGCAAGTTTTGACAAGTTGTAATAGCAAAACAATTTAGATGTTTCCCACAGTTAATATAACAAGTTTATTTAAATAACCGTTTATATAATGCCGTGTACCGGCTGTATAAGGGTTTCCATTGTCCTATATCTTGTTCCCTCTGTCGCATTTTATCGTATCGTAAGAGGCGACAGAGGGAAATAAAACAGAAGATGGGTAGCAGCTGCTTCTCTAATAACTAGAAGAAAAAAAATTTAGTTTGGAAAATCCAAAAGTGCACGCCTCATAACGCAAGTTTTATTCATTTTAATGAAAAAAAAAGTTGTATTCCTGACTTTTAAAATATATTATTTACGTGTTTTAAATTTAGCGCTCTATTATTTTAACAGGTAGTGTCACCTACAGGGAAAAAAATATTATCCACCACACCACCATAAATCGATTACATAGAAGTTTAAAACTGATATAGGCTGTATGGTACATTTGCGGTTTGTCTATAGGCTGTTAAAAAAATTAAAGTGCCTTTAATTTTTAATAACAATAAAACTAACAAAAGTTGAAAATAATTTTATTAAGGAACTACGCGCACTAGGCTATTGATATGTAACAGGGAACCAGTTGCTGTTACTCTGAAGCTTTGTCTTGATAAAGTAATTTTTTTTGCTAGTTATCGTGACCACATACAAGATCAACATCCGGACGTTCACGTAATTTTTTTTCAAACCGTTTTTTATAAAAGTAGCGATATAAAATGATTTTTTTAGAAAATATAAGATGGACTAATTAGTATTTTCTTGATATAGGTACGCTTACACATATTATCGTTTAAGTGCAATAAGCAATTATGATAGAGGCATTATAAGAACACAAAATTGCTTGACCTTGACGTGTCGAGAGTAAAGCACTCCTAATAACGCTTCGCGTTATGAGGCGTGCACTTATGGTTGCCACGGACCTGCTAAGCTTGGCAACCCCTTATTAGGCTCACTTTAGGGAAGGCCTATGTTCAGCAGTAGACTGATATGCTGGTAGTGTAGTAAGTCTACGGTCATTGAAAACGTTCTAAACGTTTTAGGGCCGTGTAACTCAAAAGAAAAGTTTGTCTTTAGGAATTTAGGGGATATCGGGGCGCTGTTCAGTCCATACACACGTATACCTGTATTGTTGTCCTGGATAATGACGCTATAATCTATAATCTAATCTATATCCAAGTACTATTAAAATGTACTTGTTTTGTTTTATTGTTAAATTCATTATTTCAAAATACAGGAATCTACTAAAATTTGTAATATAAAATTTCATAAAAAATTAACATTCAACCAAAAATTATACAAGAAAAATATACAGACTCGTAGAGCGGCTCCCACTAGATGCAATTGCGAACCGGTGAGACATTAAGTTGATAGATTTGGGCACATACATCCATCAAATCCATGTCTCAACGGTCTCAATTTTCTTCATATGCTGGTACTTTGAAAGCCTTTGTTCAGTTGTTGATTTGTAAGGGGCTGTAATGATGATGATGATGATGAAAAAGCGTTTAGATATGATATTGATTTTACTCGAATGTACTTAACATTGAATAAAACTACTTTTACGGATTTTATGCAGCATTTTACGCAGCACCCATGGTCACGGGTGACTGAGGTGATTGACGTCCCGATTTCAGCGTTAATCCGAAGTACCTTCAGCTTTTTAGTTATTACTTTCGGTAGGATCTACGCAGAATGAACTTACTATTTCTTGAAGTCTTGCACAGAATCCGAAGCAGGTGATAGTACTCAGCCTTTTTCTTAATTGAGATTAGGATGTTTTTTTTTATTTCAATAGCCTCACTTATCATCCTTGGTAGGAATCGATATTCTTTCGCGAATGATCACAAACTGCAGATATCCCGGAGTTGATTCACGTCCGCCATATGTTCTTTTACGCGGGTTTTCATAGATGTTTTTGTTTGCCATATATTAAAAAGACCAAATTCACAATCCAGCTTGTACACTCCTGTATCTTGTAGAGGGATATTACACTTGACGGATGTTAAGAACTAACTAATCTTCTTTAACGGCTTGAAGAATGTTCTAATAGAAGCTCGCTTCAAGATGTAGCCAATTTTGTCTGTGATACCTCTGACCTCTTTACTCGGTCACTGTGACGTAGGCGTGAGACCCGAAGCTCATTGTCGTACAGAACCTGCTTGACGTGCTGAATCTCGACAGCCAGATGTAGTGTGTTCGCGTAAATATAGGAAATCATTTGAATATACTAACCTTTATATATAGGAATAAATCATATTCAGGTAGGTCCAGGTTTCCTATTCTACGCAGGTAATGTAGCTAGAAAATGCACTCCATGACCCTCAGTTACTGTTCCACTAAACCTTAAATTCATCTGCTAAATATAAGGCAGATAACATTGTATTCTAAAGTGATTGTAAATAGTAAAGAGAATGATCACCTTCATCATGAGTAGAGTCATGGTGTTTTATGTCACTTGTACATTTGACTTTATATATTTATGTATAATTCATGTAATAAACGACTTACAATCCACCTGATGGTAATTGCAGTCCATGGACACTTTTTATAGAATAATGGTGATAAGCGAGCACACAGCCCAAATGATTGTAAGTGGATGCTGTGGCTTATAGACATTTACAAATATCTTCGATTAAAATCAAAATGAAGATGCATTGTCACCTCTGAGAAATAAGATGGAATGCATCGTGTCCAGTAAAAAGGGCCTCCGGATCTCTACACTCACCATACGTAACACAGCAGTGTCAAACTACTCGTACCATTTTACGCTGGTACTCTGTGAGAGCGTGGTCCTTCTCTACAACTATAACATAGCTGCAGCATGGCTCTACCGCGCGCAACTTGTATTTGTAGTCACTTTTGAGAACAAAAATGGAATAACTCATAGTACGTTATTATGCCAACTCTTCAAACTGGAACACACCAGTCTATGAACCACTGTTTGACGGCAGTAATAGCTAAGAGGGTACTTACTCAGATGGACTCCAGGCAGAAAAAACAATGGCTCCCGTTTTCCAATACCCCTTTAAATTAATGAATAAGCCGTGCGTGGTGTTGAAGGAATATTGACAACCCCATATCTTCCCGTGGTTCTCGTAAGAGGTGAAAGAGGGAAACAAACTATAAGATGGGTGCCAAGCACCTGCCAAGCGTGGCGATTATAGCTAATATTATATATTTATAACTCGACTCCAGAGATTCAGTAATTCATTCTTGGGCAATGTATACGCTTTTACAACAAAGCCCAGAAAATATACAAGGGTATTTAAACTTGGTATATATGGTATAGAGTCACTATTACCAAGTTTAAATATTTAAATAAACAAACGCTGTATACAAAGGGTTATTATAATATAAATGAATACATTGTTGATTATAACCCCTGGGAATGAGGTGGTCGCTTCCAAGCTGTTTCTAAAATAAATTTTGTAAATAGTTTGTACTAATTTATGTTGTAAAATTTGTTTAAAAAAATAGTCCCGCTGGGTTTCTTGCTGGTTCTTCCCAGGACAGAGGATTTTTTTCTTACTAGTGGTAAAATAAAAAATGACTTTCAATAAAAATTACTTGTAATCAATATCGAATAAAAAAATATTCTATTCTATTCTATTCTATTCCTCCTATGAAGCAGTCCTGGGCAATCCTGGTAATGAATCAAAACAGCTATAAATGTCAGTTTTATTAAAACGACGTCAACGCACGACGGCCGGGCTAAACAAAAATCATAAATCATTTTGGCATCAAGGAGCAATTACGAAACATTCGATAGCATGTGTTTTTACCTAGAATGGGCTAAAGCAATAACTGACTCAAGGTTCGCAAATTTCTCGCCTAATCGAAAAAAAAATCTGCTCACAAATTGCCACTTACATAAATGAAATTTAACATAATTTCCCAACCAGGAACACAAACACTAACAACACAAAATCAAAATTATAAAGTTATTCTATCTTTTAATTGCTGAATCCATGGGATAGCGTCGTTTTCGAGAGACAACAGGTCTGTTGAGTAGTCGTGGTACCTTGTGAGTGAGCGGTCTTTAGCTATATGCTCAACATCCTGGACAGCAGCTCTACACTAACACCTCGGTGATTCCCTCCACTCGCGCATGGACATGAAGGCATTGCTTCGCCCGCATCCGGTTCGTACCCTATTAAGTTGGCACCATTCCTTTCTTGGGAGCACAAAAACAGCAGGTTTAAGTGTAGGGTTGATGGTAACTCCCATGTTATCAGGGGGTTTTGCGTTCCATTTCTACAACCACTCAGCAAATGTGTTAAATCCACCGGACACGAGTTCACATGCGGTCTGGTATGGTGGATGACGTGACTTCAGACGGTAGGGTGGCGGATCAGTAAGCTACGCGTGAGATGGCAGGTTGGGATTTCCGTAGATCTTCTGGGACTCTCGTAGTAGTATTTGTTGTCTTCTCAAATGGGGTGAGCTTATATGGCTTAGCACGGGGAGCCACTGGAGGGGGGTACATTTTAAGGTTCCAGATATGCATCTCATGGTCTGTTTCAGCTGGGTGTCCACATGCAGCACATGTGCACTATTTGACCATACTGGTGCACAGTACTCTGCTGTTGAGTACACCAAACTGAGGCCGGTTGTACGCAGCACATCAGCGCTGGCCACCCATGTGGTGCCCGCCAGCCTCCGATCGAGAGTCACGCCCAGGTATCTCGGAGTGGGGTTGTAGTGTAACATGGCTCCAGCAAACTCAACAGTGTGCTCGTATTTTGCCATTTGGTTAGCCAAGTGAAACGCAGTTACTTCGGTTTTGGCAGTGTTTGGTACTAGTCTCCATTTCCTAAAGTATTTGTCTAGATGCTAAAGTCCTCGTTAAGGATACCTTCGGATGATTTGAGGGTTTCGTGTTGGGAAGCTAGTGCTATATCATCAGCATACATAAATTTTCGGCTCTGCGTTTCAGGTATATCATGTAAGTAAAGATTGAAGAGCAGCGGAGCCAAATCTTTACCCTGTGATAATCCATTGTTCAGCTTTTTGGTACGACTTTCACTGTCGCCAAGGAAAACCATGAACGCACGGTTGCTAAGGATGATATTTAACAGCCCCACCATTTTTCTTCATGGTACCGCTTTCATGACCTTATAGACCAATCCTTGCCGCCAAACTTTATCGTATGCCGCTGACAGGTCTATTAAAACAGCAACCGTCTTTAGTTTCTTTTAAAACCCTGCTTCAATGTGGGTTGTGAGGGACAACACCTGGTCGGTACAGTTGCAGCCACAACAGAATCCAGCTTGTTCCACTGGAACCAAAAGGGCATAATGCGGTTGTAGATTAGTCTCTCCAGAAGTTTCGTCTGGTGAGTCCAGGTGGCCGGAGGCCCAATTCAACCCCCCCCCCCACCTCCCATCAACATGGTAGCGGAATTACACATTAGACTACCCCAGGAGGGTACCAGTACCCCTGGAGAATCCCTCACTGAGCATCCACGACCATGTTACTCCAATCCTGAGCGTGGGTGCTCAGGATGCCCCGCGTATTCTGGGGGGGGGGGGGCAAAATTCCGCTCAAAAACATAACTGCTCGGGGCAAACTGAGCAACAATACCAAGGCGACCCCTGCCACGCTATCCGTGAATTTCTGCTACATCAGGGGACTTCACTCTAACCTAAACGCCGTCCACTACCATCTCGAGACGGCGAAGCTCTTCCTGACCGAGACGCAGGTTTCCTCTCCGGCTGATATTTCGTATCTCTCCTGCCCGGGGTACAAATTGGAGCACTCCTTTGTGCCTCGGGCTGGAGTTTGCGTGTATGTCAGAGAAGACATCTGTTCTCGACGCCTCGGCTGTCTTGAAGGTTCGGACCTGTCCATCCTCTGGCTAGGCGTAGACAGCTACGACCATCCGCGCGTCTACGGGTGCCTCTATAGGTCCCATAGCGGTAATGCCGAAACAGACCGACTCATCGACCACGTCCAAATGGCTACAGATTCATTGCTACAACAGGTCCCACCCGCAGAGATCGTGATCGTTGGCGATTTTAACGCCTACCATGCCGAATGGCTCGGTTGACGTTTAACTGATCATGCGGGAAGATCTGTTTATGACTTTGCCTTGGCATATGGTCTGACACAACTAGTTACTTCGCCTACGCGGATTCCAGATGTGGAGGATCATACACCTTCCCTGTTGGACCTTCTGCTGACCTCTCATCCGGACGGATATCAGGTTTCCGTCGATGCCCCTCTCGGCTCTTCGGACCACTGTCTGATCCGGAGTATGGTGCCACTCAAGCTCCATTCGCGGTTGCGTTGTGCAGCTTGCCGTCGTGTTTGGCATTACAGGTCGGCGGATTGGGACGGAATGCGGTCTTTCTTTGCATCTTACCCATGGGGGCGGGTTTGCTTCTCACCGGATGATCCCAGCGCTGTTGCTGACTCTGTCACTGATGTGGTGCTACAGGGAATGGAACTATTTATTCCATCACCTATGGTACCCATCGGAGGCAGATCTCAGCCTTGGTTTGGTCGCTCATGTAAAACTGCATTACGCAGTAAGCAGGAGTGTTATCAAGCCTGGGCTGCGGCTTCGGCGACTTGGGATGTAAACACCAGCATACTTAAAAAGAAGTATAACTTCGCCTCCAGGTCCTTCAAAAGAGTTATTGCCAAGGCAAAGTCAAAGCACATAGGCAGAATTGGCGAGAAACTAGTTCGCCTTCCTTCGGGAACCCGTGCATTCTGGTCTCTCGCCAAGGCTGTCCAAGGGAATTTCTGTAAACCATCACTACCACCTCTGCACAGGGAGGACAACTCACTGGCCCAAGACGGAAAAGACAAAGCCGACCTTTTAGGCTCCCTTTTTGCGTCCAACTCGACTCTTGATGACGGGGGAATAACACCGCAGACGGAATCCCCCCAATTGTGCTGAGGACGTGTGCTTCGGAGTTGGCACCGGTCCTAACGCATCTTTTCCGGTACTCCTACACCCAAGGCGTAGTCCCAAATTCATGGAAGACAGCTTTTGTCCACCCGATCCCTAAAAAAGGCGACCGCTCAGACCCGTCCAACTATAGGCCTATCGCGATCACCTCCTTGTTCTCGAAAATAATGGAATCCATTATTAACCGCCAGCTCATCCGGTACCTTGAGGATCACCAGCTGATTAGTGACCGCCAATACGGTTTTTGTCGGGGTCGATCAGCTGGTGATCTTCTGGTCTACCTGACCCATAGATGGGCGGAGGCAGTAGAGTCCAAGGGGGAGGCGTTGGCCGTTAGTCTGGATATTGCGAAGGCTTTCGATCGGGTTTGGCACAAAGCGCTTCTTTCTAAGCACCCTTCCTGTGGGCTTCCCGAGAAATTGTGCAACTGGATCACCAGCTTCTCTGCAGATCGGAGCATCAAGGTCGTAGTAGACGGTGCATGTTCTGACTACAAGCCTATTAACGCTGATGTTCCACAAGGCTGTGTGCTATCACCAACGCTGTTTCTTCTGCATATCAATGATATGTTGCTAACTGGTAACATTCATTGCTATGCGGATGAGAGCACTGGTGATGCTTTATACACTGGCCGTGCTAATATTTCTCGGGAAAACGTCTCTGAGTACCGGAACAAACTTGTGTCTGAAGTCGAGTCTTTGCTGGACAAAGTCTCGAAAAGGGGGTGACTAAATCTAGTCCAGTTTAATCCTCAGAAGACACAAGTTTACGCGTTTACCGCTAAAAAGAACCCCTTTGTCGTATCTCCTCAGTTTCAAGGAACTCCCCTAGTTGCCTCAGCCAGTATCGGAATCCTCGGCGTCGACATATCGAGTGACGTGCAGTTTCGTGGTCACTTGGAAGGCAAGGCCAAATTGGCCTCTAAAAAGCTTGGCGTGCTCAGCAGAGCGGGAGAGTATTTCATGCCGGCACACCGCCTGCAACTTTTCAAGGCGCAGGTTCGGCCTCACATGGAATACTGTTCCCATCTCTGGGCAGGGGCTCGCCAGTGCCAGCTCCTTCCACTTGACCGCATCCAGCGCAGAGCGGCTCGAATCGTCAACGACCGAGCCCTTTCCGATCGGCTCGATTCATTGGCACTGCGAAGAGATGTTGCATCCCTTTGCATTTTCTTTCGCATCTACCATGGGGAGTGCTCTGAGGAAATGTTCGGATTAATCCCAGCCGCCAAATTTCACGAACGCACATCGCGGCAGAACACCCGATACCATCCACACCATCTGGATGATTGGCGGTCCACCACTGTGCGATTTAGAAGATGTTTTCTTCCTCGCACGACTTCCTTGTGGAATCGATACCATCAGCGATTTGTCTGGACTGATACGATTTAGGGACCTTCAAGAAAAGAGCGTACTCCTTTTTAAAAGGCCGGCAACGCATCTGCAATTCCCTCCCTGGTGTTGCAGTTGTTCATGGGCGGCGGAAGTCACTTACCATCAGGTGAGCCGCATGCTCGTTTGCCCCCTCTCCTATAAAAAAAAATAAAAAAATAGCAATAATCTTCGATCTATTGAAGTCGCGAGGCGATTTGTTACGTAACAGGATATCTGAGAAGAACTCTTTCAGTCATTTCCTGCATGTCGGGCCCAGGTGCTTTAGAAACTCATTGTAGACTCCATCTAAACCAGCAGCTTTATTAGACGGCAATAGTTTCAAGGCGCGATCGGTTTCATCTTGGGAGAATTCTCGTGACAGCTGGTAGTCAATTGGTAGCGACACCTTGAGCTGTTTAGCGCACTGTCGTGTCGCCCCAGGTATCATCTTTCCTGCCTCTAACTCGGGACACCTCAACTATTCTGTTTGCAATCGCGTTGGCTAGTGGAGCAGATCCGCCACGGGAGTTTGTTTCAGTCTTGCCTGCCAACCCATTGAGCACCCTCCAAGCTTTCCTGCTGGAAGTCTTAAAATCCATTGACTCCACGGTATCGAGCCACCTATTTCGACGCCCTTCTTCGAGAGATTTCAGAAGGTCATCACCTATTTCATAGTTACCCGTGCGCGTGTACTCATTAAATAGTTTTCAGCAAGGGATGTATGCCTTGCGGTAGCTTTGGGGAATGCTCTTTTTTGCTGTTGCTATGATAAGTTTAGTGATTCTCTTGTAGTTTTCGGCACAGGGAGGTATCCATCTGATAGCAGCATCCATGTCAGCGTTGAATTTGGACCAGTCTGCTTTATGGAAGTTCTATCGAGGCAAAGGCACAGAGTTTGTTAAGGGGATCTTACATATAATATCAACCTCCACAAGCACCGGTCGGTGCTGGCTGTTCGGGAAGTCTGAGAGAATTCTTCGTGTGGTTTGTAATGGGGTTCGATTGATGTCACAGGTAGTAAACGTTAAGTCTGGATTATAATACCGTTTCCATTTTGCTGACCTAAACGATACTCTATCCTTGGCATTTACTACCAGGTGTAGGTTGTTGTTCTCCGCCGTCTTTAACATAAGTGGCGATGCCATATTGCGCGTGGTTAATTGAATAAGCACGGTATCCCGGGATAGCACCACGTTTATATAGATTCTGTTCATCTCTAGCGTAAGTTTCTTGTAAAAGGAGTACGTCTATGTCATTTTCTAATTTAATCTTACTTACTACTTCGCGTTTAGCTTGACTAATACTTTCTATATTAAGTTAGCAGATTCGGGGGAAAGTTGATCGCATTGAGGCATTTCAAGTGAGTAATTAAATGATGCAATATTATTTGAACGACTGTGATAATGCTGTGAGGTTGAAAAAGTATAGCGCAACAGTACAGCAGCCAGTAGTTTGTTGTTCGTTTATTGCCACTCAAGAGATACGTGCAGGGTGCGGGCAGCAATTCCTGCGGACGTGAACAACTTCATCCCCCTACTCGTCATTGGGGTCCTCCAACAAATTTTGATACACGGTCCATCTAAGGCACGCTATGCCACTGTCGCCTACATTCATCGACTTTTTGCATGTCTTATCAGACCGTCGTTCCATCTAGTGGAGGGCCACTCTGCACTTCGTCTACCGGTACACGGTTGCCACTCAAAAATCTTTCTTCCCCGATGGTTGTCGGTTCTTTGAACTATATGGCTGGCCCATGGCCACTTTTGTTCACTAAACCGTTGGACAAAATCGGTTATTCTGTCCTCATTTTTAAGTCTGTCATACAGAGAAACCACAAGCATAGCCCTCTCCATAGCTCGCTGAGCAACTTTGAGCTTACCTATACCGCAAGCAAATATTAAAAAAAAAGTGTAATTCTTGTGTAATTTTTACGTAGTCGAGTCACGCTTTACAACTACATCATGATTGATCTCCCCGACCGGAAAAGCACCTTGCTCGCGTTTTTCCTAAGCATACCGTTTAGCGGCGGTGTAAGAATATCCACTACTCATATCACCCCGTGGGTGTCCTAAGAGGCGTCAGAGGGAGACAAGTCATGAAATGGGCAGCAGCGTCTTTCTAATAACGTCTAAAAATTATAAAGGGCGGTTTCCACTATGTTCAGCAGTGGACTTTAATAGGATGTAACCGTAACGGTTTCTTATGGTGAGTGTCGAAAATCGAAGACTCTTATAATGCTACCCAGGTATTTCATCTTAACCCTCAGGCCTAGCAACAATCAGATTCACTTATAATTTCAAATAAACTTTAGCAAGTTAGTCAACATTCGAGTGTCACAAGATTTAACGTTATTCTGCAAGAGTATTATTAATTTCTATAACGTTAAATCGGATAACATTGTGGGGGGCCTGTTCATGACAGGTCTGTTAGCGGTCACAAATGCTGCAATATACAATAAAGTCTCGCTTGTTAATAATTTGATTTCTATGTTTGAAATGTACGCTACGTTTACTCTATATTAGTTTTGTAACTTAATTTCCTATAACAAAACTACTAGAGTGTAAGCAATTTGAAGAAGAATTTTGTAAGGATCATGTATATAATTGATTTTGTAAATAGAATGTTCCCTTTTTTTAATACTAAAGTGACCAACTAACTTGTAGTCCACATGATGGTAAGTGTATCTTTTTATGTACTGACTTAATCTTCTTTAACAAAACTACCAGTGTGTAAGCAATTTGAAGAGGAATTATGTACTAAGCAAGAAATATATTTTGTGTTTTTTTTTATAGGATAGGGTGACAAACGAACACACAGTTCACCTGATGGTAAGTGGTTGCTGTGGCTCATAGACATCTACATATATCCTCGTTTGCAAATCAAAATGCAGATGCGTTGCCACCCGTGAGGACTAAGATGTAATGCCTCTTTTCCAGTAAAAAGGGTCTCCGATTCTCTACACTCACCATACGAAACACAGCAGTTTTAAGCTGTTATTTTACGCTGGTATTCTGTGAGAGCGTCGTCCTTCCCCGGCCGAGCCGACCCAATCATGCTACAACTATACTACTAATATAGCTGCAGCATGGCTCTACCACGTATAAAAAAGTGTTTGTTGTTATGTTGTAAATGTTAATTTTTTTTCATAAAACTATAGTGGCAAATGTACTTATAGTTTACCTGAGTGTAAGTGGCTAATTCATTCCAGGAATACCTTCAGCGAACTAACTTTAAACAAAGAAGGCTACACAGATGCGTTGTCACCTTTGACAACTAAGCTGAACCGCCTCACAGCTTGTAAGTATTCTGGATCTCTATTTCATTCAGACTGGAATACGGCATTGAAAGCATTGCTATGTAGCAGCCTCTGCATCGACTGTCACGTTGGTCTAGTGGCGATCATGAAGTCGCGGGTTCGCATCCCAGGTTGGGCCAAAATCACTTTGGGGTTTTCTGTGATGTAATTCTCATTAGCAGTCCGGAGTCAGGAAGTTAGCGATTTCCCTCCAGTGTCTCGGGAAGCACGGAAAGCCGTTAGTTCTGCGCCTGGACTTTCTCCGGTTATTTATTGATTTATTTATAATTAATTACATCGGCTTGCGCCAATGAGAGTAATTAATAGGTAAAACTAAACAT
Source organism: Parnassius glacialis (assembly GCA_033319125.1). NCBI lineage: Eukaryota > Metazoa > Arthropoda > Insecta > Lepidoptera > Papilionidae > Parnassius > Parnassius glacialis. The sequence continues at coordinate 41,288,412 of JAVANC010000009.1, read as the reverse complement.
ATAACATAATTAACATAATTCAAAAACAAATAACAAGTCAGAGATCAAACATACTTAACAATAACTAGAGGAAATAAAATAATATAAAATAGAATAAAGTGATAACAACATACAACTTATTTACCTAACAAACATGGCTTTCACATAACATAAGACAGTTTGACATGCTCACCTTGAGTGTGTCATTAAAGATGTCACATTCCGGGACTGTCTCCATTAAGGAGTTTAAAGCACCATGCATGCGACACAACGGGGATTGCGCGCGCGACACAGTGCGGCAATGGGATGTGGCAAACAGCCGGTGTCGTCGAGTAGGCCTATGACGCAGGTAGTTATTAGGCACATAAAGTGTACACAAAATATTGTGCAGCTCTTGGGAATCTACCATGCTCCTTAAAATTCTTATGGCTATTAGGATCTGATCTCTGACTCTACGCACTGAAAGGGAATTATATCCTAACATTGCCAGCAAGAAAAGAGTAGGATACATAAATGGATAATATCCGTAAATCTTCTTATATAAAAAACGCAGGAAGGCTTTCTGAACCTTTTCAATCAACAATTCATATGTGGATTCATGGGGATTCCAGACGGCTGCAGCAAATTCTAACTTACTTCTAAATAGACAGTTAAATAATAATTTGATGACAATAGGATCATTGAAATCACGGGCATTGCGTAGGATAAAGGTATTTACGACGCCTAGGTAGGCGTCTGTATGATTCTGAAGCTAGGGCAGACATGTGTACATGGAAAGTCAATCCGCAGTCAAATGTCACACCAAGATCTCTAATGGTTGACACGCGCTTTATTTCAACGCCTGCTAAGGTATAGGTGGCATGTGAAGGTTGCAACTTGCGGCTAAAGGTCATGACGTAACATTTGCCGGTATTAAACATCATTTTATTATCTATACTCCACTTATGGATTCGGTCGATGTCACTTTGAAGATGTTCGGGAAATACATCGTTATCAATCACTTGGACTAATTTCAAATCGTCAGCATATAGGAGGCATTTGGCATACTTTACTAGTTTAATGAGATCGTTAACCATAATGAGAAAGAGAAGGGGGCCTAAAACTGAACCCTGGCTTACACCTGAGCGCGTATGATATGACTTCGAAATAAAGGATCCATGGCTAATATACTGTTTTCTATTTGAAAGGTAATCAGCAAAAATTTTTAGAAGTTTTGGGGTAAATCCCATGCTGTATAATTTATTTAATAGAATATCGTTATTCACTACATCGAACGCCTTTTTAAAATCTAAATATACCACATCTACTTGTTGACCTTTATCCATGTGATGTTGTTTGTGTTTTTTTTTCTTTATGTCCGTTTGCCGTCACATCAACTATGAGAGGGATGAAATAGAGAATGCATCTGTGCTTGCGCATACACTCGGGAGTATAGTCCTGCCCTGCACAGATGGCTCCGTTAAGACTTACCACCGTGACCGAAATTCGGTCGGGAGGACATTATTTGGCAGTAAGAGTAGGTAAATGAGTGGTACCTACATAGAGAAACTTTAAGGCAGAAAACTTGTCTTACCTTTTAGAATATAATAGATTCTTATTCGATACTAGCTGTGCCCCGCGTTTCACCCGCGTATATCATGCATTGGTGCCATGCGACATGACATACTCGTATCACTTATTTTCACTTTCACTGCTGGTTTCTTTAGGTTTCTTATCGGGCGGATACAATTATGCGTTGTTTACGCGTCGAGCCGAGTGTTGAATTATTGTAATTTTTCATTATCTCTTAAACTACGTGTCCAAATAACATGCGATATAAGAACAAAGTTTATCTTGACAAAATTGTCTTGATGATGACGTAACTTTCGTTCTTTAGGATTAATATGCTATGTTCGTACTTACTTTTTATGTTTCAATATATTTTTGTCTTAAAGTACGTTGTTGTGGTTTATGTATAAGAAATATCCACTACCCCATATTATCCCGTGGGTGTCGTAAAAGATGACAGAGGTAAGAAAATCAGGAGATGACCAGCAGCGTCTTTCTTATATTACAAATCAAAATGTAGATGCGTTGTCACCCGTGAGGACTAAGATGGAATGCCTCATTTCCAGTAAAAAGGGCCTCCAGCCATCTGCACTCACCAAGCGAAACGCAGAGGTAAACCTCTACTTCACGCTGGTTTTCTGTGAGGTCGTGGTACCACCCCGGATCGAGCCGGCCCATCCGTGCGACAGCAAAAGCTGCCGCGTGGCTCTACCACTGTTAAAAACTTAAACTGCGGTTGCCATCCCCCTGGAAAATATCCCCCTATGAGGCAATCTATAGGGGAGGTTTCTGTTCAGCGGTCGACTTTAGTAGGCTGTAGTGGTAACACCTAGCAGGCGCGTTACCAACCGCAGGTTTTATTATTTAGTGTTGTCATCAAAAAGTAGTAATTTTCATCTCTTATTTCATTTGCCTATGCCACCTCTTACACATGCGGGATTTTATGTGGTAATATATTAATAATAATAATAATAATTGTTATTTATTTTCTCCCACATATTATGATATAATTATTATTATATTCTCTTACTCGTTCCTAATTCATTTTTTTTTGTTTATGTAATGAACAAAGAGTGACAATTTCTTTAGTCATTCTTTCCTCATTTATTCTTCCTACATATCCAAACTGTGTGTAATATTTATAATATGACTATACACTATATACTATACATCTATAATAATATAACTCTTCAGTACCCTTTTCTCACGCAAGCAATCCTATTTAACGTAATCTGCTAACGTTGCAAATTCAATAAAAGCCCCCATTTCCCAATTTATCACCCCATTGACAGTTATATCACAAAATTGCTTACTAATAGCCACTTACAGAATAACACGAGGACGAAGGTTGTTGTCGTCAGATTTCGATTTCTATTTTCGACCGATTTCAAAAAGGAAGAGCTTCTCAATTCGTTTGAATATTTTTTATGTACGTTCACCGATTACTCGAAGATGCCTGGACCGACTTGAAAACATATTTATTTGAAAGCTGGTGTTTTCATGTGGTACCATATAAATTTGATCAAGGTCTGACTAGTAGTTTTTGAGTTATCCTTATTAATTTATATTGAAGTCAATTGTACAAAATTTTGTCATTTTACCACTTGTTAACATACAAAAAATAAATAAACATAAAACACTGTTAAACATCTACACTATATAATATTTTAAAGAGGAAAGATTTGTTTGTTTGTTTGAATTGAAAAGGCTCTGAAACTACGGGACCGATTTGAAAAATTCTTTCAGCTTTAGAATCCTACATTATCCGTTATGAACATAGGCTATAGAATATTTTCAATAAAGTTATTGATCCTTATTAAAACTTCGTTATTGTAACCCAATGTGTGAAAGAAATACCAAAAAGAATATTTATATTGCGAACGCTGCGGAAACTATTGACAATATAAGAAAGTGATGTACTACGGTTTTATAGAAGATATCAATATCTACAAAAATGTTTACAATACTATATGTCTACCTATTACAGTTTATTTATTTATTTATTTATTTTAACAGATACACCATTGGCTTATCACTAGACATTGTTAAATATAACACAGTTGGTTTTGTTCAAAATGATTTGCCTTTAAAGGTATATACAACATTCGCAAAAATAGTGCAGCTACAATAAGACAATTGTTAATTTACTTAACTAGACCAATATTATTAATAAAAATAACAAGTAATTTGCTTACAATAAAACTAATGATAAACTCGAAGAAGAGCGAAAGAGTTATAAATACTTATTACATAAACTAGCAAATTCTGTCACGTTATCCGTATGGAAAATGTCGACATCGACGTTGGTGGCTATGTCGTTATACGTTTGCATTAACCTATTTATTGGGGCTCGTTTACCTAATTTTGTTCTGTGGTTAGGTAAACAGAAGATTTTAGTAATCGGATGTCTTGGTATAGATCTTGGAACTCTGATACTTATTTGATTTAACAGTGCCGGTGATAGTAGGAGGCCGTGAATTAGCTTATAAAGTGTTTTAAGATCGCTAAGTTGACGTCTTTTTTCGAGAGACTCTAAATTGAAGTGGGATAGCCTAGTATTATAGTCAGCACGGTAAGGACAAGTTTGATCTTTAAAGGCTAAGTAGCGGGTAAAATTGCGCTGGATACGCTCTATTCGATCACTGTGAATTTGGTATGATGGGTTCCAAACAGGCGATGCATATTCTAGTGTACTACAAATAAGAGCTATACAAGTATGTCTACAGTTATGTCACAATAACTTCTTTTTCTTTATATCCTCCTTCCGGAAAAATCCTTATATCGCGTACGCTGTGAAACCGCGGGGCACAGCTAGTTATCCAATATATTTTGTTATGTTTAAGAAATTTTACGTCATATTTTTACGTGATAGAGCAACATTGCAGCTATATTACGGTTGTAGCAAAATAAAAAAAACTTTGGTTGCCAAACCGACTGTCATGCATGTCAACATGCTCGTTAGTCCCCTCTTCTTTAAAAAAGTGAACTTTTGATATTCTGTATTTATGGCTAATGGTGGTTAAAATGAAACAATAATGTCAATTTTAAAATAAAACATATGTCTACCTATTACAGTGATGTCACAATAACTACTTATTCATGTTAAAGTATGCAATAGTAATGCCGAAAAATCCTTATATCGCGTACGCTGTGAAACCGCGAGGCACAGCTAGTTATCCAATATATTTTATTATGTTTAAGAAATTTTACGTAATATTTTTACGCGATAGAGCCACGTTGCAGCTATATTACGGTTGTAGCAAAATAAAAAGAACTTTGGTTGCCAAACCGACTGCCATGCGTGTCAAACATGCTCGTTAGTCCCCTCTTCTTTAAAAAAGTGACCTTTGATATTCTGTATTATGGCTAATGGTGGTTAAAAATGAAACAATAATGTCAATTTTAAAATAAAATGTTTTATTGGCGACAACTTAATTAAACATAAACATCGAACAACATTCGCTTATTTACTACCACTTTAAATAAGTATTAATAATGTTAAGAATAATAAATTAATTTTGTTTTCATAGTTACACAAACCACAATAATATAAAATAATTACAAAAATGTTGCTAAATAAAATTATATAATACATTAACAAAAAATGACTAGAAACAAATAAAGCTTTCTATAGTTGCATTTACTTTTCCTTAATTCCAGAAAACATATTCAAAAAAGAAATTATTAAAGACATAATAACTCCCGACAGCAGCGATCCAAATAATATAAGATGTATTTCATAATATACTAATTCTATTATTATTAATTGGTTTTACACACAATATTATGTAGCTAATTATATGGTTGACATGTTATTAACATTTTATTTTCGACGTATTTATTTTATGCTGACGTCATACAGTCTTTGTTTCCTGCGCAATTATAATAAATTGGTTGAGATTTGTTGGGGTTCAACGACTATTTATTTATTTCAGTACATCAACAGTGCTCACATTACGCTTTAAAAATAAAATAAAGTTTTACAAAAATTGTGCAGTACTCGTATATAAGAACGTGTTATTAAAGTAACATTATTTTAGGATCCGCCACAGTCGGGTAAATAACAAATTTAGTGAACATGTTCATATTTGATTTTGGTTTCTATAAATCAATAATATTTGAGACTTCCATGTTGTAAATGTGTCAAATTGGGAACTAAGAAATACTGAAAAGTCTACTGTGACGTCTGTCGGTTATAGCAAAAGCGTATAAACTTAAATCATATGCAAATAAAGTTTTGAATATAATAGCCATAAAATCTATTAGGAATAAACCTTTAATGTCATTACATAAAAGTTTATTATTATATACTAACAAATATTTTTATGTAAGCAAAAGAAAAAGGCATAATGGATTTTCCGTTTTATTTGAAACATTTATACAACAAATGATTTAATGAGTTATCCTATTAATTAAGTACAATCATTATCACTTTCCCATTGTAAATAACCGTTTCAAATTTCTAGATATTTTTCTTTGCTTTCATTCCTTATCTAAACATAATTCACCAAACGTAATTTTCGTTTCATAACAAATATGTTATCTTTCTTGCTTAAGCTGAAAAGCTTAAGCACTTTCTAATTTTCAATGAAAAATATTAGAAAAAATGTAGATTAATTACTACGATGTAAACTAATTTAAAAAAAATGAAATTTAGAAGTATTGCACTGCCCGAAAATGTCAGTCTTCTAAATATAAAAACAAATTAAATGTATGGAAATATACAGTGCAAGGTGAGACGGCTATTTATAGACGTATATAGTGTGACAGAGACAGATGTTTCGACTACATTGGTTAGCGGAAAAATATATGTTTTTGTTTATATACTTATGCTTTATTTTAATACGGAATCAACTTTTTTGTAGAATATGGTTTTTCGGAATGAGGAATTGATAGCTATGTGTATTGAGATTGGTCCTTATACTTCACTAAAGGGTCTAAAGTATCACTTTAATTAAAGGGATATCCGCTTTATACTATTTGGAGTTACGCAAGTTGGCAATCACCAGCCAATGAGATTCACGGTAAGGGAATCATCCTATATTCAAATTTATTATGAAGTCAAACAAGTTTGTAACTCTTTTGACCATAGACCTACAAAACATTTAAGTATTTATTACTGCAACACCCAATGATTATGTCTACGCAAGTAGACGGTACCACTAAGGGAAATTTAGAGTATAGATGATACAAAATGTGTGATTAGTGTCACTGTTTTAGAGAACTATTATAATATATATAATAGATTAAACATACAATTAGGTTAACGATAACCTACTTCCGTTATATAAATTTCTTGATAATTTGCTTCTTATGCTATAACTTCATACCTATCAGCTAGCCTATTGCTATCAGGTGAATCGTCTGCGAATTTTATGTCATTAGACGAGTCGGAATTTTCATCAGCAAATCTCAAATCAATGGCATCCGTTCTTTTTAGAGTATCATCTTTAGTTTCTCTCGACGTGTCATTCACTCGTTTCAGCGTGGACGAATTATCGTAATCGTTTTTGGTTTCTCTTCTATGCACTCTAACTGGTGACAAGTTAAGTGTCAGGTCTTTCATCGGTATTGACACGGGATTCTCTTCCTTTTTCCTTTTGTTTTTCTTTGTCACTTTTGGTGAGTGTTGCAAGTCACTAATACTGAAGTTAAGCGGATGTATAATATTCCCTCTGTCTATGACTTTCCTCATAGATTTTATGGACTCGTTGGATCTGTTTGTGCGATTGTCTGCATTTCTTTTCAAAGTGCTTGATGGTGGCCGGTCTTCAGGTGACTCGGTGTTGCTGCCTGGATCTGGACGTAGCTCCTTTGGGATAACCTCCTGTAAAGAAATACAAAGATATTTGTTTTGTACGACTTAGATGTGTTTATGTTAAAACTAGAAATGTATTTTTTAAATTTATTTTGTTAATAATACATTAATTAAGAAATAAAATAATAATGATCTTGTTATAACAATATAAAAGCACCTCATATGTAAGCGGTTTGTTTTCATCGATTTCCTTTATAATATCACCATCCTCAATGGGGGGTATCCAGACTAAAAAAGCTGGATCCATTCCTAAATACGAACCAGGAACAGAACCTGCAATAATTAGTAAACATCCATTCATTTATAAATTAAACTCTGTTATAACAATTAGAATAAAATGTCATTTTTTTTCATTTCTCTATATGAACTAGTTTAATAGGTTGAACATAAAAATACTATTACCTGCGTTATTAACTTCGTAGTCATAATAATCTATCTCCATTTCGGGGTGGGAAGTGAGACTAAGGTCTGACTTCAATAGTTTACGATTGCTAGTTTCTTTAGTATATTTAGGGTTGTCTCGAATTCTGGCTGATGACACACCGCTCAAAGCGGGGGAGTACCAACCCTGAAACAATTTTGTTAAGTTTGATTAATAGAATCAGGCGTAACAGTGCGGAAACCTATTATACTAAAGATGTTATAAATAAATTGGCTAAGATCCACGTAAAAATAAAAGAAAAATGATTTGTCTTACCGAGTTTGAATACCATATAGGTAGTGGTGTTGGGATTACTCTTGATGGGAATAGTGCAAGCAATTTAGGTAGGGCGAGAAGTGTTCTTCAAAGTAGGTAAGAGTAAGATACATTATTTTAACCTTTAACTGTGGACATGGGGTCTCACAGACCTTTCGCACTTAATGATGTCTTAGAATAATATAAAATATTTCAATATCAGCTTTAATGATTTGATTCAATGAGTTAGGTTAGGTTTCATTTCATTGCCTCTCATTAACGGAGATGAACTTCGTTCCATACAAGCTTGGGCCCGGCGAAAACAAAGTTCAAATATTTCTATAAAGATATAATGTTTAAATCTTCAAATTATTGAAGATTTAAACATTTGCTACTTATGACAAAAAATCATATTTTTGTAGGACCTGAGGTTTTGTTTTTATTTTGTTTTATTATTTATAGGTTATGTAGTAAAATCACTTGTTCTTGGTGATAAGTTGTTTCATGGAAATTAAAAAAAACCTCAAAAGATGCCGTTTTTAGTTATTATTAAATAAAATAAAACAAATTACAACTCAAAATTTTCTAATTGTTTATTTATTTTCTGCAATAATTAATAACATGCCATACTAGAAAAGCAGCCGGAGGCTGTACATCGTCTGTTCTATTCCTCTCAAAACCCAAGTAACACATTATAAATCATTATCATTATGTGGGCGCAACAACTTACTGTCCTGTAAATCGAGAGAAAACCCAGGGGTCAAGTTAACCCTCTACCGCATACAAACCCATATATGGTTCGCCATGTTCAATAATTTTCTTTCGCGTATTTGTGCGTGAGCAATATCTAAACGCATCTTTTACATTATCTTTAGTGTATTGGCAACACGAAAACATTTTTTGTTGTCTCTGGTCTAACGACAATTTGGTAATAACTTCACTTTTCTAAACGCGAGTGTGAAGTTAAACAGAGCGGCAGTAAACTCATTTTTCAAAATAGAAACTCTACATGAAGCAGGTAAATTTCATTTGATAAAATATTAAAATATAGTGCTTTAATTTTTCAATTTTAAGTATAATTTATTTATTTGTTACTTTTTACGAATTTGTATCATATTGGGAGGTTTTTTCAATGAAACCATATATGGGTTCGTATGCATTCTAACCTTATCTAACTATTTTTGAGGGAACCAGATGTGGTTTCGTATGCGCTTTCGAATATTTTGTTTGATAGGCATGTAATTGTGTTTTTGGTTGCAGAATGGATCCTGCTCGCTTTTATGGTTCCTATAAGCACGTTAATCATATAGGTTCACCATGTGGTGAAGGCTTATTAAGTGATGATCAATTAGCTTCCGACTCCGATAGTGAATTTAAATTTCAATGACAACGATAATTTTATCCCGTTTGGCATTCCAGGTCATGATAAGCTATTCAAAGTACGTCCCCTTCTAAATGGCATTAGGCAGCAACTTTTATTAGTACTAAAGGAGGAATATCCAGCAGTCGATGCGCAGATCATCCCAACAAAATTTCAACATGACCTGAAACAATGTCACACTGCAAAGCCTCATAAATGGGGATATAAGAATCAAGTTCTTAGGATTAGGATTAGGTTTCAGGATTCAGTTATGAATTTGACATTTTTGCTGGTAAGCAAAGTAATACACGTCCTGAAGGCGCACCCGACTTGAGCGTTAGCGGCAATGTTGTGACTCGTCTCACCGAAAATGTACCAAGACGTGTAAATCATAAGATCTTTGACAATTGGTACAATAGTCCTATACTCCAGATATACTTTCCAAAGATCAAATTTTTACCTTTAGGCACAGTGCGCCTAAACATAGTTCCTAATATAGATATTCCACTGGAAAGAGAACTAAAAAAATATGAACGCGGATTTATGATCGAAAAAGTTGCTACCATTGATGGAGTTTGTGTAAATGCCATTACTTGGTTCGACAATAAACCAGTTCATATGCTTTCGACCTATGTAGGTTGTGATCCAACGACTACAAAACGAAGATACTTTAGATAGGAAAAACAGTACAAAAACATTAACTGTCCTCAAGCTGTTGAAGTGTATAACCAGCATATGTGGGGCGTTGATTTACTGGACTCTTATGCTGGGTCTGTATAGAATTCACTTGAGATCCAAAAAATGGTACAAGCGAATATTTTTTCATATGGTGGACATGTGTATTGTAAATGCCTGGATTATTTGGCGCAGGAACAACTCGGGCACTTACATGTCTCTATTTGATTTTAAGCAAGCCATTTCAGAACACTTACGCAAATCTGGTAAAGCTATAATGGCACGAAAAAGAGGGCATCTTGTAAATCACAGTAAAGATGGAACGCCGATAACTATTACCAGCCACGGAAGTCCTGCTCCACCCAATCCAGAAACACCAATTTGTCCCAAAAAAAGAAGAAAGTTCCTGCCAGACATCAGGATCTGCCATTGGACTCTGTGCGAAGCGATAAAATAGATCATATGCCTGAATGGCAAAAAAACCCGACAAAAATGTCAAGTTTGTGGCCAAAAAACTTACACGAAGCGTAGAAAATGTATGGTTTTCTTGTGTTGTAACTACAAGCAAAACTATTTATCGACATTTCATGATTGACATGAATGTGCTCCCTTATATTGTTACTAAAAACTAAAAGTTCAAATTCTTTCTTTATTTCATACGAAACCTTATATGTCTGTAGTAATTTCGATTAAAACTTGTTTGGATGCATACGAAACCATATATGGTTCAATTTTTTTTTTCAGTTCCTATAAGTGCATTTTTTTAAATTTCGTTTTTGTTATAAATTTTGTCCTTAAATAGACCCTAAATAACCATCAAATATTTTTTTAATAATTTCCTTCATAATTCATGCAGTAGAGGGTTAAATTAATTCACGAAAATAAAAACACGAAATATATCCACAAATACCACCACAATGCCAAATGTGTATGACGAGTTTAAACTCGAAGTTACAATCATGTCCAATATTATTCAAATATTTTGTTTAGTTTAGTAACGTAGCCTATTCAATCGATTTTCTAAATAGATTTCATTCATTATTAATCTCTCCAGATTCGCATCAATGTTTCGATATTATGAGTGTTTTTGATATTGAAAGCTATTTATTACAAAAAATATTCTTCATTAAGTAATGCCATAGATAAAAATACATAAAAATATTTAAAAACGTTTTGTATTTGCTATGGTAAAAGCATTAGCTTTCGTTTTTCAGTTTTAAAAAATGTTTTTATGATCGTCCCATACACTACAGAAATAAAAACCATTTAATAATGCTTATAATTTATCGTTATATTCCCTTCATATTTTTGTATAACTGTTACGAACGATGTCAACAACACAATTTCATACATCTCCTTTCATTTTTATTTCATATTGTTGCGCGCCACTAATAATGTCTTGTCTATGGCAACACTAGTTACACTAGCGCCCTCTAGTGTCAAGTAGCAGAACTAGGAGAGTCGAGATCCTTCCTAAAATTTCGGGACCGATATGTACTCAAACATTCTAGATGTCGCTACAGTAGAAGGTTCTGGAAACTATCTGAGGCCCTATATAAGGCCGGTATAGACCACGACCGGTGTAGTATTGAATTGGCGATACAAGAGAATACTTCGAAGCGAAATATCGGCGAACTGTGTTTTATTATTAGTGTGATTTTAAGTTGTAGTGTTGTGTAATTAAATAGTAAATTTTGATAATTCAATCGGCAGTTTGTAATTGTATCGAACCCCAAGCTCGTAACAATATCAATAAAAAAAATCTACTGAAGACTTGGCTGTATGGGCATAGTTCCCTTTACCTACGCAGAATAGGCCATACTTCTCCGAACTCTCAGCAAAATGAAAACCTTCTATGTTATGGTCGAGGTTTTCGATGATAAAAAGTATGCTGAAAATAAGGAACAACGTGGATATAAGTTAATACCCAAAACTAAATGCTTTCTTAAAACGACAATCAGACGGTTTTACAACTAAAAAGTCGAAAATATTAACATCGAATGAAGTGGAAAGGTTTTTGAACGAAGCTCTCGATGATCGCTATTAAGCCACAAAGGTAATTTATTAATAAATACTTATCATTTTCTTTAGTATTCAGTTTATGAAATCGAAAAATACACTCAATATATTATTTAAAAAAATATTAATCAAATCCCTTTTTTGTAGGTGGCGCTGATTTTTGGCATTGTTGGAGCTTGCTGCAGAGAGGAGTTAGCCAATATTACTTTAATAGATATTGAATCCCATGGAAAAATGCTACTAATCAAGATTCTGAATACAAAAAATAAGATACCGAGAAGCTTTGCTGTTGAAGGAGATTTTCTTAGAATAGTGCAAAAATATATGAATCAGCGGTCCCAAAAAGCAAAAACCGAACGTTTTTTCCAAAATTATCAAAAAGGGAAGTGTACAGCTCAAGCAATCGGGATAAACAAATTTGGTAATATGCCAAAAGAAATAGCTACGTTTCTTGGTGTGCCGGATGCTGAGTATTATACTGGGCACAGCTTCAGGAGGACCTCTGCTACATTATTGGCAGATTCAGGAGCCAATTTGACGTCCTTAAAGCGACTAGGAAGTTGGAAGTCAGACAAACTTGCAGAAGGCTATATTGCTGATTCATTAAACAACAAACTAGAAACTGGGAAAGAAATCGCACAATTCATTAATTTAAAGTCCAGTCCGTCTCCTTCACATGACAATACTGAAGAGAACGTTCGTCCATCTACCTTCGTTGATAATGAAAATTCATCAGATCCAATTCCATCAACTAGCAAATGCCATTGTATAACACCTTTAACACACACACATGAACAATCTTACGAAATTAATAATAGTTTCTCTCAAACAGTAAATATGCAACCTAAAACTTCCCTTGTTAGTATAAAAACTGTACCAATTTCAATGTATATGTGAATTATAATTTTATAAGAAATAAATGATTAGTTAGTTGAGTTAATTGTTTTTGTTATTTTAATAAATTGCTTCATTTTTTCGCAACTGTATTAAAAATAGTTGTTCAGTACACGTGCGGAACTGTCATTGCAACTTGTTCCGACTGTCAACCCTCACCTTCGGCTGTGCTTCGGCTCGGGTAGACATTTGTCAGAACTCTTTGCAAACTCTTTTCAAACTCTCTGAAACAAATACCGTATATTCTGAATAGTCTGCCGAAAGATATTCGACACGAGGCTAAGAAAAATGTATTTAAAAGGATGGTTTATAGACACTTTCTATCATTATGTAATTAAGGAAAAAAAAATTGTACTATAATTATCCTTTAACCGATTCAACAAATATTTCATGACACGCCTGGCGTGTCAAGCACCACAGACTTTGATGATACGCTTATTGTGCCATCAGCCATGTGTAAAAGTAATGTTCTTTTTTATGCTTTTTTTACTTGTTTAGACCTAATTAAGTTTATTTGACATCAAACATCAGTTACAAACGGAAGGATACTTGTTTTTAGTGGGTAACTACGTGTTTTTCTATGTGTTTTCTTTGAAATTGAGAGTAAGTGACTTTTTTATGCAGAGATTACAAACTTTTTGTATTATTATTTTGTTTTATAAAACAATCATTTATATAAGTAGGTACAGCTAAACTGACTAGTATACAGTTATCTGTGAGCTAAATCACCCTTTAAAACCTTGGTCCTTATGAAATTAAATTTTCACCTAATAATAACACTTGTAAATATGAAACAATCAAGATCCTCAATTTGGAAAAAAACAAGGTTTATGATTCATTGATATTTACAAATGTTAAATATTATTTAATGTTATACATATGTAAAAATAAAGTCGATCTGAAAACGTCTAATTAGTAAGAATAGCAAAACAAGTGTTTTTAAAAGGAAACAAACGCCGGCGCTATACGGCGGCGGATTGACAAGACTATTTATTAACGAACTTTTTTTATGCATGAACGGTTTCAAACTGTTTCAAGCAAAAATAAATCTTAGACCATATCACAAGAGCACATGGTACTTCGTAGGTCTATTTGATCATAGGATAGTAATATGACGGCAGTTCAACCATTTTAGGCAAAATTAAACAATAAGACAAACGCATTGTTTTTTTTTTAACAGGAGACTTGTTTTCCAGAAATTTATTTACAACTCGAGTTTGTGAGCGATCACAATGAGTGCTATTATTTGTTACTTATTAGACTATTTTCCCACAACATGACTGAAAACCCACAAAGTAAAAACAGTACCATGTACAAGTTAAAAAAAGGTTGTCAACCCCTAAAAATTTAGATTTTTCATAATATCCAGAAACGAAGCCGCAGGCATGAACTACTTGAAAAATAATGAATATTTTGTTGTGGATAAATTTTCCAAAAAAGCAATTTGAGCGAGTTATAACGATTTTTAAAAAGACACTACTCGCGTGTCATACGCCACACACAAAATTAATCGATGGCACGTCTGGCGTGCCACCCGCACTGAACCGGTTAAGTATTATTGTGAAACTGGATTCCACAGACAAACTGTGTAAACAGTTTTGTGGGAATATGTTTTACTGTACGGTTGTGTCGATTTGTTTAGTAAAATAAAGAAAAAAAAAATGACAGGATTTCCGCACTCGTAATGAAATATACTATTCTCATATCCACATATTTCAAATCTTATTATTTACAATCCAAGCATCCTTTCTAAATTCTTTTTCATTTATTTATTTCTACAATTAATATAGCGGGTGGTAGCTCAGATGGTTAGCGCTCGCTGTAAGTTTCACAGTACTCGAGCAACCCGGGTTCGATCCCCGCCGGCACCAATGAAATTGTTAATTGCAATTTTAAGTGCTGGTTTACCACGTGCTCGGCGGTGAAGGAAAACATCGTGAGGAGTTGTCTGATAAATAAGAAAAAGAAAATATTTTCGAAGACATGTGAAGTTCGCAAAAGCGCATTGGGGCAGCGCGGCGGACATTTCCTTGCCCTAAAACCCTCTCAGAAATGAAAGGAGGCCTGCGCCCAGCAGTGGGACGTAAATAGGTTGCAACTTTACTTTCACAATTAGTATCAAATGACCCTAAACAATGTAGGAGTTTGTCAGACCCCATGTCCATGCCAGTGTTACAAAAATAAGTATCCATAGTTAAAGGTTAGCTTTATTTTTTCGCGATATTTATTTTGAGCATCTATGATATTATATTATTCACCATTATTTAATTTTATCTTACTTATAATTTTTATATATATTTATACATCCCAACTAGACGAGAAACTCAAACACTCCTTATTATTTAAGATTATTTACTTGCGCAATTCATAAAAATATGATTTAAAATATTTAAGGTTTAAATAAGAAGTCATTAACATTAAGCTATCGTGTGTAATGTATGTGGTCACTGCATGGACACTCGCAACTTCAACCAAAACAGCCACGGTACTCGTAGTATATTTACGAGTACTTCTGGCGATTAAGATGAAAGATCTTTCAGCCTGTAATCATACTGCGTATTCTTCTACAAAGAGAAATCAGGTTAAAGAGTTGTACCAACTCTTCCGTGAAACAAAAGCCTAATGGCGCGTCTCCACCAAAGTTTTGTTGCCAACACAACATTTGTCAACACGTTTTGTCAACAAATGTTTCTGTAATCACATAGTTTAGCAGCAAAACGAAACAATGTCGGGAATCGAGTTTCCATTTTCGGCGGCAACATCAAAGGAATACGCTTGTTGCCGACATTTGTTCCCTCGGTGGAGACGCTTCTTGCAATATTTTGAAACATTTTCGGAAACAAAGGTCGTCAACTTTTGTGTATTTGTCAACAGTTGGAAACATAAATGTTGTCAACATTTTTGGTGGAGACGCGCCATAATATTGAATCAATGAATAAAACATAATATGGCAATTTTTATTTATTTAACAAATTCCTTACGTTAGTTAGCGTTGCAGCCGAAGTTGAAGACGAAGCTCTACTTTCGCTTCTGTCCTTCTCCCATGCACTATCTCTGTCCTTTTCCCCGGTACTATTTCCTGTCTCACTCACGGTAGTGTTGCTAGTGTTCATCTCAACTGTCTCCGCCTTACTTACTGATGGTTGAGGTGGTGACTTTGCCTAAAATTATTCATTATTAAAACACACTATTGCAGACTTTATCACGTTTAATTTAACTTATTTTAAATTATCATCATCATTACAGACTATCAAAGTCCAGGGGGTATATTTCCCATAGTTGCCACGCTTGGCAGGTCGGTTGCCAACCGCTGTTTTTGTTGTTTTTGGTGCTATCTGAAAACGCTGCTGTCCATCACCTGTTTCATTTCCCTTTGTCGTCCCCACGAAATTATATGATATAATTGAATTAATTAAACACAATAAAATCGGTAATAATCAAAAATTAAAATTTTTGTACAACCGACTTGAACATAACCTATTAAGAATAACTCAAAAACTATTGGTCAGACCTTAATCAAATTTAAGTGGGAATGCGAAGCACCAGCACCAGCTTTCAAACAAAAAAAGAATCATCGATATCGGTTCACCCAGTAAAAAGTTATTGAGGTAACACACAAAAAAACATACAGTTGAATTGAGTACCGTCTCCTTTCTGAAGTCGGTAGAAAATTGCTTTATTCAATAAAATCAAAAAACGAATATAAAAATATTATCTTATGAAAAACTAAGAAATAATTTAGGTTAGAGGCGGCCTTTTTCAACAGTCTCTTCATTAAATTCACTGCATGATGGAGGCAATATCAAGAATACGCTTGCGCTGGTAATTAATCTGCTATCCCTACAAAGTTGGATTTTGGTTAGACATTAAAATGTATTTTCTTCAATTAGTCCGTCATCAGTAACGTTCCTCGGTCAGCTATTGCGGGTATAGGTGAGGTTGAAACTTGGGGAACAAATAACATATTATACTTACAAATACAAACTAAATCGACGGCTCTGTGACGCAGTGGCTTAGCAATGAGTTGCTGCGCTAGGGGTCGCGGGTTCGAATCCCGAACGGAACAAGTATTTGTATGACCTACAAATAATTGTTCCGGGTCTGGATGTTTGTCCTTGTGCAATTTATGTTTGTAAACTGCCTCCACGATACAGGAGAAAATCCTAGTGTGGGGAGTAACGTAGAAAAATAAGATTAAAAAAAATCAGTACGTTTCGCCATTTTCGGCTACGTCACTTACCATCTGATGGGGTAGAAGTCAAGTAATAACTTATAATAGATAAAAAATACAATCAAACTACAGGACATTGCTGAATTTTGGTAGTTTTTATATATTTATTAAAAAAAAAAACAGTAGCCCCTTCTGTTTAATATATTGATTATGTTATTACCGTTACTATATGACAAAGTCCAGATTAAAAAGGAATGCTTCGGTGGTTTGGATAACTACAAAGAAGGAATTGTGAAAGAGTGACAAAGCAAGTTTATGCTGCAGAAGCTAGTGACAAAGTTGGCAAGAATGACTCGAAACGAATGCTTATGGACTAAATTGGCAATGTATTGAATACAAGCTAAATAAAGAGTGCATTTAACCGTTGAACATGGCCTCCCCCATAGACCGCCTCATATGGGGGGAGGGGGGCACTTGCAACAGTTGCCACGCGTGTGGGTTAGCATTCGCTTTCTTCATTTACTAGCTGTTATCAGGAAGACGCTGCTGCCCATCTCTTCGTTTGTTTTCCTCTGCCGCCTCTAATGACACCCATGGGACGATCTGGAGTAGTGGATATTCTTACACCGCCACTACACGGTAAAACAAATGCTGACGTTTAACTAAAAGTTTCTTAAACTTGTTTTAGTAGTCAAAAAACAGGACATACCTGAGAAGAGCTAACGTGTGAGGTGGAGACGGTGTGTGACCGCCGCAGTGGTGATGGTGTGATGTTCTTAGTGCCAGCTGGAGCGCTACTCGACGACACAGTTTCTGGAGTGATGGTAGCTTGGCTGGCGACGCTTTCAGCGCTCGCAACGCTTATGTTATCCCCTGGTTCGATCTCTATGTCCGTACCCTGGTCTTCTTCATCCCTAAACAAAATGTACTAATAGATCATGCACTGGGTTATAAAAATTCCTGAATACATTTGCATGCGGTACTTACAATAACGACAAAAAAATCTGTGTTATTTTTGTATAATTAAATCACATTTTTTATCTAAACAACTTAGCATACATTATTTAGAAATGACGCGTCTAACGCTTCATAGTTCCATTTTTTATAATACAACAATGACAAACAAGGGAAGTTTTGGCGGGAACTTGAACGGTTGAGGCGTGGAGGATTGCTGCTCTTGTATTATTATTTAAATACTGGTTTGAAGTGGATTTTGATATGTAAAAGTGGTGCGAGTTTGTGTATTGTCTGCGCATATGAACTATTAGTGGAAACGGTGAAACAAGTGCTCTGATGGTGATGTGATTCGCAAGATAAGGTGACTGTCTGCTTAGGCGCCTTGAGATACCATCGCCAACTGTCAGCTGTCTGCTGGCTTAAGTTGCCGTCAAAATCTCCCTAGGGCTGCACAGTGCATAATGTAACGCATCAACATATTGTGAAGCAGTGTACTATGAATAATAATTGCTCAGAAGGGCTAGAACCCAGAGCCGTAAAGTCAGTTATAAAAAAAATGACGAACAAGCTGTCATTACACTATCCGAGGATACTAGAATGAAATGATTAAAATAATGTTAGTATTAATCATCGATATATGTGTACTACGTACTAGATTTTTGATTGTTTGACTGCCTCGTTGGTCTAGTGGTTGCAGTAGGGCGACTGCTGATCATGGGGTCCCGGGTTCGAATCCCGGGTCGGGCCAAAAATCAGTTATTGAGTTTTTCCATCAAGAAATTCTCAGTAGCTGCCCGGAGTCAGGAAGGTGGTGGTGTTTCACCCCCGTGCCTCGGAAAGCACGTAAAGCCGTTGGTCCTGCGCCTGATCTCTCTCCGGTCGTGTCGGTTTACCGTCCCATCGGGCTAAGAGAGTGAGGGAATAGAGAGTGCACCTGTGCTTGCGCATAAACTTGGGCACTTTAATCCTGTCCTGCGCCGATGGCTAGTCTCCGTTGAGACAGGCCGCCGTGGCCGAAATTCGGTCTGGAGGACATTATTATTACTAGATTTCGCATTCCGAACATACACTATGTTCAACTGAACTGTACTGCTATCCATACAATGTGTCATTTAGTGTGGTTTCAATCTACTAGTTTGTCTGTGGTGGCGCAACTGCGTATGCGCGACTCTACTATCTCCCGCGCATGCGCGAAGACATACAGTAGTGCACATTTATCGTTTAGAATGGCTTCTCTAGTACGTAGTACATATAACTCAATGGTATTAATTAATTAAATACGTTTTCAACTTATGGACCATACAATAATGAGAGTGAATTGTAAACTCGGAGTCGTGGGCTCGTGAGCTCGAAGCCGCCATTCGACTGTGGTAGTGAACCACTCGTAACACAATTATTTTAAGCTTACTTGGAGTAGCTAACAGGAGTATTTGTTATTTTAATAGCGTTACCAGCATTCCTTATGCAATCATACATACATACATAAATACATACATATGTACATAAGTGTGTATATTACAACCTATCAAATATATATACATACAATATACAGCTGAACTAGGTTCCCCCGTAGATAGTTTCCTAGGGGGATATATACTATTGTTATAGTTGCCACGCTTGGCAGTTGGGCTGGCGACCGCAGTTTTTTTTTATTTTGAGTTGTAATCAAGTAGACGCTGCTCATCGCCTGGAAACGTTAGGCAAACATAATATTTTTTTATAGGATAAAGGTGACAAACGAGCACACAGTCCACCTGATGGTAAGTGGTTGCTGCGGCCCATAGACATCTACATCTATCCTCGTTTGCGAATCAAAATGCAGATGCGTTATCACCCGTGAGGACTAAGATGGAATGCCTCATTTCCAGTAAAAAGGGCCTCCGGCCACCTGCACTCACCAAGCGAAACGCAGAGGCAAACCTCTACTTCACGCTGATATTCTGTGAGGTCGTGGTACTACCCCGGTTTGAGCCGGCCCATCCGTGCGACATCAAAAGCTGCCGCGTGGCTCTACCACTGTTAAATCCATTTAACACCACTAATAGTTTCAGATATATAATACGAGTATATAATGCAATACCATATAGCCTCTTCGTACATTGGATCTTTGCGTTTAAATAACAATAAATAATTTAAAATTAAAAATGTTGCACAACCGACTTCAATATAAATTATTAAGAATAACTCAAAAACTGTTGGTCAGACCTTGACCAAATTTATATGGGACTACATTAGAAGTACCTGATTTCAAATAAAAAAAGAATCATCGAAATGGGTTCACCCGGAAAAAGTTATGAGGTAACACACATTAAAAAACGTACAGTCAAATTAAGTACCGTCTCCTTTTTGAAGTCGGTAGAAAATGCTATTACGCTTGCTTACGCGAACTGTTTTTCTGGGTGTTAAGACTCCTTTTCTGCATATGAGCCGGTCTGTATAGGTACCATCCTCTTTCCTATTTCTGCTGCCACGTGCACTGCTCTCAATGGTATAGGGATCCAGCATAGTTACAGGCTGTGAGGCATTCCATCATAGTCATCAGAGGCGACAACTTTTTGGTCTTCACGGGCTGTAGGAGCCACTTACCATCAGGCGGACTACAAGTTCATTTGTCATTAGTAATATAAAAACAAGTTCGTGACCTGTACCTCACGATTAGGTTACTTATCCCATTTCAAAATACAGTAAAACTTGGTTAAGTGAGACCTGGATAAGTGAGAAACATCCATAGCTGGAACTCATGCATAGGTCCCGACGCTTTAGCACTGAATTACCTCTGTTAGTGGGACAAAACAAACCTCTGTATCTGGGATTAGTTCCTTCGATTTTATCTTCATAATTACCTCTATAATTGAGACAGTGAGTATATTTTACCTATTTTACTGAGACTATATTTTGTGTACTCTTTTGTTTACTAATTCTTATTCTACCCGCAAATTCCGCACTTGTCTAATTGTGTAAAAGTGACCTCCTGTTTTAATTTGGTTTTGCTATCGTCCGGATGCTTATTTGAAAGTACCGAAGCGAAAGCACCTCTATAACTGAAATAACCTGTATTCTCACCTCTATTAATGGAACCCTCTGTAAATGAGGCAGAAATTTATTAATAGCTAAATACCTGAGACACTGGGTAAGTGGAATACCTCTTTAAATGAGACAAATCTGCAGGTCCCTTATGGTCCCAGTTATCCACGCGTCACTGTAATATATTTTACATGGAAACAGAAATATCAGAACAAAATAAAGGTAGATAGTATTTGGATTGTCTGGTGTCTATAAATATCACAAGTTACATATATCTTATGAAACTGATTCATTTAAACTTTAAAATAAAGAAACATCCCCCTTTCCAATTATTATAATATGACGTCATGGCAATTACCATAACAACCGTGTTGTAAAGTAAGCAATACGTGTCCAAACAATAGCACTGCTGGCAATCAAGACCCTTTACAATTACACCCTTAACGAGTCTTCTTATGTTTTAAACTCGGGCTGAAGTGCTTTAACTTTTACGTCGATTTTACTAGGGCCGTTTATTGCTTTTGTTAACAAGATCGAGGAAATAAAATATTTGTTAAGCAAACGTACTTCGTAATTTGGTGGGATAATAAACGAGATCATCGTCCCCTTCTTTATTCTCGATACGAATCAACTCACTACTATTTATTTATTTATACTTTTATGCACAAATAAGAAAATCGTACATATGGCGAACTTAATGCCTTAAGGTATTCTCTCCCAGTCAACCATTAGCCTAAGCAGAGATAAACATATGGGACCTCCAATTGCAGCAAAAGTAAACTAATAAGGAAAAAAAGGTAACGAAGTTCGAATAAACAAGTATAATACAATATACAAGTATTATATATATATATATATATATATATATATATATATATATATATATATATATATATATATATATATATATATATATATATATATATATATATATATATATATATATATATATATATTACAGACATACAAAATACATAAATCTACGTAAATACATTAAATACATACATAATATTATATACAAACATATATAAATACATATATCTATGCCATGATAAATAAAGAAAATATGTGACGATAGAATTCACACTTGCAATGCTTTACTAATATGTTCACAAACTTTGTTTTTAAAAAGAAATTAGTTGGAAGCTATTTTAATGTCAACAGGTAATTAACTAATTAACGTTAATTGCTACACTAATTTTAGTAGTAATTTTAGTACTTAGAATAAAAACACAGGTTTCGAAGGGGGTATGCTGTCAAATCTCTCACTCCCACTCTCTCTACCATAACCAGATCTAGACATGTGTTCCTATATTTGTTATGTTAACTAATAAAATAAAATTGCCATATAGTAGTGCTATAAGAGAATCTTCCACATCATATCATTCAATCATTCCTTAGGTGTCCCAAAAGGCAACAACCAGAGGGCTCTCCGGTTCAAAGTACATTACTTGCGTCAATATGTATGTATATAATATATGATATTAATTATCAATGTGCATGCATGTACGAATACTATTCAGGTATAAATATAACAAATATAAGAAAACCTTAACAAAAGTGTTACCTGTGCGTAGTGGGGTCCGGTTCCCGTAGCCTGGAGTGGCGTGTGGCGGGCAGCAGGCGGCGCAGCGCCACGCTGCCCACGACGTCCGACAGCAACGTGCTGCGCGACGCTGCCGCCGTCACGCCCAGCTCCAGCGACGCCGAGCACGCTGCACAACACTACGTTATAATCCCCTCCCACTACACCTACTACACTTCCTAACCATTAATATAACGTTATTACAAAGATGTAGATAATCACATCCAGTATTTAAACAAAATCAACAAAGATTCTACAGCACTGAACAAGGAGGTTAAATCGCCGGCACAATTACGCGTTAAAATAAAATACAAAAATTACGTCTCATGTTGCCACATCGAAAACTATATTGTCAATTAGTTATTAAAGCATCCAAAAACGTCATATCTCGAAAAACATTACGTTGTCAGTCTTAATCGTAATTTTGTACTTGTACATCTCTGATGGCAAAGTTAATTTCTATTGGTAATGATTTCAGATTTGACTGTAAGTCAAATGTTACTGGTAAGTTCAGTTAAAGTAGTTAAGTTCAGCTATAGAAATGAATAAACAACACTCACCATCGCTATCAGTAAGCGACTCCTTGTCGGCGGCTCGCTGGTACGCTCTGGTGCGGTGTGCTGAATGCAGCGCGAGGCCCAGCGCTGCGAGCGCTGCAAGCACTGCCAGCGCCCCGGCTGCGGCACGAGCTCCCCCGCCCCCGCGCCACCACGCCCCGCCCCCTACTGATGCCCACGCGGCTGACGCGTTGCGGATCGGCTCTGCTTATTGCAATATATTTACTACTTTATATTTCCTAATAAGAAGATGGAACAAAATATTTGTGGTTCATTGTTTTTTTTTTTTATTTTGGTACACCACCGTCTACTTGTATTTTAAGTTTCTGTCCATCCAAGGATTATCTGGAAGAGATCGCTTTTAGCGATAAAGTCGCCCATTGTGCAAATTATTTAAACGCACAATTCCTTTATTTTTTTGTACTTTTTGTTTATGGTGTATAATAAAATAATATTTATTATTATTGTTATTATATTTCACAGAATAAATAATAGTACTACTTAGTAATATGTACTACGTACTAGAACAGACACCGCGAACAAAATCTGTGTGGCAGTGCAGAGCGTGGTCGGAAGCACAGAGTACTTACGTAGTACATTTTTTATGGCACAGACCATAGATTACCCCCTAAGGTAATCTATGGCACAGACTAAGTAAATTTAAGCCCGTGGGCTCTAACGCGTGATGCAAAAAATCAAGTCTCGGCGTCTCTTCTAGTACGTAGCATATATTAGGTACTTCAACGTATTTTGTGCGGATTTAAGAAACGACACGAACACCTTTACGTAATTATTTACTTTATAACTAATCACTACATGTATTTGTTCAATGTTTGGGAATGACCGCTGTACGTTTTTTTATATAATAGAATAAGGGTGATAAACGAGCAACATTCCACCTGATGGCCAGTGGATGCTGTGGCCTATAGACATTTACACTTATCCTCATTTAAGAATCAAAGTGCAGACGCGTTATCAACCCTGATTACTAATATGGAATGTCTTGTTTCCAGTTAAAAGGGTCTCCGGTTCTCTAGACTCACCATACGGAACATAGCAGTGTCAAGCTGCTATTTATTTTTGAGCCGACCTATTCGTGCTACAATCGTAATATTGGCACACCATGGCTCTATTAGTGCCGTTTTTGAAAAACAATTTTTTTTTTAATATAAATAACGTTCCTCACCCTAAGATTGTTGTATCGTAGAGGCAGTTTACAAACATAAAATGCACATGGGAAAACATCCAGACCCGGAACAGTTATTTGTAGGCCATACAAATAACTGTACCGTGCAGGATTTTAACCCGCGTCCCCCAGCGCTGCACCTCATAGCTATGCTACTGCGTCACGAAGCCGTCAAACAAATCTATTGGTGCCTCTTCTCATTTTTGAGAATACGTATGGAGCGATTAGTTTAACGCTGTTCCAGTGTGTCTTCATGTCCTCGATAAATTTTATTCCTCATACATGCAGGTCTTACGATGTCTTCCTTAAGTACAGTAATTTGTACTGTTGCATGCCGACGGGAATCAAACCCAGTTTTGTTGCGTACTGTGAAGTTCCACGGCTCTTCTGAACTTATAGCTCTCAATTTCGATTTCTTTACCTGCAAATGGAACGCTAGTTGTCGATTACTAACCAATTTGGTAGGCGTGAGCCAAGAAGCCGCCAGTGCAGCGTTCGCTGGTATCCGCCGACTTTAGCTCCACAAGGATGTGCCGACCGCCAGCTATTTCCACCACACCCGTACCATCAGTTGTAGTTTCCACGTCACCTGTCTATAAGCGAATTATTTTTTATCAAATACTATTTTTCTAGAAGTAAAGCATTAATAGAATCAGGCGTTACTTTGCGGAAACGCATTACATTAAAGATGTTACAATTGATTAGCGGATTATTTTCTTATCGAATAAAATGTTTACCTAGTTTGAAGAGTATCTCCCACCCTCCCTCAATTACGTGCACTATCCCCGTCGCCACTACTCCCAACACCATCGAAAATACGACATGTATTTCGTCTCTAAACGGGGCATCATCAGGAGACACTTGGCGGGCAACCATCGCCAAGTTCTAATAATATCAACGGAGGTGTCTTTCCTATTGCAGTAGTGTTGGGGGTAGTTGAGACGGGAATAGTGCACGAATTTGAAGGAAGGCAGAATGTACTCTTTAAACTAGGTCAGAGACACATCATTTTTTTTATTTTTACGTGGATCTTAGCTAAATATACCAGCTATTTACCAGCGTAAAATGGCAGCTTAACATTATAGTGTTTCGTATGGTGAGTGTAGAGAACCGGACACCCGTTTTACTAGAAAAGAAGCATTCCATCTTAGCCCTCACGGGTGACAACGCATCTGCATTTTGATTCGCAAACGAGGATAGATGTAGGTGTCTATGGGCCACAGCAACCACTTACCATCAGGTGGACTGTGTGCTCGTTTGTCACCCTATCCTATAAAAAAATACCTTAAATTTTTTTATTAGAGGTAACACCGACAAACGAGCGTAACAGTCCATCGCATGATAAGTGGAAGGCGTGGACCATACATCTACCTCTCGATTATAGCAATATTCTCTCCCTTTTTGGGTGTAGCACAAACCAAGGGGTGGGCTATAAAGAGCTTATCGTTACGATCTCTCAAAAGTCCACTGCTGAACATTCTTCTTTCTTTCTTCCTTTCTGTCTTTAGTTACCATGCATGGTAGGAAGCTTAGCAACCACAATTTTTACTATTTTAAGTTGAATTTGATAGCAACTAAATTAATGGCATAGTGTCTACTCATCTCTTGTTTCAATTCCCTCTGTCGCCTCTTACGATACCCACGGCACGATATAGGGTAGAGGAGATAGGTACACTGCCACTATTAGGTCAAAGAGCTTTTTCTCTATAGGATAAGGATGAAAAACGAGCACACAGTCCACCTGATGGTAAGTGGTTACTGCAGCCCATAGACATCTACATCTATCCTCTATTACAAATATCGTTTGCGAATCAAAATGCAGATGCGTTGTCACCCGTGAGGACTAAGATGGAATGCCTCATTTCCAGTAAAAAGTGACTCCGGCCACCTGCACTCACCAGCGAAACGCAGAGGTAAACCTCTACTTCACAGCTGGTTTTCTGTGAGGTCGTGGTACCACCCCGGTTCGAGCGGCCCGATCCGTGCGACAGCAAGAGCCGCCGCTGGCTCTACACTGTTAGCTAATGACCATATAGAAATATTTTTTATCACTTTACATTTATATTTAATTATTTAGTTGTCCTTCTTTGTTCAATGCTCACCGAAGCAGTACTGTCAGGTCCGTCCAAGAAGCGAGAAGCGGTGATCCTAAGGAGTCTCGTCTCTGGCTCTGAGCGCTTGACCGGCACAAGAGCCGGACAGCTCGAAACGCAGTCTGACCACTAACCCTTCCTCGGCCTAAGAAGAAAAATAAAGAGTTAGAATTAGAGTATAGTTAAATGAGGCCTGTGTCGTATGTAAAATAACCTATTAATCCAATTCGTATGTGATAAAACCACGCTGCAGCTATATTATGGTAGTAGCAAGATAAGTCAGCTCCACCAAGGAAAGTACCCCCACGTCTTCACAGAATACCAGCGTAACATAACAATTTAATGGTGCTGTGTATGTTTTTTTATAGGATACGGTGACAAACGAGCACACAGTCCACCTGATGGTAAGTGATTGCTGTGAACCATAGATATCTACATTTATCCTCAGTGAAGAATCAAAATTCAGATGTGTCGTCACCCGTGAGGACTTAGATAGAATGGCTCTTTTCCAGTAATACAGGTGTCCGGTTCTCTACACTCACCATACGTAACACAGCAGTGTCAAGCTACCATTTTACGCTGGTATTCTGTGGGAGCGTAGTCCGTCCCCCGGTCGAGCCGTTCCATTCGTGCTATACTATACTACTAATATACCTGCAGCATGACTCTACCACGTATTATACCACGGGAAAGTGCACAGAAGCGGATACCTTATTACTGGATACGAGAGTTCCATATTAGTCGTCAATTGTGACAGCGCATCTGCTTTTTGATTCTTAATCGAGGATAGTTTGCAGCTATGGGCCATAGCATACATTTACCCATCAGGTGAAGCGTGGGCTTGTTTGTCACCCTTATTCTATACAAAAAAAACGCTTCCTCTTAGTTAAAAAGATCTCTAATTGTCTCTCTCACCGTACGAAACACCGCAGCATTAAACTGCTATTTTATGCTAGTATTCTGTAAAAGCGTGGCCCTTCCCGGTCGAATCGGACCATCCGTGCTACAACCATAATATATCTGCAGCTTGGCTATACTACGTAGAGTGATCATTATCTCAAAGGCAATCTGTCGGAGTTCGGCATTTCCTTAAATAACAGCTCCTGTGACTAAAAGCTATCAATACTGTGGGGAATTCAACTGAAGTCAAGTTTAATTAGAGTGTGAATATCGCAAAACCCCCAAAGGACTGGAAATGCTTCTCGAAGCTGTTTCGGAATTTATAGTACAGAGTGATTCGGTCCCATTCTACGGCATGCTAACTGTAAGTCTTGTCGCCCTTTAGGGGTAACTTTGACCGGAAGACAGAGCAATTTAAAAGTTTAAACTCTCTTAGTTAGCCTGATAGCTACCATTGTGTAAGCAAAATAAAAAGTTCAGTAGCTGAGCTCATTTAATTAATTGTATTTGCCGTGTGAGGCGACGTAAGAATAGAATATAGTATTTTTAATTCAACAAGTAATTCTTATTGAAAGTATTTTTTTTTAATTTATTTTACCTCTTGTTCGGAACTTTACTACCTCTGTCTTAAATAGTATTTTTCTCAAGTTAAAAATATATAATTAGGCCCCGCCATATACATACGGAATTCCGTTTCGGCTTCCGTTTCGATATTCCGATTCGAGATTCCGAACGCAGCAAGTTCATATAAAATCTATGACACGTCACACACGTACGGTATTTTTCCGTTCGAAATTTTGTGAGCAAAACGGGATTCCGTATGTGTGTGGCCGACCCGTTTGGAATTCCGAAACGGAATCCCGAAACGGAATTCGTATGTATGTGCCGGCCTAAAACATAAACATAGGCTCAAACCGGGGTGGTACCACGACCTCACAGAATACCAACGTGAAGTAGAGGTTACCTCTGCGTTTCGCTTGGTGAGTGCAGGTGGTCGGAGCCCTTTTTATTGGAAATGAGGCATTCCATCCTAGTTCTCACGGGTGAAAACGCATCTGCATTTTGATTCGTAATAGAGGGTAGATGTAGATGTCTATGGCCCGCAGCAAGCACTTACCATCAGGTGGACTGTGTGCTCGTTTATCACCCTATCATATAAAAAAAAATCAAAACCATGCTCAAGGCATTATAAGAATACGCTCTCACGTACACATGCATCTAAAATCATTTGCACAACATGGTTTAGGTGCACATGTGTCCGTACAGTATTGACCTTTTACTAGCTGATATAGAAAGAAAGAAGAAAAATGTGTGCGTCAAAGTGTTTTGAGAGGTTGAGCATGGTTTCGGCATCGCTAGAAACATGTACTCGTATATGTATACGCTTTTACAACAAAATCCCAGAACATATTCAAAGTTTGTCAATAAACAAGTTTAAAAGTTTTATTAAAGAAAAACTGTACAAAAAGGGTTATTATAATATCAAGGAATACATGAATGAAAATAACCCCTGGGAGTAAGGTGATCGCCACCATGCTGGTTCTATGAAAATTTATTTAAAATTGTATAAACAAAATTATTGTTAAGTGAAATTATGTTTAAAAAAAGTCCCGCTGGGTTTCTTGCTGGTTCTTCCCAGGACAGGTATTTTCCGAACCAGTGGTAAATAAAAAATGAATTTCTATAAGAATTATGTAATAATCAATATTGAATAAAAATTATTCTATTCTATTCTATTCTATTCATGCGCAGCGCTCCATCTATTGGTTAGGCTAGGAATTGCAGGTCAACAGCTCCAAGGAGTTGCGTATTTGGTTTGTATGTTTGTCCTTGACCAATTTTTGTATGCATACTGCTTTCACGACACAGAAGATTTTTTAATTACTAGTGCGGGGGGAGGTGGTGTTTTTTTTTAAATCAGCATCTACGTACTATCATGTCAACCGTCACCATTACTGCCATGAAAACATAGACGAAGATACAGTCCAGTCACAATTATTTGTATGTCATATAGAATAGATGTTAATAGGAAACAAACCGGCCCACTGTAACACCGCAGCCGAACCCTTTGGTATTACGTTACCGTGTCATTAAATAATCATCACCTCTCCCCAATCAATTGTTGACTTCGAAACGTCGGTGTACACTCAAAATTGTTTAATAGATCTCCAAGATTAATATGCATTCAACTAGTTTGTGAGGCAATTTGTTAAAAGCCACAGTAATTGCTTAAGAGTGAACCGGTAATGGGAAATAGACAAGTTTTGATGGCTCGTTATATTATAACAAATTCAATACTGATTCAATTTATTTAGTCTATTCGGAGTCTGTCATAATCGGTTGGATAAACTTGTCATTTTTCTGTACAAGAAAAACTGTTATTTGTAAATTCATCAATTCGTCCATGCTTATAAAACAGCTATATAACTACAGACTATAAAAGTCCACTGCTGAACATAGGTCTCGGGAAGGCTCTATGGGGCATAGATTATCTCATAGGAAGGATTTTGCCACAGTTGCTTGGCAACAACATTTTTTATCAGTTTAAGTTTGCCTTTGTCATCTCTTACGACATTTACGGGATGATATGGCGAAGTGGAGTTTTTTATGCCGCTACTACATGGTGAATAGAAATAATTACATATTATTAAAAATAACCAACAGTTGTGAGAGGTCGAAAACACTCCCGTCTCAGTGATAATTTGTGGGATACCTGCCAAAGCACTAGTTTTCAGTTGATATCATAATAATTTAGTCCACGAACAGCCGGCACGCACTTAAACTAAACAAAAAAAGGCTACGGAACAGTGTATAGTTGTGATTCGTTTGAAATGCTAAAAGAGTCATATTTATATTCCAGGCTGAAAGGCAAAACTAGTTTTATGAATTTTATCGCATTTATTAACTTGTTTTATATTCCTGACGATTTTATATGATCATCATTCAAGCTTGAATTAGATTTTATATCATGATTTGTGATGATGATATAAAATCGTCGGTTGTATCACGAATGGGTAGGCTCGACCGGGAAAGGACCACGCTCTCACAAAATACCAGCGTAAAATAGCAGCTTAATGCTTCTGTGTTTCGTATGGTGAATTTAGAGAACCGGAGACCCTCTTTACTAGAAAAGAGGTATTCTATCTTAGTCCTCACGGCTGACAACGCATCAAACAGTGGTAGAGCCACGCGGCAGCTTTTGCTGTCGCACGGATGGGCCGGCTCGAACCGGGGTGGTACCACGACCTCACAGAAAACCAGCATGAAGTAGAGGTTTACCTCTGCGTTTCGCTTGGTGAGTGCAAGTGGCCGGAGGCCCTTTTTAATGGAAATGAGGCATTCCATCTTAGTCCTCACGAGTGGCAACGTATCTGCATTTTGATTCGCAAACGAGGATAGATGTAGATGTCTATGGGCCGCAGCAACCACTTACCATCAGGTGGACTGTGTGCTCGTTTGTCACCCTTATCCTATAAAAAAAATCTGCATTTTAATTCGCAAACGAAGATAGATGTAAATGTTGATAGGCCACAGCAACCACTTACCATCAGGTGGACTGTGTGCCCGTTTGTTAAACTTATTCTATATAAATTCGTATCTAGTAAAAGTAGGTTCTTCCGCGGTCAAGCCGACTCGTTTTTGTTACTACCATAACATGACTGTAATATGGCACTACCACGTATGTGCCAATACAGTCCACTAAATATTTATCGAATAAACATTACTAACATTATTAACTTTTCATAAATTACGCTCTAAGTGTACTTGCCTGAAGTAACCAGAAGGATCTAGCCGGGCAAGCCCTCGCAGAACCAGCTAACAGTCTTGCAGTGGGTGCTAGATGCAATACGCAGCCGCATCGACATCTCGCCCCCACTTCTGCAACCACCACTGAAGAGTCACCGGCCCAGGGTCGGGCAGTGCATTCACAAGCTGCAAGCTCCACAGCTTGACCCTGAAGATATACTTTTTTTAAAACAGAATAAAATTGCGCTTGGAGTATGGGTTGCCATCTAATGGCGGTGTAAGAATATCCACTACCCCATATCATAACGTGGGTGTCGTTAGAGGCAACAGAGAGAAATAAATCAGGAGATGGGCAGCAGCAACGTGGCAACTATGGATAATAGCCCCCTATGAGGCCATATATGTGGGAGGTCTATGTTCAGCAGTGAACTTTAATGGGTTGTAAAGATAAGGGTGACTGATACTGACTGCCCCGTTAAACTAATGGTCATAGGCGTGACTGAGCCAAAATAAGTTATTGGGTTGTTTCTCTGTCGAGAAATGCTCATACTTTGGAGCAATTGTAACATTTCAATCTAATAAACTATTTGTATGTGTTATGAACTACTGCTGATAGTTCTTACTAAAAATAGAGCTAGATATATTCAACGAAAGACCTTTGGAAGTAATGATTCAGAGCGGCCGTTTTGCCACCTGTTTCGGCACCCCGAGTGTTACCTCGACATCCCGAAGGTCGCCGAAGCATGCTAAAAAATCTGACTAGGCATTCCGGAAGCATCTATAAATTTACCTTACCATAGGTTTAGCCGACTTCAAAAAAAGGAGGAGGTACTCAATTCGGCTGTTTTTTTATGTGTTTTACCTCAGAACTCATTTTCTAGGTTAACCGATTTTAATGATTCCTTTTCTTTGTTTGAAAACAGGTGCTTATAATGTGGTCCCATATAATTTTAATCATGATTTGACCAGTAGCTTTTGAGTTAACCTTAATAATGCGTATTTAATTGACTTCGACTACATTGAAGATGTTCTCATTTTATTTATATTGAAATCGGTTGTACAAAATGTTTTAACTTTACCACTTGTTATGGTTAAGGTCGTTGTTATTTATTAGTATTTTCAATCTAAAATCCCTTGCCGGGTCTTAATGCCTTTGTAAACAAAGGACATAAAAGAAAATACGTACAAAAAGGAAAGAGCGCTGCATTTTTCATCATCTTTCCATCTAGTTCAAATTTTATTGAAATCCTATTAATTTACTAATGATATAGAATTAGTTTTATAAAAATACATATTTTGTTCTCTTTTTTTATATTTTTTACTAGTTTTAAGCTTGCAACTTTTATTTTATTATCTCTACTTGAGATTTTGTTATTTAAAGAATAATTTAATAAGAGTTGAGTGTTTTAATTATTTTAGCGCGTGCATATAACCATTGTGTAGTTATGTTGATTTTTCGTAGCATGGCATAATTTCTGAAACATGTTTCAGATTCTATCTTAAAAAATAAAAAAAAGTTAGCTTAAAAATCAAACCCAAAAATAAAGCTATAAAAATTAATATTCAATATATTTTATTTGCAATAAGAAAATATGACGGTTTTATAAATTACCAGTAAATATTAGAATAGTATAATTTCTGAAACATATAAATGTAGGATTGTATATAATATTATAATATACCATAATGATTACTCATTCACGTCCTCTTTTTCTTTTTGCGTAGTTTCATTCAAACTTTCTTCTTCATCCTTCACTTCTGTTTGCTCTTCTAAACTTCTGTCGTCGCTTACCTCTTGCACACTTTCTAATTTTTCACGAGACTCCTCAACGTCGTCCGCACTTTTTTCTTCATTTTCAGTGCTCTCAAACACAACTGATTTTGAAACTAATCCCTTGTCCCGCTCTTCAGAAAATTTGGCTTGTGAATGTAAAGCCATTTGCGAATATGCTAAGTCTTTCATAATCGATTTCTGAATTTCTAATTTACTTTTTGCCAGCTGTTTTGCAATATCATCTGTATCCGTCTCAAGCTCTTCTGTTTCAGTTGGTACTGAACCTTCAGTCGACTGAGATGACGTTACAAATGACTGAACACTTTCTTTAATTGGGACTTCAGGTTGAGAAGAAGGTGGCACCAACTTTATACTAGGAATAGTTTTAATACTACCTATCGAAGGTGTAGAAATTTCTATTGATGGTTCGCTTTCTTTTTCCTCACTAAATGATTCCTTGGATGGCGCCAGAACCACTGTAGAACCAATCGACTTTTTTGAACTTGGTTTTGGAATGAATCCAAGATCTCCACCCTCATAAATTTTTTCTAATGACGCAAAGGTTTCCATTGATTCCGCTTGTTGTATGTCACGATATTGGGTAATAATCATAAATAAGCGTGAAAGCAAAACCTGTCTATCCACTACATTGCGAGTTGGATCCGCATCAGACCATTGATCTAATTTTAAAGCAGCTTGAACTGCGGTCGCGGCTTCTTTTAAAATTTGCTTTAATTTAGCATTTTCTTTGGAAATTTTTGAAGACTCAACAACTGACTTGTTTTGATCAGTCAATTTTGCATGAAGATTTTGTTCTAGGATTCTGACTTGTAAAGAAAGATTTTCATTTTCTTTTGTTAATTTTTGAACTTTGGCCTGCAGTGCCTCAAAATCATAGTTCCTCTTTTCAAATAACGCCTTCTCCTTATTTATGTTTTGGAAAGCTGAAGTTAACTGATCGATAACTTTTCGCTGAACATTGCTTTTATTAATGGCTTTGTCTCTTTCTTCTTCAGCTAGTTCCATTTTAATACGAGCCGATCTTTCACTTTCTTTATATTTTTCATTTTGTTCTGCTAATTTTGACTGGGTAGATAAAATATTATCCAGTTCATTATTAATAGCAATATTTTCCCTGATAACACGATGAGTAGAAGCTGCTATTCTTAGTTCCGTGGCATCTTGGAAATCTTGTGCTAATTGTAGAAGTCTGGCTTCCATTTCTTTTTTTAATTTATCTTTTCCTATGACGAATTTCTTTTCAGCGTCATAAATTATTCTTTTGTATTTCATCTCTTGGTCTTTGAAATCCTGCTCTTGTTTTTCAAATTTTCTCATTAAGTCATCTCTTATTGCTCTGAATTCTTCCAATGTATTTAATTTGCCAGCCAATAGTTTGTTCTCAGATGTCAACTGATCTTTCATTATTGTAAAGTTTTTCTCTAGTTCGGATACAGTTTCTTTAAATCGAGCGGTTTCGATTTCCCTAGTTTCTTCAAGACCCTTAACTTTTTCTTTTAGTTCAGAGTTTTCTTCATTTTTAAGGTTTAGCATCTTCTTTAAATATGCAATAATATCAGCCCGATCTTCATCCAACTTATCGTAAGATTTTTGTAATTCCTCATTGCGTTGTTCATATTCATCGACTGCCGACCGAAGTCTTGCAATTTTTCTGTTGCACTCAGCTAGTTGTAGTTCTAAGAACGTCCTTTCAACCTCCGTAAAAGTAGCACCCTTGTTTGTTTCTTCATCCTTTTTTCCTTTATCTTTCTTTGGTGGCATAATTTTAAAATAAAATAAAAAAATATATAAGATAGCGCTTTGTTATGACACAGAAATGGAATGTCTTATTGAATAAACAGTTGCCTAGTAACGCGTTTCCAAGTAAATAATCGTGGCAACATCATGCTTTTTGCTCGGATACGGAAGCAATGCCGGCAAGACCTAATATAGGTATGTAATAGTGTAGTTATATGTAATAGTGATGAATATTTTAACACTATTTGATTTCCTGTTGTAATAAGTATATATATGTAATGCATAAATGTATGTAAATTTAATATGCGGGTTGTGAACTTTTAAATTTTGTTATTATCTTACACCACTTACGGTGAAATATCTAGTCAAACACAGGAATCAAAACTGAAAGCTGTATAATTATAGTAATTTAATATTATATTAGCCGTGGTAGCTCAGATGGTTAGCGCTCGCTGTAAATTACACAGTACGCAAGCAACCCAAGTTCGATCCCCGCCGGCTTCAATGAAATTTGTAAATTGCAATTTTAAGTACTGATTTATCACGTGCTTGGCGGTGAAGGTAAGCATCGTGAGAAAACCTGCATATCTGAGAAACTTAATAAGAAAAATAATTTCGAAGACATGTGAAGTTCTTACACTCATTGGGGCAGCGCGGCGGACATTTCCTTGCCCTGAAAACCCTCTCATAAATGAGGGGAGGACTGTGATCAGCAGTTAGACGTATATATCTTTAACTGTTAACTTTAATATTATATTAACCCATATTAAAGCTTGCACTTCTATGCGATGACGATTCCCCCATTTTTAATTTAAATATGGTTTTATATATTATTATACTAGTACATACCTAAACGAAAAATATCTTAAAAATAACTTTAAAAAAAATAATTACTTAATTTTTGACAGATGGCGCTATTGGCAATATTAACAGTCATAATAATGGAAGTATTTGTAGTTTCACAAAAGAGCATCTGTAAGTTTATTTGGATAGTAAGTGTTTTGCTATAATCACAGACAGGTTAATTTTTGCTAATTTATTTACCTATAGATTAATACATAAACTTTGAGATCTCTTAGTAATGTTTGTGAATACGAGCGTTATGCATAAACACTAACAAAACATATTTACTGCTCTAGATACTAATATTTATTGGTAGTTATTTATTTGTTTAGAAAACCAACAGCTCTTATGAAAATGAAATGACAATAATTTATAAATGGTTATAACAGCCACATAGGTTTCCCTGTATTAATCTTAAACTTTCCGACGGCCATGTGTCCTAAAAAAATCCTTAAATTCACAATAAAAAAAATTGAGGGTCACTTATCGGGATAAAAACTATCCTATCTCTCAAGTTGGACCAAACTGCACACATTATGAAACATTTCATTGAAATCAGTTCAGTAGTTTAGGAGTTCATCGCGGACAAACAATGTGACACGTAATTTTTATATATATACTAGCTCGCCAAGCAGACGTTGTTCTGCCCTTTCCAACGACCTTTCCCATAAAAATCCTGAAATTCGCAATAAAAAATGTTGAGGGTCATTTATCGGGATAAAAACTATCCTATCTCTCAAGTTGGACCAAAATGCACAGTGTGCAAAATTTCATTGAAATCAGTTCAGTAGTTTAGGAGTCCATCGCGGACAAACAACGTGACACGTTCTTTTTATATATAAAGAGATATATATATATATATATATATATATATATATATATATATATATGCTTTTTACATACGTATTATTTATAATATATAAAAAATAAAACGACCAGCTACTCATCGGTTATTCTATACAGTACGCTGTGTCTACTGTTATAGAATAAATAAAAGTACTACGTACATAGATTATAATCTATGACTACGTACTAGGGATGTTACGCAAGTGGTTATATCGGAACCGAATTCGGAAGCGGAGTTTTTACATTTTGTTTGTCGGAACCGTAACCGAAATCAGAACCGGAATCGGAGGTGGAGGCAGAAGAGATGTGTTAAGGGCAGGTCTATTGCACTGTATTTTTCTTTTCAGTTTCAAATTTTTTTGAATTCTTCGCATTCAGTGGTATGCACAGACTTTAAATGAATTTTTAACGAAGTAATCGTACCTCCCTTTCGTGAATATATCTTCTCACATAGTTAACACTTTGCCGTATTCTCAGAAACTTCATTGAAATAATTCCAAGTGGTACTTGATTTTGGCTTCATTGTCCAATTCAAATAAATTTGTTACACGTCAAATAAAACACTACTAAAACTAATCAAATACTCGCATAGGTATAAATGAAGCGCGAACACACAACATGCCAATTCCCAAATACGAAACAAATCATCAAGTTAAAGAGTAATCGACCGAAGGCACGGGGGGAGGGAGGTTGCCGGGGCGACAAGTATAAAATTGTTTGTACACGCTGATCGCAGCCGCAGCCACCACTGTGCTTTGATCTCCGATGTATAACTTCCGATTAAAATTTAACGGAACCGAATCGGAATCGGAGGTGCGAAATCAATCGGAAGTTTCGAACTTTCGGAATCGGAATCGAACCTCCATAACATCTCTACTACGTACTACTGTCTATATCGTGTATATATATATATATATATATATATATATATATATATATGTAGCGACCAGTAGTAACACACGTGTTAAAGTTGCAGCTTATATACGTCCCACTATTGGGCACAGGCCTCCGCCCATTTTTGAGAGGGTTTAAGGGCAAGGAAATGTCCGCTGCGCTGCCCCACTGCGTGTTGACAAACTTCACATATCTTCGAAATATATTTTTTTAAATTATTTCGCAGATATGCAGGTTTCCTCATGATGTTTTCCTTCACCGCCGAGCACGTGGTAAATCAGCACCTAAAATTGCAATTAACAATTTCATTGGTGCCGGCGGAGATCGAAACCGGGGTGCTCGCGTACTGTGAAAAAATTACAGCGAACGCTAACCATCTGAGCTACCACGGCACATGGCACACGTGTAGACATATGTATATTGGTCAGGGCGCGACTGTTAGCAGTACCCCTCGTCACTAGTGCTGCGCCATTGACGGTTTTCGTGACAATGTAACGTAACAGTTGTTATATAGCAGACTTTTAATATAACTATTTATATTAATAGTATTATTAGTTATTAATTTACTATTAATAGACACCAGTCTAGTGGCTACCTTGACCATAAAATCGTCCTCAGTTCATTCAAAAAGTTGAAAATATCAAAAGTTTCCGAAGTCGGAACTAAGACAAAGCATTTATGAATTAAAAACCCGAAATCAGAAGCTATTATGTGAAGAATATTTTAGTAATTTGAAGTCGCCTATTAATTTTTAAAATCAACTTGGAACTAAGTTCCTTATCGGACGATACGAATTTGGCGAATGGGGGCTAGGCGACAAAAAGTGTAAGATTTTTCCGTCACGTCAGGCCCCTTCTGCCATACTGTAGACGGCCTTGGCGGCTATAAGGAAGCGAGATGGAATAATATCCATCTCCCTCGCACTTTTTCTTATCTTGCCATGAAAGAAATATTATTTATTTTATTATAAATGACGCTTCATTTTAATAGACGTTGGTAACTCATTGTATTTGTTAATCAATTCGTTTATCAATAATAATATACTACGAAAAGAACTTCGTTCCAACTGTTTGTTCCACGACACTCATGTATGTTTTTTTAAAAATAAATAACGTGAAGAAAAAGCTGTTTTTAGCAGATTTTGAAACAGTTTGACTTATCGCTTTCTCGAATATAAGAAACGTGATACGTGTAGTAGGTGTAAAACA
Organism: Parnassius glacialis; assembly: GCA_033319125.1. Lineage (NCBI taxonomy): Eukaryota > Metazoa > Arthropoda > Insecta > Lepidoptera > Papilionidae > Parnassius > Parnassius glacialis. Next base: position 41,249,900 of record JAVANC010000009.1, on the reverse strand, counting down.
GCTGTTATTAAATTTAGATAAGCGTCATGTCAAAATAAAATTGTTCAGCGTTTTTTTAAATAATTCGAACGGCTTCCTAAACAATTTTTGTTTAGGAAGCCGTTCGTTAATTCAATGCAAAATGCTAGTCGTCACACCGTCGCACTGTAGTTAATTTTGGTCTATTTTAATCAGCTGTGTCGAAGTAATTACTATCACTTGTAAACTGAATGACTGAGAAAATAATTTAATAAAAAATTCATCATTATAATATAGTTTAAACTACCACGGACTCATTTTATACAATAAAGGGTTTGACTTAATTGTATTATTTGTAGTATTAGAAGCAGATGGTAATATCCAGCTACATCTTTATATATAAAAATTACGTGTCACATTGCTTGTCCGCGATGAACTCCTAAACTACTGAACTGATTTCAGTGAAATTTTGCACACTCTGTGCAGTTCGGTCCAACTTGAGAGATAGGATAGTTTTTATCGTGATAAGCGACGCTCAATATTTTTTTATCACGAACTTTTATATGAAGGGACGTCGAAAAGGGCAGAACAACGTCTGCCTGGTCAGCTAGTTTGTATAGATTTTTAATAACCTCGCGAATTATTCTTTGTAAAAATCGGTATACGTTTACGGTGATTTGTGGTCTATTAAATCAAATCTGTCGTAAACGCGATTGCTGATCATTTTGATCATGAGGTCTGGGTTTCGAACCCCGGGTCGGGCCAAAATCAGTTATTAGGTTTCTCTGCCAAGAAAATCGCAGAAGCAGCCCGGAGTCAGGAAAACACGTTAAGCCATTGGTTCTGCGCCTGATCGCTCTCCGTTAGTGTCTTATTGCTTGTTAGGGATGAAAATCTCATAGTTAACTTATAACAAATAGAACCAAAACTTACCTCACAATACTTGGCACCATACGCTGGTGGCGGTGAGTCGCAGAAGCGGTGACGGCTCCTCGTGCGCGTGGAGCAGTGCGCGGGCGCCGGGCATGCTGACCACGCTGACCATTCCCCCCACCCACCAGCTCCGCCATCTGAATTAAACGGTTTTCTTATTAAAATTACATTTTGAAGATACGTAAATTATGTAATGTATAGAATAGAATAGAATAGAATAATTTTTTATCCAATATTGATTATTACATAATCTTAGGGGGTCACTGTAGAAGCGTGCTCGTCGCGATCCCTGCCAGCCCTTTTCAGGGCTGCAATTCTACTTAGCTGCGCACCCATGCCAACGAGGGTTAGGGCGTCCCCCCAAGGCGACGCACACCAGCTCGTCCCCGTTGGTGTGGAATGCAGCGCGCAAAGCGGCGATGGGGACCGCCACCCGTCACGCACAGCCCGACACGGTGGAAGGTGGAGGACAGAGTGCAGAGTTGGCACGTGGAATGTTAGAGGAGGCATGAGAGATAAGACGAATGAGTTGATCGAAATAATGAAAGAAAGAGAATTAGATGTCGTGTGTATGTCGGAGACCAAACGGAAGGGCAGTGGTACTGAAGAGTTCCCTGGCGGGGCGTTAGCTCTATGGTCCGGAGTCCCGGAGAGCGAGAGCGCCCGCCAGGGAGTGGGGGTGCTGCTGTCGTCTCGATTGGTCGATGTTATGACTGAATATAAAGTTGTGAACTCAAGACTTCTCTGGGTTCGCTTTAAATTGGGACTGACGAAGTTATTCCTTTTGGCTGTTTATGCGCCGGTAGCTTCGTCGTCCAGGGCTGAGCTGGAGGAGTTTTGGGAGAATGTAAGAGAAGTTCTAGATTTGGCTAGGGGAAATGAAAGAATTGTTGTATGTGGTGATTTGAATGGATGGGTTGGTACCGCTCGACCAGGGTACGAGTCGGTGCTTGGAAAGTTTGGGGATAAAAGGGTTAATGATGATGGCAAGCTTATACTGGCGGTATGCAAGGAAAAGGGTCTTCTTGTGACAAACACTATGTTTAATCACAAGAAAATCCATATGTATACTAGAGAAAGAAAGAATGAGAGAAGTATGATCGATTTGTTCCTGGTGGATGACCGACTGCGAAAACAGGCGATGGATACGCGAGTGTTCAGGGGTGCTGACCTGGGAACGGATCACTATCTAGTGATTACTAGATTTAGGGGTCTGTTCACGGGTTGGCGCTACCGGACGGCAGTAACAGAACCACAGTCGGTCTGTCGCATCCGAAGCTGGAAGCTTCAGGAAGCGGATACTAGGGACAAATATCATGCGAGGGTAGCCGAAAAGCTTGACACCATCGATGGCAGAAATGAATGTGTGGAAAGAACATGGCAGAACCTTAGGGATGGAATGGTAAGTGCAGCGGAAGAAGTGTGTGGAAAGATTAAAAGAGGCAGTAGTAAAAGAAGAGATGCATGGTGGAATGATGAAGTGAAAGAAGCTGTAAAGAAGAAGAAGAAAGCATGGTTAGACTACTTGGCCTCTAGTAATGATAAGGATATGAGAGAGAAGATGAAAGAAAGATATAAGCTGCAAAAAGTTCACACGAAAGCATTGATTGAGGAAGTGCGTGAAAGGTGTAGAATGGAAGCGGACGAAAGGTTGTCGCACAACTTTAAGGAGAACTCCAAACTCTTCTGGAAAGAGGTTGGAAGGACCCGAAGTGGTGCGACGGCCTTAAGAATGAACAAAGTGCTTTCGAGAACTAATGACATCCTCTCAGACAAATCGGACGTCATGCAGCGATGGAGCGAATTTTATAGAGAAATGTATGCGTGTGATGATCTCAGTGAGGGATCCGGGGATGACGCCGAGACTGGTACGCCAGACCCGGACCTCGATGACACTGAGGTCATCAGTATGAAAGAGATTGAACGTGCGATTCGAAGTTTGAAATGTGGTAAGGCTGCGGGACTAGACAGAGTTACTGCTGAAATGGTCAAGTATGGTGGGCCTCGCGTCTGGGACAGCTTTCATCTGCTGTGCAATTTGTGCTGGCGGACGGGGGATGTCCCGGATGATTGGCGATCCGCAGTCATTGTGCCTTTATATAAAGGTAAAGGTTCACATTTTGGCTGCGGGTGCTATCGGGCGATCAGCTTGACCAGTTTAGCAAGTAAAGTTTACTCGAAGGTTTTGACACGTAGGATGCAAGAGCAATCGGAAAGATTTCTATGGGAGGCACAATGCGGATTTAGACCTGGAAGAGGATGCACGGATCAAATGTTTTCTCTCCGCATGATCACGGAAAAGCTTCTGGCTGCTAACCAGAGGATTTTCTGTGCTTTTGTGGATCTTGAGAAAGCATTTGATAAGGTTGTAAGGAAGAAAATGTGGGAACTGTTGCCGGGGTACGGTGTGGATGGTCGATTGCTAAGGGCTGTGCAGTCACTTTACTGTGACTGTAAAGCCTGTGTGCGGGTAGGGCATGACCTGTCACCCATGTTTAGCGTCCAAACGGGCGTGAAACAGGGTTGTGTCATCTCTTCCTGGCTGTTCATACTGTATCTCGACAGCTGTTTACAGAAGCTGAAAGATAGCTGTTTGGGTGTGAAATTGGGTGACATAAAAGTAAATTGTCTGCTGTATGCTGATGATGCAGTGCTTATTGCACCATCAGAGGCAGAACTGCAGGCATTAGTCACGTGTATGAAAGAGGAATGTGAAATTAAAGGTCTCCGTTTGAATGCTAATAAAACTAAGGTTCTGGTATTTGAAAGGGACGAAGAGAGAACGAAGTGTGAAATATGGGTAAATCAGGAATGTCTAGAACAGGTAAATTAAATTTTATACTTGGGGAGTGCTTTTAGCCGGGATGGAAGATGTGATGGAAGGCGTGTCGCTGCCGGGAACAAAGTCAATGGTGCCCTGACTGCGTTAGTCAAAAGGCAAGGCGTAGTGAAGAGTGCACGCCTTGCAATACATAACGCAGTGTTGGTACCGACTTTGTTATATGGCAGCGAAACCTGGGTATGCCAGAAGAAGCATAAAAGCAAGTTGAATGCAGTGGAGATGCGATCTCTTCGTAAAATGTGCGGCGTTACCATGGCCGACCGGAAGCGAAACGAAGAGATTCGCAATATGGCAGGTTTGAAAGATGACCTTATCACAAAAATTGATAAGGGCGTGCTTCGATGGTTTGGGCACGTTGAGAGAATGAGTGAAGACCGAATGGTGAAGAAAATATATAGCGCGAAAGTTAATATTAAAAGGTGTCGAGGTAGACCGAGACTAACTTTCGAAGACCATGTGAGCAAACTGCTCGAAGAGGGGAGGGTCAAGAGTACTCGGATACCTAGACGTGCATGTATGAAGAAGATAATGAATCTGAAAGAAGCGAAAGAGGTATGTAAGGATCGTGACACTTGGCGATCTGTTCTCTCTGGCTACCCCGTCAGGGATTGTGCGTGACGATAAGTAAGTAAGTAAGTAAGATTATTACATAATGCTTATTGAAAGTCATTTTTTATTTACCACTGGTTCGGAAAATACTATAATATAATATATTCTATATGTTTATATCTTTCTGTTTTAAGAAGGTCACTGTATCCTCACGAGTATATCTGTCTGTTCTCTAATAAGGTTTATATTTACACGTCCCTACGTAGAGACGTGTAAATATAAACCTTTATGTGAGTGTGAGTGTGCGTATACGTGTGCGTGTGCATGTATCTTCGTCTTTTTATAAGTTTTTTTTACGATTTAATAAATATAAGTTTTGTTTTTACTCTATATAATTCTTCTTTGCTTAGTACACACTTTTTATGCAGGCGAGTAAGCTAAAAACATCATGTTTTATCGAAGTGTAATAAAGAAAAGTATAATTATCAAATTTTCGACATGTAGTGGACGGTGTAAGACAATCCACTACTCCATATCATACCGTGGTTGGGTAAGAGACGATAGTGGCAAAAGAAACAGGAATTAGGTAGCAATATCTTCCTGATAACAAATCAAAATAGTAAAAACCTGTGGTTGCAACTCACTTGCCAATGCTGGTACTATGATAAAATAAAACCGGTCAAGTGCGAGTCGGACTCGCGCACCGAGGGTTCCGAACAAATCCGTAGGTATATAAGTTTAAAATTATTAAAAATATTTTTATTATATGATGTAACTAAAAATTTGTGCTTTTCGCAATTTTTCCTTTATCTGTGCTATAAAACGTTGCTTCGTACCAAGATTCTGAGTTCACGGGAAGTACCCTGTAGGTTTTGATTCCGTTGCAAATGTCAAAAATTTGCGGCATAAAGGGCAGTATCTTTTGATTGCGTTGGTTTAGAAGTTTGATTTTTTCACAGCTCTAAGGGACAGTAGACTTGAGTATTTGATACGAATTTCAGCTTAATACCTCCACGCGTTCCTGAGAAAAAGGGTCTTGACAGACAGAGAGACAGACGGACAACAAAGTGATCCTATAAGGGTTCCGTTTTTTCCTTTTGAGGTACGGAACCCTAAAAATCCCCTTTAAGGAAGTTTATGGAAGGGGCTTATGGTGGTGGGCCTTGATATGGTAAATGGATTTGATTGAATTAAAAGAAGCTTTTTTGAAGGTCAGTTGACATACCAACATTAAATAATAAACTTATGAGTAATGTTGAGAACTGGATAACTTTATGATTTTTAGTCGACAATAGATTTATTTATTTATACTTTTATCCACAAAAGAAAAATCATACATATGGCGGACTTAATGCCTTAAGGCATTCTCTCCCAGTCAACCATTAGCCTAAGCAGAGATAAACATATGGGAGGTAGTGCAGCAAAAGTATATATGTATATACATAATATGTATATACATATATAACACAAACTCTCATACACGTGACTAATGCCTGCAGTTCTGCCTCTGATGGTGCAATAAGCACTGCGTCATCAGCATACAGCAGACAATTTACTTTTATGTCACCCAATTTCACACCCAAACAGCTATCTTTCAGCTTCTGTAAACAGCTGTCGAGATACAGTATTAACAGCCAGGAAGACATGACACAACCCTGTTTCACGCCCGTTTGGACGCTAAACATGGGTGACAGGTCATGCCCTACCCGCACACAGGCTTTACAGTCACAGTAAAGTGACTGCACAGCCCTTAGCAATCGACCATCCACACCGTACCCCGGCAACAGTTCCCACATTTTCTTCCTTACAACCTTATCAAATGCTTTCTCAAGATCCACAAAAGCACAGAAAATCCTCTGGTTAGCAGCCAGAAGCTTTTCCGTGATCATGCGGAGAGAAAACATTTGATCCGTGCATCCTCTTCCAGGTCTAAATCCGCATTGTGCCTCCCATAGAAATCTTTTCGATTACTCTTGCATCCTACGTGTCAAAACCTTCGAGTAAACTTTACTTGCTAAACTGGTCAAGCTGATCGCCCGATAGCACCCGCAGTCAAAATGTGAACCTTTACCTTTATATAAAGGCACAATGACTGCGGATCGCCAATCATCCGGGACATCCCCCGTCCGCCAGCACAAATTGCACAGCAGATGAAAGCTGTCCCAGACGCGAGGCCCACCATACTTGACCATTTCAGCAGTAACTCTGTCTAGTCCCGCAGCCTTACCACATTTCAAACTTCGAATCGCACGTTCAATCTCTTTCATACTGATGACCTCAGTGTCATCGAGGTCCGGGTCTGGCGTACCAGTCTCGGCGTCATCCCCGGATCCCTCACTGAGATCATCACACGCATACATTTCTCTATAAAATTCGCTCCATCGCTGCATGACGTCCGATTTGTTTGAGAGGATGTCATTAGTTCTCGAAAGCACTTTGTTCATTCTTAAGGCCGTCGCACCACTTCGGGTCCTTCCAACCTCTTTCCAGAAGAGTTTGGAGTTCTCCTTAAAGTTGTGCGACAACCTTTCGTCCGCTTCCATTCTACACCTTTCACGCACTTCCTCAATCAATGCTTTCGTGTGAACTTTTTGCAGCTTATATCTTTCTTTCATCTTCTCTCTCATATCCTTATCATTACTAGAGGCCAAGTAGTCTAACCATGCTTTCTTCTTCTTCTTTACAGCTTCTTTCACTTCATCATTCCACCATGCATCTCTTCTTTTACTACTGCCTCTTTTAATCTTTCCACACACTTCTTCCGCTGCACTTACCATTCCATCCCTAAGATTCTGCCATGTTCAAATTCAAAATTCAAAATTCTTTATTCAATATCTTAAATTTAAATACATTAACTAGGCTGGGGTCTCCTTTTAAGTATATCAATACCTGTGTTAGGGGACCCCGCTCTTCCATAACAATTTTTTTAATACTTATAAGATCATAAAGATTAAACGTGTGTGCATGTGTGTGTGTGTGTGTGTGTGTGTGTGTGTGTGTGTGTGTGTGTGTGTGTGTGTGTACGTGTGTGTGTGTCTGTGTGTGTGTGTGTGTGTGTGTGTGTGTGTTTGTGTCTGTGCTTGTGTTTACTTGTATTGTAGTATTTGTTGTAAGTTTTTATGCTATCTACTTATTTTAATAAATTTTCAGTTTCATCATACTCTATTGTCTTTAACCACACTGTAACGTGTTTTTTCACATTGTACTGGGTCATTGCATATATGTTTAGATTTTTATTAATGTAGTTATAGAGATGAGCAGACTGACTTTTAAATTGCCTTCTGGCAAATCTCGTTTTCATATGAACTATTGTGGCCACAGCATGGCTTCTTCTTCTGTCGCAATTTCTGGGGTTGTATTTCAGTGTCTTGTGCAATCTTAAGATAGAGTTAAGGATATACAGCCTCCTAACTGAAAGGTGGTCACATAGAGAGTACAGATCTTTAGTAGGGAATCTGTAGGGCTTAAAGTGCATCACCTTTAATAACAATCTCTGTACTCTTTCCAGTTCCAGAAACTTCATTTTAGTGGCCCCTCCCCAAACCGGGATACAGTACGTCAAGATAGATTGAGCTAATGAAACATATATTTGGCTCAGTAAGTTCTTATCTGTGACATGTCTAAGTGTTTTAAAAATCCATATGAGTTTTCTTATCCTAGTCATCATCAGTTCCAGATGTGCATGCCAGGATAGACGCTGGTCAATTATTACTCCTAAATATTTTGTTTTGCTTACTTTTAATATTCTTTTACAAATACAGTCAGAGTTTGAGAATTGAGGACATGTATGAATTTTGATTTCAAAGTTGGTTTTCGGTTGTGAGTTATTATAATTTGAAAAAGCTATATAATTAGTTTTGGTGGTGTTGAGAGTTAAGAGATTAGAATTTAGCCAGCTAGCTATCTCGGTGAGACCTCTCTCTGCAATTGAATGAACATCATCCCAGTTGCGCCCCTTAAAAACAACAGCCGTGTCATCCGCGTAAGGAAATATCTGTCCACCTCTGATTTTCATACTACATAGATTGTTAATATATATTAGGAAAAGGGTCGGACCAAGTACACTACCCTGGGGAACGCCAAAAGTTACATCACAGTGCTCACTCACGTAGGATCCAATTCTAACGCATTGTTCACGCCCAGTTAGATACTCAACAAAAAGTTTTAAAGGTATTCCCCTTATACCTAAGTCTTCGAGCCTTTGTACCAAGGTAGGTACCGACACGGTATCGAAGGCTTTTTTCAAGTCCAAGAATACTGTTAGGCATTTATTTCCTTTGTCGACATTCTCTACGATAAAAGAAGTCAGTGCAGTAACAGAATCTTCGGTGGAAATCCCTTTTCGAAATCCGAATTGGTGGTCAGAAAGTAGGTTGTATGTATTTAAGTAGGATATTAACCGATTATTTAAAAGTTTTTCTAGAACTTTTGAGATGGCCGGTAAAACAGAGATAGGTCTATAGTTTGATGTATCTTCCATGTCGCCAGACTTATATACTGGTGTTATTATTGCTCGCTTTAGGGCAGTTGGAAAAATACCCTGACTAAAGCAAAGATTTGCCAAATGAGCTATCACAGGAGCTACATGTTCCTTGGCGAGTTTCAAAAATCGTGTTGATATATCATCCCACCCAGTGGCACTCTCAGATTTAAGGTTTATAAGTAAAACACTTATCTCTTTTGAATCAGTTTCCAAAAGTACGAACGATGAGGCTTTTGAGTTAAGTGGTACACTAGTATTATGCTGTTGTGAGTATTTCAAAGTGATATTTTCAGCTAGAGTTTTACCAATATTTGCAAAATAGTGGTTCACGTAATTCGTCGATTCTTGGGGAGATGATTTTATCTCTAAAAGTTTAATATTTTGTGTCTTATTTTTATTTCGCTGTGTTATATTGTTAATTATTTTCCATAGAGCTTTAGGATCTCTTTTACTCTTAGAAAGCTGTTCCCTCTCATGCTTACGTTTAAGTTTTTTTATTAAGTTATTACAATAATTACGATATCTCCTGTATGTTATTTTTAAAATTTCGTTTTCCGGGTCATTTCGTAGCTTTTTTTGCATGTCGTTTCTATTTCTGATACACCTCAATATGCCTAACGTCATCCAAGGTTTGATTAGACGATTTTTACATGGAATTATTTCTCTTACGGTATTCTCTACGAGACAATTTTTTAGTGTACTTATTAATAGGTCAGTTAAAGTAGTTGGGTTATTTATCGATATTAAATTTTCTATTTTACTATTTATTAAACTAGACAAAGCATTTTCATAGTTTATTTTTGTTTTAATTGTAGGACATTTATTTGATTTACCTACATTAGACAGCCTCAAAAATATCATACAGTGATCTGTAATGGTAAAATTTAAAACAAAAATAGATGCAGTATGACAATCCTTATCTATCTTCAGAATAAAATGATCCAAACAGTTCTTGTTTCTTGTTGGCAAGTAATGGCCCGGTAACAGTCCATAACTCACCAACATGTTAAGATAATTGTGTCTATTTGTGCGCTCATATGTTTGTTCTATATCTTTAGTGATGATATTGATGTTTATGTCACCAGTTATAATTAAATTTTTACAAGACCCTATAGTTATAAGGTGACGGTTTAAGGAATTTATAAAGTCATCTGCATTATGGTTTGAAGGAGAGCGATAGATAGCAAGGATTTTAAAGTCGAGTATAGATAGTTGTAGGCAAGATGCACTCACCAGTTTTATTTCTTTGACACAAGCTTTGTGACTGTTTTTGACATATACTACCACTCCGTCACAACGATTGACATGATTTACCGTAGAGTAAGAGGTATAATTAGGTATCAATGGTATAGGTTTGTTCTCGTTAAGTCTGCACTTACTCAAAACTATCACATCAATTGTAAAATTAAAGTGATTAAGAGTAATAATCAAGTCATCAATGTTACTGTAAATGCTTCTAATATTTTGTGATACGATAGTGAGATCGGTGTTTGTTACATGTATGTATTTTGTAATATCCTGAACTTCACATACTCTTGATTGTGCAATTTCTGCATTGTCTATTTCCTTCATAGATGTAAGGGTACTATTCATTATTTAAATTAAAGAAACAGTCGAATTGCATTACCAGGTCTAGGGATATACATATAATTTGGTCCGTATTGTTAAAAATCAATATGAAAGTTTTGCTTTCTTTCAAACTAGATGCATGAGGTAATGTAAGAATGATTACAAATGTATATATTTTAAAGTCTTGTGTGAGTGTGTTTGAGTAAATAATGTTAAGTATAGGGTTGTGTTGTGATTGTGATTGTATGTACAGGTAGTATTTTATTATTATATTTATGTTCAATATGTGTATGTGTGTGTTAGTGAGAAATGTATAAGGAGTTAACAAATTAATTATAATTAAAAACATAAAAAGTACACTTCGACTTGATGCATTATTTTTAAAGAAACAAGTAAGATCTAGTCATTTTTCCTGCATTAAACTGTGTATTTGTGACTCATATTTAATAAGAATAATTGGCGAGTTTTCATCCTTTCTTACATAAACTCTCCCGTATGCTGTCCAGCAGAATTTGTAAGCCTTCGATTTAGCGAGGTCTCGCGCAATGAAGAAAAGCCGAGCTCCTTTAGCAGTTAATTGTTCTGAGACATATATAGGGGTGTCTGTGTTTTTGGTGAAGCCTAAATGTCTGGCACAAAGTTTTTCTTTATGTTTTGCGTTGTGTGTTTTAGTCATCTTCAAGATTTCGGTCTTCAAAATAGTTGATACGGTTTCAACAATAATTGGCGAGTTGCCCTTTACCTCTTTTTTTCCACGTACCCTGTAAATGTCCCTGATATCTGATTTTTCTATTTTACAGTTTATTGATTTAGACAAAGAGAAAACCATGTTTAGTAGATCTTCTTTCGTTTCTTTAGGCGCTCTAGGAACATTTTTAATCTCTATGTTTGCTTTACGAGTTCCTCGTTGAATGTCCTCAATTTTGTCTTCCAGCAGGTTAATATATTCTTTGTCCTTCTTAGCCTGTTCCTGTAATTCCTGTATTTTTTTCTTAAATTCTTCATTTTGTTCTGCAAGGAAGGACATGGAGTTCTCAATGTTTAAATTGGTTTGCTTAATTTCCATAAGCGCCGGAGTGATCTTTTTGAGTTCATTTTCTTGTGTATTAAACATTGATTGAATCATTAATTTTATTTCATTCTTAAAGTCACATAAATCACTCATAGTGACCGACTCATTCTCCCTTTTTCTCTTTATACGTTGAGATGTGTAGTTTGGGGGTGTAGTAAGAAGACACTCCGCATCTTGTTCAGCTATGTTTGGTTCAGATACAGCTTTATTTGCTAAGTGCGCCATTAGTAGTACTAGGATAATATGACGGCAAAGCGGTCTTAGTAGTGTGTAAGCAAAGCAAGCAAAAGAGACAGTAAAGCGGTAGGCGCTAAGGCGGTCACTTCTGGAGGACGTGTAAACCTTGGGGGCGGGTCCAACTCAGCAAATAGCTTAACAGGGCGGGCGGAGCCACCAAGAGTTGCAAAGATGGTGGAGGTTGCGCGCGCGCTGACTTGTTCGCGCAAAAATGTGTCGTGGTAATACTAGGACAGCAACGCTCACCTGTATGGGGCGTCCGTAAACTTGTTCTGCTCTTTTCGAATATTTTTCACTATCGACGCTTGGCAATAGAAGTACCAGGCTGTCAGGAAAGCAACGAATATTGCGTTTTAGTCACTGATCTCCTTATGTTCTTTCCACACATTCATTTCTGCCATCGATGGTGTCAAGCTTTTCGGCTACCCTCGCATGATATTTGTCCCTAGTATCCGCTTCCTGAAGCTTCCAGCTTCGGATGCGACAGACCGACTGTGGTTCTGTTACTGCCGTCCGGTAGCGCCAACCCGCGAACAGACCCCTAAATCTAGTAATCACTAGATAGTGATCCGTTCCCAGGTCAGCACCCCTGAACACTCGCGTATCCATCACCTGTTTTCGCAGTCGGTCATCCACCAGGAACAAATCGATCATTCTTCTCTCATTCTTTCTTTCTCTAGTATACATATGGATTTTCTTATAGAAGTTCGAATAAAACAGAATATATATATATATATATATATATATATATATATATATATATATATAGAGAGAGAGAGAGAGAGAGAGAGAGAGAGAGAAGATATTACATATATATATATATATATATACATATATCTGAGCCATGATAAATAAGGAAAATATGTGACGATTCGAACGAGACGAAGAATGATTCTTCTTTAGGAAAGAGCGTCAATTCACTCTTGCAATGTTTTACGAAAATGTTCACGAACTTTGTTTTTAAAAAGAAACTTGTTGGAAACTTTTTTAATGTCAAGAAGTATTTCGTTCCAGAGTCTTGTAGACGTTAGAGCGAAAGAGTTGGACACATAACCAGTACGGATAAATAGATGTAGATGTAGATGATATATAATAGATGTAATAATTATATTATAAATGTAGATTTCTATGGGCTACAGCTCTGCTTACCATCAGGTGGATTCTACAAATATTGTTGCATGTATGAACACTTACACGTATATAAATTACAATTAAAATGTGGTATAAGAGGCACGTCTTGCTCCTGTTTTAAATGTTGTTTACATCATGTAAAATATTTGAAATATATTATTATATTTCAAGCCGCAATTTCAAATCTGGTTTATAAAGATGGGTATTGGGTAAGAATACTATAACAATCCAGACAATTTTCTAAATGGAACCCAGTGAATATTACGTACAAGTCATATGTGAATATTAGTGGTCTTGAATGCATTACACATATTACAGGAGTCGCAAGAAGGGTAATAATACATTTGATTACTAGTTGTTTGCTTGTTGTTCACAACACGAATAGTAATTCAATAATTATTGCAATCGTTTTTATAATATCGCAGAATGGTGGCAGCTTATTCCTACTACCTATCAAAACTGAACATAGCAACAGTTTGAACGTGTAAGAATTATACAATCCAAATACTTTTATAATATGAAAATAAGTAAAACACTGTTATAAATATTACTGATGAGTGAATTAATTACAAATGCTTAGAAGATGAAATTACTTATTCTTCTTAGTAAATATCTCAAATTATAAATTAGAAATAAACAGAAAATTATCAATGATAATTATTATGACAATGCAGTGACCTTTAATCTATTTTATATTTGATAATTAAAAAATAATAATATAAAACAAAAACGATAATTATACAATTATTATTTATAACGATTCGTGATAGAAATTATGTAACAATCACTGATAACACATAATATGCGTACCTGACAATGGCAGAGTAGGCAGACAGTCCATTCTGACATCGGCTACCGCGCCAGTGACAGCTTGAGAGACATACACGAAGCAGTACTCCGGGTACCTCTCGCTGAACAGCCGGCAGTCAAAAGAGGCGGTGTGCTGGCCCCTAGTTGAATATTAAAATAGTTACAAATAACTATCTGCTAACGGATTAGTAAACTAACAGTTCTAGTCGGAGAACTCACATCCAATGGGAAAGAAAGGTTCTCGAGTGACAGTCGTTCAGCCTCAAAGTCGTAATGAAAATCGGCTCACCACTAGGCGAGGCTGGCACTTAACGTAACTTACCTTTCGATTATCCCTCCTTACAAAGAGAGATAGAGAACATGTCCAGTGGTGGTACTCTACAGGATGATAAGAAAGAAATTGTCCTAGGTTGAGCGTAGTTTTTCCAACATAATCTAAGTCTTTCTAGCCATGTTTCTTCACCACTGTTTTTAATATATAAATCAAGAGGTATTCATCGATATAAATATTTAACAACTCGTCTCTAACAGTCTCTTACCTTCTTACACGTCTCTCAGCGACATAACGCAGTCGATCAGAGTCCCTCCCAAACACTCTGACTCTATCGGCCCTCTCCAGCACGCACTCAGGGTACTGGAAGAAAACTCGTACACCGTCGCCACATGGAAACACCGAACCTCCGTGGACGTTTAACACGAATTGCTCTGACCAGTCCGCCTGAAGGAAGAGACGAAAAACATATAAAGGTTTATTATATTTACGCGAATATACCTTACAAGGACTTTTTTGGAGCTGCAGCTATATTAGGTTGTAGCACGAATGGGTTACCACTTAACCGGAATAGGATCACGGCTTACATACAGTATACCAGCGTAAATTATTAGCTTAATGCTGCTGCGTTTCGAATGGTGAGTGAAGAGAACTGGAGACCATTTTACTAGAAACAAGACCATCTTAGTCCTCAGTGGTCACAACGCATCTGCATTTTGATTCCTATTTGAGGATAGAAGTAAGTGTCTATGGACTACAGGAACTATTTTCTATCTACTCTATTATGTCTATTAAGTGGACTGTGTAATCGTTTGACACTATATTTCACAAAATTATACAACGATTTATCGCCACGCTGCAGAGAATTATGAGAGAAGCACGAAAAGGTCGGCTTGATGATCACGGTTGGTGAATTAAATAACATATTATTTGGCTTGCACAGGTACCAACGTGAAGTAGCAGCATGATATTGATTTTTGTTGTGAGATGCGACTCATTTTCTTTTTAGTAAGGATAAGTACACATTCCAACGATGTCCAACGATGGTAAGTGGATGCCATGCTCCAGAGACACCTACTTCTATCCTTGATTAAAATAATATAGATAAGATGAGAATTTATCTTTCAGAACTTATTTTACGTGGTATAGCCATGCTGCAGCCATATTAGTAGTATAGTTGTATCACGAATGGATCGGCTCGAACGGGAAAGGACCACGCTCTCACAGAATACCAGCGTAAAATAGCAGCTTAACGCTGCTGTGTTTCGTATGGTGAGTGTAGAGAACCGGAGACCCATTTTACTGGGAAAGAGGCATTCCATCTTAGTCCTCACGGGTGACGACGCATCTGCATTTTGATTCTTTATTGAGGACAAATGTACAGCAACCACTTACCACCAGGTGGACTGTGTGCTCGTTTGTCACCCTATCCTAAAAAAAATGTCTCGTTACCAGTAGAAAGGGTGTCCGGTTCTTTACACTCACCATACGAAACACGGCATTATTAAACTACTATTGTACTTTTTAACCAGCCTTTTGATTCTTAATAATGATTAATGTAGATGTACATCAGGAGGACCCTGTGCTTGTTTAAGAGCGACTTACTATAAAGTTAAAAAAACGATAAACGATATCGTCGCTTTACAATTTATTTTCAATTCCCTGAGTTTCGAGCGCTTCAAAGTATCCATAGCCACGTGATGACAGGTGTTAAACGGCTGTATCTGTCATTATATTAAGCTCAGTGAAAGTCAATAGCTCAGCGCAGTTGATAACTTGTATCTGTGTAAATGTAGTGTTCTGTGATGTAAATCCACAGATAACGTATTTTTCTTCATTATTTTGAAATAAATATTATATAAAAATATGGTTTATTCCTGTGATTATTGACTCTTGGTAAAATAACATGGTATTTTAAGAACTGAAAATACCTAAAAAAAAATATAAAATTAACTTAATTTTTTTTATTCAGTATCTTAAACTCAAATACATAATCTAGGCTAGGGTGTACCTTTTAAATATGTATATCTATAGATGTATTAGGGGACTCCGCTCTTCCATTACAATTTTAAGATAAATAAACTCTTTCTACGGTTCTCTACCATGTAGAAACATATATGCCGATTTCAGCTTATCGTTACAGACTTCAGCTTACTATTAATACATTTTAAGGCTTCCTAATTCACACTTATTAGTCCTGAATTAGTCTATGTTGCTACTTAATTTGGTCGGGTTATAGATGCGAGTTTCATATAAAAAGTATGGCTTCTTTTAAACTATAAAGCAAGATTCCAGATTTGACGCACTAATTATAAAACGATTCGCCTCTAAGGCGACCTACCGACCTTGAATACACCTCTATACCTCTAAACCTCTAAATGTGGTTAAATGACGCAAAGCTTGCTTCATCGTATACCGTAACTAATATGTAGGTAAAATAAAACAATTTAAATTATCTGTCCATGTAAAATAATTAATTTGTATTTCCACGAAAACCATGTCGAGCAGATGTTCTAGAGTCATTAAGTGATGCATGTCACCAAGCTAGGTCAAAAGCTTTATTGGAGATGTCAAGAACCCTCATTGTAGACTTAATTCCAACACAACTTGCAAATGCTCCCACTGTCCTCATTACATGTATACTATTACATTTGAAGTCTAGTTGGTAGGTTCATATGTCGGTTCGAAGGCGAAGTTCTTGGTTCGATTCCGCTTTTTTTTAAGAATATAACACACGAATAGTGGATGTTGTGGCCCATAGACATCTACATCTATCCTTGATTAACAATAAAAATGTAGATGTGTTGTCACCCCTGAGGGTTTCATCATAGGAATGTCTCGTTTCCAGATATAAGGGCTATTTTACGCTGGTATTATGTGAGAACGTGGTCTTTCCCCAATCAAGCCAAACCATTCGTGCTATAACCATAATATAGCTGGAACTTCGAACTCTATCACGTAAGCTAAGTACTACTAGTACACTGTAGCAGTTAAGAGAATAGGTACAATTAATAAAGAACCAAAAAAATTAAACTGTGTTTGATAAATTATCGTATAAAGATCTTACGCCAGTCACTGCCGTCTTATTAGGTACTTAGATGATAACGAATATACATTAAAAGGCGGTGTGGCCATACACCAATTATAAATATTATAAAATATAAAAGCATCTGCCACAACCTCTTGCTACTTTACACGTTACATGTATAATATGGTTGCAGCATTGTTCTACTTCGTAAAATCACGTAAAGCTAACAAGTATATTAATTAAGCTAACTCTGGCTGTTTGTCAATGCCCAATTATAATAATAAAATATATCAAATCGAACAGATTAAAAACAATTGAAAGGTGGTATTAACATGTCTTCGAATTTAACAGTGGTAGAGCCACCCGGCAGCTTTTGCTGTCGCACGGATGGGCCGGCTCGAACCGGGGTGGTACCACGACCTCACAGAAAACCAGCGTGAAGTAGAGGTTTACCTCTGCGTATCGCTTGGTGAGTGCAGGTGGCCGGAGGCCCTTTTTACTGGAAATGAGGCATTCCATCTTGGTCCTCACGGGTGACAACGCATCTGCATTTTGATTTGTAATAGAGGATAGATGTAGGTGTCTATGGGCCGCAGCAACCACTTACCATCAGGTGGACTATGTGCTCGTTTGTCACCCTTATCATATAAAAAAAAAAGATTTTTTTTGCCAAGACGTCTGGATTAGAGCAGCTCGCCGGACACTTATTTGCTTATCCTGTGCCCAGCGGTGTGACATATTATCTTAAATATCTTATCAGTTAATTAAAAATACTGTATATATACTAAGTCATAGAACTCCTCTGTTACGTACACAAAAATAAAAGTAGTTTTACAAAAATAAGTGATATTCATTCTGTAAATACTAGGAACAGACACAAGCTAGTAGTACCGGTTACTCGACTCCATCGAGTCAGTAATTCATTCTTGGGGCGATGTATACGCTTTTATAACAAAATTCCAGAAAATATACAAAATTTGACCTGCTCAAAGTTCAAAAACTTTATTAAACTAAGTTTGTATAAAAAGGGTTATTATAGTATTAAAGAATTTATAGATGATAATAACCCCTGGACATGAGGTGATCGCTACCAAGCTATTTCTAATTTGTTGTGTTGTTAATTTGTGTAACATACATGATTGTAAGCTGTTATTTTAAAAAAAAAGTCCCGCTGGGTTTCTTGCTGGTTCTTCCCAGGACAGAGGTTTTTTTTTCGAACCAGTGGTAATTATACAAAAGAGTGACTTTCAATAAGCATTATTATAATCTATATTGAATAAAAAAGTTTCTGTTTCTGTTTCTGTTGACGCGAATATGTCTACCAGGGACAAATAGTCCGACTAGGTAAGTTCAACTTTGACCGAGAGTTCAATTGACGGATTCAACTCGGCTGGGCAGCGTTCGGGAGATTACGACACATCTTCTCGTCAGGCATACCTCAAAGCTAGATTGTACAGTACCAGTGCGTGTTGCCAGTGGACCTATGGATCTGAGACGTGGTCCTTCACTGCTTGCCGTATGAGGAAGCTCAAGGTCGCTCAGCGAGCTATGTAGAGGACTATGCTCGGGGTTTCTATTCGTGAAGAAGAAATAAGGATATCCGCAGTAGAACCAGAGTAACCGACACAGCTCAAAGGATTAGTAAGCTGAAGTGGCAATGGGCCGGCCATGTAGCTCGAAGAACCGAAAACCGATGGGGAAGAAAGGTTCTCCAATGGCAGCCTCATATCGGCAGGCGAAGTGTAGGATGTCCACCCAGTAGATGGAGTGACGAACTGGTAACACATGCAGGAAGTCAATGGGTGCAGGTGGCTCGGGACCGTGCTTTGTGGCATTCCTTGGTGGAGGCTTATGTTCAGCAGTGGACTTGTAAAGGGCTGTAATGATGAATGATGATGATGAGAACTCCTTTTCTTTTTAGGGGTTAGTCCCTCTTACGTTTTTCTCCCAATAGTCACTTACCACCAGGTCTACTCTAAGCTCTTTGTAAAGTACATAAATTAAAACATAGTTAGAAAAGAAATAATGTCCTATTTGCATACACCACGAGTTGGCCCAATTATTTAAATCTAGAACATAAAACAAACATTTCAGTTTTTGCAGCTAAGTGTCGCAAAATTGTTGCCTCGTCTACAATAAACTTTTTTAAAACAGTTCTCGACTGTACTCGAAAAATTTCAATTCCAAAAGCGTATCATGCAACGAGATGGGAACAAGAGCCCTCGGGAAACTGTTGCTCAGTGCACTTAATATTTTCAACTCAGTCGAGTTAAGCTGAAGTTTGTACGATGTACTTTTCAGCGTTTAATTTCTTTGAGATTGAAATACATTATAACTAGTTTCTTTTCGGATTTGAACTGCACTTATTAAAGTATATACGAGTACATATTAATGTAAGGCACCCTTAGATTATTTAAAAGCAAGCTATGCTTAAGTGTACTTTAAGAAGGCACTTCTTTGTTGTGGTGATGTAAGAATATCCACTACTACATATCATTTCGTGGGTATCGCTAATGGCGACAGAGAGAAAGTGATACAGGAGCAGCATCTTTCTGATGCCTATCAATAGAAATTGATAAACATAACTGTGGTTGCCAACCCGCGTTAAGCCATGGCAATATTCCTCCATGAGGCAATTTATGGGGGAGGCCTAAGTCAGTAGAGGATCTGTAATATTGATACTTACTTATTACTTACTTATCGTCACGCACAATCCCTGACGGGGTAGCCAGAGAGAACAGATCGCCAAGTGTCACGATCCTTACATACCTCTTTCGCTTCTTTCAGATTCATTATCTTCTTCATACATGCACGTCTAGGTATCCGAGTACTCTTGACCCTCCCCTCTTCGAGCAATTTGCTCACATGGTCTTCGAAAGTTAGTCTCGGTCTACCTCGACACCTTTTAATATTAACTTTCGCGCTATATATTTTCTTCACCATTCGGTCTTCACTCATTCTCTCAACGTGCCCAAACCATCGAAGCACGCCCTTATCAATTTTTGTGATAAGGTCATCTTTCAAACCTGCCATATTGCGAATCTCTTCGTTTCGCTTTCGGTCGGCCATGGTGACGCCGCACATTTTACGAAGAGATCGCATCTCCATTGCATTCAACTTGCTTTTATGCTTCTTCTGGCATACCCAGGTTTCGCTGCCATACAACAAAGTCGGTACCAACACTGCGTTATGTATTGCAAGGCGTGCACTCTTCACTACGCCTTGCCTTTTGACTAACGCAGTCAGGGCACCATTGACTTTGTTCCCGGCAGCGACACGCCTGTCCACATCTAAATCACATCTTCCATCCCGGCTAAAAGCACTTCCCAAGTATACAATTTCATTTACCTGTTCTAGACATTCCTGATTTACCCATATTTCACACTTCGTTCTCTCTTCGTCCCTTTCAAATACCAGAACCTTAGTTTTATTAGCATTCAAGCGGAGACCTTTAATTTCACATTCCTCTTTCATACACGTGACTAATGCCTGCAGTTCTGCCTCTGATGGTGCAATAAGCACTGCATCATCAGCATACAGCAGACAATTTACTTTAATGTCACCCAATTTCACACCCAAACAGCTATCTTTCAGCTTCTGTAAACAGCTGTCGAGATACAGTATGAATAGCCAGGAAGACATGACACAACCCTGTTTTACGCCCGTTTGGACGCTAAACATGGGTGACAGGTCATGCCCTACCCGCACACAGGCTTTACAGTCACAGTAAAGTGACTGCACAGCCCTTAGCAATCGACCATCCACACCGTACCCCGGCAACAGTTCCCACATTTTCTTCCTTACAACCTTATCAAATGCTTTCTCAAGATCCACAAAAGCACAGAAAATCCTCTAGTTAGCAGCCAGAAGCTTTTCCGTGATCATGCGGAGAGAAAACATTTGATCCGTGCATCCTCTTCCAGGTCTAAATCCGCATTGTGCCTCCTATAGAAATCTTTCCGATTTCTCTTGCATCCTACGTGTCAAAACCTTCGAGTAAACTTTACTTGCTAAACTGGTCAAGCTGATCGCCCGATAGCACCCGCAGTCAAAATGTGAACCTGTACCTTTATATAAAGGCACAATGACTGCGGATCGCCAATCATCCGGGACATCCCCCGTCCGCCAGCACAAATTGCACAGTAGATGAAAGCTGTCCCAGACGCAAGGCCCACCATACTTGACCATTTCAGCAGTAACTCTGTCTAGTCCCGCAGCCTTACCACATTTCAAACTTCGAATCGCACGTTCAATCTCTTTCATACTGATGACCTCAGTGTCATCGAGGTCCGGTTCTGGCGTACCAGTCTCGGCGTCATCCCCGGATCCCTCACTTAGATCATCACACGCATACATTTCTCTATAAAATTCGCTCCATCGCTGCATGACGTCCGATTTTTCTGAGAGGACGTCATTAGTTCTCGAAAGCACTTTGTTCATTCTTAAGGCCGTCGCACCACTTCGGGTCCTTCCAACCTCTTTCCAGAAGAGTTTGGAGTTCTCCTTACAGTTGTGCGACAACCTTTCGTCCGCTTCCATTCTACACCTTTCACACACTTCCTCAATCAATGCTTTCGTGTGAACTTTCTGCAGCTTATATCTTTCTTTCATCTTCCCTCTCATATCCTTATCATTACTAGAAGCCACGTAGTCTAACCATGCTTTCTTCTTCTTCTTTACAGTTTCTTTCACTTCATCATTCCACCATGCATCTCTTCTTTTACTACTGCCTCTTTTAATCGCTCCACACACTTCTTCCGCTGCACTTACCATTCCATCCCTAAGGTTCTGCCATGTTCTTTCCACACATTCTTTTCTGCCATCGATGTTGTCAAGCTTTTCGGCTACTTTCGCATGATATTTGTCCCTAGTATCCGCTTCCTGAAGCTTCCAGCTTCGGATGCGACAGACCGACTGTGGTTCTGTTACTGCCGTCCGGTAGCGCCAACCCGCGAACAGACCCCTAAATCTAGTAATCACTAGATAGTGATCCGTTCCCAGGTCAGCACCCCTGAACACTCGCGTATCCATCACCTGTTTTCGCAGTCGGTCATCCACCAGGAACAAATCGATCATACTTCTCTCATTCTTTCTTTCTTTAGTATACATATGGATTTTCTTGTGATTAAACATAGTGTTTGTCACAAGAAGACCCTTTTCCTTGCATACCGCCAGTATAAGCTTGCCAGCATCATTAACCCTTTTATCGCCAAACTTTCCAAGCACCGACTCGTACCCTGGTCGAGCGGTACCAACCCATCCATTCAAATCACCACATACAACAATTCTTTCGTTTCCCCTAGCCAAATCTAGAACTTCTCTTACATTCTCCCAAAACTCCTCCAGTTCAGCCCTGGACGACGAAGCTACCGGCGCATAAACACCCAAAAGGAATAACTTCGTCAGTCCCAATTTATAGTGAACCCAGAGAAGTCTTGAGTTCACAACCTTATATTCAGTTATAACATCGACCAACCGAGACGACAGCAGCACCCCCACTCCCTGGCGTGCGCTCTCGCTCTCCGGGACTCCGGACCATAGAGCTAACGCCCCGCCAGGGAGCTCTTCAGTACCACTGCCCTTCCGTTTGGTCTCCGACATACACACGACATCTAATTCTCTTTCTTTCATTTTTTCGATCAACTCATTCGTCTTATCTCTCATGCCTCCTCTAACATTCCACGTGCCAACTCTGCACTCTGTCCTCCACCTTCCGCCGTGTCGGGCTGTGCGTGACGGGTGGCGGTCCCCATCGCCGCTATGCGCGCTGCATTCCACACCAACGGGGACAAGCTGGTGTGCGTCGCCTTGGGGGGACGCCCTAACCCTCGTTGGCATGGGTGCGCAGCTAAGTAGAATTGCAGCTCTGAAAAGGGCTGGCAGGGGTCGCGACGAGCACGCTTCTACAGTGATCCCAGTGTAATATTGATGATGATAGCTAATCAAAAAGATAGTCTTCATACTGACCTTTATAAAAGCAGAAGCAAGATCTTGAGGTCCAGCTGCAGCAGCCGGTCTCAAGGTCAATGCGTAGTCACCAGCTTGACCAAAAAGTTCGCAGCGAAGCGTCATGGTACGACGACCAGGGAAGCCGTGCATCTAAATACAGAAAGAAAAAAATATGTAATCTGTGAAAAGCAGCAGATAGCGAGCGGTAAAGCCAAAATTTAAGTAATGTAATCAGATCATGAGATACTGGTAGAAAATAAGAGTATAATATATTTTTTAACTGGATTTTTTTTAAATAATTGCAGACGAAAAAAAAATTAAAAATAAATAAATTATGAAATTTAATATTTTTAGGTATAAAACCATTACCTGTTCAGAATATAGAACATGGGCGTGGGAGCTAGTATTCTTGCCATCGCATAAGACAGCACCTCCACTTGAATGACCGCAGTACAGTAACTCCAACCAGAAATCGGCACTCGACTCCAGTGGCGTGCACACCACCTTCGGAAATTCCAATATTGCCGTCACCTGCCTTTCTGGATACGTTTGAATTTGTTCAGGCGTCACGTCCAAATTCGCAGTTGGCCAAAGCACGTCAAATTTCCAAGATTTGATCAAACTATCTCCTGTCTCCATCATCCTTCCATCAATTTCTCGTTTTACTTTATTGGAGTCTACTTCATTAAACCTATCCGTATTGTTTGTATCGTAATCTTCAGATAAGAAATGTTCTTTGTCGGCAATTATTTCCAAATAGTAAATGCCTCCTCTTGAGAAATATCCACATGGAAGAGTCATTCGGCTTTCTGCATCTAAAGCTAAAGGCATCGTTGCTAATAACGCTCTACCATCGTCGTCTTCTCGGGCGAGGCGTACTTTTAAGCTGCCAGCACCGAGAGCTCCTCGTACGTTGACGTGTACATCCCCTCCCAAGGCTACAAGTGTGCTCGGTATATCCACCCATACTTGACTGAGATCAACTCGATCGTCGTTTGCGTAAGGGTTGACGAAGTTAGCGCCGCCTGCAAAATAATTACAAACTTTAGAACTTCTGATTGTTCTGTCGCATTCATAGGCTTTGTGAATGGGTAGCTATGGAACCAACTGCAATTAACTTACTTTGGAACTTAAACATCGTTTATTATTTCGTTAATACAGTTTTCGCGTATCCATAGAGACCTTTCATACTTGGGTTTAGCTTAATTAAATTTTACGTTTTATTCCTTCAGACTTAAAAACATTTACCTAACTTTTATTAAAGTATACGCAGTAAACTGGTTCTTTCTACAATCCACTTTGACAGAAGTACAAATTTTCTTTAAGGATTTTATCGTGAACGAGAATTTGACAATTAATCCGTGATGGTAACTGGCTACTATAGTCTATAGGATCTTGTAAAAAATAAATTTCATCCAAAAAGGCCACTAAAACAAATATAATGTCATCCTTTAAGGTCTTACATGTAATACCACATAGCCTATAATTGTATGTATATGTTCTGTCTTATCCTTCGAACCCTAAAACAATACTGACTGCCCTGCCACTTGGCGGCATAAACAGGCAAGAGGGTGATGATACCAACTCAGGCAAATCTTAGCTGGAAAAGGGACCATCTAACTAAAATACTAAGTAGTAATATTATATATAATTGGCCTTAGGCTCTTAAATGTAAAAATATTATGATGATCCTGAATAGAACGCGTCTGATACTCGGCTGTATTAGTGGTGGTCTAAGTTACTAATCATGTGTTTTAAAAAAAGAAAAAAAACGACGGGTTGCACTCCGGGAGTGCCGGCAGAAGTGAAAACTTGAATATTAACGTTGTGCATTGTTGATATTTTGGAATGGCGGAGATTATTTATTATTATCTTATTTCATTTATTTTCATTCGAAATTATTTGTTTGGTAAACCTACACCGCACATGTGCTTATTGTGATGTTATAAAAATATAGGTTAATGCTATAAAGTATAAACATATTGCAAGTATTACATCTATAATGTGTAAATACATATGTACTCGTATCTATATTAATAATTTCGTCAAGCAGTAGAGTAGACTCGATCGAAACCTAATCTTAATAATAAAATTATATTAATTAATAAATGAAAAGTAATTAAACCTAACTTACTTCCTCTCCTACGCCGTGCCGGCTGTCTACTCTCCGTCCGTCTTACGAATTTTCGATCAGGACACGTGACCTGATGCGAGTTTTACATTTTTCACCCATTACAAAAAAAGTGCACAACGCCGATAAAGAAGTTTTCACTTCAAAAACTATGATCTCAGTATTTCTTACTGGTTCTTAATATCGGGGTCCCAATTTAAAACCGATGGTAGACTTTGTCGTTCAAATAAGAACATAGAATAAGCCCGAACTGCATAAAATATTTTTGCTTTTGACTTTGATTGTTCGATGGTCAAATACTCAAACGTTACACAATTTTAAGATGTCGTTAAGTCTCGTGATATCACAGTCACTTTGACTTAAATTGATAGACACAGCACAAGATTAAACTGCATCGTAAAATTGAGCAGGGTTTTAATATTTGGGAATTAGTACACATATTTGGATATCAACCCTAAATATTTTATTGAATTTTCTCTTTCTTCTACACCAGCCCGTAAAATTCCACTACTGGGTTTTGACCTCTACTGTTGAATGGCGGATTTTCCTTAATCTCAACTCTTGGTAGACGTGTTAGCGATCGCAGATCTAGACGTTTCATATCTTTGACGCTGATGCCCTTCGCCAGTCTGGATGTTTGACGTCTGATGTAAACAAAATGATTATACCGCTAACTGACGGAAGCAATAAATGAAACAAATATGTAAAGTGAAACTTGTTTAAAAAAATTACCCGCTGGGTTTCTATCTAGTTCTTCCCAGGACAGAGGTATTTTCCGAACCAGTGGTGAATAAAAAATGACTTTCAATAAGTATATATATTCAATATATATATACACACATATATATATATATATATATATATATATATATATATATATATATATATATATATATATATACTAGCTGGCCAGGCAGACGATGTTCTGCCCTTTACCGACGACCCTTCCTATGAAAAAGTCCTTAAATTCGCAATAAAAAAATATTAAAGGTCACTTATCAAGATAAAAAGTATCCTATCTCTCAAATTGGACCAGACTGCACACAGTGTGCAAACTTTCATTGAAATCAGTTGAATAGTTTAGGAGTTCATCGCGGACAAACAATGTGACACGTAATTTTTATATGTAATATATATATATATATATATATATATATATATATATATATATATATATATATATATATATATATATATATATAATTAATTTTAATTAAAATCGAAAAGCTTATAAAATCTAATTAAAGGAAACTAATTTTTACAGATTTTATCGCGTTTAATTTACCTTTTTAATTCCCTACGTTTCGGGTGCTCTACAGCACCCGTGGTCACGGGTGGGGGGAGAATCTAATTACCAATATTCAGTGTTGCCACCTTTTGCATTAATTAGACATCAATATCGATTGTTCATACTTAAAATTAATTTGTCAAGTTCTTGCTGCGGCATGAGGTCTTTGTTCTTTGCAAGTGTTCGTAAAGTTGCTGTTCCGTTGTCTCTCTGAAATCTCTCAGGGCTCTGAAAACGGCCGACATTAGCCGCGCCGTATGGGAAGGAGGATAATCGTGCATGAATAGAAATTTCTGGCCTATTTGGATTCTGTGTCGGACAATAACAGGGAAGGTATTTTTGTGCAGTCATGTTGCCTTGGATCCTAACGAGCTGGGTTCGCCCGCAAGACGAATTCCTGCCCACACCATGGCTGCCTCGCCTTGGTATGAGTGAACCTCTTGAGGGTGCCGTAGACGGCTAACTCTCCATGGAGTTCTCCGAACGCGTGTTTTTCGTGAATGCGGATAAAATCCGAACCGGGACTCATCGGTGAACAGCACCAAAGACCATTTTTCGTCACTCCATGGTAAATGATCCCGAGCCCACGAAAGTCGCCGACCGCGATTGCCTTGTCTAAATGCTGAAACACGTAGCTGTCTTCGAGCATGAAAACCAACTTCATGCAAATTCATTCGCATGGTTTGGTCACTTACGAGCAGCTGGTGGTCCTCCTGGAGCCTTTGTAGTAGTTACATCGCTGTGATATTGGGTTGTATTCTGGCGGTCATTTGGAGAAATCGATCTTATCTCTGCGTGTTGCGTGTAGGGCGTCGACAACGACGCGTTGAATTTTATCTCGACTCAAATGACGACGTCACATGACTCTCAAAGCTCACACGGCACGGTAAATTAAAAAAGAAAAACAATCTAATGCATTTTCATTACATAAGTAGAACAATTTCAATTTTCCTTCATATAACGAATTACTAGCAATGTTGGCGCCGTATCTTATTTTTTCTTTTGTGTTTTTTTATTTACATTTTTAAATTTTAAAAATAGAATAAAAGAGGTTACAATCTGTATATAAACTTTATGGATACTATAAAGATTTTAAACTATAAAGTCTTAAATAGTTTAGGATTAAGGTTACCCTAGATTCTGTTGATGTGTTCAAATTACAAATAGACGAACATAGACTGGAAACGATTACTTAAAGATTATACGATACTTGTCCATCGAAACGACTACCTATCTAAGCAGGACAAGATTATAATGGCGAATTGTATGCGCAAGCACAAGTGCACTCTCTATTCTCTCACTTTCATAGTCCGATGGTACGGTGATCCGACATGCCCGGAGAGAGACTCCGCGTTACTACTGAGAAATATTTAAAAAAAAGATTTTTGCCCGATCTAGGATTCGAACCCGGGACCTCATGATCGCGTTTATGACCACTAAACCAACGAGACAATCACCCGTAATCCGCAGCTCCCCAACAAAATAAAAGCCACTGCGATATCAAGTCTCTACCTTAGTAAAAGCCAGAAGTTATTGTAGAGTAAAGAACACGAAATTAATAATATTATTATTAATGCCCAGGGGTTATTATCCTCCTTTATTTATAGTTAGTTATTGTTATTCCTTAATATTACCCTTTTTATACAAACTTTGTTTAATAAAGTTTTTGAATTTTGGGCAGGTTAAATTTTGTATATTTTCTGGGATTTTGTTGTTAAAGTGTATACATCGCCCCAAGAACGAATTACTGACTCAGTGGAGTCGAGTAACTGGTATTGATTGTTCTAAAACTAAGACTGTTTAGGGCGGACTGCGTCTAGTGTTTCCACGACATAATTAATGCGTCTACCCCACCTAGTGAATTCGTGCCTAAACTTGTCTGCCCAGCCCCTAACTTCTTTAACAGCCCAGCTCACAAACCACAAGCAAGGAGAAAGCTTAAGAATGATATTCAAATGCACATTCTAAATTATTTCAAATATTCCATTTTAAATAACTAAGTATAGTTCCGTTAATCGGCGTCATATGTGTTTTTGATATTTAGGAATGCGATTTTTGGTTTTTAATCACAACAAAAACAGACTTAAATATAGTTAAAGTATATATATATATATATATATATATATATATATATATATATATATATATATATATATATATATATATATTCTTGAAAAAAAAATTACACATTTCAGATTAATGGATCTAATTGAAATATAAATGTTTCGTAGTTGAAAAAATGTACATATATACCCGAAACAATTCTTTGTGAGCCATAAAAATAATTGCTCCGTACGGGATTCAAACCCGCGGCGTTAAGTGCGGCAACTAATCTCTAAACTACTGCGCCACGTAGCTGTCACACCAAATACATGTAAATATTTTAAAACACTCTTTCAGCTTTAGCAATAAATTGACTAAGACCGAAAATGTTGCCTTATATTCACCAAAAAAATCAGACACCCACTAAATTTTGAGAGTGCTTGGAGCACGAAAGAATCCCCTGCTATGAGCTAATGCTTATGGTAAGTTAAAAGTTTCCACAAGTACTCGGTTTTTTTTTAAATTTATTACATCATAATGCAGAATTGTCAAAAATGGTTATCCGTTCTTCGTTTCTCTACAGACACCAAAGTTGCTATTTCACGTCGGTAATCTACGAGGGCGTGGTCATTCCTCAGTTGAGCCGACCCATTCGTGCTTCAACTATAATAAAGCTAGCTGCAGCGTGGCTTTAAAACGCATAATTACAATTTAACTACAAATTACACAGTTCCAGCACGGGTCAAACTAGGTTGCTCGCATACCTTGAAATTTTACGGCCGGTCCTCCGCGAAATTCTAATAATATAATAAAAGAAAGATCGTTGAACATCAGGGATAGCATTTTATTTCAGTCAATACGAAGAGTTATTTTTCTCTCTGTTCAGCTCTGAAAACTCTATACACACACACACACACACACACACACACACACACACACACACACACACACACACACATATATATATATATATATATATATATATATATATATATATATATATATATATTAATATTTGACTGCAGCCCATGGACGTACGTTTAAAAACTACAGATGGTGTTGCCCAGAATTTGTATACAGAGCTGTTGTAGTTCTGGGGCTAAGCTCGTTTGCGTGGTGTAGCCACACTGCAGCATATTATGGTTGTAGTACGAATGGGTCGGCTTGATCAGGGAAGGACCACTCTCTCACAGAATACCAGCGTAAAATAGCAGCTTAATAATTAATGTGTTTCGTATGGTGAGTGTAGAGAACCGGAGCCCCTTTATACTGAAAACGAGGCGTTTCATCTAATATTTCAAGGGTGACAACGCATTTGCATTTTGATTTTTAATCGAGGATACATGTAGATGTCTATCAGCCAGACTGTATGCTGGTTTGTCACCCTTATTCTATAAAAACTAAATTTAAAATTATATTTAATTTAGTAAATTTTTCAGTACGCAAGCTACCCAGTTCGATCCTCACAAGCACTGATGAAGTTCAATGCAATTTTAAGTTCTGATTTACCACGTGCCCAGTTCTGAAGGAAAACATTGTGAAGAAACTTGCATGTATGAGAAATATTCAAAAGACATGTGAAGTTCATCAACGGTGTAGCGAGTACATTTCCTTGCCGTAAATCCTCTTAGTCATGAAAGGAGAGCTATGCCTAGAGTTAGTACGTATGCTTTTACCTTGATTTATTTTGTTTTTATCATCACCATCATTGCAGTCTTTTTATAACAAATCTGCTGCTGAACATAGGCCTCCCCCAAGTAATGCCACAAAGCACGGTCCTGAGCCACCTGCAGCCATCAACTTCATGCATCTTTTACTAATTTTATTTATCTTGAGCAATTGTTTTAAAATTGTTGAATAAACCAACTACAAACTGCAGAATTTAGTTTGAAACTTAAAACAGAGCTTGTTATGTGGGTAATACAGTTTCGATGCCGCAACCGAGCCCCTATACACTTGGAGTGTAATTGAATGAAACTTTGCCGTATGATCAAATGTTATTAAATATTATTAACTAACTACTAATATGAGTATAATGCGGTTCTCTTTTAACTTAAATCAAATATAGGGCAACTGAATAAAGAATTAAAAAGTTATGCTCATATCATTGAAATAAAATATACTACGTACTAGACACGTCCAGAGGTTGAAGCAGTAATTAAAAAAACCCGACTATATAAAAAATTACTGAAAATAGGAAAGTTTTAGAAATCAGCACACTACTGTTCTTTTTTTAAACGAACTTTTCTTTAGTGTAAAAAAAAGTGGTAACATGTAAATGTAATATATAGATATATATGGAATTGACTTATTACTAGCTTTAATTTGATACCAATATTGTTGTTCTTTATTTAAAAAAAATACTTTCCTTTCCCTTTGTATTTGCAGTGACAGATAGCGTTATCACTCCCACAAATAAGGCAAATTTAATGACACCTCATACGTTAAAATCCATCAAGCAGTTAAGGCGTCCAGAGCATGCCAAAGAAGTAGACATACTACTTCCTAATTAATATTATAAACGTGAAAGTTTGTGAGGATGTATGGATGATTGTTACTCTTGCACGCAAAAACTACTAAATGGATTTTAATAAGACTTTACAATAATGTAGTTCATACATCGGAATAACACATAAGCTATAATTCATAATAATATTGTGTAAATTGGCCAAAATATAACGATGAATGTTAAGTAAGTCTGAAAAAATCTATCATCTGCGAGCTATGTTGGCGTAAACAAGCATTATCGCAAAATCCTGTTACCGATCGATATTATCGATGATCGAAGTCGCGGGGAACAGCTAGTACAATATACATACATACTCTCTAAAAACGTTACCCTCCTTCTGGCGCAGTCGGGTAATAAGACGCCAAGACTTGGTTGTTTGCAACACGCATTACTTATTTAGTCTATGCCATAAAAATTATTTGCCACCGACCACGCTCGGCCAAACAGATTTCGTTTGCGGTTTCTGTTCTAGTACGTAGTAAATATTACTTCAATTACTCATATATCATTACGCTTACAGTTTCTGAGGCATTCGCAGACATTCCATCTTAATCCTCGGAGGTGACAAGGCATCTGCATTTTGATTCTTAATCGAGGATAGATTTAGATGTCCATGGACCACGGCATTCACTTACCATCGAGTGGACTGCGTACTCGTTTGTCACCCGTATCCTATAAAAAAGGCAATTTAAGACCTGGGATAAAATACTAAGTTATGCAAACAGCCCGTGTCGACCCGTGCCGGGAGTGGTGAATGTTAAAATTGCAATTTAAAGTGTACTTTGTAGAGGTACGCTGCCGTTATATTATATATTGCAGCACGAAAGCGTCGGTTTTGTTCAGTCTGCAGGTGTCCATTTAGTGCACTTACCACCAGGTGGACTAAAAGTTCGTTTATCACCTCAGTTTTATAAAGAAGAAAAATATAAATTAAGACAACATAAAATTAATAGTGTCGTGGTACGAAAGACATTAAATTTCATAGTAAGAGAACGACCTAAATGCGATCCGCTCCGGCATCACTAAAATTTCTAACCGCAATGTTAAGTGCTGTTTTCCAGCATGCTCAGTGGTGAAGGAAACCATCGTAATCCCTTACCCGTGCAACAACAGCACAGCGAAGTCTCCAAAACCCTCTGAAAATTAAAAGGATGCCTGTGCCCATCAATGGGGCTTTTATAAACTGTTAATACACTTGGAATAAAACTAATTTTACGGATTTTACCGGGTTTAATTTTACCTTTTTAAATTCCCAACGTTCACAGTTAGCTACCGTGTCAAAATCTTTGTTACAGGGCGCACGAGGCATCTGTAATAGAAAACAGCTGGCCGCCGACTCTGGCACGTCAAGCAAGTTTTGCACGACAACAATACAATACAAGTACCTCCGTCACAGTGACCGAGTGAAACCGGCCACAGTCCAGCGTATGTCTGTTGTACTACCGTATGTCAAAGGAGACACAGACAAGATTGACTACATTTTGAAGCGAGCTCGTAAGAACATACTACAAGCCACTAAAGAAGATTAGTCACTTCTTACCATCCGTCAAGTGTATTATTCCCCTACAAGATGCAGGGGTATACAAGCTTGATTGTGATGTGGTCTCTCTTACATAGGACAAACAAAAAGATACATAAAAACCCGCGTGTAAGAACATACCGATGATGTGAAGAATAGATGCTCCGGAAAGCGTGCAGTACGTCAACATGTTCAGGATCATCCCAACCATGATATCAGATTTGGTAGACGATATCAGATAGAGAAAAATGATATCAGATTGAGAAATCCTGGATGATTCGCGAGGCTATGGAAATTAAAAATTATCTTAGTTTCAATACAGAAGATGGCTGGGTGCTACCATCTGCTTGGAATCCCATATTTAATCAAATTAAATCCAAACTCAAGCTTACTGCTGCAAGACTTCAAGATCGGACAATCCTGTGTAAAAAGGAAAATTAAAAATTGAAGATAGACTTCGTTAACTATGACATCGGGAAGTCTAACGCCTAAGACCCCCCCTACCCACCTCTCCCGTAACTATGGTCTCTAAAAAGTGCCAGAAACGTCGGGAATTAAAAATTTAAAATGAAACACGATAAAATCCGTAAAATTAGTTTTATTCCATGTATAGTATTCGCGTAAATATAAGAAATCGTAATGATAATACACTTTTTTACTTTCTAAGGTACTTCTCATTATGTCATCATCATCATTATTGCAGTTTATTAAAATCTACTAATGAATAATATATCCTTGGCTTCCCCTAAAAATTGCCTTGGCAATGGGCCGGTCATATAGCTCATACAATCGACAACCGATGGGAAAGACTTAAGAAAAAGATTTCTCGCGTGGCAACCTCTTGCCGATAAGCGAAATGTAGGACGACCGTCTTCTAGATGAAGTGACGGCCTTGTAAGATGAAGACAGTTGATGGATGCTGGTGGTTCAAGACCGTGTTGTGTTCCTTGGCCTATGTTCAGCAGTGGACTTGTGAAGGGCTGTATTGATGATGACGATGATGAAATGCCATAGTTGCCACGTTTGGCAGGTGGGTTGGCTACAGCAATTTCGTTATTGTTTTAATTAATATCAGGCAGATGCTGCTGCCCAAATCCTGTTTCAATTTGTCTCGATCGTCTCTTACATCATCCCACGGGACGATATGGTTCTCCTATGCCACCACTATACGGCGATCTTTAATATCAGAGCATCCAAATAATTTTGGCCTGTGGGATCATGATGTCACATTAAAATGTTTTAAAGGAGGGCTCAGGGTAAAGAAATGACGTACCAAGTTATACTGGGCGAAAACAATAATTCTCCAGTAATGTTTATGTAAATTAAGATGTCTCAACTTTAGCGTAGACGAAAATCAGAGTTAAATGGGGCGTTTGTTTAGGAAATGTATTCGCTTTGAGTAAAAGTGTGGCGAATGAAATATTAAACAATTTATTAGTACTACTATTTAAGGGTAAAAATTCCACCGTTAATGTTTTAAGTTTGATGGTTGGGGAAAAGTTTGTTCGTATTTTATATGCAAATTCGAGATATTTTTTTTCAAAGCTTAAATCTATTTAATTATAATATATATGTGCCATTTTGTTCGATAACTTGTTGCCATCTTCTAGGTAGTGACATAATCCCGTTGCTTTTTGATAAAAAAATGCGACAAGTAGTTTTAAAAATCCTCTCTTGATGTTAACCTAACACTATCCAAATATTTCTGAAGAGACAAGAAAATGTAGAGGTGAAAATCTGAGGGTGCAAGGTCAAGACTATATGATAATTGCATTAACACTTCCCAACCAAGTTCTCTTAATTTTTGCGGAATAGCCAAAGATGTGTGTGGTCTGGTGTTATCATGATGAAAGACTCCTTTTCTGTTCATCATTTTTCGGCCATTATTTCTCAATTTCTTGCTTGAATCTCATTAGTTATTGGCAGTAGAGATCCAGATCTATGATTTTGCCCGGCGGTATAAACTCATAATAAACGATGCCCTTCCAAACCCACCATACACATATCGTGTTAATCCGGGTTTCGCTGCATTCTGTGTAGCTTGACAACCCTTTGATCATGATATTTTTCGCAGCTTTCATCACCAGTGATCAATTTTTTCAAAAAAGTTCGGTTTCATTACGTTTCAATAGAGAAGCGCAAATGAGTACACTATTCATTAGGTTTCTTTCAGTGAGCTCGTGTGGTACCCAAATATCTAGCTTTTGTATAGTTTATTTTGTATAGTCAGACTTTTTCAAATGGGTCAAAACTGTTTTTTGGTCAGTTCTCAATTCCTTGGCTATGTTGTAACTACTAATAAACCGATCTTGATCCACTTTATAGAGTTCCGTAATTACACAAAAAGAAACCCTTATAGTTTCGTCATGTCCGTCCGCCCCTCCGCGGTTTTGCTCAGAGACCCTAGGTGCCACAAATATGTAATTTGGCATAGTTATAGATATTAATCACGCCTAGAAAACTGTGAAATAAAATCTTAAAGAACATTTTTATTTTGGGTATTTCCCATACAAGTAAATGGAGGATGATATTTCTTTACCCGTCTATTCCATAATGTGGGGTATCGTTGGATAGGTCTTTCAAAAACATTTGTGCACAATGACCTAAAACTAGCTAAATTAATAACTTTGTAATTTTTATTGTAAACTGTTAAATATATAATAAGACTATATATAATAACAATAATACATATAAAGTATTTTATATAGATAGGATATTATTAACAAATTGGAAAAGTTTTTTAATCTTTTTGAATACCCTATAAGGCAAATTTGAAAATAAGTCATTCAGTTACGATCTTCCTATTTGGGACATATTTTAGTCGTTATAGCAATTAAACCGCAAACTCACTTATGGACATACCATTATCAAGAAAGCCCACGTATTGTGAAGGGCAACTACGGAACTCTACCTCTACATTGTGGGCACAATCCGCACTTGGCCAGTTTTTCAAAAATAGCATCGAATTTTTCCGTATGAAGACGACCAGCAAGCAAGCTGCATCTTTGACATCAAAATTCCCGGACTGAATACGCTTGAACCAACTTTGTGCTACTCTCACTGACACTGCATTAGGTCCATAAATTTTTTTCGCGGCTTGAGTCGCATTTTTCCTTTTTTGTAATAAAAGTTCAGATTCGATATCGAATTACTTGGTTACATTTTTTTCTCTTTGGCGGACAGAAAAACGACTGAAAAATGGCGAGAAGGTGCTTTATACTTTTTATTTTTCTTTTTCCTTATGTCCAATATATATTGATTAAGAAAATTCTTAGGCGACGACCTATGCAACTGTTTGACCATAGACAATTATGTGTTTGTCAATTGACATTGTCAGTATGAACGTAACCAATGAATGTTTTATTTTATTTTATTTAATCTATTTGTAACACATATTATAATATTACTAGCTGGCCAGGTAAACGTTGTTCTGCCCTTTCCGAAGACCCTTCTTATAAAAAATTTTTGAATTTGCAATAAAAAAATATTGACGATCACTTATCGGGATAAAACTATCCTATCTCTCAAGTTGGACCAAACTGCACACAGTTTGAAAAATACATTGAAATCAGTTCAGTAGTTTAGGAGTACATCGCGGACAAACAATGTGACACGTAATATTTATATATAAAGATATATAGAGTTTTATCTTCTGCACTTCTCCATATAAACTTAAACTATGCCTAATGTCACACTCGCATGATACGGTTAAAAAGACACACACAAAAAGACTATCAAGCCAGAATGCTTCACGATGATAATTTGAATTTTAATATGTCAAGATTTAATTAGGAATTGATCACAATCAGTGACTCTAGGGGTACAAAGTTTTCCTTTCGCGTATTAATTCATAAATTTCAGTCGCATACACTAATAGCGGTCAAATTGAAGCTTATCCAACGGAACGTGGAATTTAACTGGATCAGGGAAGCTTTAAGCGTGAATATATCATTTGGTCCCGTAGGTGTCATTAAAGCGAATAAAGGAAATGCCAGCGCCAGAAAAATCTAATGTCATTCGATGAAGAGAACAGTAGAACCCGAGTAACCAACATAGCCCAACGGATTAGTAAGTTTAAGTGGCAAAGAGCCGGCCATATAGCTCGAAGAACAGACAGCCAATGGGGAAAAAAGGTTCTCGAGTGGCAGCCTCATACTGGTAGGCGAAGTGTACGGCGGTCCTCCACCAGATCTAGTGACGACCTGGTAAGGCATGCAGGAATTCGATGGAGATAAGTGGCTCAGGACCGCGCTTTGTGGACTTTAATGATGATGATGATGATTCGATGGATAGTGGTAACCATCTTATATACGTCAAACCTAATACACCCAGACCGATAATAGTCGGTACAACCATCTCGTTTAGGTCAGTCATAAAATACCTTCGCGGCAATGGATACTGGACTAACGCTAACAAAGTCATTTTGCGGTGGTATCATATAGCAGTCACCATTTTGGCATATGATGTTTAAAAAGGCAAAGGATAGCCATCCTTTAGGGATTTTATGTTCAGACGTATAAAGAACTTTGTGATTTGACACGTGTGTAAATTCTGCGTTATGGGTACCGCCATCAGTGGTCGTTGATTATTATTGAATCGAAGTCTGTCAAATTTGTCGTCTTTGATCCACGTACTTTTTTATATGTATTGATTTTTAGACTTAATATACTTCTGAAACAGTACTTGAACATGACTTTAAGTTTCGACAGCAATCTG